>CM038217.1:80642219-81303995 GCA_021442155.1 Cymbidium sinense | reverse complement strand
TAAAATATATTTAATTTATCTAATTAACGTGTTTGTGGGTATTACAATCTTATAAAAATTTTGTTCTCGAAATTTTCTTGGTAATCATTCAAAAATGATGAAAATCTGTCTCATATCTCATTCGTTCTTCTAACTGGCTTCTTTAACCGGCATGTGCTTCCATTTAATGTTAACATATAGAATTTGCCTGTTTCTAATTTATCAACATCAAATTTTAGAATTCTTTCTAGCTCCAAAGAATAAATTAAATTTAGCTGCATTTCAATTTTTGTATGTGGAATTCTCTACACTTTGAATCAGCAATATATATTTTTTAACATTGATATATGAAAACATTATGAATATCTAACAATTCAGGTGGTAGTGTGAGTGTACAAGCCATATTACTAACCATTTCAGTGATTTAGAAAAGTCCTATGTATCTACAACTCAATTTTTGTGCCTGACCAAATCTACTTTTTTCTTTCATAGTAGGCTTAAATTTTAGGAACACAAATTCTCCAACATTAAACTCTACAGCTTTATTTGCTTTGGATAGTAATATTTCTGTTGATAATCCTGAGCAGCTTTCAGTCTGCCTCTAATTAATCTAATTTCATTTTGTAGCTTGATCAACTAACTTTGTATTTAACGACTGTCTTTCTCTTCCTTCAATCTAACTCAAAGGAATTTTGTACTTTCTATCATACAATGCTTCATATGGAGCCATTTAAATATTGGATCGCTAGTTATTATTATATGCAAATTTAATCATAAGAATATGATCTTTTTAGCTACCTCTAAAATTCAGAACACATAATCTTAGCAAATTCTCTAAAACTTGAATTGTTCAGTCTGATTGTCTATCAGACTGAGGATGAAATATTATACTCAAATATAACTGTGTAACCAGGCCTCTCTGAATTCTAGTCCACAATCTGGAAGTGAATTCACCATATATGTCGGAGACAATTACTTTAGAAATGTCATGTAATCTTACAATCTTCTTAAAATATAACCTGACTAACTTATCTACCAAGTTGTTTATTTAATAAGCAAAAAGTGAGTTTACTTAGTAAATCTATCAATGATAACTCATGTTATCGTGATCATGTTGGGGTTTAGGTAATTCATAGCAAAATTCATTGCAATTTCCTTTCATTTCTACTCAGGTATTGGTAAAACTGTAATAATGCAATGGGTCTTTAATGCTCAGTCTTAACAGTTTGACAAACTTGATATTTAGAGACATACTCAACTATATATTTTTTATACCTGACCACCAAAATACAGCTTTTAAATCTTTGAATTGTTTGGATGAATAGTGTATCTTGCATTATGAGCTTCTCACAAAATCTTGTCTCAAATTAATATCATTTGATGCTCACAATTGAATTTTCTTTCTAATGACACACTTTACATCTACAGTAAAATTCTATTTCCTACTAGTTTGAATTTACTAAATAAATTTTTTATATTCACTATCAATTTCAATGCGGCTTTGATTTCATCGATTAAACTTGATTGTATTGTCAGCTTGTACCAGTATCATCAAATCTTCTTACCTCCATTTGCAAAGCATCAATATCTTTGATTAACTCTAACTCCTGGTTGAGGATCCAGCTAGCACTGCTCATAGACTTGCGACTTAAAGCAGTGTCACCACATTTATTTTGTCTGAATAATATTGAATATCTAAGTCATAGTCTTTAATGAACTCTAACCATCTTTTCTACCTCAGATTTAATTCTTTTGATGTAAAAATGTATTTGAAACTCTAATGATCAAGAAAGATCTCACATTTAACTCGATACAAGTAATGCCTATAGATTTTGAGAGTAAATACCATAGCTGACAATTCTAAATCTTGAGATAGATAATTTCTATCACGAGGTTTCAATTGTCTAGAAACATAATTACTTTTTTATTTTTGCATCAATACACAACTCAAGCCTTTCAGTGAAGCATCACTAAATATCTAAAATCCCTCAATCTCTGATGGAATAGCTAAAACTTATGCAGTTGTCAGATGCTTCTTCAATTCTTAAAAATTTTTCTTACAATCATCTGTGCATTGGAATCTAGATGGAATAGCTAAAACTTATGCAGTTGTCAGATGCTTCTTCAATTCTTAAAAATTTTTCTTACAATCATCTGTGCATTGGAATCTAACATCTTTTCTCATTAAATTGAAAAGAGGCATTACGATTTGTGAGAAACCTTTAATAAATCTTTTACAATAATCTATCAAACTCAGAAAACTGTGAATCTCTGTAACATTTTGGGTGTAGATCATTCCAATATTATTTTTATTTTCTGAGGATCAACAAAAACTCTTTTATTATTAATGATATGACCTATAAATGCAAAACTACACATCAAGAACTTACATTTTAAAAATTTTGCATACAACTGATTCTTCCTCAATAAATCTAGAATTATTCTTAAATGATTAGCATTACTCTTCGTCGATTTTAGAACGGATTACATTATCATCAATGAAGATATAAACAAACTGATTCACATAGAGCTTGAAGATGCGATTCAGCAAATTCATAAAGACGGTAGGAGCATTAACCATATCTGGTTACAAAGTAGTCTTAGTGATATCTATATTCTTAACTCTGACCTAATGATATCTAGACCTCAGATCAATCCTGGAAAATACGGTAGCCCCTTCAAGTTGATCAAATAATTCATCAATTCTCGGGAGCGAATATTTGTTTTTGATTGTAATATTATTCAACTCACTGTAATCAATTTAGAATCGTGTATATCCATCATTCTTTTTAACAAATAACATTAGTGTATTCTAGGGTGAATTGCTTGGCCTAATACATCTCTTATGTATCAATTCCTGCCATTGACACTTTAATTATTGCAATTCCTTAGGAGCCATTTTGTATGGAGATTTGTGTATAGCAACTGTACTTTGGTTGTACATCAATCCCAAATTCTAGTTCCTTAGAAAGCATATTAAGAAATTCAAAGACAGTTGGGATATTTTTCAGTTTTAACATATCTTTATTCAACACTTCTAATTTGGCCGAAAATATTAATTCACCATTCTCAAATATTTGTCCATCTTCACTGCATTGATTAAAGAAGGGGGAAATAAAATGGCTTCTTAGCAGGCATACTAATTTTTACTCTTCTCTTCCAGCATTCAATTGTTGTAAAATCTTTAATCAATCAATCCATATCCAGAATGATGTCAAAATTTCTAATTAGTGTAATAATTAATTTTGCTGGCATTGTCTTCCCTAAATGCTAATGTCCACAATATTTTCTATTTGTACACAGATTATCACCACAAGGTAATACAACACTCAAAGTAGATGTAAAATAAACAGAAAATGTAAACCACCAGAGTCAAATAAAGTTGATTCCAACTGATCTGAAATCATAAGCGTACATGTCATCATTTCTTTTGATTTTTTCGCTTTTATTGGGGTGATGGCAAAAATTCTGACTTTTACTGGAGGATTTGTTTTACACTCTGATGTTTTTCTTTTCTCTTGAGTTGAAGGCTGTCCATAGAATTGAGTATTGCCTGGCTTACTGCCTTCCAAAATTTTCTTGCTGACCTTGTCGCTGATAACTAAATGGCTTAATATTCTTTTTAGTCTATTTGATAATGTTCTGTCTGACCACATCTATGCATTTCTTTGATCCAACTGAGTAGTGCCCAAAATATCTTTTTTCACATTTGTCACAAATAAGCATTTCTTTCTGAACCAGCTTCCGCTTGCTATCAAACTTAAAAATTTTTTGCTAGGAAAAATCTATCTTTTATTCAAAACCTTTGTGCTTGCCTGCTTGGAGATCTCAATACGCTTAAAAAATTCTAACTCATTTTCAATTCTCTTGTTTCTTTCTACTAACACTAAGAATTCACTAATTTCAAATAGTGTTAGTGCCAGCCTCAATTGATCCTTGAGACTTTTCTCCTCTTGAGTACTAACATAACGCAGAACATATTTAGAAAGAGAAGTGAACTCCGACTTATACTGCATCATAGTCTTTGATCTCTTGGTTAAGGGTGTGTTTGGCGCGGTGGGGCGGTGCGGTGAGGTGCCACACTGCACTACGATTCTATTTAGGGCGCCGCATTTCATCTGTGTTTTGAAGAATCTGTGGTAAGAAAGCTATATTTTTTAACCTCACCAGGCTCCTTCGATGGCGGCCAAAAAGTTGCGATTTGTCTTTGTAAAAATCAAAAATAATTTGTAGGCCCCATCACAACTTCCTAAACAACAGATTCTTCTACAGAAACTCCACCACTAATTTTTCCAAATAGACCCTAAATTGAAAATTTTATCTTGCAGTGGTAGTCTAGCTGACAAAGTAATAAACTAGTTTTTGAACACTCTGACAAATTCATCCCATTTAATCTACATAATTGGCATAAAGCCAAACTTTTATCTTTGTTGAGAATGCCACCACCTCTTTGCTTTATCTTCAAGTGCAAAAGTAGGCAGTACAACTCTTCTATTTTCGGGATAAATCATATTATTTAGGATCTTTCCAATTTTGAGCAACCAATCTTCAACAATTTTAGGATCACTAACTTTTCCCTTGAGAGATGGTGGTTTGAATGTTTGAAGTATCCTTAAATGTTGATCCACTTGTGAACCACACTCAAATCTGGGCCCATTGATAAGAATTTTTCAATCGATGCTTGTTTATCAACCACCTATTAAATCAACTGAACCACGCCTTATAATTCCTCAG
This sequence comes from Cymbidium sinense, assembly GCA_021442155.1. Lineage (NCBI taxonomy): Eukaryota > Viridiplantae > Streptophyta > Magnoliopsida > Asparagales > Orchidaceae > Cymbidium > Cymbidium sinense. The sequence continues at coordinate 81,299,282 of CM038217.1, read as the reverse complement.
ATCTACCTTCTTCACTTGTCCTAGGCATGTCATATATCTCACGCATATTAGAATTTCTTCCTGCCTGTAATTTAGGATCTATAGCTAATATGGAGGACTTACCATTTAATCTTTCTGGCATTTCTTCAGGCATGTTTATCTGTAATTGCATGAATTATTTATTTGATGCACATTTATCGTATAATATTAATATCATGTATGTATGATATTTAAAACATGTGAATTACTAATCCAAACTCAATCGTCCTATAGGTTTATATTGATCAATTCAATTTCTACTCCTAAATTCAATCACACTTCCATTACTAATTGCACTTCAATCAGTGCTCTAATGCCACTTGCTGCCACATCTCAAATAACTCTCTTTTTCCAAGGTTAGTCTGAGATTTAACATAATAAGTTAATTCAGTCAGATGCAGCTTCTGCTAACTTACCCTGGCATGTATCTATTCGGGACAAACAGGTGAAAATAGAATCTCAGACTAATTATCACAAGCAAACTCTTACATTTCAAATATTTTTTACAATCAATTTAATTAAACACATATTTGGAAGTGTATAGCATCAAACTTCAATATAAATACAAAACAACTAAAAGTACTGAAATATAAATTATACGTATCCCAAAAAGTTTTTATAATTTTTTAAAATTGTACAAGTCAAAAGATCATCTAGCCACTACCTTCGTCCTTGTTCTTGCTTGAAAATAAGCGTTTAATATCAAAAGTTAATAACCAAGTGAGACAACTAGTGTTAAAATAAACTCAAAACGTGATATAAGAAATAACATGCATATAAAATTGAAACTTACAGGAATATAGCAATAAGTAAAGCGTGCAATCATGTGTAAGAAATAAAAGCTATGAAATGTAAACAATATACAATAGAAACAGTTATACATGTGGGTAGTTTGTTTTATAAAGTTACGTTAAATTCTAATCTAATCATTTTATTAGAAATATTGTTTATATTTATATAAATTTGACTCCTATATTAATATGAGGGTCGTCACTTAGCTCGTTGGTTAAATCTATTGAAAAGGTAGGTCATATCCACACTTCATACCAACAACCCCCTTTGATATCAATTGGTCCAATCACCTGAATGCCAAGAGTCGAGAATTTTAAAATTTTTTATCAAAGTTCAGCTCGTTAGAACTTTTGTCTACCTATACAAATTATTGTAAAATATTCCATCTATATTTATTTAATGATATTTCTTGCTTATGATATTATTTAGCAATTATCAATGCCTACATTGAAACATTTTCAATATGCATAACAATATTGAATATTATCAAAGAATTTAATTGGATTAACATTATAATAAATCACTTAAGCATAATTTTTAGGTTGTGTAGAAATTGATTTGATCTAAACAAAATATGAAAGAAGCATCTAAATGCATTGAATGAAATAATCACAGGAGATAACAGTAACAATGTCATACATCAGTCTTATAGAATATCTGAATTTAAATTAATAATTATAAGTCTCACCTTAGTATTTAAACAGTAACATGATGTGCTTGACGCTTCTTTGAATATATAGCCTATCATTAAATTTTCTTTTAATTCAATGAAATGTCTAATGTAAACATAAATTTGCATACAACAAATATACCAATCTTACTAGGATCTGATTCCTCCTCATGAAGTTCTTCCTAAAACACGTCTTCTTCTATAATTGATGTTATTGTTATACCTAAAATTATTATCATAACAATAACAAGTTACTACTACTGTATTATGTTAAAGTGAAATAGAAGTACAATAATGAAATTAAGTTGAAAAAGTCATTAATTTGGATTAATGTATAGTTTATATTTTTAAATTATCACAACCGTTCTTTTGCCTATCTATTTATTGTAACCATTTTCTATCTTTCCAAATTTTATCTCTGATGAAATGCAATAATTTTTTTAACCAATAACTCTTACAAGCTTGTTGTTCCTAAGTTAATTTATTAAATTTAGGTGATGAAATCATCTAATGCTAATTTATTTTTACATTATAATACCTATTACAAACATTGCTAACATTTATACATACATATATATATATATATATATATATATATACTTAATTTACTTAAAGTCTCCCTAGTTTCTAATTTATTGGCCGATTATGATTAGAAAAACACGAATTAGGAATTTAATTTATTTAATATTATTACTCTTATGCTATGTATATATGGGGTTACCATTGCCCGTTAATCACAGCCCTTAATTCCTCCACTAATTCCATCAGCCAATGCTTGGGGAGGGAGTGGATTGCGTGCTACAGTAAATTGCTACAGTTGCAGCTGCAGCAAATTGCTGTACTGACAGCCAAAAACAAAAGAATCTAAATATTTTTTTAGATAACTTGTTTAAAGCCATTTTAAATGCATTATATAGTAATAATATATATATATATATATATATATATATATATATATATATATATATATTATAATAATGAGTATGATGGTATATGCAATATGTAAAAATGGGTGTGTTTTAAAATGTATTTAATTTACCTGATTAATGTGTTTATGGGTATTATACTTATGTCCCAAGTGTTCTTTAGGTTATTATGGTCTTTCTGGCTTGGTAGTTTTGCAACCATACAATCAAAATTATTATTTTAAATTTTTTTAATAAGTACACCACTCCCCCCAAAACTAAAATTGTGATTGTCCTCACCATCAAAATATTGGATGTGATGATAATGGTATGAACCAATTAATGGCAACTCAAAATTAAATAAAATGAAAGAAAAAAAATGTTGTACAAAAGATAAAACCTAATTAGTTCATTGACAGGAGCTGGGAGAGTTTTCTCCTTAAGTTGAAAATAATTAAGAGACATTTTTAATTTCTGAGAAGATATGAATGTGTAATGATGCAAAAAAAAATTATAGTTGAATGCTTGCCCTTATGCTTCAATCTCATAAATTTGCTAAAAGATAAATGATATGTGATTTAGACTTAAGAACAAAAATGTAAGATCATTTGAAGGTGGTGAAGAGGCTTTAGTGGAGTTGTTTGGTCAATACTTTAAAAGATTTTATATAATAACAAGATAAAGATGGAGGAGCAGGAGAAGAAGACCATGAGCTATATATATTCTAAAATTGTAACATAGATACCTAGATTAACTTTAGACGCATCCGCTAAAGTTGGTGGACATTATCATAGAAAATGATAGTGTCTTGCTATTATGATTGATTCTATTTGGAACAAGTATCTTAGCTAGTGAATGTCATAAGCTAGATGACACCTTCGCAAGTCTATTTGAGGTGTGACAAAGGAGGATGATTTCGATAGGCTCAACTTCCACAAACACTCACCCTAATGTGTACTTATTAGGGTCAAATGGGTGAATTTAATCTCACCAAATCATCATAGGCAATCTCTTACATTTCAAATCCATTAAACCATTCTTTCATATTCAAACATAAATCAGAAGCACGTAAAACTAAACTCCCAAGAAAATATAAAGCATTTAAAACACTTAAACATAAAATTTTATGTACTCAAAAAGTCTTTATAATCTTTCAAAATTATACATAAAAAATTATATAAGTCAAAATTCTCAACTAGCATTTTTCGTCTTATTATTAAAAGTTAACAATTAATGTCATATAAATTTGATATCCATTGAGATAAACAATGCTAAAATAAGGTTCATTCCGCGACAAAAGAAATAATGTGCATGCGAATTAGAGATTAACATAAATGTTAACATTAAATAAATAAATACTTTCATACCTAAACATTGGACAGTAACAAGTTGAATGTGACATATAAATAATGGTCAATAATAATAATTTGCATGTATGCATTTCATTTCCAGTTCATTTTCTTATCTCAGAAATATCATTTTTAATTGCATAAGTTTTGACTTATCATTTCATAAGGATTGTCACTCAACCTGTTGGTCAAATTGCTAATAAGGTTAGTCTTCCCAATGTCATACATACAAACGCTCCTCTTGACAGCAATTGATCTATTTCAACTTAAATGTCAAGAGATGGGAATTCAAAGATTTCCTATCAAAGGCTCATCTCATCTGAACTTTTTCATTCTTATACAATTCATCATAAAATAGTCTAATCACAACTTTTATGACATTTTCTTACTTATCATTACGCATCCCCTTTACATTTGCAAGCACATGCAATCAATCACTTATCAATATGCATAGTAAATATCGTATGACGAAAAAATCAGGATTTGTTTTTATCCTTGCAATTCAATGAAAAATAATCAATTGAAATTGTACATGTGATCGATTTGATCATTAAATTAAGGTTATTTTATCAATATGCTCAACATGGAGAAGTTCTAAGTGCAACATATAATTAACAGTAAATCAAATAAACAATGGTAAACATCAATCTTACTGAAGATTTGATTCTTAATTTAGCAATTAAATATCTCATCTTAGAGATTGGGCTAGTTTCATGTCAAATTTTTTCCTTAGGCTTGCCTTGAGTTTACCTCCTCGAATAGACGATCCAACATAAAATTCCCATATTAAATCATGTAATTCTTGATGAGTAAAAATTTGAGGTCAACAATTCCTAAAATAAACATAATTTAGTGCTGCACTAGCATTTCTTCACCCAAATTGTCTGTCTCACGTGATAATTTTCCTTTAATTTTCCTACTAATATTCAAAATTAAAACTTAATTTTATTTAGAAGAATTGACAACTGAAACATATAGATATTTAAAGGGAAATATTAAATTTATTAGGATTTAATAAACCTGTTGAAATTAATTGGTGAAAATGGTTTAATTAAACCATATATTTATAAATATATAAAATCTTAAATATAATATCATAATTTTCCTTCAATCTTCTAATCCCGTTACTCGATTAAGTTCTTAGACTGCCCAACAATTATTGTTTCTTCCTCTGGCTCTCATCACTCACATGACACCGGGAGGAGTCGAGCCTTCACGCCATCTTCGTCGCTTAGCAGCTGCGGTCTCATGCTCGACATGGAAAGAAACCAAGCCTAACGACTACGTGTTCCCCTTACCGATCCTGCCTTTTGCGCCAAGAGAAGGCAGCCGAGCTTGTCGCATTACACCACACAACAACAGGAAATCAAGGAAAATGGAGGGGAATAGGGATTTAATAACCTTTAAATTCCTAAAAATTAGCTAATTAAATTTTCTTTATTAAATTGCAGGTGTTAATCTCCGACCTCACATAGTGGGATAAAGGCTTGTTGTTGTTATTGTTGTTGTAAATTCCAAGTGTTAATCTCCTAATCTGCTATTACTTGCAAAGATTAGTTGATTCTTGGTGCTTAGCTACAATGATTAAATGAAGTAAATATAAAATTAAATAAAAAATGAATAATTAATTAATAAACTCAACCATTTATAATTATAAACATGATTATATCTTATATATACTTATATGTATTATTTTGATCAGAATAAAAGGTAGAATTTTATAATGATAATTTTGTTGATTTTCAAGAGATGCTAAATTAAGCATATTTTCAAATCAAGTTTTAAGTTACTTTTCTCTTTCTTTTGAGTTTTATAGTGGAAGGAATTTGTCTTATAACAAGTAGAAGTAGTGAACGAGTGTATATTGGAGAAAATGAAGAGTTACTTGTTAAAAAGTGCGATAGAAGCTTTGCTTATATAGAATTGTAAGAGGTAGGAATGCAAAAAAAATAATAGGTGCATATGGGAGTTATGAAATGTGATGGTGCCTTTTATCTGTATGATGCAGCCCCCAGGAGCTCTACAATATGGTTTTTATTAAAAGTGGTGGGAAGCATGCAGTTTAGAAGTAAAGCTAAATTTTTTTTCACTTGGAAGCATTAGGCAGAATAGAACAGTGCTCTAGAAGGGCAAAGCAGATTCTTCTTCCCTTAATGTAGAGCACTCCCTAAATTGTGATCAGTGATATATCACTAAGTGCTCGATCTTGTCACAAAATCCTCACCATTTTTAGTTATACAACCTTGTGAATTCTCTAGTTATATTATCCTGATTTTTTCTGTTTCTTGTATAACTGTTGTTAATATCTTCACTTCCAATTTCTCTGTTTTTTTATTTGATATTTCCTTGTAAAGATCTTCTATTTAATGTACTTTATCATGAACTATTTTGTCAGTAATTGGGATCTTTTATTGCAAAATATAGGCCTCTTTTTCTTTTATTCTAGTATTGGTCGTATGATTTGTATTGTACATTTGTTGTTTTTTTTAATTTTTCTTTTTATGTTAACCCTAAACCCTAAGTTTGCTTAGTTTTATTTTCTTTTGTTGTAGGTTCTTGATCGTTGATTAAGATTTAATTATATTATGAAGCTTGGTTTTTGGATGCCCTCTCTTTGTATTTGTAAAGTAGATTTTATTTTCTTTTGAGAAACTTGGCAATAATAATTATATGTAAGTTTGTATTATGTTATATGGATGCACTGCTGAATCCCTGATTAGCTTTATGCTTCTAATTTTAAAGAAAGTAAAATGCTTCTTTTCTTTTTTTACGCAAGTTTCTCTTTTAAAAGATTTAAACATAGAATCTCATGGCAAACTGAAGAACTTGATCATGGCTTGATTTTTATCATGATTCTGGTGAGACAAACCTGGGAGATGATTTCTATTGTGTTTCTCTCTATTTCTACACATCATTTACTTAATGTCTTTCATTTAGATTATCTTTATCATAGATAGATGTTCTTCAATTATCATTCTGATGCAGGTATGTTATGGGTGTTGGAGAAGCAGATGCATTCTCTGAAAGGATGAAGCATGAACTTCGAGCTTTAGAGGCAGCGAATGTCCATGCAGTTCTAGAGAGTGAAACTTTAATAGAAGAGGTAATGTAATTTGTCTTCAGTTAAATCCAAATCTCACACTGCTATAGCAAGCATTAGTCAAGTGTTACTTGATGTATATAGATGGTCTCATGTTCCAATATTCCTTTTCTTTAGAAGTTGTGCCTAAAAGAGTTAAAGAGCAACACATCATGCCATGTTTACTACAATTAAGGAAAATAATGATTAATAAAACGAACTATATTAGTTGTGATTAGGCTAATTGTGTTGGTGGTGATGATTTGCTATAAGTCATCATTGAAATTTCTCTTATGGTTCCTCTCGCAATGAAATATTTTGAGCTTTTAGTGGGCATGAAAGTTCTCTTGCAAAATTAAAAGTTTGAACTTTTCATTCTTCATGAATTTGATAATTCTTTGCATGTTAGAAATGTTCTTAAGAGTACTGATACCATTTGAGTTAATTGATCAATTCAAGCCTGATATTATAGCCTCAGCCTCCATAATCAAATCCACTGGTTGGTGGCAATTAATTGACAACATTACTTTTATTTTTATTTTTATCTTGGGCTTCTTGTATCATCAGAATATGGGTTATCATAGGCTTTTTTTTTTTTTTGGAAACATTTGATCATCAAATCATGGATATGATTTAGGAGAGGCTTGATTTCGATTCTTATAAACATTTTTTTTATCAACAGACAACTGACTTAACTAACACCCACAATGACATTTGTTGGATAAGATCTTTCCATCCTTGGCATAGTTTAGATGCCATCACGTGTGCTTGAGATTTGCCTAGGTTGATCTAGTAATAAATCATTTATAGAATTTATTTTTGGTATTACTTGAAATAATGATAAGTGATGCTTCAATTCTCCTTAAAATCCAAGAAAAATATTGCCAAGTTTGCCTTTATGTACAAGTTTATAAATTCCCTTAGCCCTATTTGAAGTTTTAAAAATGATATTTTTAAATAATTTTGTTAATTAGTTAATGTTGTTAGGACTTAATATTTGAAAAGCTCCAAAAACTCCCTTAAATATTTTTTCAAAAGTAATAATTTTGATTTCACATAGTTAAATGAGAATGAAATTATCATTTTCAAAATATATTGTATGTCTACAAGTCACCATATAAGCTCATAAAAATGGCTATATCTTTGTCAATAGAAGTACATTGTCAATTAATATTAGACCAAGCAGTGAATTTTGTTCATAGGAAGTGTCACACCCTAAATTACTCCCATTATATAGTTAGCCTAAAGTGTAACAGAATAGGTCAACTCAGTCAAACTCAGCTTTCACCAACTCATCCCAACATATACAGATTCAGGATAAGTGGGTAAAAATTGAATCTCAACAAATCATCACAAACAAATTCTTATATTTCAAATTCTTCTAACAATTTTTTTATATTTAAATTAAATAACTAGAAATGTATAAAATCAAATCCCAACATAAATATATAGGAACTAAAGGTATCAAATCATAAATTATACGTACCTTAAAAAGTCTTTACAATTTTTTAAAATTGTACACCAAAAGCTGTACAAGTCAAAAAGCACTATCTAATAACTCTTTTCCTTTTCTCACCTGAAGATTAATGTGTAATATCATAAGTGAACAACCCAGTGAGACAGTGCTAAAATAAACTCAATATATAATAGAAGAAACAACATGAATGTAAAATTAAGCTTGCATGATTGTAACAATAAATAAATCTACTCTGACAAGTGTAACAATTGAACCGTAATCTATAAAGCTATTAAACATAAACAATAAACAACATGAATGACTATACAATGTGTGGGTATTTCATTTCATGAAGTCATGTTCAATTCTAAATTAAATTATCTTGTTAAAAATATTATTTATATTCATATTAGCTTTGACTCTTATCATAACATGAGGGTCATCACCCAACCCATCGGCCAACTGATAAGGTTGATCATCTCAATATTTCAAATCAACAGTCCTCCTAATACCGATTGGTCCATCTCAACTTGAATGCCGAGAGTTGAGAATTCTAAGATTCTCTGTCAAAGACTCTATCTTATTAGAACTTTTGTCTACTTGTGCAGTTTATTATAAAGTAGTCTGCCTATAAGAATTTCATGACATTTTTTGCTTATCATATGCATTACCGGTAACACTACCATTGCCGGTCCCAAGTCCGGATGTGAAAAGTGGAGGGTTGCGTTAGGTAGTCGCTAGCCAGTGTAAAACTTGTCGAAATAATCATGACATGAATCCTTTAAATCATTGTGTTATCTTGGCGTCCCAGAGCGGCGCGTAAGACTTGAATCTGATGAAAAATGTGATAAAGCGCATGTTCAGTGCGGTGTTAAATAAGAGCTCCCATTATGGGCGGATCACGAAGAAGTCGATCCATGTGCTTAGAATTAGGTTAGGATCTTGGAATATAGGTACTCTTACAGTAAATTAATGGAATTAATAGATATTATGGTTCATAGAAAGATAAATATTTTATGTGTTCAAGAAACTAAATGGGTTGGGGAGAAAAGAGATTGATAGTTTAGGTTTTAAAACTTTGGTATTGAGGTAAAAGTCGAACTAGAAATGGTGTAGGTGTGATTATAGATAAAAGTTTGAAGGATAATGTTATAAATATTAATAGATGTGGAGATAGAATTATAAAACTTTAAAGATTATTGTTGTCTTAAGATTATCAATGTTATAAGTGTGTCTCATGCTCAGGTTTGGAGGTAAAAAAAAAAATTTTGGAATGAATTAGAGGATTATCTGAATATCTCTTGAAGAAAATTATTTATTGGAGGAGATTTAAATGAACATGATGGTAGAGTGGTAGAAGATTTTAAAAGTATTCATGTGGTGGTTATGAATTTGGGTGTAATGAAGAAGGTATAGTATATTAGATTTTATTTTAGAGCATGATTTTTACTTTTATTTAAGAAAAGAGATGAACATATTATTACTTATAAAAATGGATCTAAAACACAAATTGATTATTTTCGATAAGGAAAATAGATTATTTAGATTATAAAGATTGTAGCATTTTCAGTGAAAATCTAAATACCCAACATCTATCGTTTTTTAGATTTTAAGATGAAAAGTTGTAAGAGAAAAATAAACCAAATTATTATCCTAATTAGATAACAGTTAATAACACAAATAAAAATATTTTTAAGAGCTACAAAAGATTAGAATTTGGGATTTTCATGAAGTAACATTATGTGGGAAAAGAGCAGTGAAATTAAGCAAGTTGTTAAAGATGCTTGGGAGAATCAAAGGAAAAGCTTCTTTTAATAAGAATAGTTGGAGTCGAGTCAGAAAGAAAAATAAAAATAAAAAGTATTGTTATAATACTTGGTTTAGATGTAAAACTTCAGAATGGAAATATATAAAGTGCTTGTAGAGATTCTAAGAAGAAAGATAATGATGAAAAAAATTTAAATTTTAGTGATTTATACAATGATTAGATACGAAGGTGAAAGATGATGTATAAGTTAAAACCAAAGAGATAGAAGAAGTAAAGATATAGTTCAAGTGAGGTGTATTAAGGATGAAAATAATAAATGCTTTTTTTAGAAAAAGATATTGAAAATAGGTGGATGAGGTATTTTGACAAACTTTTCAATGAATGATCTGAAAGTACGATTGATTTTAGCAACCTTAATACTCTAAATAAAAATAGAATTTCATTTTATCGTCATTAGTAATCAAGTTAAATGAAGCTTTAAAGAAAATGAAATGTAAAAAACAAGAGACCGGATAATATTCCAAGTGTGAAAATGTTTAGGAGATCAAGGAATTTCTTACAAATCTTTTAATATCATTTTAAAGACTAAAAAAATGTCAGATGAGTGGAGAAAGAGTTTGTTAGTTCTTATATTTAAGAATAAAGGTGATGCACAAGAGTGTGCAAATTATATAAATTAAGTTAATGTGCCATACATTAAAATTATGGGAGAGAGTAATTGTGCATAGTTACGATGTGATACGTAAGTTTCTTACAATCGTTTGGTTTCATGCCGTAGATCTACTATGAATGCTATACATTTGTTAAGGGGTTTGATGGAGAAGCATAGAAAGTAAGGAGGATCTACATATGATATTTATTGATTTAGAAAGTTTATGATAAAGTTTCAAGTGATGTTCTTTGGAGAGTTCTAGAACGTAAAAGAGTTAATGTTGGTTATATTCAAGTCATTAAGGATATGTATACTAGACATTTGTGTCCAAACACAGGAGGATTGACAAAATATTTTCCTATATCGGTTGGATTACATCAAGGATCGCTTTAAGCCCTTATCTTTTTTACTTTAGTTATGGATGTTCTTACTAGGCATTTACAAGAAGATGTTCCTTGGTGTATGCTTTTTCGATGACATTCTTCTTGATAAGAGAGGAGTCCAAATGAAACTTGAATTATGGAGGTCAACTAGGTCTAAAGGTGGTAGATAAATAATATATTGAGCGTAATGGGCTATAAGTTTGAAGTGATAGAAAGTGAAACAGAAGATTAAGTGGAGGAAGTGCTGTATTATTTAAATGTAAAAAGTTCCTTAAATTTAAGGAAAAATTTTATAAGATGGTGGTAAGACTAATGACTTATGGTGCGAATGTTGGCAAAAGAGAAGCATAAGATTTAAGTTAAGAGATGGATGCTTAGGTGGATGAGTGGTTTTACTCTTAGAGATAGAATGCAAAATGAGTATATTCGGAAAAGGGAGTTCCAGTGGTAGATAAGATTAGGAAGAGTCGCCTTAGATGGTTTGGCCACATAAAGCGATCGTCCGTTGACCGACAGAGAGTAGATGCATTAGATTTGCCTTATGTTAAGAAAGGTAGAGGTAGGTCTAAAAAAACTTGGTTAAGATGTATAAAAAATGATCTTAGTATACTTGATTTAAATGAGAATTTGACACATAATAGGACATAATGGAGACGAAGGATTCATGTAGCCGACCCCGCCTAGTGGGATTAAGGCTTGTTGTTGTTGTTGTTGTATATGCATTACTTTCATTTGGTATTTATCAATCTATATACTAAATCATTAATTAATATGCGTAATATTATTATACGATATCAAGGAATTGATTACAATTATAGTAAATCAATAATGCATGATTTATAAGTTGTGCATGTAATTAACCTGATATGAATAAAATATGAAAGAAACATCTAAATGTAATGTATAAAACATTCACAAGAAGTAACAGTAACATTGACAATTATTAGTTCTATAAAAATTTGAATTTAAAATTAGCAATTACATGTCTCACCTGAAAACTTGGGCCAACGTGTCGTGCTCGATGTTTCTTCGAGTACAAGTCTATTACTAAAATTTTTTTACCAATGCTGGAAATATTTAAATTAAATTCAATACTTCTACCAGCTTGAATAGCAATCTTATCTCAATTTGATTTCTCCACATTCAATCTCACACAATTAGATAGTCACACTACTTCGAGTGACTAGATTTAATGTTCAAGCACTGGCTACCTGGATATGTCAACATAAAGTTAATTAAAGTTTATCTTATTTACATAAATAATACTACCTTTAACATGCAACCCTTCTTGCTCATTAAATGTCTATATATCCAAAATTTATCTAAATTTGCTAGTTTTATTATTCTATATATCTTAATTACATAATTAAATGATATTTCTTTTGATTTTCAGACTTACGGTAATGAAATTTTGGAAGGACTATATTAAATATTAGTATGCGCACAAACATTAATTCAATTACCATAGTTTCTCCCCCATATACCTTCAATTATGAAAGTTTAATCCTAAAATCCTAAGCTTCAGGTAATGGGCTAATTGATTTAAATCCTGTAAGCCCACTATCTCCCTTGCACTTTGTCTAGACAAAAGGAGAACAGCGGGAGCTGGAGGCCGATATGAGGGAAACTAAGGAGTGGGAGGGGGAAATAGGAGAGATTGGTCAACTAAGGGTGGTTGTGGTTGTGGTTGCTTGGCCATTGGTGTCTTGGGCACAAGGTAGAGGAGAGACTAAGAGAGTCAGTGGTTCGGTTGTGTGAGAAATGGGATAGCAGAAAGGGGAGGGTGGTGAACGGATGTGCTTGCAGGAGATTGTCATTCGGCCTGGGAGTTCAAAGATTGGGGAGGGAGAGTAGTGGCTCCTGGGTGTCGAATAGGGAGAGCTGAATGAGAGGGCTGCGTGAGGAGGACGGGGATGGGGACGTGAAACGAATGTGAGAGAACAAAATAGGGTCTCAAGTTTGGGCACTAGGACAGAATGAACAAGGAAAAGTGGGAGGAATAGGTGAGTTTTGTGTGGATTCTCCATGAAGGAGTCTAGAGAGAGGAAAGATGAGCTAGAGCTCATTATTAGTTTCCTCTTTTTATTGCGAAATCAATGGGATTTAAGATTTTTGAATGTAATTAGGCACTATTTAGGAAAATACTTAACCCAATTAGCTATTTGCTATATTTCTTTGAATTTCAATTCAATTATGATATGGCCTAATTATTAAAATTGAATTCAACATATTTAAATAAATATTTAATTTTATGTTTCATCGGTTTTAATGCGACTCGCTTTATATGTCAGTTTTACTCAAAATTCATCCAAATTTTTTTTGAAATTAATTATATATAATGAGTCAATTCCAGACAAATTTGATGTTTTGAACTCAATAGTACAGTCTGTTTTACGATTAGAGGTTATTTGAGCAATCTAAATGATTTCCAGATCAATTTGAGCTTAGCGTACGCGATGTCATCTCTTGGGCTCGTCATTAGCACCATGCACAACTAAATTGATTGTGGAATATCTCATTTGACAGATTTTGATGTTTTGGCAATATCGGTGTGGTCTATTTCACAAATGGAACTCATTTGGATGACGTCGAGGCTTTTTGACTTCGATATGTGCGAAGACGCATCTATGGCTTGTTATCTCCATCGGTTGAACATTAGACAATGTGACAATACTTTTTTTAATCTAGTTTTGCATTTCGAATGTATCAACATAGTTTGTTTCATGAACGGAAGATATTTCGATTAGTTTCGATTACAATCAAGGCATTTCAACTTCAGTTTGTGTAATGTCATGCTTAATCTCCATCGATTTTACCATATATGTTGGATTTAACTTATAGATCATTAATGGTGGTCAACATCAATCTATCAATTTACTCTTTTATAAGTGTGGAACCCTTATATAAACACATATTACTTACTAAAATTCATGAATATAGATACAAAAGGAAATAAAATGTTCTTTTTACATCTATGAAACACATGTAAAACATGCTTATTGTTAAATGTACATGTATGATACTTCATAATTATATTAATAATTAGTTAAAATGCAAATGAAAACAAAAGCAAAATGAATTCATGAACAAGGACCAAATCAACTTGCACTTAATCTGCTAGTGTTCACTCCAACTATGATTAACACATGTTTTACTTATCGTTTTGGAATGTGGATCTGATATTAGTGTTTAGGCTACTCAATCATCTTTTGACCTAATCATGGGATTTTTGATCTATTGTGGAACTTTCTTGCTCATGTTTCTTGTGTTTCAAATTTTAGCTAATTGAACAAGACAATCGCTAGTGACCCTAATGTTTGTTAGCTTGTTGGATCCAACCTTTTACTTGCTTGGTCATAAACATATAAGCGTATCTTTCTTTCACCTCCCTTCCTAGAATGCTTGGAGCTTTATAGATAGTAGATTGTACCTTTTAAGTGTGCATAGCTTTCTAATGAAGTAGTGGATTGGCTAAATGGAGCCTTAATCACATTTATTAGGGGGACGGGTGAGGTGTGGGTTTTGAGAGGCAATTATTTAGAGTTGTAGGCTAGAGTATATAGGAATCTAGATTTTGATAATTTTATGGAGGTAGTGCTCTCTCAAGTCATGATCGATGATTATTTTACACATTAATAGGAATTTTAGTGTTGGATTGGTTGGATGGTTTATTAGGTATATTTCCCAAGCATTTTTTTGTAAGAAGGTTGATATTTGAGCTGACAAATTGATAAGGAAATCCATTGGGATATGTATATGTGTATTGACTAACTTTTGAGAAATGTGTTATCAACCAACATATCAACTTATTGGGGATTGATCAACTAAATTTAGGAAGATTTTTATTATGGGGTTCTAGTTTATTTTCATATGAGAGTGTTTATTCTTAGAGATTACATGGGGGACTAACATTTTAGGAGCACTTTAGTTATGTGGTTGTGGTTTAATCTTATCTCAAAGGGATGATAGTTTGGCCTTGTTTTGAATGAATTATCTAATGACATTTTGGAGGAACGTCTGATAAATTTATGTATTGTGCTTACTTGTACAGGGGTGTTATATTTTTAGTTGTCAATGATGGATCTGATTGTTGGAAAGGAGATGAGAGATTGATTTGATTGGAGATGATAATTTAGCCTTATCATGGAGTGTTGATGGTTTAGCTTCATCTTAAAGGAGTGAAAGTTTTGCCTTATCTTGGAGAAATAGTATAATCTTATTTTGGAGTAGTTTAACCTCATATAAGAGGGAGGAGTGATAATTTAGCCTCATCTCGGAGGAAGGGTTAACTTTATGCAATAAGGGTGATTATTTTGCCTTGTTCTAAAGGGATAATTTAGTCTCATTTTGGTGGAATAGTTGATTAGGTAGAGAAATAGTAGGTGAATGTAAGTACCATGTAATTGATGACTTGAGGTAATTGATAAATGAAATTTGATTTTCTAGAATTATGCCATTTATATAACATTTAGGTAGAAAACAGTTGTACGAGCAAGTTTGATAATATTCATATTTTGAGATGGTGGAGTTTGGGTTTGGGATTTTTATTAAAGGGAAAGAGGTGAGGCGAAATTACCTATCAATTTTACTAATTTTATAATAAATAAGAGATTTTTCTAGAATTTTTTATAGTTAAAAAATAATCCAATATAGGAAGTTAATGTGGTCAAACCAAATAAAATTTTGGCTTAAAATTTTTTATGGTGGGCATACTTTATAAAAATTTCAGTCTATGATAGCTTTGTTAAAAAATTTTTTATGGTGGGCATACTTAATTTGACATGATGTTAAAATCTATGAATTTTTCAGTCTTGTGGGTCAAAAGCTGAGATTTGATTTGTCTTTTTATCTTTCATGATAGCTTTGTTTAAGAGGGTTATAATGGTTGTTTGGTTGTTTGAGCTTGCTTGTTGAAATTGGGTGGTCCCCATAATGTGTTTTGCAAGGTCTTTTAATTAAATATAAAATTTTTTAGGTCTTTAAATAATTCATAAGGCATACCATTTTAATTGTTCTTTTAGTTATAGAGGTTTATATTTTAGTTAAAGAGTTTATGGTTACCATAATAAATGTTTTTCATTATGTTTTATTTTTAGATTTTAATTTTTCAGTGGGGTTATGAATCCTTTGTTCCATTGGGTCTATTATGTAAAAATTCTCATTTAAATCAAGTATAAGATCATTTTTTATACATCTTAAAAATTTTTTTTGTCTACTACCTTTCTTAAATATGAGAAATCTAACATCTACTCTCTTAATGTTTTTGAGGCGCCAAATTATCTGACTCTTAATCTTATCTACCAAGGAGTTATTCCAACTTTTTCAATATACTTTTTGCATTCTATCTCAAAGAGTAAAGCCACTCATCCACTTAAGCATCCTCATCTCTAAATACTTAATTTAGTCTCTTTTATCCAACATTGCACCATAAGTCATTACAGTCTTACCACCATCTTATAAAATTTTTTCCTTGTAACTTTTCTATCACATAATGGATGCATTTCCACTTCCATCCAACTTGAATTCTACTAATAACATCTCCTCTATTTCACATTTTAACAATAGATTTTAAATATTCAAACGCCATTTTATTAATGACTTGTTCACCTAATGTCACAACACTATCACTAACTTCTACAATTAAAATTACACTCCATATATTGATGTATTTAAACTAAGACTCTAAGGACCTCCATAATTCAAGTTGTTTGGACTCCTCTCTTTATCAACAAGAAGAATGTCAGAAGCATACACTAAGGAACATCTTTTGTAAATGCTAGAATATCCATAACTAAAGTAAAAAAGATAAGGGCTTAAAGCGATCCTTGATGTAGTCCAACAAATAGGAAAATATTTTGTCAATCCTCCTGTGTTTGGACACAAGCATGCCTAGTATATCCTTAATGACTTAATATAACAAATATTAACTCTTTGTTAACTCTCCAAAGAACATCTCAAAACTTTATCATAAATTTTCTAAATCAATAAATATCATATGTAGATCCTCCTTACTTTCTATGCTTCTACATCAAACCCCTTAACAAATGTATAGCATCCATGTAGATCTACAAGATGAACTAAACGACAGAAACTTCTCACACATCGTAACCATGCTCACTTTTCTCCCATAATTTTAATGTATGCATTAACTATCTATACTCTTAATTGCATCACCTTTATTCTTAAATATAGAATCAACTTTTCTTTACTCATCTCACATCTTTTTATTATAAAGATTTGTAAGCGAAATTTCTTGATCTCTAAACATTTTCACACTTCTATTGGAATATTATCCTTTTTTCCACATTTCATTTTCTGCTTCACTAACTCAGATTTACTAATAACGATAAAATGAAATTCTCTATTTAGGGTATTATAAAAATCAATTCTTTGGATCCTTCATCAAAAGTTTATCAAAATATCTCATTCACCTATTTTCAATATCATTTTCTAAAAGTATTTTATTATTTTCATCCTTAATACACCTCACTTAAACCATGTCTTTACTTCTCCTATCTCTTTGGTTGGATAACTTATACATACATCTTTCAATTCTTTGATATCTATCAGTATAAATCACTAATTAAATTCAGATCATACAACTTTTTTTTGAATCTAAACAAGATTTTATATCTTTCCCAATTCTCAAGTTTTACATCTAAACCAAGTTTTATAACAATACTTTTATTTTTATCTTTTCGCACTTTATTCCACCACCAACTATTCTTGAGTTTTCCTTGATTCTCCAATCACATCTTTAGAACTTGTTTAATTTCACTTATTTTTTCCATAATGTTACTATGAACATCCCAAATTCTAATCTCACTGCTCTTAAAATATTTTTATTTGTTTTTTAAGTATCTAATTTCAATAATTGATTTATTTTTCTCTTACAACCTTTCATCTTAAAATCTAAAACTAATAATCATAAATTAGATTTTCACAATGACCTTACAATCTTTACAATCTAAACGATCTATTTTTCTTATCAAAATAATCAATCTGTTCTTACTAGATCCATTTTATAAATAATAATATGTCATCTCTTTTCTTAAATAAAGAAAGAACTATAAAATCATAAGCAAATAAAATCTAATCATACCTTCTTCATTAGTCACTCCAAATCCATAACCATGAATCTTTAAAATCTTCTACCACTCTATCAACATGCCCATTTAAATCTCCTCCAATAAATATTTTTCTTCAAGAGGTATCTTTTGTATTAATCCTCTAATTCATTCCAAAATTTTTTTTTGCTTACTTCTAAACCTACTTGAGGAGCATAAACACTTATAACATTGATAATCTTAGTATCAACAATAATCTTTAAAGCTATAATTCTATCTCTATATCTATTAATATTTATGACATTATCCTTCAAACTTTTATCTATATCACACACCATTTCTAGTTAATTTTTACTTGAATTCCCAAGTTTAAAACCTAAACTATCAATCTCCTTGGCCTTCTCCCTAACCTATTTAGTTTCTTGAACACATAAAATATTTATCTTTCTATGAACCATAATATCTATTAATTCCATTAATTTACTGTAAGAGTATATTCCAAGATCCTAACTTAATTCTAGTTTCATGGACTAACTTCTTTACGCATTCGCCCATAATGTGGGAACCCTTGCTTATTTAACATCGCACCGAAGGCCGATGCTGCTCTATATATTTTTCATCAGATCCATACGTAGACTTCGGACGCCTAGCATTAACACAATGATTTAAAGGATTCATGTCATGATTATTTCGACAAGTTTTACGCTGGCTGTCGACTACCTAACACAACCCTCCACTTTTCACATCCGGACTTAAGATCTGCAATGGTAAATGCAACCCTAATAGACGTGAGCAACAATTTCAATCATTTATTCCTGATAATGGCCACATTAATAATAAATGTTGAGTTTACCTATCTACCAATGAACCTTTAAAAACAGCCCTATGATTTTTTGATCTGTCTTATCCTCAACTAAAGTTTACCCCATCCTATATATATATATATATATATACACACACACACACACTGCCATCAAGTTAAATCTTCTCCCTTATTCCTTCTACACATGAAGTTTAAACTCAATCAAAACTCCATGAATGAGCTAATGTCGTATTATTGCGAGTAAAACTCTACTTAAAAATTCAATAATCATATAGTTCCCTTGATCAAGTGATTTGTTTTTTTTTTTTTTTTTTTTTGGTGTTAACTCTATATTAATGGTTGCAACTAATGCTTAAAATGTTTTTTGATAAGGTACAAAAATCTCTATCATCATTATTTAGCTTGAAATTGGCTCTTTGTTTTCACCTCTTATTTTATGAAGTCTCATTAGACAAGCAACAATGGTTGTAGACGAGAACCTTTTAGTGAGGATGGGTTAAGCACCCTTGCGGACTAAATTGGTTGAGGTTCATAATTTACATGAGATGATGAAATTATGGGATGTTGATAGGGCTTTTCATGATGCCCTAATTACTTTTAAGCCAAAGGGAAATAACAACTATCTTTTATGTCAACCAAACCAAAAAATGGGCTATCATAGGATAAAACAGTCTAATGAGTGCTTATAATAAGCATTAATAAAGAGTTTTCTTGTTAACGAGAGATAATTAATCTGTAGGCTCTAAAAATTCACCACCGGCCTCTCAATAAAGAGAGTTTGATTTACGTCAGTCAAATTTTTAGAAAGCAAATGACACTGTAGATAAGACACTATCCAAAGATTTCACCCTCATTTTGTGAGGACTTTAGATCTATTTCCAGGTTTTGTATAAGCGAAAGCACGTATGGTTAATTAACCCTCCTAATATTAAGAGGAAACTTTTGATTAAAGTTAGTCATTTGATCACTAATTATTTAGCGTATAGTAGAGTAGCATGTGGAGTTTTTGGAGTTCAGAATATATGAAATTCATCATTCTTTGACTTAAAGCTGATGGTTGGGGGAATGATGATTTCAATCAAGATCATGGTTCGGATTCGCGTTGTTTTCTTAGTCGCTTAAGAGGAGGAGTTAACTTCACTGACTAAAGGACTTGTCAACAACCATACGCGTCAGACTTTTAACTAGATAGATAATGTTTGTCTAAGGAAACATCTTTAAGTTTACCTTAGCTGATAAATGATTTTTTACTCTATCATATGCACTCTATGGTTTACATCTCAAAGGGCAAAATCATTAGGGATTATATACATGTTATAGTCATAACCGTAATATAGTGGGGGTCATTGAGGGGCCAAACCACGCCAAAAAGGTTTTAAATCGATCATATATATGGCAATAAACCACGCTGGACAAAGACAGTCACGCCTTATTGATATAAGATCGTTTGAGTGTGAATACAAAAATACATTTGACTTGACATTGACTTCTTTATGAGCTAGAGTTTTCTTAATTTATTGCCTACAACAAATAGTTTCGGATAAGCGGATGGATTAGGTTTTGCTTTAAGTATTTAGATTGATGAATTTTATTTGAATATTTTATAAGCTTTTGTATCTTCATTAAAATTTGACTTTGGATCGATTTGATTTGGAATTTTAATTATGCTTTATTAGTAATATTTCTTTCAGTTGAAATCTCTATTCAACACAGTCATCATCGGGCTGTGAACTATTGGAGCATCCATACTATCATTTTGATAATTTTATTTTGAGATTGAACCTTTCTGGTTGAAATCTTCAATCAATACGGCAATCATCAAGGAAAACCTTGTCAACTTTGTTTATGTGCTTGCAGAGGATCGTGTCTATTGACACAAACAATTATATTCTCAACCCGATTTAGAACTCAACTTTTGAAATTGAAGCTTCTTAATTTATAGCATTGACAGTCGTATGCAAATATATAGTCAGATATTATTTAGTTTGGAAGCGACCATTCAATGTTGTGATTAGCCCCGTCAACTCCAATCCTTATGAAGAGGAGGATCAGGCTAATCAGTCGAGACTCAGCTCTTGCTATATATATGAGATGATATACTCAAGAATGTGCATAGTCAATATATATGAACTTAGCAATTGAACAGGAGATATTATATTTTATGCAAACAATAACTACTTTTTGAAAATAATTGCACAATTCTAAAAAATGAAGTAAGTTCATATTGATTTTGATTCGAGCTTGCGTAATATTCTCAGATCATGTGATTTATTTCCTTAAGAGTTGAATTATAAATCAATAATGGGTCTCATATGAGATTGTTAATATCACACTAAATGAGAGGGAGAGGACATCACTGTTGCTGCATCCCAAAGCATTCATTTTAGAGGTTATATTCCATCCTAAGACAATCGGATTCAGAGTTGTGTTGTAATGCATATAAACATTTTATTCATTTCTTGAAAGCTTGCATGAGTTTCAAAACTAGTATAAATTATGAGATGATTTCAAAGTCAGTGCAAATAAACTCATTTCATTCAAGCAACCGTACACATTTCAAGGTATTTGAGTTTGATGAATGATTGTTGTATGATGTGTGCACATGAAATTTAGGGTTTAGAGAGAGAGAGAGAGAGAGATGGTGAGAACGGGGGAGAGACCGAGAGCAAGTGGGAGAGGTCGTGAGCGGCACAGGCGGAGGAGTGAGATTCGGCCTCATTTTCGCATGAGGGAGATATGAGAGGTTCATAAGCCAACAGTATGGGCTTCAAATCGGATGAATGAGGGACGGGTAGAATTGATTGGGGATTAAGCTAAACGTCTCGAAATTCATGTTGATTTTGCCGAAATTTATCACGTGATGCTTCTATGCAATATGGGTGTCGATCTGACGTGAATTTGATGTTCCGGACATAATGGTGCTTTCTGTTTCATGTTCGGAGAGCGTTTGGTTGAATTCGACGTCAAATTAGGCCAATTTCAGCTTGAAACACACGTTGCCGCGTCCGGTTGCTCGACGCTCGCGCAGACTCGTCCAATCAATTGCAGACAGTTTCATTAGATAGGTTTTGATGTTTCGGCGTTAACAACGCAATCAATTGCACGAAGGATGGTCGTTTGGATATCGTCGCAGCTTCCCAACTATGATATGCGCGTAGACGCATCGATGACTCTCCTTCTTGGTCGGTCAGCCGTTGAATTGTGTAAGATGTATATTTTGATCAATATCAACATTTTGATCGCATCGATGAAGTCCGTTTGTTGATCGGAAGTCGGTTTGATCCGTTTCGACGATATTCGGGGTAACTCGGCTTTGATTTATATGATATCACATCCGTAATCCATCGAATTCGCCACGTTTGCTCGATTCGACTTCTGGAGATGTATGGAGGTCAACATAATCATGGGTTATTGCCTCTTTGGGAAACCTACAAATTAATAATTCTCATAAAAGGACACAAAGGGTAATACTTTATCGCTGCTTAATTTGATTCTTTAAAGCAATTCTTGATGTCCTTCCTTGAGCAGGTGGGGATCTGTATCTTTCAAATTCCCATAACTAGCAAAAATATTATATGACCAAAAGAATTCATTACTTTTCTAGTCACTGAGGTTATCGATTCGCATTGCTCTAACTTAAATTTATTTCAAATTAACTTGTGCAGGTATTGCATGGCCTTGAAGGGGCAATCATTTGTGTTGAAGATATGGATGAGTGGTTAGGTATCTTCAATGTGAAACTCAAGCACATGCGTGAGGATATTGAATTGGTATGCTACTTTCGAGTTCAAATTGTTTGTGAAGCATGACATATAATTGTTATATCACCAATTAGTAGGAGTATAAGATTGCAATTTTATATTTAATCCCAAACCCTTGATTCAATCAATGTATCTTTTTTAATAGTTAAATTTTTATTGGTTTAATTCTATTTCAGATAACACTTTCTTAAGGCATTTGAAGGCTAATTTAATTTACTTTTATAATTTTAATCAATTCTTTTGTTGAAGTTGTTGCTTTTGATACGTTACATTCACATTTTGACTATACATTTATCTCTAGGTGTTGAAGCTCTACTTATCTCTATTCGTTTTGATGTATCATATCTACTTTTTATCTTTTTGACTATAGAATTTCAGCATATTAAAAAATGCTTTAGATCAATAAAAAATTTAAACATTCGTGGATTGTATAACCGTTGAATCTAGGAAAATTGGCAACTAGGTTATGAAGGCCTTGTCCAAATCTTTTTTTAGTTTTGTCAGTCAAAGGCTACGAGAGGTATCGCTTTCTTTTTGTTACAGATTAATTCGACTATCATGTACCTTTAAATGACAATAATGGTTATAGATTAAATATTACAGCTATAACATATGGAATTGAATCCTCATATCTCGGACTTACAATGAACATCTTGAATTGAACAGACTACCACTCTATCCAGAATTTCTGAAAGCCTCTAAGATCTGCCCAAATGGGATGCCAATTTGGAAATAGAAGTGGCTGTTGGTTCTTGTGGTATTAGGCCAAGTAGTTGATGTAGATGAAGATTAAAATGGATACATAAAATGTGAACTTGAGGAACACAAACTTGGAAAATATTTGCATAACGGAATTCACGGATTGCCAATCACTAACTTAAGAGGTAAGTTTTTAGTATTCACTTTTTTCTCAGAGTAAGAGACAAGTTGATCGATTCTTTTTCAGTTTTTTGGTAATGCTAGTTTAAACAAGCTGAACTTTTTTGTGATTAACAGTACACTTTGTAGAATAAGAAAACTTTATTAAAACAAATACAACCAAACTACATTCATCAAGCCACATGGAATAACAGAGCATGAAAACAATTACAAGCAACATATGTAACAAAGAAACTGTTAAGTGAAAGTTTATGCATGTCTAATTGCTGGCCATCTATCTGAAATGATCTATTTGGAAACTCTAACAAACAATGCAATATCTAGAAAAGGAAGCATGTATTTTTGGGCTTCATTTGGTGATGATTTACTATTGTGTTGTGCAAAGTAACTACTACTCTTAAAAAGAAATTGATTGTCGCACCCTATTTTAACCCCTTCTAATCAATTTGGGGTTTAACATAAGTAAATATTCTAGTAGACATATTACCCACCAACACTTACTGATTTTTAACAATCAGGATGGAATGAGTAGAAAACGTAGTTTGTCTAAATTATCACAAATTTTGCAATTTCATTATAAATCCTTTGATGATCCAATAAAAATAATATGAACGCATAATATGATAATCATCAATTAAAATACAGCTTCTAAAAGAACTTTAAAAAATATATACATAGTATATGTCTTTAATTTACATCATTCACATTTGTCTTCTATAACACATCTAAAACTGTACAAACAAAATAAAGCAAAATTGGTCATTTGTTTATTGCCCTCATATGTTCCTTCCCCTTTCCTGAAACCACAGATATAAGGTTGATGCTCAATGGGATAAGCAATTCTACTTTAAGATTCATGCGAGTAGGAAAGAAAAATAATGTAAATGTTGAATTGTAATTAATGTGGGCACTAGCATTAACAAACATAACTAGCTCGGTGTAGCATGTATTTTACTGCATCAGAAATTAAGTATATCGTGAGTATGAATTTTAATTGAAGCTAATAGCAATAAGTAAATATAACTATTAAATGTCAAATCTTTTATGATAATGTGCTATGCTTTTATATGCAAAATTCTCACTTTACTTTAGATTTTTGGCATATTTATATCATTTAATCTTCGTTAATTATTAGTGGCTTCTCGATTCAATGCTAGATTATTTTATATCAGCCTTTTAGAATTAGGAGCCACCCCTCTTAATTCAAAGTTGGACCATATTGTACTAACCTTTTATAATCGCTTCTTAGATCAAGGTTGGAACATGTCATACCAACTTTTTAGAATCAAAGATGGGTCATTTCGTATTTTCTTATTCATACCTTTATAATCTACTAGTCTATCTCCCTTAATAGATAATTTCATTTTATGCATCATTATCTATAGCATTTAGAAGTTATAACTTTAACATGCACATGCAATCATCCTTTGTATGCACTTGTAAAGGATTATATACTTCCAAAATATTTAAATTAAAAAAAAAAGCATATGCAAAGAATAATAAGGATTATGCATTTTAATTGATATTATAAAATTTCACTAATTATGAGTGTGTATCACACAATTTGGATGTTATCAAATAATATCCTTGAAATTATGTTTGATATAACAAATTTTTATCATATTACATATTATAATGTAAATGAATGTTGAAAATATGCAAAAAAATCAAGTTTAGAATTTATTTGGTTCTTATACTATAAATTAAGCATCTCATATTGATTATTGGGTTTTCTTTGGGACGGATTGCATCACACTTGTCACGCTGTAGCCTTGATTAGACAACCTAGGTATAACAATTTTGTTTAATTCACTATAATATTTTCTAAATAATAATATACATCTATAATAATTATTCTTGAAATTTGTTTATTTCAAAATAGTTTCTTTTCATCCAATATCCAAACCTACTAACCTCGAGCCAACTTAATTTGTGGATTCAACACGTCTTCTGTCTTATTTTCTTTCTCTTCCTTGTAATTCTCTCCACGACAAGCATCCCATTTTGTATACAATGCTACTCACACAGGAAAGTCATTAAAATAAGTTATTGAGTTTAATTAATTAAAACTAATTATCTAGATTATATTATATATAATAACACAAATTACTTGAAATTCCTTTGTTTTTCATTCTCGTCTTTAATAACATTCACGGTTAGCTACAATAACAAAGAATCAAATGGAGGAAATTAATTAAGCTTGCTTGTAAAACCAATATATATATATATATATAATACCTTAATTCCTCCCAAAATTTTCCTCCCATCATCACTCTAGCATTTCTTGTGATCGCCTCACGAGATGAAAGTATGAGAAGGAAAGCAAGGAGGTGAATTTTTTTGGGAAAATTAGTTTATAAGTGATTAATTAATATAATTTTAAAATTTTGAATCATCATGGTTCATCCTCAAAATTTATTTTTTTAATAATCATTCAGATAGATAAGAAGATTTATACCTCAGTTTTTTACTTTTCTTCCTAAGTTAATTCTCTTTCAACCCGACAACTCCATTTTTTTACATAGGGAATTTGTTTATTTCTTAATATCTTAACATCAAATTTTAAAATTCTTTTGGGTTCCTCAGTATAAGTGATATATCTGTAATATCCAAAAGATTAAAGGCTTTAGTGCGTAAAATTTTATCGATGTCTTTTAGTTCAGTATTTATTTCTATAAAGATTTCATGCTTCCAATTTTGTGATATGAATTAATTAGTATATGAATTTTAAATTTTGTGATGATTTGATTAGATACAAATTTCACTTGCTGTTCATGATAGCGAGGTTGGAGCGTGTCGGTGAATCATGTCATGTCATCCTATTCTATTACACTTCAGATTGACCCTAGAATAAAGGTAGGGGGTCATCTGGGGTGTGACAATATCTTTGCACCTTAATTTCTTCTTGTGACATTTTCTGATTTGCTTCATTAACCTACTTTCTCAACATTGTTACATGATAAATATTATGAATACATGACACATCAATTGGTAATACTAGTCTCTAAGCAATATTATCAGTTTTCATAATAATTTTGAATGGTTATATATTTTTGGAACTTAATTTACTTCTTTGACCAAATCTAGTTGGACCTTTCATATGTTTAGCTTTCAAAAACATAAAATCACCAACTTTAAAGAGGTAGAAGATTACAATCCTAAAATCTAGATGCATTTTTATATCTTTGTAACCAACTTTCAATCTGTTTTTGATTTATCTGATTTTCTCTGTAACTTCATCAATAACTCTTTTGCCATTCAAACACTTCATTGGATGACATCTTTATGCTTGATTAATAACTAATATTGTAAGCAAATTCGATCAACAGAAAATGTTCCTTTCGAGTTCCTCTAGAAATCAAAACACATAATCTCCAACAATTCTTCTATCTCATCAATAATTCTTTCTAATTGCCCATCAGTTTGTGGATGGAAGGTTGTATTGAGATGTACTTTTATACCCAAATCTTCTTAAATATCTTTCTACAATCTACAAGTGAATCTTCCATCTTTTTTTTGAAATAATCACTTTTGGAATGCCATATAATTAGATAATATCTTTCACATATAATTTGGCTAACATGTCAGTTGAATCTATTTGCTTGATTTGTACAAAGTGAGTTAACTTCATTAACTTGTTAAGTATTACCCAAATGCTTTCATGATCTTATATAGATATGGAAAATCTAATTACAAAATCAATTTTAATCTCTTCGCACTTTCATTCTAGAATAAGTAATAATTGTGATAATTTATTAGGTCTCTGATGTTCAGTCTTTACAATCTAATAAGCTTCACACTTAGACGCGTGCATTGTAACATCTTTCTTTAGATCTGGCTACTAAAATATTAATTTCAAATTATACATTTTGATATTACCTGGATGAACAGTATAACCTACGTTATGACCTTCCTACAAAATTTAATGTCTCAAATTTAGATCCTTGGATAACCACAGACACATTTTATTTTTACTAATACTAGTTTCATCAACTGCAATCTTTTGTCTCTTTCTTGACTAAACAAGCTCAACTAATCTTTGATAATGAATGCTAATTTTTTGAGCTTCTTCAATACTATCTGCTAAAATTGATGTCACTATCATTTGATGCAAACATCTTGTATCATTAAATTTTTTTTATCTTTAACTACAAGGCATCTATTTTTTAATTAGTTCAGATTCTTGAGTAATCATCTGCCTTATAATACATGTAAACTTGTAACTCAATACATCATCTACCATATTTGTTTTTTCAAGATAATATTATATATCTAAATCATAATATTTAATAAACTCAAGCCATCTCTTTTTTCTTAAGTTTAACTCTTTTTGTGTGAATATATATTTTAAGCTTTGATGATCAGCAAATATCTCACATTTCACCTTATATAAATATTGTCTTTAGATTTCTAAAGCAAATATAGTAGTTGCCAATTATAGATCATGTGTCAGATACTTTCTTTCATGTGACTTTAAATATCTCGATGCTTAAGCAATCATTTTTTTTATTTTGCATTAAAATATAGTCCAATCTTTTAATGATGCATAACTTTAAATCTAAAACTCTTTTGTTTCTAATAGGATAGTTAGCATTGATGTTGTTTTCAAATGCATCTTTAATTCTTTAAAACTATTATCACATTCATCTATCCAATTAAATTTAGGAAGATTTACATACATACCACACTATTCTTATGCATTTACATATCTAATATTTAAAGTTAGATATTTACTTATCTAACACTTTCATATACTTAAAAAAAAGATGATTTCACTTTTAAAATATGAGTAATGATGGTATTTTTGATGTGATATTGAAGATTGAAGTGTTATATATATAAAAATTGGAAGTTTAGGTGTTAGATATGTAAATACATAAGAATTATGTGGTATGTATTTAATATCTTTTTTTTCATTAATTTGGATAATGACAAAACTATCCGTGAGAATTCTTTAACAAATCTCTTGTAATAACCAACTAAACTTAGAAAACTATGAACTTCTGTAACATTTTTTGATATAGACCATTCTTGAATCGCTTTCACTTATTATGCATTAAAGTGAGATTCTTTTATCACTTATGATATATTCAAGGAAAACAAAACTTCTTAATTAGAATTCACATTTTGTAAAATTTGCATACAATTGATTTTTCTCTTAAAAAATTTTAAAATTATTCTCAATTGATTGAGATTATCTTCATCACTCTTCTAATAAATCAAAATATGATCATTAAATATAATCACAAATTGATCAATATATTACTTGAAAATTCAATTCATTAGATCATAAAATTATTTAGTGCATTCCTTAAACCAAACAATCATTAAGAATCTCTAATGACTATATCTAGTTTTAAAAGTCGTATTGGATATATTTTCTTTCTTAACCCTGACTCGATAATATCCAAATCTCAAATTTATTTTTGAAAATACAGTAGCGCTCTCTAATTGATCAAACAAATTATCAATTCTTGATAGTGGAAATTTATTCTTAGTTATCATTTTATTCAATTCTCTATAATTAATGTACATTCTTATAAATCAATTTTTCTTCTCTTAATTAATAGTATAGGTGTACCCCAAGTAAATTATTTGGTCTAATAAATCTTTTATTCATTAATTTTTGAACTAATCTTTTAATTCTTAGAATTCTTTAAAAGTCATTTTATATGAAGATCAATCTATAATGAATGGTCTTAGCTGCAATTTAATACCACAATCAGCTTTTCTTTCTAACAGCAAACTTGGTAATTCTTCAAGAAATATATACACATCTTATTCAATACATTAATCTTTGCCAAGAAATCCAATTCACCACCTCTAAGTATTTTTCAATCTTTAATACACTGATTAAGGAAGAAATCACACTTTTATCACAAGAAAAATGAAATGGTTTGTCATTGGACCATTGGAATTTCACTATTTTCTTCTAACATTCAATTGTGGCAAAATGTCTAACTAGCCATTCCATTCCTAGTATCACATCAAAGGTCTTGATAGGTATTATAATCAGTTCGATTATCAGTTTCTTATCTTGACTATTAATAGCTGTAGAACATTTTCTATTGGCATGCGAACTATCTCACGAAGGCATCATAGCATATATTTATGCACAAACACATAAAATTAACAAATATATTGGCATAGAAATCTTCAGATCTAATTGAATGTGAAGAAACACTGTCGTTGTCGAGTCCTATGTCCTGGATGAGAAAAGTGGAGAATTATGTTAAGTAGTCGATAGTCAGCATGAAATTTGTTGAAAAATTATGACATGAATCCTTTAATATATTGTGTTAATGTTAGGGCATTCTCTGAAAACAATGCGTTGTATGGCCTGCATATAATGAAAAGTGTGCAAATGATGCTACATTGGCTCCTAAGTGCAGTATTAAATTAGCAAGAGTTCTCATATTATAGATGAATGTGGTTAAAGAAGTTAGTCTATGAATTTAGAATTTGGATAAAAATTTAAAATTTAGATACTCTTATAGGTAAATTAATAGAATTAATAGATATTATGGTTCATAGGAAAATAAATATCTTATATATTCAAGAAACTAAATGAGTTGAGAAGAATGCCAATGAGATTGATAGTTTATGTTTTAAATTTTAAAATTAGGGCAGAAATCATTATAGAAATGGTATATGTGTGATTATTAATAAGAGTTTGAAGGATAATATTGTGAAAATTAATAGAATTGAAGATAGAATTATTGCTTTAAAGATTATTTTTTATGTTAAGTTTATTAATTTAAAAATGTTTGTGCCCCTTAAAAAGGTTTGTATGTATGCTCAAAACAAAAATTTTAGAATGACTTAGAAAGATTAATATAAAGAATACTTATTAAAGAAAAAATATTTATTGGAGGAGATTTAAATGAATGGTTGATAGAGTGATAGAAAATTTTAGAAGCATTCATCGTGTCTTGGAGTTTGGAGTGACTAATGCAAAAGGTAAGATTATATTAGATTTTGATTTAGTTTATGATTTGGTACTTATTAATACTTTATTTAGTAAAAGAAATAAACAAATTAATAAGAATGAATATGGTAAAATGTACATTATTTTTTTTATAAGAAAAATATATTATTTAGATTGTAAGATCATTCCAAGTGAAAGTGTAAATACTCAGCATTAACTGTTAGTTTTGAATTTTAAGATAATGAGTTGTAAGATAAAAAATAAATCAAAATATTATTCTCAAATTCGATGGGAGTATTTAAAGAATATTAATAAAAATAGTTTTAAGAGTAAGCTATAAAATCTTAGATTTTATGATATTGATGACAAAACTAATGTTATGTGAAAAAAAGTAGCAAATGAGATTAAACTAGTTTTAAAATTCATGCTTGGAGAATCAAAAGAAAAGCTCCTATTTGTAAAAATAATTGCAGTCAAGATGTGTAAGAAATGTTCAAAAAAAAAGTTATTAAATCAGAAAAGATATATAGGGTGGCCCGTAAGGATTCTAAAAAAGTAATATATGATATAAATAATTCAATATTCAGTGATTTGTATAATAGATTATCTATTAAAAGGGCGAAAGATTTTTGTATAAGTTAGTTAGTTCAATTGAAGTATATTATGGATGAAAATTAAAAAGTAATTATCTTAGAAGAGGATATTCAGCTTAGATAGATGAGATATTTTGATAAATTTTCTAATTAAATTTGTGAGAATACAATTGACTTTAGCAACATTAATATCCTAAATAAAAATAAGAGCTTTTATTTTTACCATCGTATTAGTAAAATTGAAGTTGGAAAGGCTTTAAGAAAATGAAGTGTAGAAAAATAATAGGACTTTGGTGTTCCACTAGAAGTGTGAAAATGTTTTGGAGATCAAGGAATTTCATGGCTTATTAATCTTTTTTATTATTATTTTAAAAACTTAGAAGATGTCAAATGAGTAGAGAAAGAGTTTGTTAGTTCCTATTTTTAAGAATAAAGATGGTGTACAGAGGAATAAAGTTAATGTGTCATACATTAAAATTATTACAGAGAATAATTAAGCAAAGGTTAAGACATAATACAAAAGTTTCTCAAAACCAATTTGATTTTATGATAGGAGCTCAATTATAGATGTTATACATTTGTTATGAGATTTGATGGAGAAGTATAAAGAGATTAAAGAGGATCTACATATGATTGTTTTATAGAAAGCATATGATAAAGTTTCAAGAGAAGTATTTTGGAGAGTTCTAGAAAAGAAGGGACTTAATATTGCTTATATTCAAGTCATTAAGGATATGTATACTATAGCTGTTACTTGTGTTCAAATACATGGAGGATTGATCAAGCATATTCTTATTTCAGTTGGATTACATCAAGGATCGTCTTTAAGCCCTTATCTTTTTGTTTTAATTATGGATGTTCTTACTAAACATTTATAGAGGTTAGCCTTAAAGTCTAAAGGCTTTCGTTTGAGTAAATCTAAAATCGAATACATAGAGTGCAATTTTAGTTATAGAATATCTAGTGATGAGGTTATGACAATGGTTGATCAAGTCATTAAAAAGAGTGAATATTTTAGATATATCAGATCTATTGTTCAAAGTGATGGTGAAATTGATATGGATGTTAGTAGTAGAATTCAAGTGGAGGAATGCGTTAGATAGTCGACAGCCAGCGTAAAACTTGTCGAAATAATCATGACATGAATCCTTTAAATCATTGTGTTATCTTGGGCATCCAGCGACACGCATGTAACGAATAGTGAAAATGTCTTTAGAAACGCATCGGCGTCTGTTAAATAAGAAAGGGTTCCTATATTATAGACGAATGTGGGCAAAGAAGTTAGTCTATGAAACTAGAATTAGGTTAGGATCTTGGAATATAGGTACTCTTACAGGTAAATTAATGGAATTAATAGATATTATGGTTCATAGAAAGATAAATATTTTATCGTTGAAACTAAATGGGTTGGGGAGAAGGAGAGATTGATAGTTTATGTTTTAAACTTTGGTATTTAGGTAAAAGTCGAGCCCAGAAATTATGTAGGTGTGATTATAGATAAAATTTGAAGGATAATGTTATAAATATTTATAGATGTGGAGATAGAATTATACTTTAAAGATTATTGTTGATCTTAAGATTATCGATGTTATAAGTGTAACATGCTCACTCATAGTAGGTGCGGAGGTAAAATTTTGGAATGAATTAGAGGGATTAATCTGAAAGATCCTCTTGAAAAAAAAGTATTTATTGGAGGAGATTTAAATGGGCGTGTTGGTAGAGTAGTAGAAGATTTTAAAGTATTAAATGGTGGTTATGGATTTGGAGTAATGAAGAAGGTAAAGTATATTAGATTTTATTTTAGCTTATGATTTTGTAGTTCTTATCTTTATTTAAGAAAAGAGATGAGGATATTATTACTTATAAAATGGATCTAGTAAAACAGTTGATTATTTTACGATAAGAAAAATAGATCGTTTAGATTGTAAAGATTGTAAGGTCATTCAGTAAAATCTAAGTCGCATCGATTGTTAGTTTTAGATTTTAAGATGAAAGCTTGTAAGAGAAAAAAATAAAACCAATTATTGTCGCAGAATTAGATGGGGGGCTTAAAGAATACATAATAATATTTTTAAGAGCTGCGAGATTAGAATTTGAATGTTCATGAAGCTAACATTATGTGGGAAAAAAATAGCTGTGAAATTAAGCGAGTTCTTTAAAGATGTCTTTGAGAATCAAAGGAAATCTAATATCATAAACTTTATCGGCATCTTTAGCGACTTCAACTTTATTGCTATTTTTCCGTAATGTTAGCTTCTGTGAACATCCAAATAATCTCTTAAAAATATTTTTATTGTTCTTAATGCACAATGATTTGATTTTTTTTAGACCTTTATCTTTAAAATATATCTAGACTTCTTACTACCGATCAAAGCGATCATTTTTTAACATGGAAAATAATCGTCTCCTTCTAAATAATATTTTGCTTAAATAAAGTGTTGCGATATAAAATCGTATAAAATCAGTCAAACAAAACCATGTCTTTAAAATCTTCTTACCCGTCGACTCTCGATAAATCTTGAGGTCGTAACATTGTCACTCTAATTTAAAATTTTCTGGCGACATCTCCAGCACGAGGGGCGTAGGCGGCATATCATAATCTTTTTTAATATTCTTCATCTATTATTGTTATAACGTTATCCTTTAATATGCGGCTTCGTCAGTTTAAAATCAGCTATCGATCTCTTCTCCACCCATTTGATTTCTTGTTATCTTATTTATCTTATAATCCATTAATTACAATAAAAATATTAATTTGTAGAATTGAGTGTGTGAAAAGATAAAAAATAAGAAGTATTATTATAAAATTTGGTTTATATATAAAAACTCGGAGAATTGGGAAAGATATAAAATGTCTTGTAGAAATTCTAAAAAATCAGTATATGATGCAAAAAATTTAGCTTTTTGTGATTTATACAATAGATCTAGAAGGTGAAAGATGTATGTATAAGTTGTAGCCAAAGAGAAGTAAAGGCGTAGTTGAGTGAGGTGTATTAAGGATGAAAATAATAAAATATTTTTTTTTAGAAAAGGATATTGAAAATAGGTGGATGAGGTATTTTGATAAACTTTTCAATTAAGGATCTGAAAGTACGATTGATTTTAGCAACATTAATACCCTAAACAAAAATAGAGAATTTCATTTTTATTGTCGTATTAGTAAATCTGAAGCTAGTGACATTTTAAAGAAAATGATAGAAAAATTCTACTTAAACTTAAGGGAAAATTTTATAAGATGGTGGTAGGCATCTGATGACTTATGGTGCGAGAATGTTGGCCAATAAAGAGAAGCATAAAGACTAAGTTAAGTGTTACGAGATGAGGATGCTTGGGTGGATGAGTGGCTTTACTCTTAGAGATAGAATGCAAAATGGTATATTAAGTTAGTTGGGTTGCTCGGTGGTAGATAAGATTAGGGAGAATTAAACTTTAGATGGTTTGCCACATAAAGCGTCGATTAGATCGATGACCAGTGGGAGAGTAGATGCATTTGATTTTGCCTTATGTTAAGAAAGGTAGAGGTAGACCTAAAAGACTTAGTTAAGATGTATTAAAATGATCTTAGTATACTTGATTTAAATGAGAATTTGACACATAGGACACAATGGAGACAAAGGATTCATGTAGCCGACCCCACCTAGTGGGATTAAGGCTTGTTGTTGTTGTTGTTGTTGTTGTTGTTGTTGTTGCTGTCAAGTGGAGGAATGCATTAGGCATGTTGTGTGATAGAAAATTATCATTTAGACTAAGGGAAAATTTTATAAGATGCTAATGAGACCTACAATGCTTTATGGCTTAGAATGTTGCCCAATAAAAGAGAAGCATAAATTTAAGTATTGTAGAGTTGAGATGCTCAAGTGGATGAGTGGCTTTACACTTAAAGATAAAATGTGAGTCGAATATATATATGTGAAATGGTTGAAGTAGCTGTAGTGGTTTGTTCACATAAAGTGTCGGTTGTACGATGATTCAATTAGAATAGTAGATGTATTAAATTCAACCTATGTTAAGAAAAGTAAAGGTTGATTTAAAAAGATTTGATTATGAAGTATAAAAATGACCTTATTTTATTAGAATTAAATGAGAATTTGACACTTAATAGGATACAATGCAAAAGAAGGATTCATATATCCAACCTCACAATGGGATAAAGGCTTGATGTTATTATTATTGTTGTATCATAATTAATCCAAAACTAACACATAATCCTCACTTTGTAGTATCTTTGTCATTCACGAAAACATGAAAACTTGTAAATCTCTAAAAGCTCCCCAAGAAAGAGAAGTATAGAGGACCCAAACTATTTTAGATTAAAAAAGACAAAAAAAAGGATAGTCATTGGTGGGATGATAGTAAATTACCAATTTCCTGCACAGATCATCAATCTTCCCAGCTAGAGATCGGTAAAACTTTGCCTGCTCTCTCAAAAACAATGGGACCTTTGATATCTCTTCTTTTCTATCTTCTCAAGATTACTCAAATCTTCCTCAAGTAATTCAGCTTAGAAGAAACACCTGCAACATCGCTGCTTACCTTCCATGGATACTCCCTCCTAAAAATATGATCATTCATTGAGAGACGTTTTATAGCCACATTGTGAGGATCGATAGTATTTATTGGATTCTTTTGTTGGCTACCTTGCTACAAGATGCTTCATAAGGTACGTTTATTCATGGGAATCAAGTTGGATATCCTACTAAGGTTGCATTATATAAAAGTTCTGATTAGCAAGATAAAGAGGTATCTTTAACACATAGTTCCAATGCTTTAAAGAAAATAATTTGAAAAAGATAAATGAATAGTCGAACCCCTGGAAGGAAGGGGGAAAGGGGGAAAAATATATATAATGTTGTACTGTGTCCATTAATGATACTTCTTTATAGTTCTTCAGTTAAAATGCCACAGTACTTATGTGTAGTCAAAAAGCAATGGGAATAGGCTCTTCAGCAAGAAATAATGTCAACCAGGCAAGGTCAGTAACTACAAATTATTCTTTACAATTAAATTGCTAAGACTTATCTGGATTTTAAAGATGTAAAGAGGAAAAAAATTATTGACTTATATGGAGATGAACTCCTAGTTTCATCGTAAGAATATGAAGGAAATAAATTTAAGTTTAATTATGTACTTCTTGTATAGTGGACATGATGCTTGAGTGTATTTGCAAATCATAGAACAAAAAAATGCACATATAAGCCAAAAATAACTGGTCTAGGTTATCATAAATGAGAACGATCCGGTTTAAAATTATTACTATATGATTCTCATTAAATGTATAAAATCATGTATAACAATAATTTTTACTATGTATTATTATGATATTTCCTCATTAGCAGAAATATTTTGTATTTCTTGCTCCTTTCATTTACCAATATATAGGCGCATATATTCTCGTACAAGAATAAAATTTAGTAGAAATTATTTCTCATATTACATTTCTTTTATCAGAGATAAATTACTTTTAATAATCTCACATTCAAAAAAATATTTTGTTTGTAACCCTGTCAGGATTGCTCTACTCTGCAGACCTCATCTTTAATAGCCTCATCACCACCAATGAAGGTCTCTCCTGACCTTGTCACCTTACTCCTAACATGTCTAGGATGATATCTCAATTTTGAGCAATTGTGTCTCTTATTGTGGCTTTGCAGTAACATTAAAGGATAATTATATGACTTCCTCTTCCGCTCTAACAACATATCCCAAATATGTTATGAGTCTTGTGACATTCAAGAGTCTAACTGCTGAAAAACTCTTGCATAAAGGGTCCTTACATGAAACCGCAAGTTGCTTACATCATCTTCTTTTTTAAAGACAACAACGCATAGCACTTTGACCCTATCGTGCATTTATCTGTCATCACTATTTCAAGCTACTATATCACCTTTATCAACACTCTTCCCTGTCGTAGCAACCCTCAAGCCCCATCATGAGATATCACCACAAGTAAAGTTGTGCCACCTTCACCTTACATGTTCTCCAACCCTTACTCCCAACATTCTTGACACTTAGCCTCCCCCCACTACCTAATCAACCTTATTTTCATATAGGTGCACATCACCACATTGCATCAGATGCCTCGGCCTCAACCCATTGACAACTTTCCACACCTATTTCTACTGCTAAGCATTCTTCTAATCTTACCAACTCCATATAATGCGTTGTCTCAACCCAATCACATTGAAGGGATCCTCTTTGCAGCGCACACCATAAAATCTCACTCCCTTCCATGTTAGATGCTTCTTCCTAAGTGTCCCTTTGTTTTAATCTGAACCGATATTGTATAATTTATCATCCGTTCAGTTTCATCTCATCCCATATTAGGCTAACCTTATGGTTTAACTTTTGGTGCAACTTTTTATGAGGTTATCCTCCTAGTTGTTTTTTATTATGACTGCACTTAAAGATTGCATTCTTTATTTTCTTACATTGTCATGGAGGTGGCTACTGAACCGGTGTTCTATGTGAAGAAAATGAAATTTTGAGAATGATCAGCCTGAATGACTTTCTTTAAAATAATAAATATCGCTTGAGAGATCCAAACTCACTTTTTCTATCTAGCATGATTTATGCTTTTTTTTTAATGCTTTCATTGTTAAGTAATGCAGATAGAAGCTCGCAACAACAAGTTGGAATTGCACTCTGCAAACTATAAAGAACTTATGGAGGAGCTTGATAGGCTAATTGGACTGTTACATATCCCTCCTGAGGTATATTTAATTTATCAGGAAGTTTGTGCTAGTTAGAGCAAGATTCTAACAAGGTATGTGACCCTAAAAGTTATTATCAATTTTGTTTTGTGGTTTCTTAATGCCAGTTTGCAGCTTCTCTGACGGGTGATTCATTTGATGAACCTCGTGTGGTGAAAATCATTGAAGCTTGTGAATGGCTAATTGGGGCTATACGTCATCTTCAAGTGCCAAATTTGGATCCATCATATGCAAACATGCAAGCTGTACATTATCTGTTAACTTTAAGTGACTATATATATTTATATATATATGCCCTTGTCCTTGAAGATTGCAAACTTTCTATTAGTAGATTTATATAAGAAATTTAGGTTCAGTTGAGCAGGTTAGCAAAGGTTCATCGACATAGATCAATTAATATTATACATGCAAAATTTTTAGATTTTTGATAATTATTTTCTTTTCCTTAATGTGAATCACCTTTCCATAATTTTTGCTAGATTTGTAGAAATGAAAATAATCTGAGACTAACTGTACAGGTTAAGGAGAAATGTGTGGAATTAGAGAAGTTAAAAAGCACATTTGTTTGGCGTGCATCTGAGTTCTTGAGGAACTACTTCGCTAGTTTGGTGGATTTCATGATAAATGACAGGAATTATTTTTCTCAGGTGAACTTCTAGTTCCATTTTTTTATCCAACAAGACAAGAAGGATAACTTTGTGGCAATTAATACATAGTTAACTTGAGTCTATCTTTGATTTCTTGAAGCGAGGATCATTGAAGAGACCTGATCATGCAGATTTTAGATACAAGTGCAGAACTTATGCACGACTTCTTCAACACTTAAAGGTTGTGTTTAATGATAAACTTCTTTGAACAATTTCATTGTGTTGACTGTGTTTTCTAATTTCTTCTTTGGTCTATATTTTTTTCAGAGTCTTGACAGGAATAGTTTGGGCCCTTTACGAAAAGCATACTGCCAATCCTTCAACTTGCTGCTTCGTCGAGAGGTCAGGAATAAAAAGAATTATTTCAAAATACTGATGTCTTTCCTGTTGTTTAATATGCTTATTTGTTTCTTTTCTAAAAATGAATAAAAATTTTCATCAATATAATATATACCTTTGAAGACCTAAGAGGTATATATATTTCAGTTGAACTTCCTTAGTATCCTATGAATTAAAACATAAGGCGCCTCACCAAAGAATTTGTCCATACATCGTTATGCTCCTCAATCAAATTCCATTAATTGCTTAGTGATTGAACAAGGAAGCAAGTATTGATTTTTCAGAACACATCGTATATGAAAATACAACAGAAAAAAATAGCCTAACTTAAAGGATTCATGGAAATAAAATTATTATCTCGAAAATATCAAAAAAATATAAGTATAATTTTAATTTACTGTGAAGTAAATGCAGCTTGTGTCTAGAAAAGAACACTATCGCAATGCAAAAACAAGTAATTAAGGGTGAATAAGTTGACTTATCATCGATTTTATATTCATTAATTGTCAAAAAATAGTTTGCATGCTGCTTTTGTCATGGAAACTATTTTGTAAAAAAAAGTACTATTTTTATAGGCACGATAATACTTTTTTAGTGTGAAGGTTTGTTATTTTTTCACGCCTATAATTATACTAAAACTCTCCAAATGTCACATATTTTTTGAATTTTTTTCATGCCCTTTTTTTTTCGTGTAGGAATGTATAAATAATTAAGTTTATGCATATCTTCTGGTTTCAACTTCTGCCGAAGTAGCAGATAATTAAGTAAAAAAAATTTCTGCCTGCGCTAAGAACATGCACCTCCACTACCTTTCCAACCCGCCCACCCCTGCCCTCCCTCCCAACCGTTACCAAAAAGAAAAAAATGTTTGCAAACTTATTAACTTGGAGGTACTTTCTTCATTTATATTTAGGCAAATCATCATAGCACCTCAAGGCCATTACTGTTTGTTTTTAGCTTCCTTTTTATCAGCCAACTTGCTATGCAATTCTATGAAGTCAGTGATTAATTGTTGTGACTGGGTTTGCTTAGGCCATCTTACTACATTAAAATTACTGAAGTTTCAAAGACTCCTAGCTCTTGGATCCTCTTAGTTCTTATTAGAGTGCTTTTAGCATGCTTGGTTTTTTATATTGAATGATGCAATAAAGCAGATTTTGGTTTTAAAATCTTAAAAGTTTCTTTTTTTTCTTTTCAGGCTCGTGAATTTGCAAACGAACTCCGTGCTAGCATGAAAGTTGGAAAGGCTCCAATATCATGGTTTGAATCTTTTGGAGGTTCAGGCCAAATTGCAAATAGTGCAGAAACTGTTGTGTTGTCTGAAGCATATTCAAAAATGCTTACAGTTTTCATTCCTCTTCTTGTAGATGAGGTTTGCTTATGTTTCATTGTGCTCTCCTTGAGTGAATGAAGTTTCTGACCAAATGATAGCTACTAAATGTGTTTTCAGAGTTCCTTTTTTGCACACTTCATGTGCTTTGATGTTTCTACATTGGCTAAGGACAATAATAGTGGCTTTAATGGCAACGGAAAAACTGATGATGATCGAGAAGGAATGACTTCTGGTGTGAATAATATGACTTCTGTTGCCAGTTTTTATTGCCTAATATCATGCATTTCACGTCTTATGATATTGTCTAAACTGAAATGTAATTGGTATATTTATTTATCCAGGTAACAATACTGAGTTGGATTTTTTAAATGAATCTCTTAAAGAATTACTTGATGGTATTCAGGTATTATTTTTGTATCTAAAATCAAGAAATTTGACTCTGATGATTGTTTGCCAGAGTGGGTAAGAAATATTTAATGGAAACTTCTGATTTGGTCCTATTTTTTTAAATAAGCTGCCTGAATTTATTTTCTTGAACATCATTCTCCTTTTTTTCACTGCGTATATAGCTTATGCATGCACAAGTGTAACATGAATCCTTCTGATTTTCGTTACTACGAATCTGATCAATTTTTTTTTCTTCAAAACTGATTATTCAGCTAATAGTATTATTTTTCCTGAATTTGGGAGTAAAGAAATTTTGTTTTTTTTTTTTTTTTCTGATTATAGGAGGATTTCTATTCCTTGTTGGATTGGGCATTCAAATTTGATCCTTTGAGATGCATTTCACTGCATGGTATTACAGAACGTTACCTTTCTAGTCAGAAAACGGATACAGCTGGGTTTGTCCGTCAATTACTTGATGATTTGGAAACTAGAATATCAATGAATTTTGGCAAGGTTTGTTTTTTTTTATCATTTATTGTAATATTTAATACTGATTATCTTGTTTAATTTTTGTTTCAAGTGCAGTTTGTTGACGACTGTATTTATATGATTGAGAAGACTGAATGCAATGCACGCCAAATGGGAGTTCTAACATACATTCCAAGGTTAATTGTTTGTCCATTTGAATCATTATGTAATAGTTTAAGTTCTTTTTATTTATTTATTATTATTTTTTATTTTATGGGTACCTGGTTAGATCTTCTAGTTTCAAATTTCACCACTGGGGGCATGAGCATTTATAGATTTTCATGTTAACAATCTATATGGTGCTTTTGAAAACTTAGTAACCTTATGGGACTTGGATATAATTATCCAAACTTTTACAATTGGTTAAAAGTCTTGAAACTATTTATTGGTTCAGCTTTACTTTACTTTATTTTTCTCGTTTAACTCACTAAAGCTAATTAGTCACAGGTATTGATTAATCTCATAATCAATTATTTTAAAATTTGGTTGTTTGTATTATTAAATCTAAGAAAGGTTGATTATTTTACCTATACTACATATATGACTCAACTTATTTAACTTGCAGATTGTTCTCTCATCTCTGTGTTAAGTGGAAAGAAAATGGGAAGAGTGCTTTGAACTTGTGTTAAAGAGACGAGTGCTTTGAAATTGATGATGAGTAAAAAATAATATTACTATAATAGAAATTGCATTAGTGATGTTAATATCTGTAAAATTAAATTATATTTGATTAGAGAAGTAGAAGATAAGTATCCACTTGGTTCTTTATCCTCTTAGATTTTGAGAGGAAGGGTTGTTGGAATTACTTGATTAGTGATCCTAAGAAATTATAAGCTTGAACCAGGGTATTGCAATGAAAACAGATGAGATAATCCACTTTTCTTTAAAAAATGGATTGATAAATATCAATTTCATGAGCATTGATAATCAATGTACTCTTGTTGTTGCGTCAAAATTCATTGAAAAAGATAATTAAGGCAAATGTAATAATATTTATTGGTTATGTCAATTAATACTTTATCAATAAATGAAGCGATACAAGATTTGATGGAGTGGGGATGGATGAGAATAGTCGGTTGGTTGCTAGACGAGTAGGCTAGGAGAAAGAGATGATCGAGAGCTAGAAAGG
This sequence comes from Cymbidium sinense, assembly GCA_021442155.1. Classification (NCBI taxonomy): domain Eukaryota; kingdom Viridiplantae; phylum Streptophyta; class Magnoliopsida; order Asparagales; family Orchidaceae; genus Cymbidium; species Cymbidium sinense. The sequence continues at coordinate 81,257,086 of CM038217.1, read as the reverse complement.
AGAGGGATGACACTCTTTTTTTTTTAAGGATAGAATATAGTAGAGAGAGGGGATAAGGGAGAAGAGATAAGATGAATTTTACGAAGCTCACCCTAGTAACTCAGGGGTGGATTCAAACACAGTTGAGGGGGGCAATTGTCCTCTTAAACTATATAATTTCTCTTATATAAGTTAGTCAAATTAGTCATTTCTTTTTGTTCTGACATATAAATTTGCCCCTCTGAGAATTGAGGTTAGTTCTGGCCCTGACCCTTGTTGGTTTGCAAACCAATTCTAAATCATTAAGAATGGAACAAAGAATAACACAAAGTTGTGGACAAAGAAAATTTTTCCTTTTTCATTCAATTCATCCATTATTTATAGCACAAGAGATCAACTTTTCAAATTCAAAATGCAAGAATGAAACTCAAATTGCATTAATTTTCATCATGAGTAGTACTTGTATAACTCTTTAACTTGAATTTGAATTTTATAATACCTGATCACATAATTGAAGCTTTGAATGATTTGTAACCTCCTTATTTTGAAGTCTTGTAATCTTCCAATTTAATACTTGAATTGTTGCATCTTATTTTGATTACTATATTCCTTCTTGAAGATGATTTTTTTGATGAATATGTAACTCAAAAATTAATAACTTCATGAAATGTAAATCTGCCATTTGAATTATTTGTAACCTTATTCTTTTGAAGGATTAAATATCTCCTTTAATGTTTTCAATTAATTAGCTTCATGAATTCTACGTATATCTACAAATTAAATTAGCTTACATAATTAATGAATTTATATGCATTAATTGCATGGTTACATAATTAATTATTATTTGTGATTTTGTAATTAGCTTTCTTGGAAATTTATGTGATTGTTCTATATCAAGACCATCTATGGAGAAAGATGCATGTTGGTAAGGGTGGATTTTATTCTAGAACTCTACATAATTTAAACTGAAGGTGAAGTCCAGTAGATCCTCTAAAGAAAAATTTGATGCCTTGCATATGAAAAGCTCAGTACTCAAGCTGTTATCCTTTTTATGTAACCATTTAAGCTGGTAACATGACATTGAAGTCTTACTAATGAAGTAGGAATGACTTAGAAGGATCTGAATTAGCTATGCTGGTCTAGGCAAGACATGAATTCATGTGGAACAATTCGAGGTGTTGTTTAGACTTCTTGAGTGTTTATTTAATTTGTAATCTTTTTGGCTATATTGTAAGAACCAATACATAATGTTTTTGGTTGATGATTGTTGAGTAGTCATAGTTAATAGGTAATAAAGAAAGTCCCTGCTTCATAAATTTACTTGAAATTAACTAATATGAATTTATATATTAACATGACAAGATAAAAATACGGAACAATTGTGCCAACTATAGCATTTTAGGCTACTAAGGTGTTTCTCTCTTATTTCATTCAACAGAGTAATAGTTTATTATACTTACCTACGATTTATTTTTTGTTACACTTTGTTGCCTTGTAATTAGTATTGTTTGTTTTAGATGAATCAACTTACATTTTTAACGAATATCCAATTATTTCTTTTTAACTAATATGCTTGTTTTTGTGAAACTTAATTTTTGATTTTACAGATTTGCTTTTCTTGCTACACGCATGGAGCAATACATCCAGGGCCAATCTAGAGATTTAATCGACCAGGCATACACCAAAATCGTAAGCAATAATATTTATCAACTACTATTGATTATGAACTCCATTATTGCAAATATATTGCTCTGCTTTTTTCATATGAAAATATTATACAAATAAGAAATTCAGATAAGAGTTATCATAGAAAAAATGTTGAAAAAATTAGCTTGGATTATCTTCTTTATTGTTTAGTAATAATTTTGTTATTTAACTTTAGGAACACATGTGACTTAAGAGAATTTTTTTTTTTTAATTTTTACAGATTAGCATAATGTTTGTGTGCTTGGAGAGAACCGCACAAATGGACCCTAAGTATTCTGACATTGTGCTTCTAGAAAACTATGCAGCTTTTCAGAATAGGTAATAGAGATTCTATTGTACTGAAACTCTTGTTCTTGGTTATATATTTATTCCTGTAGGTCATGGCTATGGTTCATCTCGTATAACTTCCATTATTGTTTTACTAATTGATTTTCATGTCATGATGTTTCAATGCTTTTATTAGTTGAAGAATAAAAACTAACATTTTCTGATGTGTAGTATTTATCTCGCTGCAGTATCTATGACTTAGCCAATGTGGTGCCGGCATTAGCAAAATTTTATCATCAAGCTAGTGAATCTTATGATCAAGCTTGTACACGTCATATCAACATGGTTATTTTTATTGTATGTGTAGTTTCCGTAGCTCTCCATCCCATCCACTTCTCATTGATAATTTTTATCCTCTTTTTTTTTTATGTTACCAGTCGTAGTTTATTTTGTTTTTTTATTTGTCTCCTTACTCAACAGTATTAAATATTTATCTGTAGATATTTGAAAAACTATTTATCTTCGCTCGAAGGATTGAGGAATTGATGGTCACAATTACTCCTGAAGAAGTGGGTAACTTTTGAAATGCTGCTTGTAATTAGAATTTGTAGCTAATATAGATACAATTATAAGATAATTTATTTTTTCAACCTATATGTGATGCCATTAATCTGATCAGTATTTAAGATGACGATCATGATGTAGGATCATCTTTGCTTAATGAATTTTTGTCATTAGTTTGTAGCCATTTGTCTATTTAGTTTTTATGCATATTTTAAATGTATTTCTTCTAGTAAATGAGTGTTAAGGACATTATATTTTGGTATATTAGGTTTAACCACGTGTGACAGCTTTCAAATATGATGCATTCTTTCAAATGTCTTGTGTAGTATAAGGAGTTTCCATATTGTCAAAGGCCATCTCAATTTATTAATTAGAAAAAATCAATCGAGAAAAGAAAAAAATATTTTCGCATTGAAGTGTGGCTATTTATGTGGTTGCTGACAGTATGTTTGCAATATACAGATACAGTTTCAGGTTGGGATGTCAAAAGCAGACCTCCGAAAAATGCTGAAGTCTAGCTTATCTGGAGTACAAAGCAGTCTCACGTTAGCTTTTTTTTTTTATCTATTCCTTTTTTTTAAGTGACTATTCTTAATTTTGGTTTGCAGCTTGACAAATCAATTAATGTTATGTATAAGAAGTTACAGAAGAATTTGACTTTAAAAGAGCTATTACCTTCTTTATGGGACAAATGCAAGGTTTGTTTCCTTTTAAGATATATGATAAATTCTAAATTTTTAATGATATATTTTTCATCATTGAAAATTTTGATGACATATTTGTTCTGCAACATAAATCATTTTCATTTCTATTATTTAAAGTTAACGGCATATTATAAATTACATTATGATAACTCTTATTTTGGTCATAGCACATGTGATATCCTGATTGTTTATTTTTTTATAAATCTTTTTATTATTATTTCAATCATTGCTTAACATAAAAAGGAAGATTTTCTTTCAAATTTAGAATATATCATGTGAGGTTATATTCATTGGTCATCATTTAAGAGCTCATTTTTTTCATCCCACTTGTATAAGTATCGTAAACATATTAGTTTGAGGATCTTTTTAACTCACCTTTGTATGAATCAGCACCGAAGCACCTATTTCACCTTGATGTCTTTAAACAAGCTTATCGTTAACTTTTCAAACCCACAATCTTGTAGCCTGCTACAATCATTATCGAACTATTATTCTCTTTGATTTGCTTCTTGGTTTGCACATGTTCTACTGTGGGATTATTAGCCTCTTTTTTTCAAGGGTTTATTTATAGTTAGATTGTTGGAAAGATGGTTTAAGGAACGGGTGATGATGTTCAAGTTGCTAAGTTTAGCAACAAATCAATTGCTAGTTCCAAAAGAATATAGAGAAATTTAATTAAAAAATTTGAGAGATCTTAATATTAAGAAATAAATCTAAACACATCCCTTAACAAACTCCCACCTAGATATTAAATTATTTTATGTTTTTGAGAGAGAATCATTTTTGTGCATCAACCCCTCTTGATTAACCCTTTGGAGTGATTGAGACTTTGTAGTATCTAAATCCATCTATAGTATATTGCTAGATCCTTCTACCGCAAACTAGCTTGTTATCTTATTGCTCATTGATCTTAAGTTTTCATTTGTCTTGCAATGTTTTTCTATCTGTAAAAGTTTTCACTTGATAGGAGCTTTATCATGCATTACATCTTTAGAATCACTAACGAATATTTTCATAGTTGGTTCTCTTTCACTGTTCTGGTGGTTAGATGTCATGTATATTGTATTATTGTTCTATTTCTTATAATTGTAATGACACAGGTCACTTTTAAACAGTGAGTACATAAGGTTGAAATATAACCTTCTTCACCTAGTTGCACAATGGAGATCAAGTTTCTCTTCTAGTCAGGAATGTGCCTCACATCACAAAATTTTCGTATAATTTCATTAATCCTAGCCTGCACATCACTTTAAACAGTGAGTACATGAGGTTGAGATATAACCTTCTTCAACCTAGTTGCACAATGGAGATCGAGTTTCTCTTCTAGTCAGGAATGTGCCTCACATCACAAAACTTTCGTATAATTTCATTAATCCTAGCCTGCATATCACCAACACGTAACACTTAATTTAAGATAGCCTTAAACTTTTTATGAGTTAATTGAAAAGATGAACTTGAATCCAATATTCATGACACCATAAGATATTTGCACGGTAACTCATTCAATCGATTTACCTATAATATTTATAAATTTCCTGTGGGCTCCAAAAATTCGCCACCAACCTCTCGATGAAGAGAGTTTGATTTAAATATTGGTCAAATTTTCAGCAGATAAAATAGTAGATAAGACACTACCCAGAGATTTCACCCTCATTTTGTGAGGACTTTAGATCTAGTTCCAAGTTTCCTATAGGCGTAAGCGCCTATAGTTAATTACCCATCCCAATACTGAGAGAGAACTTTCGATTAAGGCTAGTCATTAGATCGCTAAATGCATAGCGTATAGTAACAGCATGTGGAGTTTTAAATTTAGAATTTATGAAATTCGCCATTATTTAACTTAAAGCATATGATTGGTGGAATGATGATGTGCTTGATCTAGATACCATGGTTAGTCATCACATGCGTGTCAGTCTATCGAGGATTAGTCGACCCCGATCGAAGGATCCGTTGCCATGGGTTACGTCATCCAAGTAATCCTTGTAACTATGGTAGTGTTTGTCTAAAATTAAGTCCACGTCGACAAAATGGTTTTGTGCTAATCAAATATACTATATGATCCATAGCTCAAAGGCGTTATTAGGGAACATACGGCTACATTGGAGTAATATAATAGTGTCATTTGGCGAACCATCAAAGGACTCAGTCGTAGCATCATATGTAGAAACATCTTGGTCAAACCAGACGGAGAGCACATCCTTATGGCGTAGATTATTTGAGTTTGAATATAATTTATTTGATTTGGCATAAATTTCCTTTGTGGAGAGTTTTCTTAATCTGTCATTCCCAACAAACGATGGTGGATGGGTGGATGAATTATTTGCTTTTAAGTATTTAAATGATAAATTTTATTTATTTTAGATGTTTATTTAATTTTATGATGAATTAGTTTAGAGCTCAAGTATCTTTTGATGATAATATTCCATCCGGTTGAGATTTTTAATCAACACGGCCATCATCGGGGTAGTTGCTAGTAGAGGATCGAGTCTATGACTTATGTATAATTTAAATTCTTTAAGGAATTGATATCATAACAGACCTTATCAACTCCATTATAAATATAGAGAATTTGGTCTTATGATATGATGTAATTTAAATTCATTTAGAAGTTGATTATTTAGTAGACCCTATCAATTCCATTTCAAATATAGAAGATTAAGCCTACTATGATCATATTCTATGTAGTTGAATACTTATATCTTTCATTGGCTTGAATTAGCATATGGAAGCATTCATTAGCTTGCATGCATATAGCCATAAATGATTGAATCGATTTCATCATTCTTCCTCTTTTTTTTAAACCCACGTAGCATCCTCAAACACCAAGTTTAGGTACTTAGTATAAGTGTTGGGGCTCATGCGGGTATTTGATAATTCAGATTATTTTATTTTTAATTATAAGATTAATTTCATATTTATTTAATCTCAACTTAGTTTGCGCAACCTTTTCAGACATTAAATTTTCATTTTAATGTCCAAGCACCTGCATGTATTTATAACTTAGATAATTTCATCTAATTAATGGAATTATTGATTTTGAAAATCATAACTAGAATAAAATTTCTTTTATTTTTGAATTGAAGGAAGCTCCATAACTCGTGTAGAATTTAATTTAGTATCGTCTTTTGTCTGCTTGTATGAAAAGTTATAGATTCGGTGGCGAAGAAGGTATTTTAAATTATTCTAATAGCCTATTAGATCCCTTGGAATAACATTTAATTACTTTCTTTTATTCAAAGTTGATTAATTTTTGAATGTTCAATAGACTCTCATTTATGTCTATCGATAATTCTCAAACTTATCACAAACTCTATTTATTTTTTCCTTGATCCAATTCGAGTGTTTAATAAGATGAATAATATGCTTCAAACATTTTCCAAGGATTCATTGATTATGCTTATTAGCAATCATTCGATCTCATTAAAAAAAAAAATCTCTTATGAATTCTTTGATTTTCTCTAATTCATTTGGAGTGAATTATGATTTGAAAACTACATTCCAATTCTAAGAAAATCTCTGTGCTCTCATTAGATATTCAACTAGATCATCTTCTAAATCAATTGAAATGAGATATTGAAATGCGAAATCTATGTTTATTGTTAAAATATTCAGTTCACTTTAAGATTATAAATCTGTTTGAGTTCAATCCATTTTTTTTATTTGAAATATAATCTTTAAATTCATTTCAAATTCATTCTCATTTATAATTCAAAATTTAATTTGATATTAATTTTATTTTAGCAAGTTTAAGCAGCGCTATTTGTTTAGTTTGAATTTTATTTGCAAGTATGAATTTTGGATAAAATTTTGGCAATATTTCGATAGTATTCCGGTGTCATCCCCACGTAGGGGGCTACATCGAAATTATTTTGGCCTATCCTTCACGCCCTGATGAGCATAACGGGCCTTCAATCACCTGCATAAAAGCAAATATATATGCAACTTCAACACATTCAAATTTTGTTTTAGATTGTTTATTTTTTCATGTGCTTGATTTTTTTTTAGAATGAATATTGATTATTCCCCATTTTTTTTTCTAAGTCCAAAATTTAGTCAAAATTTATTTCTAGAGCTATAATAGTTTTACTGCTTTATCGTACTGTTGAAGCTATGAGGTTCTCACCTTCTGAGTAGATGTCTTTTGCACCTATCCATTGGGCATTAGTGGGGTCTTGAAATCTCTGTTAACTTCTGATGATAAATCCCCTTGGCAGCCTCATAAATTCCCCTGTGCACAAGTACATCCAATCCCTCAAACGAAACAGGCTCAAATAGAAGATTAGCTTGCCAGGCAGCCAAAGACTCTGATCCCTGAATGACAAAATATCTTGTTCGACTCTTTATCATCATCACATATAAACCATTCGCACGGCGAGGGTCTCGCTGAATTCAAATCCTCTGCAACAGCATCCTTCATCTCCTTGCCAGCGATCACAGCGGTCACCGAGTTTGTAGTGGCAACAAAAGAAGCCACTTGTGATCTCTTAACAACAACTTCATCTTCATTTGAATTGGCACTAATGGAGGGATCATCTCCACTCTCTCCCTTGTCAGTTCTTAGAGGAAGAATGTTGAGATTGCAGATAACATTTTCACCATGAATCTTATTTCCTTCCCTTTCAGCTGTTGGCTCTGCAGGACTTTTATCTTGCTGTGGTGTTGATTCCTCAGCATTAGAGGATAAGGCTTTCTTCTCCAATGAAGAAGTGACATAGTGAAGTCCATGATATTTAAGTAGCCTATCTGGCTTGATATCAGGTATGCTGTACGAAAGCTTTCCTAGATAAGACATCTTGGCGTAGAACAATGCCTCCGATAGCGAGACCCGGCGGAGAAATCTCGAGAACGACTCCTTATCGAACTCTGCTCCATGCACCCCCTCCTTCTCCTCCATAGAGAAACCTTCATCCCCATCCTCGCCGCCACACCACACACATCTATCCTCTACATCCTCTGTCACTTCCTTTTTCTCGTAACTGACAGGATCCTCCTTCCTCCTTTCCTCCCAGAACAAGCCCACGCGCAGAATCTTCATAACCCAATTTTCCCTTCACGCCCTCTCATCACCCACGGATGTAGAATCTTGCAGCGCGACGGTGGAAAGATGAGCGGGTGGCGCGTGGTGGAGTTGCCGGTGATCTAAGCCGACGGCGATTAATGGGGCGGAGATACCCTGGATGAATTGGAGAGCCTCCATTCCAAAGACCGATGATTCCTTCTACTGTCTTTCTCCGTTTTCTTCTTTCCTTCTACGTAGGAGAAGTAAAAGAGGGTGAAAAAGCCGAGATGGGAGAGCGAGGTTGAGAAGAAAAATCTCTCTTTGATTCGAAGTTTGGAAAGCTGTAGAAAGAGAAAGCCAACTGGAAAAACAAAATCATGGAGGCTCGATGCTCGATTAGAAGGATATTAGGGCTGAAATTATGGGATTTGACAGCCCTAATTGCCTAATTAGTTTATTTCCTTAAGAGTTTTGACAGGATTTTTAAAATTGGAGTGCAATTTCAAACGTGATTGAAGAGCATTTATGAGAAGAATATAATCTGATTACCAATTCCTATTCATGCAAAAATTCTAATTTAATAAGTAAGATTAAATTGAATTATATTTAATTAAATTGGATGTCTAATTTTCATAATATCGCATCGAAGTTCCTGTGAATTTTGCCGAAATCAAACCCACATAATATGGGTATCATTTCTAGGTAAATTCAATGTTCCGAACGCAACGCCGCGGTCCGTTTCGCGATCGGAGGCCGTTTGATTCCGTCGGCGTCGAATCGGGTCAATTTCGTTCAAATCGCACTTCACCGGCTCAGCATTCACTGCTCGAATTAAGTGCATGACAGCCTCATTTGATAGATTTGAACGTTTCGACGCTAATGACGCGATCAATTTCTCGAACGAAGGTCGTTTGGGCATCGTCGCGGCTTCCCGACTTCGATATGTGCGTATGTGCATCGATGGATTCTCTTCTTGATCAATCGACCGTCGGATTGTGCAATATGTATATTCTGATCAATTTTGATGTTTTGGACATGATGGCGAAATCCGTTCGTCGATCAGAGGTCGTTTCGACCAATTTTGGCGATGTCTAGTGCATTTCAACTCCGATTTGCGCGCTATTAATTCGGCTTGCGAGCTCGAATCAACTTATGTAGTAGACATTGAGGTCAACATTTCTCCATCTAATTTGAATTATATCCACTCTTTCACTGTGGATAGCCCCTTTTTTATTGTTAGTATTGCTACATCATTTTGAACTTTTGTTGACTCTTTTGATGAGATTTGGCTATACCTTCATTATTTTTTGTCACTGCACTTCTTTCTTCTTCCTTTGATATGAATATTCAAGGAAACAAAGGAACTTTCATATGATTCTCATCTCTTAAGGACTTTATTCAAGATTAGGTTAGCTCTAACTTCATAGACCCACATTAATTGTTGGCTGCTATTACAATTCTAGTTTAACTTTTCGAAAGAAAAACAAACCTAAAGCAAGAACTTCATTGTCAAAGTTCATATTCACCGAGTTTAAGTACTCTCATTGATTTATGATTATAATGAACTCATTTATATGTACTACTTCTAAAGTGGCTTAAATCATTCTAATATTTAAAAAAAATCATTTGATATACCTTATTTACTTTAGAAAGTTTTTAATGCATATTTGATAAAACACTCATTATGCTTGCTGTTCTAGTGCAATATCTTGAAGGCAGTTTTATCAATGATAGGGATATAACTTCTAATGCATGTCAAACCAACAAATCTCAATATTTTTAACCCATTGAAGTGGCTTTTACTTCATGATAAATTTTACTTTCTTCAATACAGATGATTCACGATTAACATTTTTCATCATATGAAGTCCTTGTCATTATACTTAACATTTTTATTTGTCGCTCAATGCTCCATTTTTTTCTTATAAAACATCAAAGCACCTGCCATTGATATCAATTGTTAGAAAAAATGTGCGTAGGAACAAAAAAATAAAATAAATTAGTTATAGCTACTTATTGCACAAAGGGTCTTTTTCAATCTTTGAGAGACAGATGTAGGGTCTATTTGGGGCAGCTACAGTTGTATGAAAAAATAATGGTGAAAGTGTTGCAAAATAATTTGTTTGAAAAAGCTATGGTGGGTATACAATTTGTTTTTTAATTTTACAATAGTCAAATTGCAGCTTTCTGATCATCACTATAAGTAGTCAGGTTACGTTGAAAAAAATAACTTTCCCACTATAAATATCACAAAATCGTGCATGCAACATAAAGTCGTAAATAGCCTTATAGTGCGGTGCATATTACACCACCATCGCTCAAATGGGGCCTTAAGAAATTGAATGCTTATTTCTTGGCGACTATGATGCGCGACACTTTAAAAAAAATAAAAGTGCGATTGTGATACTTGTGCGAAGAATCCAACACGCCTCAGCGTGTTGGACATGGCCACCGGCGTGTCAACAACAACAACAACAACAAGCCTTAATCCCACTAGGTGGGGTGGTACATGAATCCTTCGTCTCCATTGTGTCTATTATGTGTATTCTCATTTAAATCAAGTATACTAAGATCATTTTTTATACATCTTAATCAAGTCTTTTAGGTCTACCTCTACTTTTCTTAACATAAGGCAAATGCATCTACTCTCTGTCGGGTCATCGGACGGTAGGCGCTTTGTGGCCAAACCATCTAGCGACTCTCCTAATCTTATCTACCCTTTGGAGCTACTCCAATTTTTTCCCGAATATACTCATTTTGCATTCTATCTCTAAGAAAAGCCACTCATCCACTAAGCATCCTCATCTCGTAACACTTAACTTAGTCTTATGCTTCTTTTATTGTGGCCATTACGTACCATAAGTCATTGGTCTTACCACCATCTTATAAAATTTTCCTTAAGTTTAAGTGGAACTTTTTATCACATAATTGGTCGATGCATTCCTCCACTTCAACCATCTAACTTGAATTCTACTAATAACATCTCCATCTATTTCACCATCATTTTGAACAATAGAGCTAAATATCAAACGCTCACTCTTTATTAATGACTTTAATGTCACAACATCACTAGAACTTCTACTACTAAAATTACACTCCATATATTAGGTTTAGATCTACTTAAGCGAAAATCTTTAGACTCTAGAGTTGACCTCCATAATTCAAGTTTGTTGGACTCCCTCTAGTCTTATCAACAAGAAGAATGTCATCGAAAAAGCATACACCGGGAACATCTTCTTGTAAATGCTGAAGAACATCCATAACTAAAGTAAAAGATAAGGGCTTAAAGTTGATCCTTGATGCAATCCAAGCGAAATAGGAAAATATTTTGTCAATCCTCCTTGTGTTTGGACACAAGTAGCGACTAGTATACATATCCTTAATGACTTGAATATAACCAATATTAACTCATTTACGTTCTAGAATTCTCCAAAGAACATCTCTTGAAACTTTATCATAAGCTTTCTCTAAATCAATAAATATCATATGTAGATCCTCTACTTTCTATGCTTCTCCATCAAACCCTTAACAAATGTATAGCATCCATAGTAGATCTACGGCATGAAACTAAAGCGATTGTGAGAAACTTACGTATCACATCCTATGCTCAATTACTCTCTCCATAATTTTAATGTATGGCACATTAACTTAATTCCTCATAATTTGCACACTCTTGTGCATCACCTTTATTCTTAAATATAGGTACCAACAAACTCTTTTTTCACTCATCTGACATCTTTTTAGTTTTTAAAATGACATTAAAAAGATTTGTAAGCCAAGAAATTCCTTGATCTCCTAAACATTTCTACACTTTTATTGGAATATTATCCGGTCATATTGCTTTTCCACATTTAATTTTCTTTAAAGCTTCACTAACTTGATTTACAAATCTGACGATAAAATGAAATTCTATTTTTGTTTAGGGTATTAAGGTTCTAAAATCAATCGTACTTTCAGATCCTTCATTGAAAAATTTATCAAAATAAATCCTATTTTTTTCATTTTCTAAAAAAAGCATTTATTATTTTCATTCTTAATACCTCACTTGGTATGTCTTTACTTTCTCCTATCTCTTTGGTTGGTAACTTATACATACATCTTTCACCTTCTTTGGTATCTGTATATCTCACTAAAAAATTTAAATTTTTTGCATATCTGCTTTCTTAAAATCTCTAGCTTATATATTTCCCTCCAGAGTTTTACTCTAAACCAAGTTTTATAACAATCTTCTTATTTTTTATCTTTTCTTGCTCCACTCACCACCATTATTCTTATTAAAGGAAGTTTTCCTTTTGATTCTCAAGCACATTTTTAGCTTGTTTAATTTCACTTATTTTTTTACATAATGTTAGCTTCTCATGAACATCCCAAATTCTATTCTCTTGTAGCTTGCTCTTAAAATATTTTTATTTGTGTTCTTTAAGTGTGTAATCAATTAGGATAATAATTTGGTTTATTTTTTCTCTTACAACCTTTCATCTTAAAATTTAAAACTAATGTCGATGTTGGTACTTAGATTTTCACTTGGAAATGGCCTTACAATCTTTACAATTTAAGCGATCTATTTTTCTTATCGAAAATAATCAATGTGTGTTTTCTAGATCCATTTTTATAAGTAATAATATGTTCATCTCTTTTCTTAATAAAGTGTTAGCAATCGTAAAATTTAAGTAAAATCTAATATAGTCTACCTTCTTCATTAGTCACTCCAAATCCATAATCAAATGAATACTTTTAAAATCTTTACCACTCTATACAGTCCATTTAAATCTCTCAATAAAATTTTTTTTTCAAGAGGTATCTTTTGTATTAATCCCTCTAATTCATTCAAAATTTTTCTTTTTTGACTTACCTCCAAACTACTTGAGGAGCATAGACACTTATAACATTGATAATCTTAGTATCGACAATAATCTTTAAAATATAATTCTATCTCCACATCATTAATATTTATAATTATCATTCCTTTTATCTATAATCACACACCATTTCTAGTTCATTTACTGAATACCAAAGTTTAAAACCTAAACTATATCATGGCCTTCTCACCAACCATTTAGTTTCTTGAACACATAAAATATTTATCTTTCTATGAACCATAATATCTATTAATTCCATTAATTTACACAGTAGAGTACATATTCCAAGATCTAACCTAATTAGTTTCATGGACTAACTTCTTTGCGCTTGTCAGGTCCATAATGTGGGAACCCTTATTTAACTTTGCGGGCACCGATCGTGACTCTAGCACATTTTCAACCAGATTCGTATTCCAAATAAGGCGCCTGGACGCTTCTAGATTAACACAATGATTTAAAGGATTCATGTCATGATTATTTCGACAAGTTTTACGTTGGCTGTTGACTACCACACAACAGAGAAGTGTCAATTAAAATAATATTAAAAAATTAAAAGGACATGTGTGTTGGACACGTGTGTCCTAAATAATTAAATTAAAATTATATAAAAAGTATTTTAAATATAATTTTTATATTTTAAATTATTGTAGAGTTTTGAAAATTTAGAGAATGAGATTTGAGCTAAAAAAAGATAATAATAAGATATATTTATTATAAATAATTAAAATTATAAAAAATTATAATTAAATTTATAAATTTAGAATTGATAATAAATTTTATTCATTAAGATTATTAAAGTATAATTATATATATATATATATATATATATATATATATATTATTTAAGTAATTAATTTAATTTTTTAATTAAATGACTTATTTTTTATTATTTTTAATATTTTATTTATTTAATTTATACATATTATTCTTAATTATTATTATAATACAATATTCAACGCGTGTCCATGTCTCATATTTTTAAACATATAAGAGCACCGTGTCCGTGTCCTCGTATCCGTATCTGTGTATCATAGCTTGACAGTAACAATGAGAGAGAAGTAGATAAGATTCAACCATAGTGAATTAGATGGTGGGTGGTTGTTGTAGCTTCCAGTTTATATCAGGGTTGTTGGCGGGCTGTGGCTTGTTGCATTATTTTCAGTCTTTTTTGTGTTATTTGAGTCACCAGTTGGTTGACCTAAACATTAGTTGATACCGACTAGTCCCATCTTCAACTCAAGTTGGGTCGTCATTATAGAAATCTAATGATAAAATGTCTTGTTTTAAATCATGGTTTTCTTGATTTCTTTGTCCCTGATTTTTGACATGCCATTTGACATTGCAGAAGGACTTTTTGGACAAGTATGGAAGCTTTGTCAACCTGGTCAACAAGATATACCCAGGAGAGAGTGTTCCTCCAATGTCAGAGATGGGAGAGCTACTTGCTCAAATGTAGATGATAAAACAAAACAAAAAAAAATTGTGTTCTGTTTTGGGTTGATGCTTGATTTCCCCTTTTGTTAGTTTTTTGCCTATATAGCTATATATTAGCCTCGTGAAACAAAATAAGAATGAAATTTGAGCCTAAAATTTTTTATTGTACTCTCACGCCTCTTATTCTTTTTTTTGAGTGGATAAACAATAAATATAAATATTTTTTTTAGTATAAAAGGTGTTATCGCTTTACTGGGTGCTATGATAAAATAATGTTTGATGACTTGAGTGATGACATTTGCTATTTGAGTAGACAACCACATAAAACTTCAAATGAATATTATAGCTTTATTTTGATAATCTTATGCCTGTATTCTGTATCATTCGAAATAAAATCATCATTATTCATGTATAAATAATTAATGTGTTGTGGAAATATATTCCACAAAATATACAAAAAATTTTAAAAGGTAAATATAATTATATAATGGTTGTTTTGCGATTAGAGTTGTCAAATGTGTTAAAATAAAAGCTTAAGCTTCTTGACAAAGGAAAGCTTAAGTAATGATCGATTGTGAAATCGTTCTGAACTCGTGGTGTTTCATTAATCACTTTTAAAGTTACTTTTTAGACAAGATAATTTATTGTTGTTAATAATGGTGCTCAAGTGGATGGATAAAATGTCTTCTGATTGTTAAGATCATCTGATACTGGGTGAATCTACGGAATTGACAAGGTGTATTATGAGACATGTCTATAAGATGGAGGGGATGAAGCAGAGAGAAGTTCCGAGGTAATGTTAGGAAATAGTAAGGAGTGGCATGTTTGTGTAGTTATCAAGTATTAGGTTAGGTGCTAGAAATGTAAATAGAAGAGTTTAGATGTTAAATATATAAATACTAAAGTATTATGATTGTAAATCCCCCTTTTTGTTAGAATAAAATGTCTACGTAGACTAATTTTCGTTATAATATCAATATAAAGAGTATAACAATATATTTGTATATACTTTATGTGAATATATAACCATATTTAGTAATATATAAATAAGTAGTTGAATAATATATCTGATTAAATACATTTCAGATTTTTAATATAAGTCACCTAAATGCAGTTGTTGTATAGCTTTAGTTTTTGCAGATTCACGTTTGAATAATAAACACAAATGCACATTCGACTAAAGAGCTAACAAACGAAAGACACATCTTAATACATTTGCATAAATTCAAGTAATGCATTTGAATTAAGAGCAATTGGACAATCAAGTAATATTAATTCTGACATAATAATTCCAAAGCTCAAGTGGTACAACAATCTAAGCTAATGTTCTAGAACATAACATTGATGTCAATAATAACCTTTTGGCTACAAACATCATTCAAAAAAACTTTTTAACAAAACAACTCCTTTAAGGAAAATTGTGATCATCAGTATCACTACAATTAGATTCCAATCATGATTTTTGTTTGTACTGAACTAAATGTCACTTAAAACCATATCCTTAGAAGCCATTGTTTATATTTGTTCATGTATGATGTTGCATGATCTACTTCATTTATTCAGCTAAATTAATTACAATCATCTTCTACGATGCTTTAAGGACATCTGTAGAATCTTCTTTCACAAATTTCACCTCTTTAACAATCTAATATTTATATTGCAAGTTATAGAAATAACACATTTGATGGTCTTGAATGTTTATTGATGTGATTGAGTGACTTGAACTCACTTTAAATAATATCAATAGTAATTAATAATTTGGTTGCAACCTAAAAAAGAGTTAGTTAATACATAATAAAAACAATTAGTAAAAACTCATTCACATAACAAAAAAAAAAATTAGCATAACAATAATGATGTATCAACAAGATAAATCAAAAGAACCATGACTCCATAGGTTTAACCACACTAAACTAGGTGCAAATTGACTTCCTTCAAGAGTAAGTATGTAAATTGATAATGAGAATAGAAACCTTTCAATGATACAACATAACAACTCTATGCAATTGCCATTTTAGTAGTGAAAAAAAATACTAACCAAAAATGTATTTAGTTATTGATGCAACAATATGATAAATTCTCTCTTTAGTGTAGCTCCTATTTGAAGAATTTTTATTATAGCAGTGAATAAAATAAAACTTTAAGAGGTATTCTAAATTAATTTTGATGTTAGAACTCCTCCACTTTATAGAACTCGCCACCCATGACTACTTCAAGAGAGAAGAATGAAAAATGTTGGTGATAGGATCTAGGACATGTCACCTTCTTAATTACAAAGGTCATTTTTGGTGTATTTGCAATTCGTCCGATTTGGGCAAATTCCAAATACATCGGCCGGTATAAAGTGTTATGATCACCGCCCACTGCCGGTCACCTCCCACCGCTCGCCGCAGACCACCTCCACCGCCTCTCGCCGCCCACAGCCTCAAAAATACATTACATTACATTTATATTACCAAAAAAAAAAAAACAAACTCATGTATTTGTAGAGTTTTCAATCAAACAATCTAAAGAAATATAAACACATTGCATTCTTTTTATACTTATATTTCTTTTACACTATATTTTTTTTCGGGCAACTGAATAGCCCTTAAGACAGGGGAATATGCTCATAGAGAACCGGCAAAGTGGCTCCTAATCCCCACCTCAGGAGAAAATATTACATGCAGGGTTCGGATATAGGTCTATATCCGAACACCAATCAAATTTGGACACGTGGCGAAGCTTAAAATACAAATTTTAGAGTTTCATCTAGTGGTAACGATAGACCCGATGCCATTAACGTGACTCGGACCAGGCCCAACCCGTTAAAATAACGGGATTCCACACCATTTTGAAGCGCGGGATAAATTTACAAATTTTTTATTTTTGTACTGTGTTCATTCATGTAGAGATTGTATTCAGCTACCTCACGGCATGCATCACTACGAGCATCTGACATTCCTCCAGGATTGCTAATTCTCGGACATTAAAAATCGAGGTATTGTCTCATTTTCTCTGTCGAAACGACTCCATAAGGTATTATTTCAGTCATTCTTGAACTTTAGAGATTTTAGGGTTGTCACATTTGTTCCAATTATTAGCATCTCATCTCCTCCGTCGAACATGACTCTATAAGGTATTATTCTAGACTCTTTTAAACTTTAGAGCTTTTAGCTCAATACATTCAATACACTCAATAGTGTACTACTTTATTTCAGGTTTATACAACAACGTATTGGGATTTAGGAGATCAAATTCATGTTTTAAACTATTTTAAATTATTTTGATGGACAGTGAGGTCAAATGACATTATTTTTTCAGTAGTATAATCTATACACTCTAGAGTGTACTACCTTTTTTTATATGCAAAGCATTGTATACTCCCCAATTATGAATCTAAATGATATTGTTAGTTGTTTTGAGTCCATTCGAAGAGTATTTGAGTAGTTTTTGTTCATTTTTTCTGGAGTATAATTTGTACTCTCCAGAGTGTATTGCCTTTTTCTTTAAATCTAAAGCATTGTGTGCTTCCCAAGTATGGATCTATTTGATATTGCTAGTTGTTTTGAGTGCATTCCAAGAATATTTCATTAGTTTTGGTCCATTTTTTCTAGGAGTACAATCTATACACTCTAGAGTGTACTACCTTTCTTTGATATGTAAATTATTATGTACTCCTCAATTATGGATCTATATAATATTGTTAGCTATTTTGAGTCCATTCCAAGAGCATTTGAATAGTTTTTGTCCATTTTTTCAATAATACACTCTGTGCACTCTAGAGTGTATTTTCTTTTTTTGAAATGTAAAGCATTTGTACTTCCCAATTATGGATCTATTTGATATTGTTAGTTGTTCTGAGTACATTCCAAGAATATTTCAGTAGTTTTGGCCCATTTTTTTAGGAGTGTACTTTGTACACTCTAGCGTGTACTACCTTTTTTATATGTAAATCATGGTGTACTTTCCAATTACGTATCTATATGATATTGTTAGCTATTTTGAGCCAATTACAAGAGTATTTGATTAGTTTTGGTTCATTTTTTCAGGAGTATAATCTATACACTCCAAAGTGTACTGCCTTTTGAAATGTAAAGTATTGTGTACTTCTCAATTATGGATCTATTCGATATTGTTAGCTATTTTGAGTGCATTCCAAGAGTATTTCAGTAGTTTTGGTCTATTTTTTTAAGAGTACAATCTATACACTCTAAACTGTACTATCTTTTTTTTATATGTAAAGCATTGTGTACTCCCCAATTAGGGATCTATATGATATTGTTAGCTGTTTTGAGTCAATTTCAAGAGTATTTGATTAGTTTTGGTTTATTTTTTTAGGAGTACAGTCTATACACACCAGAGTGTACTACCTTTTCTTGAAATGTAAAGCATTGTGTGCTTTCCAATTATGGATACATTTGATATTGTTAGCTGCTTTGAGTGCATTCCAAGAGTATTTCAGTAGTTTTGGTCTATTTTTCTATGAGTATAATTTGTACACTTTAGAGTGAACTGCCATTTTTTGATATGTAAAGTAGTATGTACTCCCCAATTATGGATCTATATGATATTGTTAGTTATTTTGAATCCATTCCAAGAATATTTGATTAGTTTTGGTCTAATTTTTTAGGAGTACAATTTGTATATTCTTGAGTGTACTACCTTTTTTTTATATAAAGCATTGTGTACTTCCCAAGTATGGATCTATTTGATATTATTAGCTATTTTGAGTGCATTCCAAGAGAATTTCAGTAGTTTTGGTCTATTTTTCTAGGAGTACAATATGTACACTCCTGAGTGTACTGCTTTTTTTTTATGTAAATCATGGTGTACTCCCCAATTATGGATTTATATGATATTGTTAATTATTTTGAGTCCATTATAAGAGTATTTGATTAGTTTTGGTCTATTTTTTTAGGAGTGTAATTTGGACACTCTAAAGTGTACCACCTTATTTTGATATGTAAAGTATTGTGTACTTCCCAATTATGAATCTATATAATATTGTTAGCTATTTTGAGCCCATTTCAAGAGTATTTGAGTTATTTTGGTCCATATTTTCAGGAGTATAATCTACACTCCAAAGTGTACTACCTTTTTTTGATATGTAAAGCATTGTGTACTCCCCAGTTATGGATCTATATGATATTATATAAACTATTTTAAATGAAATTAAGAGTATTTGAGTCATTTTGGTCCAATTTTTAAGAGTACAATCTATACAGTCCAAAGTGTATTACCTATTTTTATATGTAAAGCATCGTGTACTCACTTAATTATAGATGTATATGATATTATAAACTATTTTGAGTCCATTTCAAGAGTATTTCAGTAGTTTTGGTCTATTTTTTAGGAGTACAATCTATACATGTGGTGTTTATTTTTAAGATGTGTATGGTGGACACCATGCAGATCTGAGGAGGTACTTATTAGAGTGATCGGGTATGATATTATGGTATGATGTACTATCTCGAAAGATAGAGGCATCACCCTTCAATGGACTTAATCACCAAATAAGAACTCCTAAGGCATGATGGGTCTTCAAATATACCAGAGATTTTTTCTCTACTTTACATGGATGAATAAAGTAGGGTTTATATTAGACTGGGTTCTAAAGTTTCCTATGAGGGCAAGTCCCCATAGTTAATTATATCTTAAGGAAAGTGAATTCTTTAGGAATACTCTCGATTAAAGTAAGCAATTATTATCTCCAATGATTTCAAGGGTAAGACTATCAATAAATTGGCTATGTTTAGAAAATCAAGTGGGAAAGATCAAGGAGAAGGCTTATTATCGAAATAATGGAAATGAGTAGGGAATGCTCATGATACTAGGAAACTTAGTGAGCACTCCAATCTATCCTATGGTTGGGCTTTATATATTTGAAATTGAAGAGAATTATTTGTTTGAGTTAAATTTTATTAGATTACTATGGCTTTTAATCCAACAATACAAGAATTTAGAAATGCCTAAGAGGTAAAGATTTATGCTTATAGCTCGAAGAAAATAGCTACCACGGATCCTAAATCTAGGGAGCTTTGACATAAGCCAAAGTATGACCTAAATCAAGCGAAGATGAGTATAAGATTTACATCCACAAGAGAGAGTAAATCACCCGACTGCTGGACTTATAACCGCCTAGAGTGGCAGCAGCTAACTCCTCCTATGCTTTAAAACCATGTAGGCATGTCATATGATTTTGTAAGATAGTTTGGTTGTTATTATTTAGAAAGAGACTAAAGTCCTTAAACCCGCTCTCTAAGAGACTAGAGCATGAGTGGCATGAATAATGACTTAATCTAATGCAAATATTTTTAATTTTTATTTGATTTTAACACTTCATTTTAACAAATGCCATAGGATTTTCACATGTATAAATGCATGATGAAATGAGTTATGGGTTAAATCAGCGGGAAAGAGGTGTTTTCCACCACAGAGGAGACCCTCAAAGGTTAAGTCTTCCCCTATCGTGCAAGGATAGAAACTCTCTCTTAGAAGAGTGAAGAAATATGATGCATGATGTGAAACATACAAAATTCAACTAAGGGGTTGCTAAATCTTTTAATTATCTTGATTTAATGCCTAGGCTTTATATGAGGTTATGAATTATTTAAAACTTTAGTTATGAGTTGTAATTGGGTACGAAGAATAATTTTTTTCCTAAGGGCCTAATCGGTGCCACATTAAATCATCATTCATAAAGAAAAAGGCTCATTACACAAACAAAACATCAATCAATTTTATAGAACTAAAGCAAAAGAATAAAAGGTCAGTGCGACCGGGTACCGCCATACAACCTGAGAAGAGAAAATGGGTAGTCAAGCTCTACCCTTATACAACCCAGAATATGAAAGAATGATTATAATTATAAATGAATAAATATTATGGGGGTCTTCTTTTCTTCATTCTTCATTCTTCATGTACCTTTCATCCTTTGATTTGGATGTGCTTGATTCAAAGGCATCATAGGGCCTCCCAGGACAAAGCCTTCTAGCCAGTGCTCATCCTAATCCCCCTTAACACTAATCCTAATACCCAATGCAAAATTACATTAAAAATAGAAAAAGTTAATCTAACCATACCTACAAAATAATTGTTAGCCAAACACACCATACAACCTAAGCAGTCATATTAATAATTTGGACTTAGCATCCTGTACATGGGTAACCAAGCCCACATGTCCTAATTTGGATTATGTTTAGGGGTTTGATCAACCTGCAAAGAGAGAAATTATATTTATTTTAAGCACCCCTTAAGCATAATCCCATACATAAAATATGATTAGGCTAATCACGGCCTAACATCCAGTCTACAAAATATACACCATAATATCCAGTCTAAAATAATGCATCATAAAACTAAACATACATCATGCCATGCATTGCCCTAACATAAAGCTAGATGTGGTGACTTAGTTCTAAGGTGTGTGTATTAAGGCTTGTATGGTATGTCTTAATTAAGCTTTGTTATGCATTTTTAAGTATGAAAGTGGTTTAATCTTAAGAGGTTGATTTCACTTTAAGTGGCTTAATTGATTTGAGAATTTTACTTAGTATTTTTTTTTTCATTTGACTTATACTTAGCAGCTAAGTCTTATAAAGAGAAGAAAATAAGAGGATTACTCTCTTTTATCCTTACTTTAAGTCATTTCTAAAGCATGTTAATTAACTCAATTCTCTTTATAATTTTATGTTCACTTTAAATAATCTTATTCAAAATGAAAGGGCATCTTAAGATTAATTTGATTGAGTTACTATCACATGACACATATCCAACCATTCCTTTCCATCATATATGACATGCATATGATTAAATTCTAAGCATACCTACACATACAATATGTTTCTTTTAATACACTTTAAATGAAAGATGCATATCTGTATTTTGTAGAAAAATGGGATTTTCACTCATTAGCTAAATACACATTCAAGTGTATAAAAGTTTTAAGCAAGTACTTTGTCATTGTTAACCAGGGGAGTAAGGTAAAGACCTCCTTGGGGCTACTTAAAGTCTTACATCCCCAGAATGTCCAGACTAGATATACTTACTATTTTTGAATACACATGAATGTACAAATGACTATAAGAATGAAAAATCATGCAAAAATTATATTTCTTTCAATTGAATTATTTATACATGTGATCTAAAGTTGAAAAGAAGATTTTCATTCATTAGCTAAATGCACATACAAGTGTATAAAAGTTTTAAGCAAGTACTTCATCATTATTAACCAAGGGAGTGAGGTAAAGACCTCCTTGGGGCTACTTAAAGCCTTGCGTCCCCGAATGTCCATACTAGATATACCCACTATTCTTGAATACACATGAATGTACAAGTGACTACAAGAATGGAAAATCATGCAAAAGTTGTATTCTATCAATTGAATTATTTATGCATGTGAGCTAAAGTTCTATGTAAATTTTAACATAGAAATACATAGGAATAAATTCAAATAAATGTTGTGCCTTTTTAAATGGGCTATATACTTATTAACATTCAAACTCTATGTAAATCCATATAGATTAAAGAAAGAGAACTCCATATCACATGCTCTAAGCCATAAACACATGCAGCTTATAGGTATCTATAACTATTATCACTCCAAATATTATAGTTAATTTATAAACTTTTGAAAATAATTTTGATTTAATAGTGATAATAGCCACGCATATATAAAATTAAATCAACACATGCAAATTTTACATAAAGGAAACCATTTGATTTAATTAATTTTGCAAAAAAATGAATGCATGAATCAGATGGCATACAATATTTAATATGATTGGAGAGCAATAAATAAACATAAGCATGTGATTTCATTCAACCAAACTAATTTCTAAGGACAATCATATCAAATACAATTATTTAAAGCAAACCAAAGCTTTTTTAATATTAATTTTAATTTGATATTTAACTTGATTTAAGGAAAGAGAGAAAAAGGTTTGTTAATCCTAATCCCATCCCATGTTTGTAAGTTAATTTGATCTAATAAAAAGGAATTTAAGTTGATTTTATAGATTAATTAAGTTAAGGCAAGAATTAAATCAATTAGTTAACCCTTACTTATGTTACCTTAAAGTAATTAACTAAATAATTATGAGCCAATGTAATATGTAAATGAATTGAAAAGTGAATTAGCAATGGTCTTATGAAATGAAAGGGCCTAATGCAATTGGCTCACAATTAATGGTTAATTAAGTTCAATGAACTTAATTAATTAATTTTATGATTTTCCCATACATATGGACAAACCATAATTTCATTAAATCTCTTTAGGTTATTGAATACCTAAAGACCTGTCCATGAATTAATTAGGTTTAGATGTATTTTAAGATTTAATTAAACTAATTAAGTAATTAATTAATTCATTAACCCTTAATTAATTTCTCTTGAAAAAGTGAAGGAAACTTAGGAAAAAGATTAGGATAGAAGCCCTAATCCACTTCCCTAAGCCTCCTCACTGTTAAATAGTGATAGATGACCCAAATAATTAAGCAAGTTATTGTCCATATGGTTAATTATCACTTAATTAAGTTAAGAAGATAATTAGAACTTAATCAATCAATTTTTCTAATTAATCAACTAATAAATCTCAAGAAAAATAGGGGAGGCAGAGGTCATCCTCCTAAATAATCTCAAAAAGTTTGAAGTTAATTGTTAATTAATTAGGAAGTAATTAAGGTAATTAACCTTTCAATTAAATCCTAATTAAGCCTAAATTACTATTTAAAATCAATTAAGGATAATTTTAATGGATTCCCCTCTAAAATACCTTTAAAATGAGCTTTTGTTTGTGTTTTTTAGATTTTTCTATAATTAGTTATGAATTATGAAAGTTTCAGCCTTAAAAACTATTAAATTAACCTTAATTAAGCCTAATCCCATCTACGCCATGTGGCGTGCTTTTCACGTGGCACCGCGGGATTGGATATTTAAGTTGTCACATCCGCGGCTGAGTCAACTGGCGGCGGGATGCGGTCTTGATCTCCACCGTCCAATCTCAGATCGAACGGCATAGATCAAACCTACAGTCAATAACGACTCAAATCAATGGATCTAGAGGATGATGATCGCTTCATTCCAATCATGCAAAATGGATGGTCTGATCTGCCTTCCTATGAAATGACGAACGCATCAACTCCTCAAGCATGGATCGCCAACTGAAGCTCACCCTAACTCGGATTCATTCCAAAATACCCCCACACCTTCACACGAGGGATCCACGAAGATCTAATGGCTAGGATCGGCTCACATGCAACTTTCCTTCACAAAGCTCCAACACGTTATCTCCTTCGAGCTCTGTTTGAAGCAATCACCTCACTGGAGCTAAGACCGATGATTCACACATTTGAGGAAGCTTCGTCTAGTAGAGACGAAGTCCTATTTAGCAGTAATTGGATTGGTTCTACTTGGATTGCTCGAAAGGCCAAGGATTGAGCTTTGGGCGTTCAACTTTGGTTGAAGTCCGTTCTCCGTGGCTTTGGAGCTTGGGAAATGACTTAAGTAGCTTTAATGACGTGCGTGGAAGGTGTGTGTAAGAATAGTTGAGTTTTGGCTGAGAAATGAGAAAGTTGGAATCAAGGATGACTTCCTATTTCAATTTCACATGGGAAGAGGAAATCTGAAGTGGGGAACGCTTGGAAATGCTCTAGGAAGTGCTAGGGAGTTTCAAAAATTCTTGGGGGCCCAGACGAAATAAATAATGTGATTTTTCATGAGAATTGAGGGGGTATACCCCTCAATTGGTTGAGGTGGATGGACAGGATTGCCTTCCATTTTTCAGTCGGCCAACCACCGTCAGAGCACTGGAGAGGTCACAATCGAGTCCACATGGCTCAGTTTGAGTGGAGGAATGCTTAGGAGGTGGCTCAAGGTTTGATTTGGGTTGATGGCTTCTCCCTTTGTCCATGGGTTCTCGGTATGGGAGGGGGTGAGTTAGCTCACCTCCCTTTGGTCCATGGCAAGCTTAGTCCACTTAGGGTGGGCTAGGTGGCTTAGGTGATACCACATTTGGGTGCTTGATGGCTTCCAAGGATGATAAGAGAGTGGGCTTTGGCAATTTTGGCAAAATTCTACATGGGGAGGCATATCCAAGAGGTATTTGCCTTGGGTTTGACTCCAATTGGGTTTGAGCTAATTTTGGCCTGACCTAGGGTGAGTTTGGGTTGGGTTAGGTCAGGTTGCAAAGTCCCATGGGTTGGTCTTATTGGTTTTGGCTTAATTTGATCAAATGGGTCAATTTGGGTCATGTTGGGTTAGGTTGACCAATTGATCAAATTATGTCAAACCAAGGCTTGGGTTAGGTTCAAATGATGGTTTGAAGTGTTTTAGTTCTAGTGGTTTTAATTAATTTGCCCTAGGTTTGATTTTGGCTCATTTGGATTCATATAGGTCAAATGGGTTGAGTTGACCATTTGACCAATTTGACCAAATTAGCTTGGGTTGGGTATTGGTTCAAGTTCAATTGATTAATTGAAAATGATTGTAGGCTTTGGTTTGAATCAATTTGAATTTAATTTAGATTTTGGTCAATTTGATCCTTTAGGTCAATTTGGGCTAAGTTGGGTTGGGTTGACCATTTGGTCAAATTGGGCTCAATTATGACTTTGGTCAAGTTCAATAATCAATTTGGAATGAACATGAGCTATTGGTTGCAATCAATTTTGGTTGTATCATGATTTGACCTATTTTGACCTTTTAGGCCAATTTGGGTCACCTTGGGTCAAATGGCCAATTGAACTTGGTTTCGCTAAATTGAGGGTCAAGTCATGTTCAATCATTGATTATGAGTTATTGTGAATCAATGGTTTCAATTGATTTGGTGTATGGTGAGTTTTGGCTAATATCGGTTTCATATGGGCTAAGAGTTGACTTGATCAAATGATAAAGTCAACTTGGTTTGACCCAATTCAAGGCAATTGATCATCCTAGGGTGATCAATGATCATAGTATGAGGTTTGGATGGGCTTGGTTCGATCCAATTTGGGTTGGATTAGAACTTGGTTCATATGGGTTCTTTAGGCCACCTTGGGTCAAGTGGACCTAAATGGGTCAATTGGCTTGGTTTTGGCTTGATTAAGGTTTAGTTTAATTTATATATGAGCTTAGGATTAAAATATAAATCTAACTACAATCAATTTGGGCTATAATGGGTTTTGGTTCATTTGAAGTTTTCAAGTCAAAAGAGCTAACTTGGGCTTGACATGGGTCGATTTCATTTTGGCTAGATGATTATAGGTTTCATTTATATTTGGATAGATGGTTGAAGGAATGATTCATTTGAGAGAAAATCCATTAGTTTTGACTTGATTTGGGTGGGTTTTGGCCAAGTTCAAGGAATTGGCTTAAAAAGGCTTGAATTGAGTTTTGATTTGATTTTGGATTTGGTTTTGGCTATTTGAATTTATATTTCATTAATATTTGCGAACATAAATGAAGATATAAATGACTTATGAGAAAATCACTTGAGTTTGGAGTGATTTGGAAGCAATTTTTTCTGAACTTATGGAGGTAAGTCAAAAGGGCTTAGAAGGAAGTTGATTTAGTTTTGGTCATTGGAATGTGGGTTTCATTTATATTTGTGAATATAAATAAATAAATAATTGATTTATAAAGAAATCAATTGATTTTAGGTTGATTTGGGTTGAGATTTAGTTAAGCTCATGGAGGTGGGTCCATATGGCTTAAGGAGGGTCTTGGTTTGGTTTAATTTAGTTTGATTTGGTTTTAGTCATTTTAGTTTGGATTTCATTTATATTTGTGAATATAAATGATGGAATAATTGATTTATAAAGAAATCAATTAATTTTGATTTGGTTTAAAGGGGATTTTGGCTAAGCTTATGAGAGTGGATCATATGGCTTATGGAGGATTTGGGAGTTGGATTTGATTTTGGGTTTCAATCATTTGGAATTGAGTTTGGACTTGAGTTTGATAAATGATTGAAGGATTGAATTGATCTTGGTGAAGATCAATTGAATTTGGATTGAATTGGACTTGGCTAATGGTAAGGCCATGGAATTCAATCATAAGGTTTAAGAAGGGTTTTGAGCTTGGATTTGATCATGGGATTGATTATGAATTTTGGAAACTTGATTTTGATTTGGTATTTGAATTGAATTTGAAGTTTAGTTTGAGAAGAAAATCATGGATTGAGTTTAGGCTATAGGATAGGCAAGTCTCCCTATGTCCCTAAGGCATAACCCACTCCCATGACTAAACCATTTAAGTCTCTAGAGGTTAAGTGTTCACTTAATCACTAGAAGTATCTTAAGATAAGGAACTCTTAGTGTCTATAAGAGTCCTAGATCTATGACAAGAAGATTGAGAACTCACTCCAAAGTGAGGTCAACAATACACTCTAGAGTGTACTATCTTTTTTTTTATATGTAAAGTATTGTGTACTTCCCAATTATGAATCTATATGATATTGTGAGCTGTAATGAGTTCATTCAAGATTATTTGAGTATTTGTGATCCATTTTTTCATGAGTATAATCTATACACTCTAGAGTGCACTGCCTTTTTTATATGTAAAACATGGTGTACTTCCCAATTATGGATCTATTTGATATTATAAACTATTTTGAGTGTATTTTAAGAGTATTTCAGTAGTTTTGATCTATTTTTCGAAGAATACAATCTATACACTCTAGAGTGTATTGCCTTTTTTGATATGTAAAGCATTGTATACTCTCCAATTATGGATCTATATGATATTATGAGCTATATTGAGTGCATTTCAAGAGTATTTCAATTGTTTTGTATCAATTTTCTAGGAGTACAATCTGGTTCTAATGTTCTCATTAGTTCACTTTTCATTTGAAGCTTAAAATGTTTGTCAAATGGATAACTTTCAGATGCAGGCCATCCACCTTCAAAGTATTATGTGATTCCATTTCAAAACATTTTACTAAGGAAGTTGTTGAAATTTTAAGAAGGCTACATATTTATCACTTCATTAGAATGATTATCATTCAATAAGATCCTGCTGCTATCACTTTGATCATGTCCTGCTGGAATATTAAAAGTAGGCTTTCTATGTTGGTGGCCACTACCTTCATTTCAAAGCTAATGAAGTGGCTTTAATCATAAGGATGCCAAATAGATGGGAGAAGGTCCAATGGCAGAAATCACCATTGTCAAAGTCCAATTTAATATATGTGAAAAATAAAATTGAGAATATTAAATGTCCTATGAGCTCAACATAATTTGTTAAGTTGTATATACAATTTTTGATTACAAATCTATTTTTTATTTATCATAATTATAGAGTGCCTTCAGACCTAATCTCCAATGATGATAATATAGACAAATTTTCTGATTACAACTGGATAGAAGCCATATGGAAGTTTTTGCTTTCATAATTTGATGTGATTACATCAAAATTTTTGATGCAAAAGGAACCTGGGTACATGAGTGATTTTGTCACTCTTTTGATGGTATGTATTATATTTTTTATTTATATTTTGTTATACATTCAAACTAACATATTTATCTTTTTAATGCAATTTTGTTTTCGGATCACACAAGAGTGATAAGCCCCACCATTCCTGCTGCAAAGCCTCGTATGTTACGGTGGCCAAAAATTAAATTTATAGAGGAATCAGTCAATGGTTTACAATGAGATCATGTAATCATAAATAGATTTATTTTAATTACATCAAATTTGATTTATTTGTGTTCAAAATTCTCAAACCTTTTATTTGTATGACATAGGTTTTTTAATCATTTGAAGACATAATAGAGGAGGAGATCTGGCTCCTTGAAATAGTGTCTTCTATTTCACAACCATCTCATAGTTATCCACATAGGAGTCCAAGTCCAACTCCAAGGAGTGAATCCCCAGCTAGATCTCCTTACATCTCTCCTCAATATTCTCCTCCTTCATATGCATCTAGCCCACAATATGCTACTACCCCTCCAGATAGCTAAGAAGGATAAGACATTTTCTTTAATCAAGGCTCTGGAGGATAGATTGCCATATTTTGAAGCAACAATAATTAAGAGAGTGGATGAAATTGATGTAAGGCTTATTATCATTGAACCGAGAGTTGGTGGACAAAATTCCAATCATTAGAGAAGCTACTAATGAGGCTAGCACTGGGGCAACCACTGAAGGCACACATCTAGAGGTTCCTCTAGAAACTACCTCCATGAAGGATGAGCAATTAATTGAAGATAAAGGCCAAACACCACAAAATGATGTTGCTCAGCCTTCAGTAGGTAGTATAGCTCATGTTGTCAAGGAGAGATAGGTTAAAAAGAGAAAAATGGTCTCCTCCCCATTCACTATAGTGTATAGAAAGAAGTGGATCATAACAGAGCTTGTTGTAGTTGCCACACCAGAGGTAGGAAGTAGAGATGAGGTAGTTTCTTTTCCATTATGCTACTTTAATTTAGTAACATTGATTTCAGTTTTTTTTTTTGTAGGCAAAGACAGAAGAAGTTCCTACAATAATGGAATAACCTATGATTGCTATAATTGTAGTTGAGGCACTGAAGGATAAGGTATCCTTCATTTAACAAGCTTCTTTTTTAAATCAAATTGAATAAAACCCCTAAAAAAAGTGATTTCTTGTAGTCAGCTCAAGCACAAGACTATTGAATTTTCATCTAGAGATGTTATACCTAAGCCAATGCTGGAGTTTATCGACATATCTTGTGCACGATTTAGTGATGTCAATACTTAATATATTGGATTCAATTTCAATTAAATCTCCCTTTAGTTCAAATTGCTCACATGCAGGAGTGATATTGTTATCTTAGCCAGAAATATCATTATTAGTAGAGGCAAAATTGATGAATTACTCATGTATACATTGGGTGATTTTATGCAAGATGTATTGGGTTAGATGCCTTCAAAATATTTTTTTAAGTGTTAAACTAGTTAATTTTATTTTTCTTTGTAATCTTTCAAAGTTATGTCAAACTTGGATATGAAAAAGAAAGCAAAAAATGTTTATACAACATATCAATGAAGACAATGTTTTTAGAGTTGATCTAATCATAATTCCAATTATCAATAATCAACATTGGACACTACTAGTGGGATATCTAAAAAATAAGATATGGTTTTTTTATGACTCACTATCGAACCCATTCCATATGACTATAGTTCCTGACATTGTAAGAATACTTATCGTATTCAATTTTTTCTTAGATGCATTATTTGTAACTAGATTTTTGGTTTTAATTTGGTGCATATGTAAGTTAAACTACTTGTCAAAGATGTTGGCGATGCTTTCGAGACTACTTTGGAAGAATGGCTGGTCAAAGTGATCACAGGTATACCAGTCCAAGAAAATAGCTTCGATTGTGTCATGTTTGTATGCAAATATATGAAGGCAGTGGTTAGCTCTACTCTAGTGAATTGGGCTTAGCATAAATATTGGCCAAAGAAGATGAATTTTTTTAGAGTATAGTTTGTGCATGCTATTTTCTGTTTAAATATGAAATAATTGAAATATTGAAATTTGATTTTCTAAGAAGGACCAGTGTATATATGTATTGTTCGACCCCAAATGTGTATGCAAATAATTTCTTTATATATATTTCTTGTACATATCTTTATAGATGTTCATGATTTTGTGAGCTGTATTTATCCAGGAGTATAATCTATACACTTTACAACATACTATCTTTTTTTATATGTAAAGCATTGTGTGCTCTCCAATTATGGATCTATATTATATTATAAACTATTTTGAGTGAATTTCAAGAGTATTTGAGATATTATGTATCTATTTTTTAGGAGTACAATATATACACTCTAGAGCATATTACTTTTTTTTTTATTGCATTGCATTGTACTCCCCAATTATGGATCTATATTATATTATAAATTATTTTGAGTGAATTTCAAGAGCATTTGAGCTGTTTTATATCAATTTTCCAAGAGTACAATCTATACACTCTAGAGTGTATTGCATTTTTTTAATAAGTATTACATTGTGTACTCCCCAATTATAGATCAATATGATATTATAATCTATTTTGAGTGAATTTCAAGAGTATTTGAGTTGTTCTGTATCTATTTTCTAGGAGTACAATCTATACACTTTGGATTGTACTATCTTTTTGGATAAGTATTGCATTATGAACTCCCCAATTATGGATATATATGATATTATAATATATTTTTAGTGAATTTCAAAAGTATTTGAGTTGTTCTGTATATGATTTCCAAGAGTACAATCTGTATACTCTAGAGTGTACTACATTTTTTTTGATAAGTATTGCATTATGCACTCCCCAATTATGGATCTATTTAATATTATAAACTATTTTGAGTGAATTTCAAGAGTTTTTGAGCTATTCTGTATCAACTTTTCATGAGTACAATCTGTACACTCTAGAGTGTACTGCCTTTTTTTGTAAGTATTGCATTATGTACTCCTTAATTATGGATTTATATGATATTATAATCTATTTTGAGTGAATTTCAAGAGTATTTGAGTTGTTATGTATCTATTTTTCAGGAGTACAATCTATACACTATAGAGTACATTACATTTTTTTTATAATTAATATATTGTGTACTCCCCAATTATGGATCTATATGATATTATAAACTATTTTGAGTGAATTTCAAGAGTATTTGAGTTATTCTATATTAGTTTTTCAAAAGTATAATCTGTACACTTTAGAGTGTTCTACCTTTTTTAATAAGTATTGCATTATTGTTGACCTCACTTTTGGAGTGAGGATTTAATCTTCCCATCTTAGACCTAAGAGTCTTCTGGACATTAGGATTTTCTTAGTCATAGGACACTTCTAGTGACTAAGTGAATACTTAATCCAAACCTATAAACTTAGGAGAACTTGCCATAGGTTTAGGTTATGTTTTAGGATCTAAGGAAGCCTACCTATCTGTGGCCTAATCCATGACTTATGCTTATCCAATCATGCAAAACAAATTATCAAATAAATACAACCAATCCCAATTCATATCCAAATTCCAACCAAATGATTGAAACCCATAACCTAGACCAATCCTACAATCATTCAATCCTATGGACTTAACCAAATTTCCTTCAGTCAAACTTGATTCAATTGATTTTCACAAAAGCACTCCAACCATTCAAACCTCATTCCAAACTCTACCAAAAGTTACAATCAAGCCATTTAAGCCAACTGACCTAAATCAATTCAATTAACCCAAGCTAGCCCATTTGAACCCAAAATGTCCAAATGAGCTAAAATCCAATTAAACCCAAATCAATTGTAATCAAAGTCATCAATCAATCCTAAATCAATTATCAAACTCAATTCAACCTAATTCGATACAAAACCAACTTAATTGACCCATTAGGTTCACTTGACCCAAAGTGACCTAAAGAACTCATTTGAGCCAAACTCCAATCCAACCCAAATTGGATTGAACAAAACCATCCAAAATCTCCTATATTGATTATTTATCATCCTTGATTGATCAATTGCAACCAATTGGGTCAAACCAAGCTAATTTGATCATTTAGCCCAAGTTGACCTAATTAGCCTACATGAACCAAAATGAACCAAATTCTATTCCAATTCAAATCAATTGAAATCAATGATTTCTACGAACGTTAAATTGATCCTTGAATATGACTTGACCATCAATTGAGTCAAACCAAGCCCAATTGACCCTTTGACCCAAGTTGACCCAATTTGACCTAAAGGACCAAATTGAATCAAATCAAATCCTACATCAAATTGATAACAACTGATGACTCAAATCCATCATGAGTTGATTATTGAATATGACCAAACCCTTGATTGAACCCAATTGACCCATTTAGCCCAACTTGACCTAAAGGGCCAAATTGCTCTAAATCATTCCTAAATCTAAATTAATTTAAATCAAAATCTATAATTATCTTCAAATGATCAATTGAACCTAAACCAACACCTAATCTAAGCCAATTTGGCCAATTTGACTAAATTGGTCAACTTAGCCCATTTGACACGTATGAACTTATCTGAGTCAAATTTCAATCTACTCAAAATCAAATCAAACCAATTGAACCTAAACATCCCAAATCATTATTTGAACTTGCATCAACTCATGGTTTGACCCAATTTGATCAATTGGTCAACTTAACCCAACCTAGCCCAATTTGACCTACATAGGTCAAATTAAGCCAAACCCAACCAAACTAAGCCCAAACCCATTCCAATTTGGCATGACCCATCCTTAGGTCACTATGGATCATCCCAAATCAAACCCAACCCAAATGAAA
The DNA here is from genome assembly GCA_021442155.1 of Cymbidium sinense. Lineage (NCBI taxonomy): Eukaryota > Viridiplantae > Streptophyta > Magnoliopsida > Asparagales > Orchidaceae > Cymbidium > Cymbidium sinense. Next base: position 81,223,369 of record CM038217.1, on the reverse strand, counting down.
TCCGAACTAACTCATTACCCATTGGGTATAACACTCCACATAAGAGAAAATCTATTTTTTGGTGGTCAAACCTCCTCCTTCACACTTGATAGCCACCCTTAGCTTAGTTTGGACCCTTGGCCCTATAGCTAACCACAAACAAAGCTAGTTGGGTCAACCACAAGTTAAGGGAGGTCAGCTAACCCACCTCTTCTCATTAGCTCACTTAGGGGAGCAAGGACACTCCACCTCAGCCATGGCAGCCCACTTTCCCTCACTCACCCACTCAAATCGAGCCACATCAGCATCCCTCTGACATCCCAGACCACCTGCACCGGTAGGATGTCTTCCCATGGTAGAGCCAATCCAAACCATCAGATTTGAGGGGGGAGGGGAGTATACTCCTCCCCATTCAATCCACACACACAATCCAAGCATTCTTACAGAACGAGTGAGTTGAGACAGCCACCCAAGCATTTACCCAACTTCCTTTGGCCTCCCCGTCACCAGCGAGACCAAACCTAAGAGGAATAGGGCATCCACTTCATCCCACTCTACTTAAACTCATCCATTCTCAAATTAACATCACCCACACCTTCCCCTAGCTCCGATGATCAATAATGAATTGATTCTGATCAATTTGAGCATTGAAGACCGTCCCAAGGCTAACTCCAATGAAGATTCTGACGATGCTTGGTGGCGAGGAATCAAGGTATGAGCTTCTCAGCAGGACTTTTGTCAATTCAAGATGAAGCTACCATGATCGATAGACCACCGGTCCTAAGCTCTAATGAGGTAAACTCTGAAAATTGTCGAAAAGGCCTTAGGAGTTGGTCTTTTGTAAAAAATTTTGTGTTCTTGTGAGATTTCCACTATTAGATCCCTCTATATTTCTTCCTTGAACCTTTTGGAGTCAGTCACGAGGCCTCTCGAGCTCTGGCATGCTCGAATCGAGTAGAGGAGGTTGGATGATGTCCATCTTCCATCACTTAGGGGATGACATATCATCCCTCATCCGTTCTATGTGATTGGAATGGACTTCCATGATTAATCCATTAGATTATTGGATTTAATTCATATAGGATCCGTGGGATTAATCATCACCATCCAATCTTAGATCGGATGGCAGGGATGAAAGTGTGTCTGCCGCCGTTGACTCTGTTGCCGCATCGAAAGATTTAAGTGGTCAATCCCATAAACCATGTGGAAAGTGCTATCATGTCAGCCTCTCGCATGGCGCTGACATGATCAGAGATTAATTAAGGTTCAAAATGTGATTAATTGCTCAGAAACTTTCTAAAATCATAACTAATTATATGAAAATCCAAAAACTATAAATAAATATATTTTGGAAAGGTTAAACATAGGGGAATTTAATAAAAAAATGGTTCCATTTAATTTTGAATGGTAATTAAGGGTTAATTTGAGTTTGAATATCTCTTTAATTATCTTAATTAAGCTTAATTACTTGGAAAATTAATCCCAAACATAGCATGTTGATTCCTTGGGATGTCCTCTGTCTTTCATATTTTTCTTGGGATTTATTGGCTAGGTAATTAGGGGAACTTAACATCTTAAGCTTAATCACCCTCCTTAATCAAATTAACCCTAAGTAAAATTATTAAAGATTGAAATTTTAATGATTAATGATAATTAGTGGTTGTTAACATGAGATTGATTGGGGTAAATGATTAAGGCCTCTTCCTAAGCCATTTTCCTAATTATCTCTCCATGGAGGATTTAATTAACTTATGATTTAATTATTAAGAGATTAAATAATCAATTAATTATGAAATCAAATCAAATTAAAATTCCAATCATCATCAGATAATCTAATTTGAAATTAAGAGTTCCTCTTTATGTATTCAATAACATAAAGACCCTTAAGAAAATTATGATTAGCTCATAAGTATGGGAAAATCATAAAAGTACTTAATTAGATTCTTTAATATAATTAATCTTTAATCATGAGTCAATTGCATTAGGACTTTTAGGAGCATTACAATTTTATTTTTCTCATGTGCATATCGTTTGTGGGTCATGATTAAATGGTTAATTAAATTAAAGAAGCATAGGAAAGGATAATTAAATGGATTTCTTAATGATTCAACCTAATTAAATTATAAAAACCACTTAATTATCTTTCCTTTAAAAAATTAAAATTACCAACATGGGAATGGGATGGAAAATAACAAATGATTTCTCCTCTTTAAATTTAATCAAAATCTAAAATAAAATTAATATGAAGCTTTGATTATCTTTAAATATTTTTATTGAATGTGATTATCCTTAGGAATTAGTATAGTTGAATGAATTATGTGGAGATGTTTGGCTATTTCTTTTTAATCACTTTAAATGGTGTATGTCATGTGATATCATGCATTCATATTTTTAAAATCAAATGAAATTTACTTATGTAGAATTGCATGTGTTAGTTTAATCTTATTATATGTGTGGCTATTATCACTAATAAACTCAAAATTATTTTTCAAAAGCTATAAATTAATAATAACATTTGGAGTGAAAGTAGTTATGAATACATATAAGATTTGCATGTGTTTATATCATAAGCATGTGGAGGTAGTGTTTTCTTTCCTATATTCATGTATAAATTTACATATGTTTGAATGATGATAAGTATATAGTTTGGACATTCTAGGAATACGAGGCTTTAAGTAGCCCTAAGGAGGTCATTTGATTATCTCACTTTCCTAGTTAACAAAGGCACGTACTTATTTAATTTCATTCCTATGTATATTTCTATTAGAATTTGGATAGAGCTTTACTTTACATATATAAACAATTCAACCAAAAATATAATCTTTTGCATGATTTTTATTTTTATACTTGTATATACATTCATATGTATTTAAGATAGCAAGTATATAGTCAGGACATCCCGAGAATATGAGGCTTTAAGTAGCCCCAAGAAGGTCATTTGATTATCTCACATCCCTAGTTTAAACAATGGCACGTACTTGCTTACATCTTGTATACATGTGTATGTGTATTTAATTAAAGAATGGGATTCTTCTTTTTTATCAAATATATGCATTCATAATCATTTAAGTATGCCAAGATATATTGCATGTATAGGTATACTAAGTGTGAAATCATATGCATGTTATGGGTGATGAAAATGAATGGTTCAATATAGTCTATGTGATGGTAATTCAATCACATTAATCATAAGATGCCTTTCATATTAAATATGATTCTTTAAGGTTAACCTAAACTTAGGATTAATAACACATTTAATAAATCATTCATTAAAAAAACTAAATTATAATAATGTGCTTTTAGGAAACAAGTTAACGTAGGGATGAAGGGGGTTAAGCCTTCTCCTTCTCTTTATAACACTTAGATGCTAAGTGCATATCAAATGAAACAAACAAAATACAAATTAAAATTGACTAATCTCCTAAACAACTTAAAATGAAACCATTCATCATGTAAAATTAAATGTTTTCAAACTTAGAAAATTATAATTCAAAAGCCTAGCTAAGATATACCACATAAAGCCTAAGCACACATATTAGAATGCTAAGTCGCCACTTCTAGTTTTAGGTTAGATAGTGTATGTAATGATGATGTGTTTTATTTTATGATGTAATATTTTATACTGAATGTTAGGAATGTGGATCATAGATTGGATGTTAGGCCATTGATAGAATAATATTATTTTATGCAGGGGGTTGTGCTTAAAGGGGCCGCTAAAAATAAATATAAATGTTCTATTTGTAGGTTGCTTATGCCCCTAAGCATAATCCACATCAGGACATGTGAGATTGGTTATCCATGTGCAGAGTGCTAAGTCCAATTATGAAATATAACTACTTGGGTTTTTATGTATGTTTAGCTAACATCTATTTCACATGTGTAGTTAGATTTACTTTTCTCATAAAATATAATTTTGTAATAGGAATTAGGATTAATACTATGGGAATTAGGATGAGCAGTGGCTAGAAGGCTTAGTCCTAGGGTGCCCTATAATTCCTTGGAGCAAATCAAATTAAAAAAATAAGTAAAAAGAAAGAAGAAATGAAGAATGAAGACCCCCATAGCATGTATTCAATTATAAATTGTAATATTATTTTGTAATCTTGGTTGTATAATGGTAGAGCCTGGTGTGGTGTTTATTTTTGATTGTGTTATGGTGTATATGTGAGGGGACACCACGTAGATCTGAGGATATACTTATTGATGTGATCGGGTACGACATCAAGGAATAGTATACTATCTCAAAAGATAGAAGTCACAACTCTATGATGGACCTAATCACCTAATAAGGTCACCTAATAAGGACTCCTAAGGCATGATGGTCCTGCTTTACATTGGAAAGTAAAGTAGGGTTTATTTAAACCAGGTTCGTTAAGTTCCCTATTGAGGCAAGCCTTCATAGTTAATTACATCTTAAGAGAACTTAATTCCTTAAGAATACTATTGATTAAAGTAGGCGATTGTTGTCTCCAAAGAATTCAAAGATAGGACTATCAATAAATTTATTGTATTTTAGAAAATCAAGTGGGATGGATCAAAAGGGAAGATTTATTATCGAAGCCAAATTAGATGAGTTAGAAATGCTCATGATACTAGGAAGCTTAGTGAGAACTCCAATCTATCATATGGTTGAGCTTTATATATTTAAAATTGAGGAGATTTATTTATTTGAGTTAAAATTTAATTAGAAATTTAGGGCTTATAATTTCACCATACAAGATTATAGAAATGCCTAAGAGGTGAGGATTTATGCATGTAGCTCCAAAGGGAAACGTCAACCTCAGATCCTAAATCTAGGGAGCTTTGGTGCATGACCTAAATCTAAGGCAAAAATAAGTATATGGTTTACCTCCACAAGAGAGAGTAAACTACCCAATTGTTGAACTTATTACCACCTAGAGTGGCAGATAGCTAACTCCTTCTATGCTTTGAATCCATGTAGGTAAGTCATATGCTTTGCAAGATGGTTATGCTATTATTTATTTAGAAAAGAAATTATCCTTAAACCCACTCCTTAAGAGACTAGAGCATGAGGGGTATGAATAATGACTTAATCTAATGCAAATTTTTATCAAGTTTTATTTAATTTGGGACTCTTTATTTTAACATAAATAATAGGATTTTGTAAGCCTAAATACATGAGAAGTTGATTATGGGCCAAATCAAAAGTGAAAGAGGTGTTCTTCTATCGTAGGCTCTTAAAGGTTAAGCCCATTTCTATCTGGCAAAGATGGAAACCCTCTCTTAACAAGAGTGAAACAAGATGGTTATGCATGATATTATACATATAACATCTAGCTAATGGGTTGCTAAATATTTTATTATCTTGATTTAATGTTGGGATTTTACATGAGATTATGAGTTATTTTAGATATTTAGTTATGAGTTGTTAGTTTGGATAGAAAAATAAAATTTTATCCTAGGAGCCTAATCGCATCTAGGCCATACAACAATCACCAAATCATAAATAAACTATGAAGAGGCATGCTTTTTCTAATGCACAAGCTAACCAAAACATCAAATAATTTTATAGAGCTATCACAAAAGAATAAGAGGCTGATGAGGTCGGGTACCGCCATACAACCTGAAAAGAAATGTGGGTAGCCGAGCTCTACCCTTATACATCCCGACATAATGAAAGAATAATTATAAATATAAATGATGAATGTTATGGGGGTCTTCATTCTTTCTTCTTTCTTCTTTCATTTCTTTATTTGATTTTCTCCATTTCTTTCTTCCTTCTATCTTGATTTGGGTGTGCTTGCTCCAAAGGCATCATATGGTATATAAGACTTGGTCTTATAGCCAATACTCATCCTAATCCCCCATAACACTTATCCTAATCTTAATGCAAAATTACATTAAAAAGAAGGAAAGTAAATTTAGTTACACTTGAAAAATAAAGGTTAACTAAACACACCATACAACCCAAGCAGTTATATGAATAATTTTGACTTAGCACCCCACACATTGGTAACCAAGCCCACCTGCCCTAACTTGAGTTATGCTTAGGGGCTAAGCAACCTGCACAACAAAAGTATTTATATTTTTATTATGATAGCCCCTTAAGCACAACCCCCTGTAGGAAATATGATTAGGCTAATCATGACCTAACATCGAGTCTATGAGGCATACACCCTAACATCTAGTCTAAAATAATACATCACAAAATAAGCATACATCAAATCATACACTGCCCTAATATAAAGCTAGAAATGGCGAATTAGTCTAATGTGTGTGCACTAAAGCTTGTATGGTATGTCCTAACGAGGCTTTAGAGTTATAATTTGCTAAGTGTAAGGGATTTAATTTATAAAGGGTTGATTTCTCATTAAGTGATTTAATTGATTTGGAAATTTTATTTAGTGTCTTCTTTTTTTTCATATAGCCTACACAAAATAACTAAGTGTTATAAAGAGAAGAAGGAGAGGAGACCCCTCTTTCATCCCTACCTTAAGTCACTTATAAAGCAAATTAATTAATCAATTTCCTTTAGTGAATGGCTTATTACATGTTTTGATTAACCCTAGGTTTAGGTTCACTCTAAATGACTTTATTCAATAAGAAAGACATCTTAAGAATTACAATGAATTACTATCACAAAACACATATTCATTCATTTCTTTCCATCATGTATATCATGCATATGCATAATCCTAAGCATATCTACACATGTAATTTAGATTTCTAGCATACTTTTCATTGAAGTCAAATATTGGTTCATATGATAATCTTCAAGTCAAAAGGTTAAACATGGGCTTGACTTGGGCTGACTTGGGTTTGGTTTGACAAGGTTGGTTTATATTTATATTTGTATCAATGATTGAAGGAATGATTGAATCATGACAAAATCCATGGGTTTTGAGTTGATTTGGGTGTCATTTAGCCAAGTTCAAAAGTTTGGCTAAAATGGCTAAAATTGAGAATTTGATTTGATTTGGATTTGGTTTGGACCATTTGGATTTATATTTCATTTATATTTTTGAATATAAATGAAGATATAAATGGGTTGGGAAAAAAATCACTTGAGTTTGGAGTGATTTGAAAAGAAATTTGACCAAGTTAAGGGATGTAGGTCATAAAGGCTAATCTAGAGAATTAGTTTGGTTTGATTTATTTTTGGTCATTGAAGGGTGGGGTTCATTTATATTTATGAATATAAATGAAGGAATGATTGATGTATAAAGAAATCAATTGAGTTTGATTTGATTTGGATTGAGGTTTGGTTAAGCTTTCGGAGGTAGGCCCATATGGCTTAAGAAAGGAATTTTGAGATTTGGATTTAGTCATGAGTTTCAATTACTGGAAGTTAGATTGGGATTTGATTTGAGATTGAATTTGATAATTGAGAAAATCAATTGGATTGGGGTTGATTTGAATTTGGATAAAGCTAAGTCCATAAGATAAAATCAAAGGGCTTAAGAAGGGATTTGTATTTAATGATGGATTTCAATCATTGAATATGGAATTGATTTTGGAATTTGAATTTGAGGTTTGGTTTGAAAGAAGGAAGCAAGGATTGGGTTTAGGCTATAAGGTAGGTAAATCCTCCTAAGTCCCTAAGGCACAACATATTTCTATGGCTAACTCTTTTAAGTCTCTAGGGTTAGGTTAAGTGTTCACTTAATCACTAGAAGCGTCTTAAGATTAAGAAACTCTTAGTGTCTATAAGAGTCCTAGATCTATGATGAGAAAGTTGAGAGCTCACTACAAAAGTGAGGTCAATAAAGGGCGCCCAATAGGTGTGGTGTGATTGATAAGGCATTTCGCACGTATTGGTGTTGATTGAGATGATCAACAACATCCGAAGGATTGCAAACACTAACAAAAATGATCTACTCCTAAACTCGAGATGCAGAAGGAATCAAGATCTTAGTGCAATGCAACTCCACTCATGCCGAGGGCATAAGGGAGGATGAATGGATCCACTAAGGGATCATGCATGTGAACCTTCCATTAGGGAAGCAAGTTCAGGCTATCCACTTGGGATAAGGATCTGATGCAAGATATGATTTGGGTAGAGTATCCCCTGGGGATTAGAATGTATATACCTTCCACTAGGGAAGTAGGTTCAGGTTATCCACTAGGAATAAGGATTTGATGAGATTTCATTTAAGGGTACATTCATTGTGGAGTGCAAGTTTGAATTGGATTTAATTGACTCCACTTGGGAGGTTAGGATGATTGATGTCTCGTTGGGGAGAAGTTGGTTGATTGTTTGTTTAAGTTTTGATTTCGAGATGGACCTGTTGGTTTGCGATGGACCGCATTGAGAAGGGGCTATGTCGACCTAGGCCTATCTCAGATTTACCGATCCAAATGGGTAGTTTGCCAGCCACACAGTAGAACTATCCGACCAAAAGAGGTTATGTTTCAGTGTACATCGGATGTGCTAGGGGGAAAGCATAACAGACTCACATCCCCAAAAGCAAGGGAAAACTTCTAGGGTGATCTATTGGATACAACAGATCAAACCCAACCTGGGAACACTACTGAATGAATGCTACTATGGGACTTATATCAACTCAAAGTAGTTAGGATAATATCATTTGATTGAATTGCACTCATTTCTATTTGTTGTAATTTGATGGATCCCCTTAGTGTGCGATGGATCTACTAAGAAGGGGCTAATATCAGCCTAGACCTATCATAGATTTACAAATCTAAAGGGATAGTATACTGACCGTGAGAAAGAACTAACCAACCCAAGGGGTGCCTTTTGGTGTGCAATGATTAAGTTAGGAAGAAAGCGTGGGGACTCACATCCTCCTACACAAGGAACCACTAGGGCGATCGATTGCTTGCACAAAAAATCAAATCCGACCTAAGGCTACCCGTCAGTTTGCAATGGTCATGCTAGAAAGAATGCATAATAGACTTATATCTTTCAAAGAAAAGATGACCGTCAGGGTGACCTTAGGGAGATGTAAGCCTACACACCTTCTTCCTAAACTAATTTTTGCAAACTGACATGCACCTTAGGTTGGTTGGTTATCTCCATACTGACGGTGACCCACTTGGTGGATACACCACTCTTGGCAGAGGTGAGTCCCCGTGCTTTCTCCTTGAGTTGGCCACCGAATACCCACAGGCTTTCTTTTACAGGGTTTTGGATAACGCCCCTAGCGACACCTCCCCTATAGGCACTCTATTTGGATCACGTCCTTAGCAACCCCATTTAGACACTACCTAGGTTATTTTTGGACTGGACAATCCCCTTTTCCTAGTAGCCACTCATGTGGTTGGAGAATTTATTCAGCAGATGCGTAGATTCTCCCTTGTCCTAGTAAGTTTGAGATAGACTAGGCTGATATAAGCTCCTTCTCAATATTTTCCCTCGCAAACCAATAAAGTTCACTCAAACATAAAATAAACAAAATATATCTTTGCTTGTGGATTAGGAATTCAAGTCCCCTAGCGGCCCCTTTCCTAAGCAGGCATCCAATCTTTAGGGCATTATCAACAAAACTCCCTATAGGAATTGTCTGACTACTTTGAGTTGAGATAAGTCCCCGGGTCGATGCTCTCTCAATAGTCAACCTTAGGTTGGGTTTAGTTTGTTGTATAGCCTATCTTTGGCTCGACAAGGGCTATCCGACCTAGGGAGATTACTATGCAAGGAGTCCTGCATAAGGACTACACCCAAGCTTGAAGTAGTCAGGAAAGGAGCCACTGGGGGACTTATCCTGAGCCTCAAATATACTAGACCTAGTCAGAGCATGATGGTTAGTCCAAGAAGAAAGCATGTAGGCTTACATTCACTTAAACGAGATCAACATGGGATAGTTTATCGGCTACGCAGTAAGGCCTACCAAATTAGCAAGGCACTCATCGATTTGCAATGGTCAGGCCAGGAAGAAAGCACAGGGACTCACATCTGCCAGACAAGTGACACTGGGGTGACACACTAATAAGGTAGCATATCGCCCAATCTAGAGTGGCTAATGAGTGAGTGCCACAGGGGGCATGCTCCCACATCAAAATAGCACAAGATAAAAGATATGTGTTTGTTTGTGTTGTAAAATAGGGACTAGGATGTCGCTTGGGTGCTCTTACACCTACCTTAAACTTGCGAGAACATGACTCCACTAAGAAAGGATGCCGCTTGGGTTATCTTACACCTAACTCAGTAGCACTTGAGGATCGTTTGTAGTTTGAGTTTATGTTGTGGAGGGATAGGATGTCGCTTGGGCTCTCATACACCTACCCTAAACATGTAATGGTGGATTCGCAAGTGAAAGATATTTTTAACACATAAAAGATGGAATTTGATATGAAAAGAAGTTTTATTGATGGTTATTTTCAAACAAGATTTTATGGATAATATTTCTTTAGGTATAGCCCATTGATTGGAAGCATAGGGTGCTCTCTCTTATAATTTATAAGCTGATAAGATCCTCCTTAGAGGCCTTCTCTATGGAAAAAGGGCCTTCCCAAGTGGTTCAAACTTGCCTCCCATCTTTTGACGGGCAACAATTGGTCTCCTTAGAACTAAAACAAGCTCTCCTACTTGAAAAGCTCTAAGAAGGACCAACTTATTGTAAGCTTGAATCATTTTAGCTTTGTACAACTCAAGATTCTTGCATGCCCGGAGGCGTCTCTTCTCCAAACCTTTGAGCTCTTCCAACCGCAGCTTGGCGTTCTGCTCTATAGTAATCTTATTACCCACAGCTATCCTTAGTGATGGGAGTTGGACTTCTAATGGTAGAATGACTTTAGCCCAATACACTAAGGAGAAAAGGGTAGATTGAGTTGGAGTTCTGTATGTGGTGCAGTAGTCCCACAAGGCTTCAACTAACTGCTCATGCCACTATCGCTTGTTGTCATCGAGTGTCTTCTCTAATATTTGGATGAGAGTTTTATTAAATTCTTATGCTAGACCATTTTCTCTCGGGTAGTAGATGGTCGAATATCTCTAATCTATGTTGTGTCTTAGGGTAAAGATGTTGATTTTAGTGCTCTTGAATGCAATACCATTATCAGATATAATTCATCGAGGCACCTCGAACTTATATACGATATGGTTTCTGAAAAATTGGAGCACATGCTGAGCTGTGACTTCTCTAAGTGGGATTATCTTTGCCCACTTGGAAAAGTAGTCGGTGGTAGCTAGAATGAACCGATGACCCTTGGAAGAAAGAGGATCGATCGGACCCACTATGTCAGTGCCCCAACACTCAAATGGCCACGAGGCCACTATAGGATGTAGAATGTTGGGTGGTTGATGCAGGACCACACTGTGCACCTGACATTGGTGGCATCTCCTAGCTGCATCCATGCAATTTGTAATTATCGAAGGACAGTAGTATCCTAGTCCCGATCTTGGCTTTCATCTTTGAAACAGACTGGTAAGCTCCACATAAATCTGAATGTACTTCAATCGTGATCTTACAGGCTTCATATTTGGCTAAATAACATAACCACATGTGATCAAAGAATCATCGGCACAAGGTGCCATCCATGAGAGCATAGGAGAGAGCTCTTTGTTTCACCTGATGGGCTAATTACTTCTGTTGAGGTAGTTTGCTTATATTTAAATAATCCATAAATGGTTGCCTCCAATCTAACCCGTTGTCCTTTTTGGCAACGACAACCTCCCCTTCAAGAGAGAGTCTCTCAATGAGTTTAGCATCAATAAGGGATAAGACTTGTCTATTTTGGACCCTTATTAGAATAGACTCATCCTCTGGGCATGCCAACACCTTGGCGAGCTTGGCCAATGCACCTACAACAGCATTATCTCCTCGAGGAATCTTATAGATAGTGACCTCTGGGATTTGAGCCAATAACTCCATGGTATATTTATAATAATGATGGTGCTTAAGTTTTAGAACTTTGTAGGACCCAGCAATTTGGTTGATGATGGACTGAGAATCCCTGAAGATGTTGAAGCTCTAGACGCATAGTGTAATGACTTACTCCAGACCGGTAAACAAAGCCTCATATTCGGCTTCATTATTTGTGCATGGATTGGATAGATAATATGAGAATCTCATCACATCATGGTCCGAAGTTAGGATAACTATTCCTACCCCTGCCTTCCCTAGGAGAGTAGATCATGGTTCTTCTCCTTTTTAAGAGGAAGCCACACCATCAAAATACATCTCCCAATGATGAATGCTAGTGTCCCCTAAGTTCATGATTTGTTCATCGAGGAGGTCATCACTAAGCAGAGAATCAGCAGGAAGTGGGTGTGCTGCTAAAAAATCTGCTAGTGTTTGTCCTTTCATAGCACGAAGGGGTACAAATGTGAAGTCAAACTATGATAAAATCATGGACCAATGCACTAACCATCTAGATAATGTTGGCCGTATTATGAGATATTGCAGTGGATTGATCTTGGAGATCAGATTCTCCTAGTGAGAGAGCAAATAATGACATAACTTTTGGGATGCAAAGATTAAAGTTAGACAATGCTTTTCAATAGGTAGTTTGCCTTAACAAGAATTAGATAATGACTGAGATAGTAAAGAGCATTTTCTTTTCCCTCATCATTGGTTTGAGCCAACAAATCATCAAGGGAGTCATCTAATGCAGTGGTGTAGAGGATCAATGGCTTGCCCGGGATAGGGGCTGCTAAAATTGGTGGCGTCATCAGGTGGTGCTTGATGTCTTCAAAAGTATGCTGACACTTATCATCCCACTTGAACTATGTATCCTTTTTGACAAGTGCTAAGAATGGCTGGCATCTTTCTGATATGTTGGATATAAAGCATCTTAGATACGCCAATCACCCTTGGAATGATCTGAGTTGAGTTAGAATTTTAGGGGGTGGCATTTCTAAGACAGCCTTGATCTTCTCCAGATTAATTTTTATTCCATGGTGTCGGACAACAAATGCAAGGAATTTCTCTGAAGTTACTCTGAATGCACACTTTAAGGGATTCATTTTGAGATTAAATTATCTTAACCATTCAAAACTATTCTCAAGTCAAAGAGATAGTCTTCTTTTCTTTGCTTTTGACTACTAGATCATCAACATAGAATTCAACTTGATGATGAATGAGTTCATTGAAGATCTGAATCATGGCCTGGTGGTATGTAGCACAGGCATTTTTAAGGCCAAAACACATGACCTTATAATAATAGAGAATGATTTGAAAAGTAATGTTTCTTTCATCCTTGGGGACCATCTTGAATTGGTTGTTTCCAGATGACCCATCCATAATGGAGAATACTGCATGAGATGAGGCAATGTCCACCATCAATTCTAGTATAGAAAGTGAAAATTCATCCTTAGAACATGCCTTATTCAGATCCCTAAAATCGATGCATATACAAATTTGGTCATTCTTTCTCTTAACCAGGATGACAATGGCTAATGAGGTAAGATATTTTTCTTCCACGATAAAGCCAGTATCCATCAGTTTCTTGATTTCAGAATTGACCTGCTGCTCAATTTCTAATTGCATGCATCTAGGAGCTTGCTTGATGGATCTATTGCTAGTGGACTGCTATGTCAGTAGATAAAATGGGCATTTCCTTATAGCTCTATGTGAAGTAGTGCTTAAACTCAACTAATAGCCTAACTAAGTCATTGGTTCCTTCTTCATTCAATGAGGAACTGATGTATGTTGGGCGTGGATCTTTTTTTTATTCCCAAGTCGATTTCTTTGAGTTCATCAATGGTTGATTTGATTTCTTCTTTGAACTCTGGCAGTGCCTCTTTGACTTCAAGCTCATTTGGGTCATCTAAAGTTTCTAAACATGCCTCCTCATAAGAGTTAACATGATTTGAGAAGAACCTATCGACCCAAATGAGTGGTGATGACTAGACAATGGTTGTCATCGTCAACTGGACCCACTGTGTCGAATCCTAGTCCTGTTCTTGATTGAGAATGTCTACTTTGGTTGTCCCATAGTCTTTCAAAGAAATCTGACATGTGTTTAGACTAAGTCTGTGGGATTAATCTCTTCTTTGCTAAGTTAATAACACAAGGTGAATACCAATCAAAAGGTAATTGTATTAAATCTTTATATGAATCATCCTCAAGTTTTCCATCGGCTTCCTAACTTGAGGATGATGCTCCCAATAAAAACCTCTTTGGCTTGACATCTGTGGATGATTTGGGGGCCTCCTTAACTACCAAACCTTCAACTTTATGGGAAGAAAGTGAGGTTAGAGCTAAAGTTCCCAACCGCTACCTGACTATTCTACATATGATAATTTGGATACATTCATGCTTTGCTTGGAGGCCTAGTCTTCATCATTATCTGGCTCGAACATCACCTCAAAAGGAACTCACTAAGAGGGGTTGGTCGGCGTGCTAACCACATGAGACTCATCCTCTGAACTGGACTCTAAGTCTATGTGGATAAAGGGGGTACTCCTGTGAGCTGGAACATAGCTCTTACCAGTTGGCCACCAACAAGGAGGTCTTCCACCTCTGGAACTTCCTCTGGACTTGTCTCTTCCTCTACTTGGTGGGGGTCGAGCCATCCTACCCATGTGTTTATATGAAGGAATGAACTGTGAGTGGAATCCAATGTCTGGCTCTACTTCTTCCTCGGTGTCTGATTCTCGCTCACTTGTACTTTTATTTTTTTTCTTTTCCTTTTTCTTTTTCTTATTTTTCTTTTATTTTTGAACTTTCGCCAAGTTCACGAGAATATACTTTTTGATTTGGAGGAAGATAGTCGGCTGCATCTTCATATATCTCCACCTCCCTAATTGAAAATGGCTTCAAGTCTCCTTTGACACAATACTTAATTGCATCTCTTCAAAATTTGATGAACTAGTGTAAAGAGGATGGAACCATGTTGTTCTCATGTATCCAAGGCCTATCGAGCAAAGCAGTGAAAGATGTATCTGAATCAATTATATAAAACTTGGTTTATGTCTTCCAGTCAGCTATCCTTAGTGGTAACACTATGGAGCCTAAAGCCCTCTCAGCTTGCTTGTTGAATCCTCTCAACATCATCTGATATCCTCAGAGTTTAAAGATGTCGATCCTCAAGCAGGTTAGGGTCTTTAGACTCATATTGTTCACTGATGCACTTGGATCAACTAACACTCTGGGGAGTCTGAATCTGTCCATGTCCACTATGATGTAGGGGACGACGATTGTCTCCAAAAGAAGGTCTTCTGAATGTGACTTCATAGCTTCTCAGTAACATGCCTCCTCTCCAATAGTCACTGAAGCATATTTTTTGGATCAAGAAGGGCTTTGATCAATGACTCCCTCATCTCTTTGGATAAGACAAGGGCATCAAATATGCTTAGTTTAGCTAGCAACTTTCTTAGGTGAGCGAGGACATTGTAGTAAACTTTGGGCTAGTCCTCCACAAGCATATCCATAAGTGGAGCATCCTGTGGAGGGGCTTCTTAATAATTAGAACTGATGACTTGTTTACCCTTATCCTAAGTTGCTACCCTAAGAGATAGAACTTTTCCATTACGAAGGTTGGCTTCAGTGACTTCATGAGAGGGTTTAATGGAAAGTTCTACCTGTTCATCAGGTTCACCTATAGCTTCTCCTATAGGATCATCTGAGTCGGATGACTCCAAATCAATCTCAATGGGTGAACCCGGGTGATTTAAGAATGGCTAATCCATTTCTAAATCAGAAAGGAGTGGATCAAAATTGTTATAATCATTGGTACTTGGAGAGCTTTCTATAGGAATAAAATCATTAAGATTATCAAAAGTAAAGAAGATGTATGCAAAATCAGTCCTCTTCTTCATTGATTTCATAGATTTGGATGAAGGTACAAAGTAGAAATTAAGTAAAGTAAGCGGAGTGAGGGATTTCGCACCCCACCCCCCTCTCTACCGATACAATACGGTTGCTAGAGAAATAGCCGATTGGGGAACTAGGTAATTGTGAAAGACTGCTTTGGCCGCAGTGTTGTCCCTGCAAGTGGAGTTCCGCCGCTACTGGGCTTCTACCTCCTTCAAGTTGTCCTTAGAACTTGCAAACCTCCTTAGAGTTGGAGGTTTGAGCTGCTTTAAGCACCTGCAAGGGTAACTTTCTGATTTTAGAGATGATTTTCTTGGAGGTTCATGATAGGGAGATATCCCAACCTTCCTTTATCTTAAGATGATTGCATGTATCCATAAGGAATACCCTAACAGAATTAGTAGGTTGTTCTAGTAGGTATTCTTTGGGGATGACAATGGCACCTGACTTGTAGCTACGCTCAAGCCATTCCTTGAAGGTAAAGCAATCTTCCAAGACATGACCTAGTATGCGGTGGTAGGGGCAATAGTTTAGATTATGACTCTGCCCACATCCTCTGGCCTCCTAGTCTCTGGTAACTCAAAATTAAGCTTCTTTAATAGGTTCTTAAAGATCTTCCTAACTACCTCCCTCTTGAATGAATAAGGTTTATTCAATTTGTCAACAAGAGTAAGAAAGTAGTAATTACCTGGTGGTAGATAGGAATACTGCTGCTGATGCTACAAATGAGGTGGTGGCGGTGGTGACCGCTGTGGCAACGAGGTGCCATGTATGATGACCGAGGTAGTGGTAAAGAAGGTGGTAGAGGAGACTGCTAAGCTCGAGGCCTGTCTGACTACACCCTAGCTAGCTGCTTCCCCTTGTCAACTATCATGACTACCCCTGGATTTTTCTTAAATGCCTTCTATGGTCTGGGCTTGGCTAACTGATCTTGGAAAGGAATGTAGACTAGCTGCCTTATTGATTAATTTCTCAAATGACTTAATGGTAAACCCTTAAAGCATGAAGGCGACCGGGTAATGAATATTCTTAAGTAGAATTTTAATGGCTTGTTGTTAAGATAGCTATGATTCATATTTCATGCTTAAATTACATCATCTAAGAATATAATCAACAAGGGACTCACCAGGGTGTTGTTGAGCTACAACGAGATCACCCACAATTACCCTTTGCTGAGCTCTAATAAATCTCTTAATAAAGAACTGCTCCAACTCAACAAATATCTTCATTGAACCATTGGGTAGTTCAACATACCAATCAAATATGATGTCTATCAAGCTACTGTGAAAGAGGCAAAATAAGAGTGCATCACTGCCACCGGCATTGCAACTCGGACCCTGAAATGTGCTATGTGCTACCGGGGGTTCCCACTGCCATTAAAAATTTTGAAGGATAGAGAAATAAAACCCTTAGGATATTGGACACCATCAAATTCCTTTGGGTAGGGTCTACCCTTTGAAATAAATGAGCCACCTCAGGCTTGCTCCAATGCATCCCTCACTTGCTGCTCCACCATGTGTTTAATGTCTGCTTCATGTATGGAGGTGCTATCCACCACCTTTCTATGCAAGATAGCACTGTCTTCCTTGGCAGGAATGCATCTAGGATGATCTAAAGTGTGTGCCAACTCTACTCTATTGGCTCTATGGGAGAAGGCTACGACACCAGGGTTGAATTCTGCAATGTTGCCATCAACTCTTTAATCTTCTTCTTCATTCTATTAATATGATCATCTTTTTGCCTAAGTTGATGGTAGAGGTGTTGAGTTGAATGGATGACATCATCCTCTTCAACTACAATACCTTCCTGACTCTGCTAATCTTTTTGGAGGGAGCTCCTAGTATCGACCATATGGACCTCGGCTGAATCCTCAAGAAGGTCATCCTCATCGAATTAAATGCTACCCATTCATCCTCACAATATGTGTGATCACTGCCTAAGAGTTCCCTCTTCTCGAAAAGTAAGTGGCTATGATCTCGTCCAAGGAATGATCTAAATATGTCGGCAGAAACACTCAAGGCTGACTGGTGGAGGGACTGTGGTCAATGACCAAAATACATCTAACACTGCCTGCCACTGGAGTGCTGGCTATGGGAGGGTCGTGCTCACTGGAAGAGATATGCTCATAACTGCTCATCTATGGAGTGGTGTCCCTGGGGAGATCCATTACCATGGGAATTGTAAGACTGTCCCCTTCCTCCTCTGCAACACTCATAGCAACTGGCTCTGATGGTGGTGGTGGTGGTACGACCACGATACTGCGAGGTCGCCACTCCTTCTTCACCAAGACTAAAGTAGGAGGTCAAGTAGGGGAAATTGCCCTCACCCTAGTCAATGGAGTAGATGGAGTGAGATTCTTTGGCCATAGCTGGATCACCAAAGGGGTTGGTCTCTCCCCAGATGGGGGTTTCTGGATCTTGGCGGGAGTGGTGGATGCTGGGAGCTGTACGGGTGATGGTGGACGATGAGGGGAGCGATGTGAAGGTAACACCAACTGCTCATCGATAGGAGATCTCTGCCTGATGTGGGTAGCCCAAGTAAGAATAATCCTATTAGAGTGATCGACCCTAATGAGGGGACGATCAAGAAAATCCATCAGAGCAGAGGCTGTCGACTATCTAGTGTACCTCTGTTGCTCCTTCCCATCTGCTTAAGTAGATGTTTGGGCTTCCACTACCCTCTCTCTGTTGATCTGACCCCTAACACTCACAGGGATCAATGATCACAAATCAAACAAGGTTTCGGACTCTGAGCATCCATATGCTCTGCCAACCTGACGTAGGCCAGTCCTAAGTCTGACATAGAGCCTTCTGTGCTCCCTATCCAGTGTTCCATAGCATGCCAATGGTGGGGGAGAAGCAGCAATCCTTCGATAGTCTTCCTCTCCATCTGAAGCCGAGAGGGGGTGGAACTTGTTGCTGGTTAGAAGTGGAGAGACCTCTCGGGGAGAACCCTCTTCGACTATATGTGATGCAGCCTCAAGCTCTTTGGCTGCTCGCTCATGTTCTCACTTAATCTTTAATTTTTATTATGGCGTTGAGTACGAGTGAACAAGATAGAGCGAAAACTAGTAACTACCTCAAAAGTGGAGGAAACTATCTCAGAAGCTAAGATAGCCTCCCCCTTCAAGGTAACCAAAGAGGAGGTAGTAGCTCTCACTAGAGCAATGGTAGGGATAGCTGGAAGGATAGGTGCTGAAACTATCTCAAAATGGGGAGTAGGAACCACTGCAACCTTCCTCTTCAACGGAGGGTATTCAGAATCAGAGGGCATGTCATTACAGATGACTGGATTCTACCCAGCCACCTCATCTCGATTGACAGTAGTGAGGGTTGCCTCTTCACAAGTAACATGCACTCTCGAATCCTCGACCGAAGAAAACCAAATGGGTGGAGTCAGTCTGAGGGAGGCTGGCCTAATCCAAGGCCAAATCCATCCCAAAGAGGAAAGTAAAAAAATGAACTTCTATGAAGCCATGTGTACTAACTGTAAAGACTGTACTTATTGATCTGAGCTGTACCTCTGCATGTATTGAAATATAACTTTACTCAGATTTATGCTTTAATATTTGTTCCCAAGAGAGTGTCATAGATTTGGAGTTTTGAACCCACACTTCAACAATTCAAATATGTTAAGTGGGGTTCATTGGAGAGATTTTGATGTTTGGGGAGGAGGGGGGGAGTCTTTTTCATTTGATTCTTTTGATTTTAGAACCCATACTCAACTAATTTAAGTAGGTTGGGTGGGGTTCAAAAATTTGAGGAGAGATTTTCTTGGAGATATTTGTATTTTGTGTATCTTGTTTGGAAATATTAATGATTTGAAAGAACCTTTACTTAGCAAATTTGAGTATGCTAAGAAGAGGTTATGATTGTGTGTTTGAGAATTTCTTTTTTTAAATACCTTTTTCTTGAGATGCGTGAAGTGTTGATTTGAAAATGGGGGCTTCTTACTCAACAAATTTGATATGTTAAGTAGAAGCCACATGTGTTTGATTTATGTTTGAAAATGAGATTTTCACTTAACAAATTTAGTATGTTAAATGAAAGTCAAATATGATTGATATATGTTCTATTTTTCTTTGAAAATGGGACTCTCACTTAATAAATTTGATATGTTAAGTGAAAGCCCAAATGTGATGTGATTTGAAAAGGCCCTTACTTAACAATTTTGGTATGTTAAGTAGGAATTAAATATGATTTTATGAAGGTAAGACTCTCACTTAGCAAGTTTGATATGTTAAGTGAAAGTCAAATGTGATTGATATATGTTTTGAAAATGGGACTCCCACTTAACAAAATTGGTATGTTAATTGGAGGTCAAATGTGACATGAAAATGAGATCCTCACTTAACAACCTTGATATGTGTGGTGTTAATTTTTGGTTATGTGTTGTGTGTTTATATGTGAGGGAACACCATGTAAATCCGAGGATGTACTTATTGAGGTGATCGGGCACGACATTATGGAATAGTGTATTATCTCAAGAGATAGAAGTCACTACCATATAATGGACCTAATCACCTAATAAGGACCCCTAAGGCGTGATGGGCCTCCGAATATACTGGAGATTTTTTCCATACTTTACATGAAAAAGTAAAGCAGGGTTTATTTAAATTGAGTTCATTAAGTTTTCTATAGAGGCAAGCCACCATAGTTAATTATATCTTAAGGAAAGTGAATCCCTTAAGAATACTCTCGATTAAAGTATGTGATTGTTGCCTCCAAAGAATTTAAAGATAGGACTATCAACAAATTGGTTATGTTTTAGAAAAATCAAGTGGTATAGATCAAAAGGGGAGAGTTATTATCAAAACCAAAGGAGATTAGTAGGGAGTGCTCATGATACTAGGAGATCTGGTGAGCACTCCAACTATCCTATGGTTGGGCTTTATGTATTTGAAATTTAGGAGATTTATTTATTTGAAATTTTATTAGAAATCTAGGACTTATAATTCCACAATACAAGATTGTGGAAATGCCTAAGAGGTGAGGATTTATACTTGTAGCCCGCAAAGGGAAACATCAACCTCAGATCCTAAATCTTGGGAGCTTTGGCGAGGACCAAAGCATGACCTAAATCTATGGCAAAAATGGGTATATGGTTTACCTTCACAAGAGAGAGTAAGCCACCCAACTGCTGGACTTATTAACACCTGGAGTGGCAACCAGCTAACTCCTTTTACACTTTAAATCCATGTGGTCAACTCATATGCTCTGCAATATGGTTAGCCTGTTATTTATTTAGAAGAGAAACTAAGTCCTTAAAACCACTCTCTAAGAGACTAGAACATGAGGGGTATGGATAATGACTTAATCTAATGCAAATTTTTATCAAGTTTTATTTAATTTGGGACTCTTTATTTTGACACAGGTTATAGGATTTTATATGCCTAAATGTATGAGAAATTGATTATGGGCCAAATCAAGAGGGAAAGAGGTGTTCTTCCATCATAGGCTCTTAAAGATTAACCCCATTTTATCTGGCAAAGATGGAAGCCCTCTCTTAACAAGAGTGAAATAAGATGGTTATGCATGATATTCAACATAAAATCATCCAGCAAGAGGTTACTAAATATTTTATTATCTTGATTTAATGCCTTGGCTTTTCATGAGATTGTGAGTTATTTTAGTGATTTAGTTATGAGTTATTAGTGGGGTCGAAAATTCATTTTTATTCTAAGAGCTTAATCGCATCCAAGCCACAAAACAATCACCAATCATAAAGAAACTATGAAAAGACATGCTATTTTTAATGCACAAGCTTAACAAACTATCAAATAATTCTATAAAGCTATCACGAAATAATAAGAGGCTGATGCGGTCGGGTACCATCGTACAACTCGAAAAGAAATGTGGGTAACTAAGCTCTACCCTTATACAACCCGACATAATGAAAGAATAATTATAATTATAAAATGATAAGTGTTTAGGGGGTCTTCATTCTTCATCCTCCATTCTTCACTCTTCATCTTTCATTTCTTCATTTTGATTTTCTCCATTTCTTTCTTCCTTTTAGCTTGATTGGGATGTAGCTTGCTCCAAAGGTATCACATGGTGTATAAGACTTGGTCTTATAACCAATACTCATCCTAATTCTCCATAACACTTATCGTAATCCTAATGTAAAATTACATCAAAATAAAGGAAAGTAAATTTAGCTACACCTATAAAACAAATGTTAGCTAAAGATGTCATACAACCCAAGCAGTTATATGGATAATTTGGACTTAGCACCTAACACATGGGTAACCAAGCTCACCTATCATAACTTGGGCTATGTTTAGGGGTATAAGCAACCTGTAGAGTAAAAGCATTTATATTTTTATTACAGCGGACCCTAAGCATGACCCCCTACATAAAATATAATTAGGCTAATATCGGCCTAACATCTAGCTACGCAGATGCACTCTAATATCCCTAAAATAATACATCACAAAACCAAACATACACCAAACCATGCACCGTCCTAACATAAAGCTAGAAATTGTGACTTAATCTAATATGTATGTGTTAAGGTTTGTATGGCATGTCCTAACTAGGCTTTAGAATTATAATTTGCTAAGTGTGAGGGGTTTAATTTATAAAGGGTTAATTTTTCTTTAAGTGATTTAATTGATTTAAAGATTTTACTTAGTGTTTTCTTTTGTTTCATATAGCCTGCACTTAGCAACTAAGTGTTATAAAGAGAAGAAAGAGAGGGAATATCTCTTTTATCCCTACCTTAAATCATTAAGGTAAGTTAATAAATGAATTTCTTTTAATGAATTGTTTATTATGTGTTTAATTAACCCTAAGTTTTGGTTCACTCTAAATAACCATATTCAATAAGAAAGGCATCTTAAGATTAATTAAAATGGATTACTCTCACATAACACACATTCATTCATTTCTTTCCATCATACATATCATGCATATGAGTAAATCTTAAGCATACTTATACATGCAATTTATATTTTTTTTAGCATACTTGAATGATGAATGCAAAGAAGTGTATTTGGAATTTAAATATTTTATTTTTTTATTGAATTATGAATGCATGCCTTATTACATAAAAAAGAGGGATTTTCATCCCTTAGCTAGATACACATTCATATGTGTAAAAGTTTTAAGTGAGTACGTCGCCATTATTTTCTACACTAGGGGCATAAGGTACAAGACCTACTTAGGGGTATGTGGTGTTTATTTTTGGTTTTGGTGCATTGTGTGTATATGTGAGGGGACACCACCCAGATCCGTAGATCTACTTATTAGGGTGATCGGGTACGATATTAAGGAATAGTGTACTATCTCAAGAGATAGAAGTCACTACCCCATAACGGACCTTATCACTTAATAAGGACTCCTAAGGCATGATGGGTCTTAGAATATACCAGAGATTTTTCCTACTTTACATTGAAGGGTAAAGCAAGGTTTATTTAAATCAGGTTCATTAAGTTCCCTATAGAGAAAAGCCTCCATAGTTAATTACATCTTAAGAAAAGTGAATTCCTTAAGAATACTCTCAATTAAAGTGGGTGATTATTCCCTCCAATGATTTTAAAGATAAAACTATCAAAGGATTGGTTATATTTTAGAAAATCAAATAGGAGAGATCAAAAGGGGAGAGTTATTATCGAAACCAAGGGGGATGAGTAGAGAGTGCTCATGATACTAGGAAGCTTAGTGAGCACTCCAACCTATCATATGGTTGGACTTTATATAGTTGAATTTGAAGAGATTTATTTGTTTGAGTGGAAATTTTATTAGAAATCTAGGACTTATAATTCCATAATACAAGATTATGAAAATGCATAAAAGATGAGGATTTATGCTTGTAGCCCATAAAGAGAAACAGCAACCTCAGATCCTAAATCTAGGGAGCTTTGGCAAGGGCTAAAACATGACCTAAATCTATGACAAAATTGGGTATATGATTTACCTCCACAAGAGAGAATAAACCACTCGACTATTGGGCTTATTACCACCTGAAGTGGCTTATTATCTAATTCCTCCTACGCTTTAAATCCATGTAAGTAAGTCATATTCTTTGCAATATGGTTATACTATTATTTACTTATAAGAGAAACTAAGTCCTTAAACTCACTCTCTAAGAGACTAGATCATGAAGGGAATGAATAATGACTTAATCTAATGCAAAATTTTAACAAATTTTTATTTAATTTTTGGACTTTTTTATTTTGACATAGGCTGAAGGATTTTATATGTCTAAATATATGAGAAATTGATTATGGACCAAATCAAAATAAATAGAGGCATCTTTCCATCTAAGGCTCTTACAAGTTAAGCTTTTATTCTCTGGCACAGATGGAAGCCCTCTCTTAATAAGAGTGGAAGAATATGACATGCATGATATTATACAAACAATCATCCAGCTAAGGGGTTGCTAAACATTTTTTTATTATCCTAATTTAATTCCTAGGCTTTTATGTGAGGTTATGAGTTATTTTAAAATTTTAGTTATGAGTTGTTAGTGTGATAGAAAATTTATTTTTGTCCTAAGAGCCTAATTGCATCTAGGCCACATAGCAATCACCAATCATAAAGAAACTATGAGAAGGCATGCTATTTTTAATGCACAAGCTAAACAAAATATCAAATAATTTTATAAAGCTATCCCAAAAGAATAAGAGGTCGGTGCGGTCAGGTATCGCCGTACAACCTAAAAAGAAATATGGGTAGCCGAGCTCTTCCCTTATACATCCTAGTATAATGAAAGAATAATTATAATTATGAAATGATAAGTGTTATGATGGGTCTTCATTCTTCATCCTCCATTCTTCACTCTTCATCATTCATTTCTTCATTTTGCTTTGCTCCATTTATTTCTTTCTCTTAGTTTGATCGGGATGTTGTTTGCTCCAAAGGCATCACATGGTATATAAGACATGGTCTTATAATCAATGTTCATCCTAATCCACCCCATAACACTTATCCTAATCCTAATGCAAAAATTATATTAAAAGAGAAGGAAAATAAATCTAGCTACACCTGCAAAATAAATGTTAGCTAAACACACCATACAACCCAAGCAGTTATAGGAATAATTTGGACTTAGCACCCCACACATGGGTAACCAAGTCCATATATCCTAACTTGAGCTATGCTTAGGGGCTAAGCAACCTGCACAGCAAAACAAAGTATTTATATATTTTTATTATAGCAGCCCCTTAAGCACAACCCCCTGCATAAAACATGATTAGTCTAATGTCGGCCAACATTCAAACTACACATACACCCTAATATCCAATCTAAAATAATACATCACAAAAGCAAACATTCATCAAACCATGCACTACCATAACATAAAGCTAGAAAAGGTGACTTAGTCTAATGTGCATGTGTTAAAGCTTGTGTGGTATGTCCTAACTAAGCTTTAGGGTTATGATTTGCTAAGTGTGAGGGATTTAATTTACAAAAGGTTTATTTCTCTTTAAGTGGTTTAGTTGATTTGAAGATTTTACTTAGTATTTTCTTTTATTTCATATAGTCAACACTTAGCAACTAAGTGTTATAAACAGAAGAAAGAGGGGGAATCTCTCTTTTATCCCTACCTTAAGTCATTTCTAAGATAAGTTAATTAGCTTAATTATCTTTAATGAATGGTTTATTATGTGTTTTAATTAACCCTAAGTTTAAGTTCACCCTAAATAACCCTATTCAAAAAGAAAGGCATCTTAAGATTAATTATAATAGATTACTATCACATAACACATATTTATTTATTTCTTTCCACCATGTATACCATGCACATGAATAATCCTAAGAATACCCATACATGCAATGTAAATCTTAGAATACTTTGATAATGAATACAAAGAAATGTATCTTGAATTTAAATATTCCATTTATTGATTGAATTATAAATGCATGTCTTTATTATGTAGAAAAGAAGGATTTTTTATCCATTAGCTAAGCACACATCCACATGTATACAAGTTTTAAGTGAGTATAGCGCCATTGTTTTCTACACTAGGGGCATAAAGTACAAGACCTACTTAGGGCTACATAAAGCCTCATAGCCCCGGATGTCCAAACTAATATACTACTTTTCTTAGATACATGTAAATGTATGAATAACTATAAGGATAAGAAGATCCATGCAAAAGGTTGTACTTGCTTTATCTGATTTGTGATTCTTTATTCATTAGCCACATCATACATGCATATATGTAAGAGTTTTAAGTGAGTATGATGACATTGTTTTCTACACTAGGGGCATAAGGTACAAGACCTACTTAGGGCTACTTAAAACCTCGCAGCCCTGGGATGTCCAGACTAATATACCACTTTTCTCAAATACATATGAACGTATAAAAAGAACCAAATTGATAGGGAATCATGCAAGAAATTGTGTTTGATTTGGTTGTATGATTTACATGTGTAATATGAAATTCTTCTTAACATAGAGATGCGTAGGAATAGATTTAGCCAAGTGTTGTATTCTTTTTAAATGAACTATACACTTGCAAATCCTATATGAATCCATGTTAAGGTAGGGAAAGAGAACTTCACATTACACATCTTATACTATCATCACATGCAAGCTTATAAATATTTATAATTAGCATTACTTCATTTATGATAATTGATTTATAGGTTTGAAGATAATTTTTGGTTTAATAGTGATAATAGCCACTTGCATTCTTAATTTAAGCCAACACATGCAATTTGACATGAAAGAAAACATTTTATTTAATTAATTTTAAAAAGAATTGAATGCATGCTTTCATATGGAAAATAATATTTAATATGATTGGAAAGAAATAAAGGAATGTAAACACATAATTTCATTCATCCCAATTAATTCCTAAGAACAATCATATTAAATAAGGCTATTTAAAATTAACCAAAATTCTTTAAGGACATTTTTATCTTTGAATTTGATTTGATTTAGGAAATATGATAGAGTTTGGTTTTCCTAACCCATTTCTCCATGTGTGAATTAGTTTGGTTTAATGAAGAATATTTAAGTTGATTTTATGTTTTGATTAAGTTAAGGTATGAATTAAATGAATTAATTATCCCTTACCTATATCACCTTAAGTTAATTAACTAATTAATAATAAGCCAATATGATATGCAATCACATGAAATGTAAATTTGCAATGCTCCTAAGAAATGAAAGGGCCTAATGTAATTTATTAATAGTTAATTGCTTAAGAGATCTCACTTAATTACTTTTATGATTTTCTCACACATGTGAGCCAATCATAATTTCATTATGTCTCACCTTGGGTTATTGAACACCCAAGGAGCTACCCAAGATCAATTAAAGGTTGTTTAAGTGTGGATGAATTTATTTTTAATTTTAATTTCATTAAAATTTTAATGAATTGATTAAACATTTTGGTTATGTTTTAATTTAAATGATGAAACTAACTTAGAGAAAAGGATTAAGGGCAAGGCCTCGATCGTAATCCCTAAATCATTTAAACATTCAATTAAGTTTTTATTTCCTTATTTTCAAGATTGATCACTTAATTAATCAATTAATCATTCCATTAACCCATTAATTAATTTGATTTTTAAAGGTGAAGAAGACTTAAGAAATGAATTAAGAAAAATATCCCAAATCACATTCCCTAAGTGATCTTACTATTCAACACAAATAATTATGTTTAAATGATTAATCAAGTCACTATTTATTCTTTAATTATAATTAATTGGATTAAGATAGTGATTAGGGCTTACTCAAATGATTTTCTTAATTAGGCAATCAATAAAATCCTAAAAAATAGGGGAGGCAGAGGTCATCCCCCTAAACATCCATAGAAAATTTGTAATTAATTGAGTGCTTAATTAAGGTGTAATTAACCTAATTAGATTTTTGATAAAACCTTAATTAAGCCAAAATCACTATTCAAAATTAATTAATTATAATTTTCCTAGATTCTACTTTGAAATATCTTCAAAATGAGCCTAAGTTTGTATTTTTTTTAGATTTTACTACAATTAGTTATGAATTTAGAAAGTTTCAGGATTAAAAACTACTTAATTAACCCTAATTACGTACCATAATCCCATCAAATAACGCACGGAAACCGCTTTCCTCATGGCGATGATGGCTATTTAAGTAGTCACATCTGAAGGCTAACTTGGATGGCGGTGGATGCACTTTCTCTGTGGACTGTCCGATCTAAGATCAGGCGGCCACGATTTGATCTGCATTTTAGGAAAGGGATCAAAGGATCTACCACAGGATTTGATCAGAGCCGTTCATTCCAGTCACGCTGGATGGATGGCTCATGATTTATCCCTTTTGCGAGCGATGAAAGACGATTGTCGTCCATCTTCTCTCATTCGATCTGAGCTCACCTGAGCTCGGATTGTCTCTTAATTCTTCTCACAGCTTCGGGGAAGGGAGACTCACAAACCCTACGGTCAAAAATCCATGAATTTCAAATTTTCTTCACAAAGACCAACCCACTTTTTCATACAAGGCTCAGTTTGTGAAATTACCTCACCGAAGCTAATGTTTGGTAGTGTAACTCTCAAGGTAGCTTCATCTAGTTAAGGTGAGGCCCTATTGAAGATATTTGAGCTTGATTCAGGCTAGAGTGCTCGGTTGACCAATCCATGCACGCAAGGGGCTTAACTCCAATCAAACTCCTATCTTTGGTGCTTGGGAAGGCTCGAGAATGATTTGATTGGCTTCAATAGAGTATGGGGATGGTGTGGGTGCAAGGAATTTAGATTTGATTTAGTGGATATGGAGTATTGCTTGAATGAGTGGTGTCTTCTTTCGACCTTGCTCGAAGAAGAGGAATGTCGTTCGAGGAGGCCTTAAGGATCCTTGGAAACACTTTGAGGGGCTTCAGAATTGGCTTCAGAAGGCTTACGATGCAATATTTGCCTTCTTTTATACTTGAATTGAGGGGGTACTCAATTGCCCATGATGATGGAGAAGGTGCATGTTTTGCATTTGGCCACCGGCCCGGCCATAACTTGCTCCATCAAGTGGGTAGCACGCATGGGATGGGGAGTGATGGGAGGTCGCCATGGATCCATTGTGCAAGGGAGGGCTTGATTCAATGCTTGATTCAATGGGTGCTTGAGTTAGGTGAAGTCAACTCACCTCCCAAAGGTCTTTGGCAGACCCAGGGTGGGTTCAACTGGCTAGGTGGGTCATGAGAAGGTTCTATGGAGTGCTAAAAGGGCTGCCATGGGGATGGGAGAGTTGACTTGGCTTGGATCCATTTGTTTTGGAGTTAAAATCCCATGGTTTGATGGCTAATCCCCTTGGTGGGGCCCACTTGGCTTCTGGGGAGGTCTTAGGTTGACAATGAGTTTAAGTTGAGTTAGGTTAGCCACAAGATTCCATAAGTTGGATTTGAGTGGTTTGGCTTGGATTAGTCAAATTGATTCCATTTGGGTTGTTCTGACCAATTGTCAAACCAACGGAATATGATGATTTGGGATATTTTGGTTCAATTAATTTGGATTGATTTGGCCTAGGTTTGGATTTGACTCATTTGAATTCAAAAGGGTCAAATTGGTTAAGTTGACCAATTTCAACTTGACCAAATTGGGTTGGGTTAGGTGTTGAATCAAGTTTAATTAGTTGATTGAAAATGATTGTAGGCTTTGGTTTAGTTTAATTTAGAACTAATTTGAATTTTGGTCATTTTGACCCCTTAGATCAATTTGGGCTAGGTTGGGTCAAGTTGACCAATTGGTCAACTTGTGCTCAATCATGGCTTTGGTCAAGTTCAATAAGTGATTTGGGATGAACTTGAGCAATTGGTTGCAATTAATTTGGATTAAATCATGATTTGACCCAATTTAGCCTTTTAGGCCAATTTGGTTCAACTTAGGTCAAGTGGCCAATTAGGCTTGGTTTGGCTCAAGTGAGGGTTTGGTCATGTTCAATCATTGATTATGAATGGGTTTGAGTCAATGATTCCAATCAATTTTGTGTATGATGTATTTTGGCTAGTTTGGATCTCATTCGAGCTAAATGTTGACTTGGTCAAAGGCTTGGTTTGACTTAATTTTACCTAATTCAAGGTGGTTGATCACCCCATGATGATTGTTGATCATGATTGAGGTTTAGATGGGCTTAGTTCAATCCAATTTGAATTGGATTAGAACTTGGCTCAAAAAGGTCCTTTAGGTCACTTTGAGTCAAGAGAGCCTAAATGGGTCAATTGGCTTGATCAATGTTTGATTCAAGTTTAGTTGAACTCACATATGAGCCTATGATTGAAATATAAATCTAATTGCAATTGGTTTGGAGCCAAGTGGGGTTTGATTCATATGACAAATTCAAGCCAAAGGGGTTAACTTGGGCTTGAATTGGGTTGACTTGGATTTAGTTTGATAATGGTGGTTTCTATTTATATTTGGATCAATGATTGAAGGAATAATTGAATCATGAAGAAATCCATGGGTTTTGAGTTGATTTAGATGTCATTTAGCAAGTTCAAAAGTTTAGCTAAAAGGGCTAAAATTGGAAATTTGATTTTATTTGAGTTTGGCTTTGGTCATTTGAATTTATATTTCATTTATATTGTGAATATAAATGAAGATATAAATGGGTTATGAGAAAATCACTTGAGTTTGGAGTGATTTGGAAGCAAATTTGATTAAGCTTAGGGATGTAGGTCAAAAGAGGCTAACTTGGATCTTGAATTGGTTTGATTTATTTTTTATCGTTGGAGGGTGGGTTTCATTTATATTTATGAATATAAATGAAGGAATGATTGATTTTAAAGAAATCAATCATGTTTGGGTTGATTTGGATCAAGATTTGATTAGGCTTATGGAGGTGGGTCCATATGGCTTAAGAAGGGTCATGATTTGGTTTGATTTATTTTGATTTGATTTGAATGGTTTGAATTTGGATTTCATTTATATTTGTGAATATAAATGAAGGAATAATTAATTTATAATGAAATCAACCAAGTTTGAGTTAGTTTGAAGGAGTTTTGGCTAAGCATATGAAGGTGATTCATATGCCTTAGAAAGAGATTTTAGAATTTGGACTTAACCATGAGTCTCAATCATTTGGAGTTTCGAATTAATTCAAGATTTGAAATTTGATTTCAGATTGAATTTGATAATTAATAAAATCAATTGGATTGGAGTTGATTTGGATTTGGTTAAGACTAAGTCCATAAGATAAAATCAAAGGGCTTAGTGATGGATTTCAATCATTAGATAATTGGATTTGATTTTTGGATTTGAATTTGAATTTGAGGTTAGGGTTTAAAGGGGGAAGTAAGGATTGGGTTTGGCCTATAGGGTAGGCAAGTCCTCCTAAATCCCTAAGGCATGACCTATTCCTATGGCTAACTCTTCTAAGTATATAGGGTTAGGTTAAGTGTTCATCTAATAACTAGAAGTGTTTTAAGACTAAGGAGCTCTTAGTGCCTATAAGAGTCCTAGATCTATGATGAGAAAGCTGGCAGCTCACTCCAAAAGTGAGATCAATAAAGGCGCCCAGTATGTGTGGTGTGACTAACAAGGCACACCGCATGTATTGGTGTTGACCAAGACAATCAACAAAGTATGAAGGATCGCAAACACTAA
Source organism: Cymbidium sinense (assembly GCA_021442155.1). Classification (NCBI taxonomy): domain Eukaryota; kingdom Viridiplantae; phylum Streptophyta; class Magnoliopsida; order Asparagales; family Orchidaceae; genus Cymbidium; species Cymbidium sinense. Next base: position 81,192,177 of record CM038217.1, on the reverse strand, counting down.
CAAAAATGATCTACTCCTAAACCCGAGATGTAGAAGGAATCAAGATCTTAGTGCAATGCAACTCCACTCATGACAAGGGCATAATAGATGAAGAAGGGATCCACCAAGGGATCAAGCATGTGAACCTTCCACTAGGGAAGCAGGTTCAGGTTATCCACTAGGGATAAGAGATTTGGATTTGGATGCAAGGTATGATTTGGATAGAGTATCTACTGGGGATTAGGATGTATAACCTACTAGGGATAGATGCATGAACCTTCCACTAGGGAAGTAGGTTCAGGTTATCCACTAGGGATAAAGGGGGTTTGAATTTCTTTAGAAGGTGCATTCGCTAGGGAATGCCAGTTTGAATTGGATTTAATTGACTTTAGTGGGGAGGTCGGGATGATTGATGTCTCACTAGGGAGAAGTTAGTTGATTATTTATTTTAAGTCTTAGATTTTGAGATGGACCCTATCAGTTTATGATGGATCGCACTGAGAAGGGGCTATGTCGGCCTAGGCTTATCTCAGATTCACCAATCCAAAGGGGTAGTCCACCAGCCACATGGTAGAACTATCTGACCTAAGGGGTTTTGTATAATGGTTGTGCTAGGGAGAAAGCGTAGTAGACTTACATCTCCAAAAGTAAGGGACAACGGGTGATCTTGATGCAACAAATCAAGCCCAACCTAGGTGAGACCAATGAAATGTCGCTGGGGACTTGTATTAACTCAGAAGTAGTCAAGATAATGTTATTTGATTGAATTGCATTTATTTTAATTTCATCTACTTTAATTTGATGGATTCCCTTGGTGTACGATGGATCCATTAAGAAGGGGCTAAATTAACCTCACTGGATTTACAAATCCAAAGGGATACTCACCTCAGGTAGAACTAACCAACCCAGGGTGCCTTTCTGCAGTAATGGTCCAGAAGAAAGCATGGGAGTCACATCCTCCTCACATGGGCGAACAAAGAGCAATACGTAAAAATTGAACCCGACTTAGGCGGTTGGTTTTAGCGTCGGGAAAGAATGTAATAGACTTATATCTTTCAAAGATGACGTGAGGCGACTCGTTGGTGGCACAACAAGTTGAACCCACTAAGGGCAACTACTGAGAGAGTGCCAACCTGGGGACTTATCTCAACTCAAAGTAGTCAAGAAATTCTAATTAGGAGTTTTGCTGACACTGCCCTAAAGATAGGATGTCTGCTTGGGAAAGGGGCTGATGGGGGCTTGAATTCCTAATCCCCAAGAAAAAATATATTTTGTTTGTTTTATATTTGCATGGACCTTGTTGGTTTGCAAGGGACCACATTGAGAAGGAGCTTATATCAGCCTAGTCTTATCTGGTTACTGACAAGGAGAGAATGCATCCAGACAAATTCTCCAACCATAGGGGTGGCTACTAGGAAAGAGGGACTATTCAATCCAAGAGTAACCGGGGTAGTGTCTAAATCGGGTCACTAAGGACATGATCCAAATAGAGTGCCCATAGGAGAGGTGCCACTAGGGGCGTTATCCAAAACCCTGTAAAAGAAAGCCTGTAGGTATTCAATTGTCAACTCAAGCAGAAAGCACAGGGACTCACATTTGCCAAGAGTGGTGTATCCACTGGGTGGGTCACCGTCAGTATGGTGATAACCAACCAACCTAAGGTGCCATCAGTTTGCAACAATCATTCTAGAAAGAAGGCGTGTAGGCTTACATCTCTCTAAAGCGGAACTGATTACTAGGATAGTTTGTCTTCGGCTCGGCAAGGGCTATCAGACCTAGGGAGACTACGGAGTGAGAAGTCATGTGAAAGGACTAAACCCAAGCTTGTAGTAGTCAGGAGCAAGGAGCCTGGGACTTACCTAAACCTCATATACCAGTCAATGCATGATGGCTAGTTAAAGAAAGCATGTGGCTTACATATTCTTAAACAAAGTCAACATGGGGTAGCAGCACTGATGACTATAAAACATAAAGCTATAGTTTGCAATGGTCAATTCAGGAAGAAAGCATGAGGACTCATATCTGCCAGATAAGTGACCACTAGGGTGACATATTAGCAAGGTAATCAGTTTGACTTGGGCAATGATGAGTGAGGGACCGGGGCTTGCTCCTCATTATCGAGAAAAAGATATGTGTTTGTTCGTGATGTGAAAGAAGGAAAAGGATGTCGCTTGGGTTCTCTTACACCCATCCTAATAGTACTGGGGGATCGAATGTAGTTTGTGTTTGCATTGCGAAGGGATAGGTTGCTGCTTGGGCTCTCTTACGCCAACCCTAAACACGTCATGGTCGATTCATAAGCTAAAGATATTTCTAACACATAAGAGGTTAAATTTGATATGAAAAGAAGTTTTATTGATGATTATTTTCAAACAAGATTTATAGATAATATTTCTTTAGGTAGAGCCCATTGATTGGAATCATAGGCGCTCTCCCTTATAGTTTATGAGCTAATTAGATCCCCCTTGGTAGGTCTTCTCTATGGCAAAAGGGCCTTCCCAAGTGGGTTCAAACTTACCTCCCATCTTTTGATGGGCAACAATTAGTCTCCTTAGAACTAAAACAAACTATCCTACCTGAAAAGCTCTAGGACGGACCAACTTATTGTGAGCTTAAATCATTTTGGCTTTGTATAACTCGAGGTTCTAGCATGCCCGAAGGCATCTCTCCTCCAAACCTTAAAGCTCTTCTAGCTGCAGCTTGGCATTATGCTCTATAGTAATCTTGCTACCCACAGCCTCTATAGTAATCTTGCTACCCATCCTTAGAGATGGGAGCTGGACTTCTAATGGTAGAACGGGTTTAGACCCACATAGTGAAGAGAATGGGGTAGATTGAGTTAGAGTTCTGTTTGTGAGGTGGTAGGCCCACAAGGCTTCAAATAACTGCTCATGCCACTGTCGATTATTGTCATCGAGTGTCTTCTTCAGTATTTGAATGAGAGTTTTGTTGAATGCTTCTGCTAGATCATTTTCCCTCAGGTAATAGATGGTAGAGTATCTCTAATATATGCTATGTCTCCGGACAAAGTTGTTGAACTTAGTGCTCTTAAATGCAGTACCATTATCGGATATAATTCATCGAGGCACCCTAAACCTATATATATGGTTCTGAGCACATCGTTGTGACTTCTAAGTGGAATTACCTCTGCCCACTTGGAAAACTAGTCAGTGGCAACTGGAATGAACCGTGACCCTTAGAAGAAGGAGGATCAATTGGACCCAATATGTCAGTGCCCCAACACTCAAATGGCCATGAGGCCAAAGTAGGATGTAGAATGTTGGGCGGCTGGTGTAGGAGAACACCATGCACCTGACATTGGTGGCACCTCTTAGCTACATCCATGCGATGTGTCATCATGAGTAGTATCTAGTCTTTTGAACTTTGCTTTCATCTTTGGATTGAACTGGTGAGCTCCGCATAAACTTGAATGTACCTCGATCATGATCCTACGGGCTTCGTGTTTGGCTAAATAATCTAACCACATATGATCGAAGGATCGACGGTATAGGGTGCCATCCATGAGAGCATAGGAGAGAGCTATCTATTTCACCTCATTGGCTAATGACTTCTGTTGAGGTAGTTTGCCTGTGTTTAATTAATCCATGAATGGTTGCCTCCAATCTAACTCATCATCCTTTTCAGCAACGATAACCTCCCCTTTAAGAGAGAGTCTCTAGATGAGTTTATCATCAACAAGGGAAAAAACTTGTCTATTTTGGACCCTTATTAGAATGGACTCATCTTTCGAACATGCCAACTCCTTGGCGAGCTTGTCCAATGCATCTGCTACAGCATTATCTCCTTGAGGAATCTTGTAGATAGTGACCTTTGGGATCTGAGCCAATAACTCCATGGTGTACTTGTGGTAATGATGGAGTTTAGGCTTTAGAACTTTATAGGACCCAGCAATTTGGTTAATGATGAGTTGAGAATCTCCGAAGATGTTGATTCTATGGACGCATAGTGTAATGACTAACTCCAGACTGGAAATCAGAGCCTCATATTCAGCTTCGTTGTTGGTGCATGGATTGGATAGAAGATATGAGAATCTCATCACATCGTAGTCCAGAGTTAGGAGAACTATTCCTACCCCTGTCTTTCTTAGAAGAGTAGATCATGGTTCTTCTCCTTTTTGAGAGGAAGCCACACCATCAAAATACATCTCCCAAAGGTGAATGCTAGTGTCCCATAAGTTCATAATTTGTTCATCGGGGAGGTCATCACTAAGCGGAGAATCAACAAGAAGCGGCTGTACTGCTAAGAAATTTGCTAATGCCTATCCTTTCACAGCATGGAGGGGTATGAATGTGATGTCAAACTTTGATAAAATCATGGACCATCGTGCCAACCATCAAAATAACATTGGTCGTGTCATGAGATATTACAATGGGTTGATTATAGAGATCATATTCACCTTATGTGAAAGCATGTAATGTCGTAGCTTTTGGGATGCAAAGATTAAAGCTAGGCAATGATTTTTAATAGGTTGGTAGTTTGCCTCAGTAGGGATCAGATGATGACTGAGATAGTAGAGATCATTTTCTTTCCCTTCATCATTGGTTTGAGCCAACAAAGTGCCAAGGGAGTCATCTAATGCAGCGGTGTAGAGGATTAATGGCTTGCCCGAGATAGGGGTTGCTAGAACTAGCGACTTCATCAGGTAATGCTTGATGTCTTCAAAGGCATGTTGGCACTTATCATCCCACTTGAACTTGGCATCTTTTTTGACAAGGGCTGAGAATGGCTGGCATCTTTCTAATAAGTTGGATATGAAGCATCTTAGAAATGCCAACCACCCTTGAAATGATCTGAGTTGAGTTAGACTTTTAGGGGGTGGCATTTCTAAGATAGCCTTGATCTTCTCTAGGTCGATCTCTATTCCCAATGTGGACAATTTCCGAAGTTACTCAAGAATACAAAGAGGATTCATTTTGAGATTAAATTATCTTAACCATTCGAAAACTACTCTCAAGTCAAAGATATAGTCTTCCTTTTCTTTGCTTTTGACTATTAGATCATCAATGTAGCATTCAACTTGATGATGAATGAGTTCATTGAAGATCTGAGTCATGGCCCGTTGGTATGTAGCACCGGCATTTTCCAAATCGAAAGGAATGACCTTATAACAATAGATTCCGATCGGGTTCAAAAAAACAGTGTTTCTTTCATCCTCGGGGGCCATCTTGATCTGGTTGTAGCTAGATGACCCATCCATAAAGAATATACATGAGATGAGGTAATGTCCACCATACGGTATAGGAAGTAAATTCATCTTATATGCTTCATTTAGATCCCTAAAATCGACGCATATGCAAATTTGGCCATTCTTTTTCTTAACTGGATGACATTGGCTAACTAGGTAGGATATTTTTCTTTCCTGATAAAGCGACGCATCGTTTCTTGATTTCATAAGTGACTATTCAATTTCTAATCGCAGGAGCTTGCTTGATAGGGTTAGCATTATGATCTACTTTATGGACTATTGAGGAGATAAGCGGGCATTTCTTCATAACTCCATGCAAAGCAATCCTTAAATCAACTAAGTCATTAGTTTCTTCTTCATTCAACAAGGAACGATGTAATCTTCTTCTTTTGTTCCCAAGTTGATTTCTTTGAGTTCATCAATGGTTGATCTAATTTCTTCTTCAAACCCTAATGGTACATCTCTGGCTTTGGGCTCATTTGGGTCATCTAAAGTTTCTAAACATGTCTCCTCATAAGAGTTAGCATGATTTGAGAAGAACCTATCAGGCCCTAAATGAGTGGTAATGACTAGGCAATGGTTGTCGTCATCATTGGGCGATGTGAATCTAGTCGGTCTTGATTGAATGTCTACTTTGGTTGTCCCATAGTTTTCAAAGTAGTCGACTATGTTTAGACCAAGTATGTGGGATTAATCCCTTCTTTGCTAAGTTAATACACAAGGTAATCAAAAGGTAGTTGTATTAAATCTTTATATGAATCATCCTCAAGTTCTACATGTTCTTGATTGAGGATGATGCTCCCAACAAAATCTCTTGCCGACATATGTGGATGACTTGGGGACCTCTTAACTACAACCTTCAACTTTCAGGAAGAATGAGGTTTGAGCTAAAGTTCCCAAATCTTGCACTTCTACATAATGATGATTTGGATACATTCATGCTTTGCTTGGAGGCCGGTCTTCATCCTGTCACTCGTCACCTCCAAAGGGACCCAGAGAGGGTTGGTGTTGTGCTAACCACATGAGACTCATCCTTTGAACTAGACTCTAAGTCTATGTGGATAGCGGGGGTACTCCTGTGAGTTGGAACATAGCTCCTACCAGCTGGCCACCAGCAAGGAGATCTTCCACCTCTAGAACTGCCTCTGAACTTGCCTCTTCCTATTCCTGGTGGAGGATGAGTCATCCTAACCATGTGTTCATATAGAGGAACAAACTGTGGGCGGTATCTAACATCTAGCTCTACTGCTTCCTCTGTGTCCGATTCTCGTTCACTTGTATTTTATTTTTCTTTTCTTTTTCTTTTTTAGTTTCTTTTTCTTTTATTTCTTTTTCTTTTGATTTTAAACTTTCACCAAGTTCATAAGAATAGACTTTTTAATTTGGAGGAAGATAGTAAGATGCATCCTCATAAATTTTGATCTCTTTGACTGAGAATAGTTTCTAGTCTCCTTTGCACAATACTTGATTCCACCTCTTCTAAATTTGATGCACTGATGCAAAGAGGATGGAACCGTGTTGTTGTCATGTATCCAAGGCCTACCGAGCAAAGTAGTGAAAGATGTATCTGAATCAATTATGTAGAACTTGGCTTCTGTCTTCTATTCATATATCTCCAATGGAAACACTATGGAGCCTAAATCCCTCTCACCTTGCTCATTGAATCCTCTCAACATCATCCGATCTCCTCGGAGTTCAGAGATGTTGATCCTTAAGAGCAGGTCTTTAGACTCATAATGTTCACGATGCACCTGATCACTAACACCCTGAGAGTCAGAATGCCCATGTTCATTGTGATGTAGAGGGGACGGTTGTGCTTCGTTGTCCCCAAAAGAAGGTCTTCATCGATGAATGTAACTCCATGGGCTTCTCTTGAAAACATGCCTCCTCTCCAATAGCGGTCAGCTGAGCTAAGCATATTTTGGATCAAGAAGGGCTTTGATCAATGACTCCCTCATCTCTTTGGATAAAACAAGGGCATCTTATTTGCTTAGTTTAGGCGCAACTTTCTGGTGAGAGTGAGGACATTATAGTCAACTGGTTGGTCCTCCACAAGCATATCATGGTGAGCATCCTGGAGGGCTTTTTTGCTAGAACAATGACTTATTTACCCTTATCACGAGGTGCTACCTAGGAGGTAGAACTTTGTCACTATGAAGGTTGACTTGAGATGGTTTGGTGAAAGTTCTACCTATTCATCAAGTTCACCTACAACTTCTCCTATAGGATCATCATAGTTAGATGACTCCAAATCTATCTCAATGGGTGAACCCAGGTGATTTAAGAATGGGTAATCCATTTATAAATTAGAAAGGAGTGGATCAGAATTGTTATAATTATTAGTACTTGGAGAGCTTTCTATAAGAATAAAACCATCAAGATCATCAAAGTAGAGAGAATGTAATGAATGTCTTCTTCTTCATTGATTTTTAGATTTGGATGAAGGTACAAAGTAGAAATCAAGTAAAGTAAAGTGAGGATTTGGCATCCCACGATATAATCTTAGAAGAAGGCTTGGAAGAACTATAGCTTCGCTATGGCGGAGTCTTTGGACTCGGTCGATTGGTTGCTTGTGTGCTATCGACAAGTGGAAGCTGATTTCTTCTTCGGGCTTCTACCTCCCTCAAGTTGTCCTTAACAACTTGCAAACCTTCCTTAGAGTTGGAGGTTTGAGCTACTAGGCACCACAAGGGTAACTTTTGATCTTAAAATTGATTTTCTTGGAGGTTTGGGATAGGAGATATCCCAACCTTCCTCTATCTTGAGAAGATGTATCCCCAAGGATTATCTAATAAAACTAGAGGGTTGTAGGTATTCCTTAGGGATGGCACCGACTTGTAGCTATGCTCGTCGTCCTTAAAGGTAAAGCAATCTTCAAGACATGAGATGCATGTGGTGGTAGGCATAGTTTGGATCATGACTCTTGCCCACATCCTCCCTCCCCAGGCTCACTAAAAATTAGGCTTCTTTAAGAGGTTCTTAAAGATCTTGACTACCTCCCTCTTGAATGAATAAGTTTATTCAATTTGTGTAGTATGTAAGTGATAGATACCGTGGATAGAAATACTCTGATCTTTGTGGATGGGGATACTATTGAGGTGGTGGAGCCATTGTGGAAATTGAGGTGGCTGATATGATGGAGGTGGTAAAGGAGGTGGTAGAAAGGGCTAGCTCAAGGTCTATCCTAAACCACAGGCTCCACTTGTCTTATTATGGCCCAGCTTTTTCTCAAATACCTTCTGGCCAGGCTTGGCTATCTTGGAAAGGTAACTTTGACCTCTCCTTGTAGACTAGCCATGATTAATTTCTCAAATATCTTAATGTAAACCTTTAAGCATGAAGCGTCAGCCATGAATATTCTTGAGTATAATTTCAATGGCATACTATTTAGACAGTTGTGGTTTGCATTTCATACTTTAATTGTGTCATCTAAGAATGTAATCAATGAAGAACTCACCAAGGTTTTGTTGAGCTATAACGAGATACCCACAGTTACCCTTTGCTAAGCTCCAGCAAATCTCTTAATAAAGAGTTGCTCCATCAATACCATCAAATCACGATGTCATCAAGATGGTGAATAAGAGTGCATCGTACCATTGCAACATCCCAGCCACGAAATGTGTATGTGTTGTGGTTTCCATCATAAAAAAATTTTGAAGGATGGAGGCACAAAGCCAATATTGGACACCATCAAATTCCTCAGTAGTCTACCCTTTGGAGCAGATGAGACCTTGCGCCAATGCATCCCTCACCTGTTACCATATGTTTGCGTCTTTTCATGCATGGAGGTGCTATCCACCACCTTATGCAAGCTGTCTCCCTCTACAGAATGCATCTAGGATGATCTAAAGTGTGCCAACTCTTTGTCATCACTGGGATAAAAGGAGACAATTCTATAATGCCTTGCCATCACATCAAATCTTCTTCCCATTTGATCAATATGATCATCCTCTATCTAAGCTTGGAGGAGGTTTATTGGGCTGTCATCTTCTTCAACTACAATACCTTCTTGACTGTTTCTCTGGAGGGACCCTAGTATCACCATGTGAACTTTGGTGAATCCTCAAGAAGGTCATCCTCATTTGATCAAAATGCTACCTCCTCCTCATTTGATGATCACTCCCCAAAGTTCTCTCTTCAAAAATAATCTAATCTCATCTCATCCAAGGAATGATTTAATCACATACACATTTGTGATGGAGGAGTTGGTCATTAAAAACACTAACCTTTGCCACTAGAGTGTTGGCTCTAGGAGGGTCATGCTCTGAAGAGAGACATGCTCATGACTCATGGGTGGAGTAGGTGTCCCAGGAGATCCACCCATGGGATTATAAAACTATCCCCTTCCCTCTCTAACTGCTGTCACTTGGCTAGTGGTGGTGGTGGTGGTGCGACCATTGAGGGGTTGCCACTCCTTCTTCACCAAGAGGCGGGGTGGTCATGTAGGAACTCATCCTCACCTGTCGGTGGAGTAGATGAAGTGGGATCCTTTGGCGTTGGGACCAAGGGCTTTCTTCTCCCAATGCGGCTTCTAGATCTGGCAGGAGTGGTGGACTGGGGACTGGGTGATGGTGGGGGGAGAGCATGGAAGGTAACACGAGGTTCTATAGGGAGATCTCTCATGGAGGTATGCTTGTAAGAATAATCTAAATGATCAACCCTGGAGAGTGGTCGGAAAATCCATCAAAGCAGAGGCATGCTATCGCATACCTCCTTGTCTCTCACCTTTGAGAATGTTTGGGCCTCCGGCTCTCAGGATGCACAACACTCTGGGATATTCAGATCAACCAAGTACCACTTGAGCATGCATTATGCACAATGGCATGGGATAGTCCTAAGTCCATAGCCTCTTGTGGTGTAGGAGGTGGAGGCAATTTCTTGGTAATCTTCCTCTCCATTTGAGGAGAGGGGTGGAACTTGTTGCTAGTCAAATGGAGAGACCTCAGGGAGAACCCTCCTATGAGATGCATCCTCTATCTGTCCTCTGCTTAATCTTCTTGTGATTTTTATTACGTGTTGGTATGTGAACAAGGTGTGAGAGCTACCTCAGGTAGAGGAGGCTATCTCGAGATAGCCTTCTCCCCTTCAAGAAGTAGTAGCTCATGGAGCAATGGTAGGAATACTGGATGAGCAACTGGAACTATTAACGAGAACCTCTAGCCATCCTCTTTAGTGGAGGATACTTAGAATTGGAGGGCATATCAATACGGATGATTGGCTTCTGCCCAACCACCTCATCTCGATTGACAGTAGTGAGGGTTGCCCCCTCACAAGTAATAAGTGCTCCCTCAAAACCTCGGCCGAAGAACACCAAATGGGTGGAGGCAATCTAAGGGAGGCTATCCTGATCCAAGGCCAAGTCCATCTAAAATAAAAAGGTGAAAACAAACTTCTAAGAAGCCATGTATTGGTAGGCACTAATGATGCATGTTATTGCTTTATCAAATTTTTTTTCTTGATATTTTTTTTAAAGTAAAAAGTTTGGAGTTTTGAACCCACACTCAATAATTCAAATATGTTAAGTGGGGTTCATTGGAGAGATTTGGATGTTTGGAGGAGAGTCTTTTTTTCCATTTGATTTTGATTTTAGAACCCATACTCAACCAATTTAGGTAGGTTGGGTGGGGTTCAAAATTTTGAGGAGATTTCTTTTTTGATTGTTTGCATTTTATGTTTCTTGTTTGAAAATATGGATAATTTGAAGAACCTCTACTTAGCAAATTTGGGTATGCTAAGAAGAGATTGTGTGTTTGAAATATTTTTTGCTTGTGAAGATTTGATTATGATATTTTGATTTGAAAAATGGGATTATTTAACAAATTTGGTATGTTAAGGAGGCCACATGTGTTTGATTTGTGCTTGAAGATGAGACTTTCACTTAACAAATTTGGTATGTTAAGTGAAAGCCAAATGTGATTGTGAGATAGACTTGCTTTTCTTTGATGGGAGTCCACTTAACAAATTTGGTATGTTAAGTGAAAGCCCTGTGTTTGAGATATGTTTATTTTTCTTTGAAAATGAGACTCTCACTTAACAAATTTGTTATGTTAAGTGAAAGCTCAAGTGTGGTTCATATGAAAAATTGGATCCTTACTTAACAAATTTGGTATGTTAAATTAGGATCAAATGTGTGTTGAGAAGAGACTCTCACTTAACAAATTTGGTATGTTAAGTGAAAGCCTAAATGTATTTGATATATATTTGAAAATGGGACTCTCACTTAATAATCTGGTGTGTTAAGTGGAAATCAAGTACGATATGACTTGAGAATGGGATTCTCACTTAACAAATTTGATATGTTAAATTGAAATCCTATATGGCATGATTATATGATTCTTACTTAACAAATTTGATGTGTTCAGTGGAACCAAATATGTGCTTTGAAAGTGAGACTCTTACTTAGCAAATTGGATATGATAAGTGAAAATATAAATGTATGTTTTGAAAATGAGACCCTCACTTAACAAATTGAATATGTTAAGCGAAAGTCAAATTTTATGTTTTGAAAATGAGACCCGTACTTAACAAATTAAAATTATTAAGTGAAAGTCAAATTTATATTTTATAAATGAGACCCCCACTTAACAAATTGAAATTGTTAAGTGAAAGTCAAATTCATGCATTTTGAAAATGAGACCCCCACTTAAAAAATTGAATATGAAGTGAAGGTCAAATTTATGTTTTGGAGATGACCCCCACTTAACAAATTGAAATTGTTAAGTGAAAGTCACATTTATATTTTAGAAATGAGACTCCCACTTAACATATTGAATATGTTAAGTGAAGGTCAAACTTATGTTTTGAAAATGAGACCCCCACTTAACAAATTAAAATTGTTATGTGAAAGTCAAACTCATGTTTTGAAAATGAGACCCCAACTTAACAAATTGAAATTGTTAAGTGAAAGTAAAATTCATGTTTGATTTAAAAAGAGATTCTCACTCAGCAAGTTTTGATTTGTTAAGTGCGAAACAAATATGGAATGATTTGCTCTTGAAAAGAGAGAAGCTTCAACTCCAACATATGTGAAATATGTTGAGCAGAGCTTTGATTTCATTTTATGATTTGAAAGTAGAATCTTCATTCAACAAATTTGAGTATGTAGAATGAAGATGGCTATTTTCGAAAAAGAAGTGCTTTTGGAAAGTGCCATTTTGTGAAAGAAATTATTTTCTTAAAATTTTATGATGAACCTTGTCTCACCAAGCTAGTGGTGAGGAGGTTCTAAATTTTTATTATCTCTCCCTTTGTTGATAAATTATGTTCTCACCTATTAGGGAACCTAATAGGGGTTTCAAGACCTATACAGAGTAAGGTCTTAAAACCTAAAGGATGTTGGCTAACTTTGCTTAAGAATAAAATAAGCTACGTGCCAACAGAAGGAAAGATAGTCTCAAAATCACATAAAATGCAAGTCCACTATCGATGCTTGGAGACAATAATCGTCTACTAGAGATGGAGAGAAGAACCATCCCAAGCGAAGTCGCTAGAAAAATCTATGGTGTTTATTTTTGGTTATGTGTTGTGTGTGTATATGTGAGAGAATACCACATAGATACAAAGACGTACTTATTGAGGTGATCGAGTACAACATTAAAGAATAGTGTACTATCTCGAGAGATAGAAATCACTTTCCTATAATGGACCTAATCACCTAATAAGGACCCCTAAGGCATGATGGGTCTTCGAATATTCCAGAGATTTTTTCCAACTTTACATGAAAAAGTAAAGCAGAGTTTATTTAAACTAGGTTTGTTAAGTTCCCTATAAAGGCAAGCCTCCATAATTAATTACATCTTAAGAAAAGTGAATCCCTTAAGAATACTCTCAATTGAAGTAAGTGATTGTTGTCTTTAAAGAATTCAAAGATAAAACTATCAATAAATTGGTTATGTTTTAGAAAAATTAAGTGGGATAGATCAAAATGGGAGAGTTATTACCAAAGGAGATGAGTATGGAGTGCTCATGATACTAGGAGACCTAGTGAGCACTCCAATCTATCCTATGGTTGAGCTTTATGTATTTGAAATTGAGGAGATTTATTTATCTAAGTTAAAATTTTATTATAAATCTAGAACTTATAATTCCACAATATAAGATTATGGAAATGACTAAGATAAGAGGATTTATGCTTGTAGCCTGCAAAGAAAAATAGAAACCTCAGATCCTAAATCTATGGAGCTTTGGCGAGGGCCAAAGCACGACCTAAATATAAGGTAAAAGTGGCTATATGGTTTACCTCCACAAGAGAGAGAAAATCACCCGACTGTTGAACTTATTACTGCATGGAGTGGCAGCCAGTGAACTCCTCCTACGCTTTAAATCCATGTGGTCAAGTCATATGCTCTGCAAGATGGTTAGACTGTTATTTATTTAGAAGAGAAATTAATTCCTTAAACCCACTCCCTAAGAGACTAGAGCATGAAGGGTATGGATAATGACTTAATCAAAGCAAATTTTTATCAAGTTTTATTTAATTTGGGACTCTTTATTTTGACACAAGTTATAGGATTTTATATACTAAATGCATGAGAAATTGATTATGGGCCAAATCAAGAGGGAAATAGGTGTTCTTCCATCATAGGCTCTTAAAGGTTAAGCATATTTTATCTAGAAAAGATGAAAGCTCTCTCCTAATAAGAGTGAAATAATATGGTTATGCACGATGTTCAACATACAATCATCCAGCTAAGGGATTGCTAAATATTTTATTATCTTGATTTAATGCCCAGGCTTTTTCATGAGGTTATGAGTTATTTTAGAGATTTAGTTGTGAGTTGTTAGTGGGGTAGAAAATTTATTTTATCCTAAGAGCCTAATCACATCTAGGCCACACAACAATCACCAATCATAAAGAAACTATGAAAAGATATGTTATTTCTAATGCACAAGATAAATAGAACATCAAATAATTCTATAAAGCTATCGTAAAAGAATAAGAGGACGATGCGGTCGGGTATAGCCATACTTCTCAAAAAGAAATGTGGGTAGTCGAACTCTACCCTTATACATCCCGACATAATGAAAGAATAATTGCAAATATAACACCATAAGTGTTATGGGGGTCTTCATTCTTCATCCTCCAATCTTCACTCTTCATCTTCATCCTCCAATCTTCACTCTTCATCTTTCATTTCTTTATTTTGAATTGCTCTATTTCTTTCTTCCTTTTGGTTTGATTGGGATGTAGCTTGCTCCAGAGGCATCACATGGTGTATAAGACTTGGTCTTATAACCAATGCTCATCCTAATCCACCCATAACACTTATCATAATCTTAATCTAAAATTATATTAAAAAGAAGGAAAGTAAATCTAGCTACACCAATAAAATAAATGTTAGTTAAACACACCATACAACCCAAGCAGTTATATGGATAATTTTGACTTAGCACCCCACACATGGGTAATCAAACCCACCTATCCTAACTTGGGCAAAGCTTAGGGGTATAAGCAACATGCACAGCAAAAGTATTTATATTTATAATAAAGCGACCCTAAGCATTTACATAAAACATGATTAAATAATGTCTATAGACTATGCACATCCACCATAATATCCAGTCTAAAATAATACATCAGAAAACCAAACCATGCACTGTCCTAACATAAAGCTAGAAATGGTGACTTAATCTAATATGTATGTGTTAAGGCTTGTGTAGCATGTCCTAATTAGGCTTTAGAGTTATAATTTTCTAAGTGTGAGGGATTTAATTTATAAAGGGTTGATTTTTCTTTAAGTGATTTAATTGATTAGAAGATTTTACTCAGTATTTTATTTTGTTTCATATAGTCTACACTTAACAACTAAGTGTTATAAAGAGAAGAAAGAGAGGGAATCTCTCTTTTATCTCTACCTTAAGTCATTTCTAAAGTAAGTTAATTAATGAATTTCCTTTAGTGAATTGTTTATTATGTGTTTTAATTAACCCTAAGTTTAGGTTCACTCTAAATAACCCTATTCAATAAGAAATGCGTCTTAATATTAATTAAAATGGATTGTTATCACATAACACATTCATTCATTTCTTTCCATCATGTATATCATGCACATGAGTAAATCTTAAGCATACCTATACATGCAATTTATATTTTTTTAGCATACTTGAATGATGAATGCAAAGAAGTATATTTAGAATTTAAATATTTCATTTTTTTTTATTAAATTATGAATGCATGCCTTATTACATAGAAAAGAGAGATTTTTCATCCATTAGTTAAATACACATTCACATGTATAAATGTGTTAAGTGAGTACATCGCCATTATTTTCTACACCAGGAGCATAAGGTACAAGACCTACTTAGGGCTACTTAAAGCCTCGCAGCCCCGGGATGTCCAGACTAATATACAACTTTTCTTAAATACATGTAGATGTATAAGCAACTATAAGGATAGGAAAACCCATGCAAAAGTTATGTTTGATTTATTTGATTATGATTCTTATTCATTGGCACATCATACATACATATGTATAAGAGTTTTAAATTACGCCATTATTTTTACGGTAAGTATAAGACCTACTTAGGGCTACTTAAAATCATTAGCTCAGTGTCAACTAATATCACTTTTTCAGATACATATGAATATGCAAAAAGAATTACATGAATAACGAATCATGCAATAAGTCATATTTAATTTGATAGTATGATTTACATATGTGATATGAAATTCTTTCTAAGTCTTAACATGGAGATGCATAAGAGTAAATTTAGGTAAAATATTGTGTTCTTTTCAAATAAACTATACACTTACAAACCCTATGTTAATCCATGTTAAGATAAGAAAAGAGAACTTCATATTGCACATCTTGTATTATCATCACATGCAAACTTATAGATACTTATAATTAACTTTACTTCATTTATAGTAATTGATTTATAGGTTTTTCAAAATAGCTTTTGATTTAGTAATAATAATAGTCATGCCTATTTTTAATTTAAGTCAACACATGCAATTTGACATAAAATAAAATATTTTATTTAATTAATTTTTAAAAAAACATGAATGCAAGATTTCATGTGGCAAGCAATCTTTAGCATGATTGGAAAGAAATAAAGGAATGTAAGCACATGATTTCATTCATCCCAATTAATTCTAAGGACAATCACATTACCTAAGGCTATTTAAAATAAACAAAAATTCTTTAAAGACATTGAGTTTGATTTAATTTAGGAAATATGAAAAAGGTTTGCTAATCCTAACCCAAATCCCCATGTGTGAATTAAATTTTTTAATGAAGAATATTTAAGTTGATTTTATGTTTTAGTTAGGTTAAAGTATAAATTAAGTGAATTAATTAACCCTTACCTATATCACCTTAAGTTAATTAACTAATTAATAATAAGCCAATATGATATGCAATCATATGAAAAGTAAATTTGTAATGCTCCTAAGAAATGAAAGGGTCCTAATGCAATTGGATTATGATTAATAGTTAATTAAGCTTAAGGGATCTCTTAATTACTTTTATGATTTTCTCACACATGTGAGCCAACCATAATTTCATTATCTCTCACCTTGAGTTATTGAACACCTAAGGAGCTACCCAAGATCAACTAAAGGTTGCTTAGGTGTGGATGAATTGATTTTTTAAGTTTAATTTCATTAGACCTTTAATTAATTGATTAAACACTTTGGTTATGTTTTAATTTGAATGATGAAATTAACTTAGGGGAAAGGATCAAGGGCGAGGCCCTAGTCCTAATCCCTAAATCATTTAAACATTCAATTAGACTATGATTTCCTCATCTTGAAGATTAATCACTTAATTAACCAATTAATCATTTCATTAACCACTAATTAATTTATTTTTTAAAGGTAAAGAAAACTTAGGAAATGAATTAGGAAAAGTATCCTCAACCACATTCCCTAAATTATCTTACTATTCAAGAGAGGTAATTAGGTTTAAATAACTAATCAAGTTACTGCTCATTCATTACTTATGATTAATTAAATTAAGCAATTGATTAGAACTTAATCAAGTGATTTTCCAAATTAAGTAATCAATAAAATCCCAAAAAAATAGGGGAAGCAGAGGTCATCCCCTTAATCATCCATAAAAAATTTGATGAGTGTTTAATTAAGGTGTAATTAAGCTAATTAGAATTTTGATAAAACTTTACTTAAGCCAAAATCACTGTTCAAAATTAATTAAGAATTTTCTTAGATTCTACTCTGAAATATCTTCAAAATGAGCCTAAATTTGTATTTTTTTTTTTTTGGATTTTTTTTACAATTAGTTATGATTTTAAGAAATTTCAAGATTAAAAACTAATTAATTAGTCATAATTATAGCCTTCACCCTATCGAGCCATGTGGCGGTTGACGCAGCACGCTTTCCATGTGGCACAATAGGAGTGGCTATTTAAGTAGTCACTAGTGTAAATTGATTAGGTCTTTCATGACCCGAAATAGGTTTGACCCTGTTAACCTCATTTTTAGAATAAGCTCTCAACCCCTCCATCTTAGGCATAGGGCTTCTCTTAATACTTTAAGAGTTCTTTAGTCTTAAGACACATCTAGTGATTAGGTGAACACTCAACCTAGCCCTAGAGACATATAAGAGTTAGCCATAGGAATATGTCATGCCTTAGGGCTGTTAGGAAAATTTGTCTACCCTTAGCTTGAACCATTCCTCACCTTCCTTCCTTTAAGTCAAGCTCCAAATCAATCTTATTTAATTTTCTCTAAAATCAAATTAACTCCATGTGATTGAAATCCATGATAGAAGTCCATGATTGAAATCTATGATTGAAACCCATGAAATTCCTAAGTCCAAATCCTTCTTAAGTCCTTAATGTTTCCTTCTTAAGGACTTAACCCAAATCATGATCAAATCAATTCAAACTCTTGGGATTTTCTCATGATTCATTTATATTCTCATTTATATTCACATATATAAATGAAATATAAATTTAAACCAATCAAACTAAACTCAAAAATCAAAATCAATTCATGAAATTTTCCTAAGTCCTTAATCTTCTCTTAAATACTTAGCCTAAATCATGATCAAATCAAGCCAAACTCTTGGGATTTTCTCATGATTCATTTATATTCTCATTTATATTCACATATATAAATGAAATATAAATATAAACTAATGAAACTAGACTCAAAATTCAAAATCAATTCATGAAATTTTCCTTAGTCCTTTGAATTTTCCTTAAAGAACTTAGCCTAAATCATGTTCAAATCAATTCAAACTCATGGAATTTTCTCATAACTAATTTATATTGTCATTTATATTCACATATATAAATGTAATATAAATATAAATCAATCAAACCAAATTCAAAAATTCAAGCTCCCTACTCCAAAATTGTCCTAAGTCCATTAAATTTTCTTTTAATGGACTTAGCCTAAATCATGATCAAATCACTTCAAATCCTTGAAATTTTCTCATGATCTAGTTATATTCTCATTTATATTCACATATATAAATGAAATATAAATTCAAACAATCAAAACCAATCTCAAAAATCAAACTCAAATTCACTCAAAATCCAACCTAAGCCTTTCAAGTCAAAATCTTGAACTTAGCCAAATCAATTTCAAATCAACCCAAACTCTTGATTTTTTTTCATGATTCAATCAACCCTAAAATCATGAAACCAAATATAAATACAAACTTCAATCACCAAATCAAAAATTAATTCAAAAATCATACCCTAAATCCTTTCATGTTCTCCCTTTGAATATGAAATTGTCAAATGAATCAAAACCCATTTGACTTTAAACCACTTGTAAATGGATTTATATTTCAATTATAAGTCCATATACAAGTTCAATCAAACTCAAATCAAGCTTTGACAAAGCCATTTGACTCACTTATTCTCACTTGACCCAAAGTGACCTAAAGTACCCTTATGAGCCAAATTTTAATCCTAACCAAATTGGATTGAGTCAAACTCACCTATGCCTCTCATCATGATCAACAATCATCATGGGATGATCAATCAATCAAAATTAGTCAAACCATAAGGGTTGACCAAGTCAACACTTAGCCAAAATGAAACCTAACATAGCCAAAATCTACCATAGTCCAAATTCATTGAAACCATTGATCTAAGTTCATTCATGAACTATGTTTGAACTTGACCAAGTCAACATTTGAACCTAACCTAACCCAATTGGCCACTTGACCCAACTTGACCTAAAAAGTCAAAATGTGGCAAAACTTGATCTAAGCCCAATTGATTTAAACCAATGGGTCAAGTTCATTCCAAATCACTTGTTGAACTTGACCAAAATCTCAATTGGCCAACTAGACCCAACCTTGCCCAATTGACCTTAGACCCAACTTGACCTAAAGGGGTCATGTTGAGCCAAATTCAAACTTAATAAAAATTGATTAGAAACAAAGATATCAATCCACTCCATATAACTAACCAAACCTAAACCTACCCTTGACCTAGCTCAAATAGGTCAAATGGGTCAAATCGGTCAACTTGACCCATTTGACCTAAATAAAGTCATATGAGCCAAATTCAAAACTAATCCAAATTGAACTAAACCAAAGCCACCAAAATATTTCAAATGGTCATATGAACTTGACCCAACCCTTGGTTTGACCCAATTTGACCAATTGGTCAACTTGACCTAAGTTGACCCATTTTGACCTAAATGGGTCAACATGAGCCAAACCATATCAAATGAACTCCAAATTCAATGAAACTTTACCAAACCTAGTTTCTCCATATACCCAACATATCTAAATTAAAAAATCAGCCAAATGATAATTCTACCCCTAGGCCATAGAACAAATTTTGGTCTAATCCATGGGTAATTTGGTCATGCCCTCTGCAGATCAAGTTGATACATTCCTAATAGCTCAAGTGGACCCAATGAAGAGTGGTGCACCTAACCCAATGGGTTTGGGTCAGCTCAAATTGGCTAATTTCAAATCCTCCTTCCACCCAATTTGAAGCACATGGGAGGTTACCAATCCACTCAGGACCTCAAACCGACCATGTGCAAAGATCTAATAGCCTAAACAACCCCTCCCATGTGGTCAATTGGTTCAAAATGGCAAGCGAAGGCTCGACCGTCCAATTGCCATAGTGGGAGATATACTCCCCCTAATTCAATTTGAATTCATGATTCTCACATTTGATTAAGCCCTAGTGAGTGTTGAGAAACATCAGAGAACATTCTTAGAATCTAAGAAGGATTTGAATCTGACACTTCTCAATTTTCTTCAAGAGAAAATAGGGGAGCTCATCTCAATTCCCAACTTCCTCCTCACTCAAAACTACTCCAATTCCTCTTACACACTCCCTCATGGGATCAAGTCGAGTGCACCTAAGCATTCTTTTGAGTTCCCAAAGCAAGGAGGAGGTGAATTAGATCAAAGTCGCAAAGGGGAGCAAGTGGTGTTGGTCCATAGGGAGATCTACTCAAACCCAAGACTTGAAACTTTCAACAGGG
The DNA here is from genome assembly GCA_021442155.1 of Cymbidium sinense. NCBI lineage: Eukaryota > Viridiplantae > Streptophyta > Magnoliopsida > Asparagales > Orchidaceae > Cymbidium > Cymbidium sinense. The sequence goes on along the minus strand of CM038217.1, from coordinate 81,171,565 downwards.
CTTCGTCTCCACTAGACGAAGATACCTCATCAAGCTCGAGCACCGATGATCACCTCCGGCTAGGTATGCAATTTTTTGACCACTTAGCTTATGAGGTGTTGGTCCTTTGTGAAAGAAATGTTCATGGCATGAAAATCCACCATTAGATAGGTTTGTAATTGTGCTTAGATGGTGTGGGTACAATCTCATTCCAATCTGAGCTCAATCGAGCTTGGACTTCCCTTAGATCATGGATGGTCTCTATTCAGCTTCATGAAAGAACTAGGTCGTCCATCCACACATTTTGGATGGGACGAGATTCCATTTTAGAAATCCTTTATCCTTTAAAAAATCACGGATGATCCACTGGTTCCATCTTGATCGACGATGGGGATCAAATCCCCAGCATCACCACCCTGATGTGACACTTAAGTGGATAGCTCACAGTGCAACGTGTGTAAAGCATGTTGACCGCCTCCGCCACATGTCATGCTGTGAGCTAAAGGGATTATTTAGGATTTAATTAATTTTATTAATCTCTTAACCTTCAAAAATTTATATCTCCTTCAATAAAAATTGAAAAAATATGATGTATAATTTCATGGAAAGATAATTCAACCTAGAATATTTTTAAAATGATTTTAATAGATTTTGAATTATCCTTTTCTCTAATTTTAGGTTTAAATGGAAATCTCATTTTGCTAATTACTTCTTAATTAATCCTCTGATTAATCCCAAACTTCTTGGGTATGTTTTAGGGGATAACTTGTGCCTCCCTTAATTTTCTTGGGATTTATTGAAGGCTTAATTAGGGGAATTGCAAGTGTATTTCCTAATTACTCTCTTAACATAATTAAGGATAATTAAGGTTAGATTAGTGTTTTAATCCATTATTAAGGTTAGATCTAGTGAACAGAAGGCTTAAGGAATAATTTTGGGATATTTCCCCTAAGCTATTCCATAAACCCCCTTTTTTTCCTTATTCTTCTCTTAATTAAGGCTTAATTCATTAATTATCCCCTTAATTAATTTCTAAAATTTCTAAAATATTTTAAAACATAATTAATCTACTTTGGGTAGATACTTAGGTGTTTTGGAGCCTAAGTTCAATTAAGAAAACCAAAACCCAATTCATATGTGTGAAGGAGTGTTTTGAAATTACTTAAGTCAAACCCCTTAGCTTAATTAACCATTAATCATGACTCAAATTGCATTAGGCCCTTTTCTTCCTAGGTGCTTTGCAAGTTTAAATTCTTTGTGAGTTTTTATGTCATCTCATTGGCTCATAATTACTTGGTTAACTATGCTAAGGTGGGGTAAGGGTTAATTAACTTGTTTAATTCATACCTTAACTTAATTAATATATAAAAATGAATCTAATCATCTAAAAACTAAACAAAAATATCAAACACGTGTAGAAATTGGTTAGGAATAGCAAACTCAACTCACATTTTTAAATCCAAATCAACTTAAGATCAAACAAAAATCACGTTGAATAAACTTTGATTTATTTTAAGCTTTCTTATTTCATAAGATTGTCTTTAGGATTTAACAAAGTGAATGTGTTTACATGCTTTCATTGCCTTAATTATTTCCACAACATATTAAATTTGTATGTCATGTGGTTTCATGCATTCATATCTTTCAAAATTCAAATTTAAAAAATGAAAATGTTTACTTTATGTCAAATTTTCATGTGTTGGCTAAAGTAGAAATATGAGTGGCTATTATCACTATTAAATTTAAGTTATTTTCAAAATATATAAATCAAATGCATAAAACTGAAAGTGTACTACTTATATTTTAATTATAAGCTTGCATGTGAGAGAATATAAGGATGTGCTTAGCATAGGTTTTCCTTCTCTTTCATTTTAGCATAGTTTTGAATAGGAGTTGGTAAGATATATGGTTCATTTGAAAGAACCTAACACTTGCCTAATTCCACATCCTATTCATTCCTATGCTATCACTTGAGAAGGTTACATATGGTTTTACATATAAATTATATAAACAAAATGAATCAACTAATATAAATTTTGCATTCTTTCTTTCCAATTTATTTCTTTTGTACACATGTTTGTATTTAAGGAAAGTGGTATATTAGTCTGGACAACCCCGAGGTTGCAAGGCTTTAAGTAGCCCTAAGTAGGTCTTGTACCTTACACAGTTGTAATGGCCTTTGTCACTCACTTATGCCTTTCTTACTTTCATATGTGCATGTGAAAATTGGATAAGAAACCCTTTTCTACTTAATGAAAATCATGCATAGTAAACTTCCAAATTTCCTTAAATGAAGTACTTAGCATGCATCATAAAGTTTGTTAAATATTATCATTTGTGTGTATAGATATTCTTAGGATTCATTCATATGCAAGTTATACATGTTGGGAAAGAAATGAAGTGATGTATGTTTTATGAATTTGGTTCATTTTATTTAATCTTAAAATACCTTTCTTTTTTGATAGGTTTGTTTAGAGTTCATCTAAACTTTGGATTAATTAAAAGACTTAATTAAAATATTCACTAAACAAAACTAAATATGTGAAACTACCATAGGAATTATTTAGGTTAGGGAAGGAAAGAGAAGTCCTCTTCTCTTTTCCTCTTTTCATAACTTAGTAATTAATTGCAGGATTCACTTGAACCTAATCAAAACATGAAATAAAATCAACCTAAAATAATCAAACAACTTAAAGGAAATCCTCCTCTAAGTTGAACATGCTTCATACTTAGGAAATTCTAACTTAAAGCCATAGTTAAGTACCACACAAACCTCTAAAGCACACACTTTAGCTAAGTCACCACTTCTAGCTTTAGGTTAGGGTGGTGCATAGTTTGATATTTATTTTATTTTGTGATATATGTTTTAGACTGTATGGTAGGGTGTATGCTCGTAGAATGATGGTAGGGTGATCTTAGTCTAACTGTTATTTTATGCAGGAGATTGTGCTTAAGGGGTGTTATAATAAAAATATTAATACTTTTGCTTGCAGGTGCTTATACCCCTAAGAATAATCCAATAGGCCAGGTGGACTTAGTCACTCATATGTGAGGTGATAAGTATAATATACATGCTTGGGATTTGTGTGGTTTGTTTTAGCTAATCTTTATTTTGCAAGTGTTAGTTAGATTTCCATTTTTTTTTCTTTTCATGTAAATTTGTGCAATTAGAATTTTGGAATGATTGTTATGGGGATTAGGATGAGCATTGGTCATAAGATCCTATCTTATGCACCATGTGAAGTCTTGGAGCTTCCACCTTCCAACCATCCAAAAGGAGGAACCAAATAAGAAAAGAAGAAAAAAGAAGAAATGAAGCTTGAAGAACCCAATAACAATGAATTCCTACTTAATTGTAATTTAATTCATTTGTAATATGGGTTGTATAAGAGTAGAGCTCAGCTACCCAATTCATTTTTTAGGTTTGTGCGGTGGTGCCTAACCACAACAGCCTCTTATTCTTTTTGCGATTAGCTTTATAAATTGATTGTTGATTTCTTTAGCTTGTGCATTGAGTGGCATCTTTTTCTAATTTCTTCCTTGCTTTATGTTTAGCCTAGATGTGGATTATGTTCTTAGACTAAAATAAATATTTTACCAAATCTAATAACTCAAAACTAAAAATAAAGAATTCATAACCTCACCTAAAGCTTAGGTTTAAAATCAAGGTAAAAGAATTAGTAACCCCTTAGCTGGATGAGTATTTCTTTTATAATATCATGCACAACAACATCTTATTTTCACCTTTGCCAGAGAAACTTGGCTTGACCTTTGAGAGCCATGGTGGAAACACACCACCTTAGCGATTTTGGCCAATTATATTTCATGCAGGCATATGAATATTCTGAGTCAAAATATTTGTCCAAAAATGAAAATAAAAAATAAAATTTGAATTGTATTATATTTAGGTCATTTGAAGCATGTCTTTACATGATATAGTCTCTTTAGGGAGTGAGTTTAAGGACTTAGTCTCTTTCTAAAATAATAAATAGCCTAGCTATCTTGCATAAGAATAAGACTTGCCTACATGAATTCAAAATCGTAGGAGGAGTTAGTTGGTAGCCACCCCCAGGTGGTTGTAAGTCCAAGCAGTCGGGTGGTTTGTACTCTCTTATGGAGGCAAACCAAATACCCATTTTTCCTTAGATTTAGGTTGTGCTTTCAGCCCTCGCCAAAGCTCCCAAGATTTAGGTTATGAGGTTGCTTCTCCTCTTGTGGGCCATAAGCTTAATTCATCACCTCTTAGGCATTTCCAAAATCTTGTGTTATGGAATCATAAGTCCTAAATTTCTAATGATAAATTCAACTTAAACAAACTAAATCAATTTCAAAAATGTAAAGCCCAACTATAGGATAGTTTGAGATTGCTCGCTAGGTTTCCTAGCATCGTGGGCATCTCCTACTTATCTTCTATTTTGGATTCGATAATAACTCTGTGGAGAAAAATTCCCACACATATATTGGAGTCGCCTTCAAATCTATTGGTGAAAGGAGAGGTAAAACTATATATGTGGAAATTCGTCTTGGCAAGATGTCACGTAGATCCACAAATGTACTTATTCAGGTGATCGGATACGTCATCAAGGTATAGTGTACTATCTTGAAAGATAGAAGTCACTACCCTTTAATGGAACCAATCACCTCAATAAGGACTCCTAAGGATGATGAGACTGCATATGTACCAAAGATTCTTCCCCTACTTTATATGAAAAAGTAAAGCAGAGTTTATTTTCAATCAGGTTTGTTAAGTTCCCAACAGGGGCAAGCCCCTATTGTTAATTACATCCTAAAGAACAGGATCCTTTAGGAAAACTCTCGATTAAGGTAAATGATCTTTGTCTCTAAAGATTTCAATAGGAAGGACTATCAATCGATTAGTTTATATTTTTGAAGATCAAAAAGGAATTGATCAAAAGAGGGAGTTATTATTGAAACCAAAATGGGAATAAGTAGGAGATGCTCACGATGCTAGGAAATCTAGCGAGCATCTTAAACTATTCTAAATTTTGGCTTTACATTTTAGAAATTCATTTAATTTATTTAAGTTATATTTTTTATTAGGATTTTAGGACTTAAGATTCCTTAACACAAGATTAAGGAAATTCCTAAGAGGTGAGGAATTATGCTTATGGCCCACAAAGGGGAGAAGCAACCTCAGAACCTAAATCTAGGGAGCTTCGGTGAGGACCGAAAGCACAACCTAAATCTAAGGCAAAAATGGGTAACTGGTTTGCCTCCACAAGAGAGGACAAACCACATGACAGCTTACACTTATAACCACCTAGAAGTGGCCACCAACTAACTCATCCTCTGATTTTAAATACATGTAGGAAAGTCTTTATACCTATGCAAGATAGCTAGGGTATTTTTATTTAGAAAGAAGCTAAGTCCTTAAACCTACTCCTTAAAGAGACTAGATCATGTAAAGGGACATGCTTTAATGACCTAAATCTAATTCATTTCATATTTTATTTTATTTTTGGACAATCATTTTGACTCAGGCTAATAGGACATTTATGACAAATGCATGAGAAAGAGGATTATTCGCCAAAATCAACTAGAAAATTTAGAAGGTGAGTTTCCACCATGGCCCTCATAGGTTAAGTCGGGTTCTCTGGCAAAGATGGAAGCCCTCCAATAAAGAGTGAAATAAGATGTTGTGCATGATATTACAAAGAAAGAACTCATCTAGCTAAGGGGTTTCAAATTCTTTTATCATGATTTTAATCATAAGCTTTAGGTGAGGTTATGAGTTGTTTAATTTTATTTTAAGTTGTTAAGTTGGGTAAAAGATTCATTTTTTCCTAAAGAGCCTAATTTACATCTAGGCCATACATAAAGCAAGGAAGAAACTAGGAAAAACATGACACTTAATGCACAAGTTAAACAAACATCAATCAATTTATAAAACTAGCACAAAAAGAATAAATGGTTGTTTGTGGTCAGGCACCACCGCACAAACCCAAAAATATCAAATGTGGGTAGCCGAGCTCTACCCTTATACAACCCGGATTACAAATGAATTAAATTACAATTAAGCAAAATTCTATTCATTGTTGTGGGGTCTTCAAGCTTTGTTCTTCTTTCTTCTTTCTTTCTTTTCTTCTTTTTTTCTTTCTTCTTTGGATCTTCCTTTGGATGGTTGAATTTGGATGCTCCAAGGCTTCACATGGTGCATAAGATGGATCTTATGACCAATGTTTATCCTAATCCCCCATAGCAAATCATTCCAAATCTTAAATATAAAAACTTTTACATGAAAAGGAAAAGGGAAATTTAGCTAACACCAGCAAAATAAGGGTTAGTCAAATCACACCATACAAATCCCAAGCATGTATATTAGACTTATCACCCCACACATGGGTGACTAAGTCCACCTAGCCTATGGATTATGCTAAGGGGTATAATCACTTGCAAGTAAGAAGCATTTATATTTTTATTTATGATAGCGCCCCTTTAGCACAATCCCCTGCCAAAAAGAATGATTAGACTAAGCATGTCCTACCAATCATTCTACAAGCATACACTCTAACATCTAGTCTAAAACATAAATCACAAAACAAAACATAACATCAAGCCATGCGCCGACCTAACCTAAAGCTAGAAGTGGTGACTTAGGCTAATGTGTGTGCTTTAAAGGTTTGTGTGGCATGCTTAGGTTAGGACTTTAGGTTTGAATTTTCTAAGTGTGAAGGACATGTTCAACTTAGATGAGGGTTTCACTTAAGTTGTTTAGAGACTTTGAATTGATTTTATTTCATGTTTCAGTTTGATTTGAGTGGAACCTAATTAATTACAAAGTTATAAAGAGAGTGAAAGAGAAGAGAACTTCTCTTTCCTTCCCAAATCCTTAAGTAATTTCTAAGGTAAGTTCACATTTTAGTTTTATTTAGATGAATGTTTTGATTAAATATTTTAATTAATCCTAAGTTTAGATCAATTCTAAACAAACCTATTCAAAAAGAAAGGCATTTTAAGATTAAGAAAAATGAATAAAAAAATCCACATAACATACATTACTTCAATTCTTTCCCAACATATATAACATGCATATGGATGGACCCTAAGCATATTTATACATGCAAATGAGATAATTAACACACTTAATGTTGCATGCTAAGTAATTCATTTAAGAAAATTTAGAAGTTTTAGATGCATGAATTTTCTTATGTAGAAAAGGGTTTTCTTTCTCCAAAATTTCACATACTTGCATGAAAGTAGGAAAGGCATAAGAAAGTATAGCGCCATTGTTAACCAGAGGTGTAGGTACAAGACCTACTTAGGGCTACTTAAAGCCTCACAACCTTGGGGTTGTCCAGACTAATATACCACTTTTCTTAAGTACTAACATGCATATAAAAGAAATAAAGTGGAAAAGTATATGCAAAAGTTTATTTAATGGTTTCAGTTTGGTTTATACAATTTATTCATGCAAATTTAAGCACTCCTTCTTAAGTGAGAGCATAGAGATGAATAGGGTTTGAAATTAAGTAAGTGTTGGGTTCTTTTCAAATGAACCCTGCATCTTACTAACCCATATTCAAAGCTATGCTAACATAAGGAAAGAAAGAAAGGCTACACTACACATGACTTTATAATCTACCACATGCAAGCTTATAAGTAAATAATAAGAATAGCACACTTTCATATTTTATGTTTCATTTATAGATTTTGAAAATTCTTTGGATTTAGTAGTGATAATAGCCACTCATATTTTACTTTAGCCAACACATGCACATTTGACATAAAGTAAACAAATTCTTTTTAAAATTTTGAGAACATGAAATCATGGATGCATAAGTCATATGGCATACAATTTAACATGTTGGGAAAGATCTAAAGCAATGTAATCATATGAACAAACTCACTTTACTTAATTTCAAAAGACATTCTTAAAGAATAAGAAAACTTAGAATAAATCAAAGTGAATTTCAAAATGATTTTTGTTTTATTGAAGTTTGACATAATTTTAAAAGGATGAATTAGTTTGTTGTTCCTAACCCATCCCCACATATGTTTTGCATTTTAGTTTAAGTTTCAGATAATTAAATCCATCTTTAAATATTGATTAGATTAAGGTATGCATTAAGTGGCTTAATTAACCCTTACCTACACCACCTTAAGAAAATTAACTAATTAATTATGAGCCAATGAGATGACATAAAACTCACAAGGTATGCGAATTTGCAATGCACCTAGTAATGAAAAGGCCTAATGCAATTTGGCTCACAATTAAAAGTTAATTAAGCAAAGGGGTTTTAGCTTAAGTGCTTTTAAAACACCCTTTCACATTTATGAAAGGGTGTTTAATTTCCTTAATTATACTTAGGCTATTGAACACCTAAGTATCTACCCAATATAGAGATTAATTAAGTTCTCAAGATTTTCAGAATTTTTCAAAATCATTTAAAGGGGTAATTAATGGATTAACCCTTAATTAAAAAAAGGATTAAGGAAAGAAAAGGGGGTTTAGGGAATCGCTTAGGGGAAATACCCCAAAATTATTCCCTAAAACTCCTATTCACTAGATCTAACCTTAATCCAACTTAAACATAGGAAAAATCCACTAATTACATTATAATTACCCTTAATTACATAAAGAGGGTAATTAGGGAATGAGCTAGAAATTTCCCTAATCAAGGCCTAAATAAATATCAAAAAAATTAGGGGAGGTAGAGATCATCCCCTAAAATAAACCCTAGAAATTTGAGATCCATTGGTGACTTAATTAGAAAGTAATTAGCTAATTACCATTCCTAAAGTAACCTAAAATCAGAGAAAAAGGGAAATCAAAATGTATTGAAAACAATTATAAATATTCTAGGTGAAATTATTTATCCAAGGCATTTTTCCTTTTATTTTTCTAAATTTTCTATGAAGAGTTGTGATTTTTAAAAGTTATAAGATTATATAGGAATTAATTAGTTAAATAACTAATCCCACTTAATCCACCCACGCCATGAATTGTGGTGACGACGACTTTACACACTTCATGTGGAGCATACTTCGCTTATCACATCAAGTGGGAGGTGGCGACACACACGTCTTTACCCTTAGCCGTCCAATCAAAGATCAGACGGCAGAGGATAAACCCGTGGTTCTAAAATTAGATAAGGGATTAAAACCGTGTCTAAAAATATCAACCGTCCATCTAAGAACACGCGGATGGATGGCTGTTTAGTTGAGTTCTTCCCTGAGGAGGAATGTGAGTCGTTCATGATCTAAGGGAAGATCTGAACCCGATCCTTCATGGATTCAAACAAGATTCAACACACACCATCTATGGGACCAGAGCGGCCAATCCAACAACTAAGATCCTATGAAATGAAAATCCACTTCATAAAAGACCAACACGCCTTAGCCTAAGTGGTCAGAAATTCACTAACCTCACTAGAGATGATCATCGACCCTCAAGATTAATGAGGTAGCTTCATCTAGTGGAGACGAAGCCCTGTTGAGGTTCCTAGCTCTTGAGGTTGAGTAGATGAGTGGGTGGACCAACTCACCATAGCTCCCCTTGTGGCTTTGATCGAATTGATCCTCCCCTTGGCTTTAGAACTCAATCAGATGCTTAGGAAAGCTCGACTGAGTCCTAGGATGATGAGTTAAAAGGAATTATAGTAGGATCAAGTGTGGATAATTTTGGGAGTCAAGGTGAGCTCCCCTATTTTGCACTGTGCAAAACTGAAGAAGATGAAATCCAAATCTCTCTTAGAGGCCTTGGGAAAGCTCTGTGATGTTTGCCAAAGCTTCTTAGACCTCAATCGACTATGAGTGTGTTGTGATTTCAGTGAATTAGGGGGAGTATATCTCCCCCTATGGCAATCAAACTGTCAAGCCCATGCATGCCATTTTGATCCAATTGACATAATTGAGTGGGTTGTTTGAGTGGTTAGAGGTGTGCACATGGTTGGTATGGCCAGGGAAGTGGAAGCCTAGCTCCCATGTGAAATCAAATTGAGGTTTGGGGGGAGTTTGAAAATTCAATTTCATGCCTATAGGTCGGGTTTGATCCATAGGCCCAATGGGTTGACCAAACCCATTGGGTTGGGTGCACCACTCATCACTAGGTCCCCTTGATGTCTTAAGAGAGCCTCAAGTTTTTGTGATGAGTGCATGACCATAATACTCATGGGCTAGGCCAAAATTTGTTCTATTTCCTATGGGTATAATAGTCATTTTATTATTATTTTTTTCAATTTGAGTATGTTTGGTATGTTGAGAAAATATGTTGGGCCAAGTTTCAATGAATTTGGAATCCATTTGATAGGGTTTGGCTCATGTTGACCCATTTAGGTCAAAATGGGTCAACTTAGGTCAAGTTGACCAATAGGTCAAATTTGGTCAAACCAAGGGTTGGGTCAAGTGACCATTTGAAATGTTTTTGTGCCTTTGGTTTGGTTCAATTTGGTATAGGTTAGGTTTTGGCTCATATGACTCATTTAGGTCCACTGGGTTAAGTTGACCTATTTGGGTTAGGTCAAGGGTAGATTTAGGTTAGGTTGCCCATATGGAGTGGATTTGTATCTTTGTTTTCAATCAATTTGAGTTAGGTTCAATTTTAGCTCAACATGACCCCTTTAGGTCATATTGGGTCTAAGGTCAATTGGGCTAGGTTGGGTCTAGTTGGCCAATTGAGGCTTTGGTCAAGTTCACAAGTGATTTGGGATGGACTTGACCCATTGGTTTCAATCAATTTGGCTAGATAAAGTTTTGACACATTTTGGCCCTTTAGGTCAAAATGGGACAACTTGGGTCAAGTGGGTCAAATGGGTTAGGTTAGGCTCAAAGTTTGACTTGGTCAAGTTCAAACATAGGTCATGAGTGAACTTAGATCAATGGTTTCAATCAATTTGGCCTATAATGAATTTTGGCTATGTTAGGTTTTATTTTAGGTTAAGTGTTGACTTGGTCAACTCTTAGGTTTGACTTGGTTTAACCCAATTTGATTGATTGATCATCTCATGATGATTGTTGATCATGATGAGAGGCAAATATAAGGTTAGTTCAATCCAATTTGGTTAGGATCAAAAGTTGGCTCATAAGAGTACTTTAGGTCACTTTGGCTCAAGTGAGCCTAAGTAGGTCAAATGGCTTGGTCAAAGCTTGATTTAAAGTTGATTGATCTTGTACAAGGACTTATAATTGAAATATAAATTCATTTACATGAGGTTTGAAGTCAAATGGATTTTGATCCATTTGAAAATTTTATATTCAAAGGAAGAATATGAAGGGGTCTTGGGTTTGATTTTTCATTTGGGTTTTGATTGTTTGATTGAGGTTTGGATTTTTATGTGGAATCACGATTGTAGGATTGATTGAACCATGAGAGAAAATCAAGAGTGGCTTGATTTGAATTGATTTTGGCTAAGTTCAAGATTTTGACTTGAAAGGCTTAGATTTGATTTTTGATTTGATTTGAGTTTGATTTTTGGGGTTGGTTTTGATTGTTTGAATTTATATTTCATTTATATATGTGAATATAAATGATAATATAAATTGATCATGAGAAAATTTCAAGAATTTGAAAGAGTTTAATCATGATTTGGGGTTAAATCCATTAAAGGGAATTTATAGGATTTAATTGAATTTTAATTTGAGACTTAATTTTTGAGTTAGATTTGATTGATGTATATTTATATTTCATTTATATATGAGAACATAAATGAGAATACAAATATATTTTGAGAAAATCCCATGAGTTTGAAGTGGTTTGATCAAAGTTTAGGGTAAATCCATTAATGAAAAATTAAAGGATTTAAGGGATTTTTAAGCTTTTTTAATTTAGAATTTATTTTTAAAGTTTGCTTGAATTGAGTTATATTTTTCATTTATATATGAGAATATAAATGAGAATATAAATAAGAAATGAGAAAATCCCATGATTTTGAATAGGTTTGATCAAGGTTTATAGTTGATTTTGGCTAAGTCCTTAAATGAAAAATTAAAGGAATTTAGGAAAATTTTCAAGATTTGTTTTGGAATTTTGAACTTGATTTAATGGGTTTGAATTTATATTTCATTTATAAATTTGAATATAAATGAAAATATAGATGGCTCATGAGAAAATCTCAAAGATTTGAATAGGTTTAGATCATGATTTTGGCTAAGTCCTTAAGAAAGGGTTAAGGACTTAGGAATTTTGATGGAATTTGGTTCATGAGTTTCAATCATGGGTTTCAATCATGGAATTGAATCATGGAATGGAATTGATTTGAGTTTGAGAAAATCAATTAGAATTTATTTGGATTTTGACTTGAAAGAAGGGAAGTGAGGAATGGTTTAAGCTAAAGGGTAGGAGATTTTTCTAACACTCCTAAGGCATGACCTATTCCTATGGCTAACTCTTCTAAGTCTTCTAGAGCTAGGTGAGAGTGTCCACCTAATCACTAGATGTTTCTTAAGACTAAGGAACCCTTAAAGTATAAGATAAGTCCTAAGCCTAAGATGGAGGTGTTAAGAGCTCATTCTAAAAATGAGGTCAACAAAGGGTGCCCAATAGGTGTGGTGTGACTGATCAGGAACACCACACGTATTGGTGTTGACCGAAATAATCAACAACACTGAAAGATCACAAGCACTAATCAAAAACTATCTATTCTTGACCCAAGGAGAAGAAGGAATCTAGAGCATAGTGCAATGTGGCTCTACTTATATCCAAGACATAAGAGAGAGGGAAGAAATCCACTAAAGGATGAACTGTGAACCTTCCACTAGAGAAGTAGGTTCAAGTCATCTACAAAGAGATGAAAGGTTTGATTTGAGTGAATCTCACTAAGGAGAGATCTCCACTAGAGGAGAGGGTTGAATTTATCTCAAATTTTGTTAGGTTTAGATTTTTTTTAGAAGAAGAATCTTGTTGGTTTGCAATATATTGCACTAAGTAGGAGCCATGGAGGCTAAGACCTAACTTAGATTTACCAATCCAAAGGGGTAGTCTACTAAGAATATAGTAGGGCTAACCAGCCAAAGGGATGTCTTTCGGTACACAGTAGCTATACTAGGAAGAAAACATAGTAGGCTTACATCCTTGAGGTGAAGATTACTTCTGGGGTAATCTATTGGCAAGGTAACAGATTGAACCCAACCTAGGGCTGACTATTGAGTGAAAGCCACTAGGGGACTTAGATCAACTTAAAAATAGTCAAGATTGATTTTATTTTTAGATTTATTTATTTGTTTATGATTATGATGGATCTCATAAGTTTGCAAAGACTGAGTAGGGGCCATGGAAGCCTAAACCTAACTCAGATTTATCAATTCAAAGGGAATAGTCTACCAACCACAAGGTAGGGCCATCCAACCAAGGAGAAATTCATTTTTGGTACACAATGGTCAAGTCTTAAGAAGAAAGCACGGGGACTCATATCTTCTAGAGATAAGAAACCACTGGGGTGATTGATTGCTTTGGGCAACAAACCAAACCCGACTTAGGGCTGACTACAGAGTGAATGCCACTGCGGGACTTGGATCAGCTCAAGAATAGTCAAAAATTAATTTCATTTTTTTATTTGTTTGTATGGATTTCATCAGTTTGCTATGGATCACACTAAGAATGAGCCTATAGAAGCCTAGACCTAACTCAATTACTAAACCAAAGGGAGTAGCTTCCCAGCCGATGGGAGGACTATCTGACCAAAGGAGTGCCTGTCGGTTTACAATGATCAATTTAAGGAAAGAAAGCTCGAGGACTCACATTTTCCACTGTAAAAGATCACTGGGTGATCGGTTGCTTTTGGGCAACAAATCAAACCCGGCATAGGGATGACTATTGAGTGAATGCCACTGGGGGACTTAGATCAGCTCAAGAATAGTCAAGCATTGATTTCATTTTTTAATTTGTTTGTATGGATTCCATCAGTTTGTGATGGATCACACTAAGAAGGAGCCTATAGGAGCCTAGACCTATCTCAGATTTACTGAACCAAAGGGAGTACCTTCCCAGCTGATAGGAGAACTATCCAACCAAAGGAGTGCCTTTCGGTTTGCAATGATTAATTAAAGGGAAGAAAGCTTAGGGACTCACATCTTCCACTAGAAAAGACCACTGGGTGATCGGTTGCTTTAGGCAATAAATCGAACCCGTCCTAAGGCTGCCCGTCAATTTGTGACAATCATACTAGAAAGAATGCATCATGGACTTATATCTTTCAAAGTGAAATGACTAACGGGATAACCTATTTGTGGAAAAATAGATTGGACCCAACCTAAGGGTGACTACAGAGTGAGTACTGACCCAGGGATTTATCTCAACTCAGGTAGTCAGGCAATTCCTATAGGGAGTTCTACTAACACTGCCCTAAAGATAGGATGCCTACTTGAGAAATGGGGCCCTTTGGGGGCTTGAATCCTAATTCACAAGCAAATTAATTTTTATTTATTTTGTTTGTCTAGTTTGTTTAGTTTTTTTGTTTCGTCATGGACCCTGTTAGTTTGTGAGGGATCAAAGAAGGAGCTTATATCAACCTAGACCTATCTCAGATTTACTAAACCAAGGGAGAATTTGTGCATCCGCTGAACAAATTTTCCAACCACAGGAGTGGCTACTAGGAAAGGGGAACTATCCAATCTAAAAGTAACCCGGGTGGTGTCTAAATGGGGTCACAAAGGACTTGATCCAAATAGAGTGGCCACAGGGGATGGGGTCGGTAAAAGCTTAATCCAACACCCAGGAGAAAATGACATGGCTAGTCATAAATTCAATAGGTATTCGGTGTCCAACTCAAGGAGAAAGCACTGTGACTCATATCTTCCAAGAGTGGTGTACTCACCGGGTGAGTCACTATCAGCATAGCTAACATCAACCAACCTAAGGTGCCCGTCAGTTTGCAACAATTAGCTTAGGAAGAAAGCTCAGGGACTCACATCCTCCTATAGCAAAATTGACTACTGGGATAGTCTATCATCGGCTCCACAGGTGCTATCTAACCTAGGGCGACTACTGAGTGAATGTCACTAGGGGACTTATATCAGCTCAAGAGTAGTCATGAGGAAAGGAGCCTCTGGGGGACTTATCCTAAACCTCAAAATACTCAACCAGTTAGAACATGATGGCTAGTTCAAGAACAAAGCATAGAGACTCACATCTTCTTAAATGAAGTCAACATGAGGTAGCTTAATGGATGGGCAGTGAAGGATACCATATTAATAAGGTGCTCTTTGGATTGCAATGATCAAGTTAGGAAGAAAGTGCGGGGACTCACATCCTCCAAACAGGTGACCACTGGGGTGACATACTAGTGAGGTAGCATGTAAACCCGACCTAAAGCAGCTAATGAGTGAGTGTCACAGGGGGATTGTTCCCACATCAAAATAGCTTGAGATAAAATATTTATGTTTGTTGTGAGCATGTGCTAAAAGGAAAAGGATGCCTTTGGGGGCTCTTATACCTACCTTAAAATATGCTGGGGAATTATGAAATGAAGCCACAGATTGCAACAAGAATTCCCACTAAGAAAGGATGTCGCTTGGGTTCTCTCACACCTAACTTAGTTATGCTAATCGAAACAAAATGTCTCTCGGGTTCTCTTGCACCTATTCTAAAAGTATCAAGAGATCGTGTTTGTGTTGTGAAAGAGGGATGGGATGCCACTGGGGGACTCATACACATACCCTAAACACGTCAGGGCAGAATTGCAAGACAAGCAAATAATACTTCGAAAGAAGAGAAGATTTGATGAATGGAATCAGATTTTGTTCTTTTTATTAATGAATTATTTTCAAACAAGTTTTAATTCATGGATAATATTTCTTTAATAGAGCCCATTAATTAGAAGCATTGGGTGTTCCCCTTTAAATCAATTAGTCAATAAGATTCTCCTTGGTAGGCCTTCTCTATGACATAGGGGCCTTCCCAAGTGGGTTCAAACTTTCCTCCCATCTTTCGACGAGCAACAATTGGTCTCCTTTGGACTAACATAAGTTCTTCTACTCGAAAAGACCTAGGGTGGACCAGCTTGTTGTGAGCTTGAATCATTTTGGCCATGTACAACTCAAGGTTCTGGCTCCCCCATAGGTGACTTTCCTCCAAACCTTCGAGCTCTTCTAACCGCAACTTGGCATTCTGCTAAGAAGTGATCTTGTTACCCAATGCTATCCTTAGTGATGGGAGTTGAACTTCTAAGGGAAAGGAAAATGGGGTAGACTGAGTTGGAGTTTGATATGTGGTGTAGTAGGCCCACAAGGCTTCAACCAACTGCTAGTTCCACTATCGTTTGTTGTCATCAAGAGACTTTTTTAGTATATGGATGAGAGTTTTGTTAAATGCTTCTACTAAACCATTAGCCCTGGGATAGTAGATGGTGGAGTATCTCCAATCTATAATGTGTCTTCTGGCAAAGCTATTGATCTTCGTTCTTTTGAATGTAGTACCATTATCGAATACAATTCATTGAGGCACCCCGAACCTATATACGATATGGTTCCTAAAAAATTGAAGCACATGATGAGCTGTGACCTCTCTGAGTGGGATGGCTTCTACCCACTTGGAAAAGTAATCGGTAGTAGCTAAGATGAATCGATACCCCTTGGAAGAAGGATGATCGATCAGACCTACAATGTCGGTACCCCAACACTCAAATGGCCATGAAGCCAAAGTAGGGTGTAAAATATTGGGTAGTTGGTGAAGGACCACACGTGCACCTGACACTGATGGCACCTCCTAGCTATGTCCATGCAATCTGTGATCATAGAAGGCTATTATCCAAGTCTTTTGATCTTTGACTTCATCTTCGAACGAAACTGATGAGCTCCACAAAGACCTGAGTGTACCTCAGTTATAATGCCAAGGGGCATAGGAAAGAGCTCTTTGTTTCACCTGATGGGCTTCAGATTTCTCTTGAGGTAGTTCATCGGTGTTCAAGTAATCTATGAATGGTTGCTTTCAATCCAACTCCTTATCCATTTTGGCAATGATAACCTCCCATTCAAGAGAAAGTCTCTCGATGAGTTCTGAATCAATAAGGGATAAGACTTGTCTATTTTGGACCCTTATTGATATGGACTCATCTTCCGGACATGCCAACTCTTTGGTAAGTTTTGCCAAGGCATCTACTATGATCTCGCCGTGGAACCTTGTAGATGGTAACTTGAATGGGCCAATTCATGGTATACATAGTAATGATGAAGCTTGGGCTTAAAGACCGGACCCGACCATTGATCACACCGAGAATCTCAAAGATGTTGATGCTCTTGATGTTGATAGTGATGGCTAAATCCAAACTGACAATCAAAGCCTCATACTCAGCTTTGTTGTTGGTGCATGGGTTAGAAAGATAGTATGAGAATGTCATCACATCATAGTTTGGAGTTAGGAGGACTATTCCTACCCCTACCTTTCCTAGCAGAATAGATCATGGTGCATCACCTTTAAGAAAAGAAGTAGCGCCATCAAAATACATCTCTCATTGGCAATGACCGGCCTCCCTTAAGTTCATGATTTGTTCATCGGGGAGATCATCACTAAGCAAAGAATCAGCAACAAGTGGGTGTGCTGCTAAAAAATCTGCTAGTGTCTGTCCTTTTACCGCACGGAGGGTACAAATATGATATCAAACTGCGAGAGTATCATGGACCAACGAGCCAAACGTCCAAAAAGCATTGGTCATGTCATGAGATACTGCAGTGGATTGGTTCTTGAGATCAAGTTCACCTTATGAGAAATCATGTAGTGTCATAGCTTCTGGGATGCAAAGATCAAAGCTAGGAAATATTTCTCAATAGGTGGATAGTTTGCTTTAATAGGGATCAGACGATAGCTGAGGTAGTAGAGTGCGCTTTTCTTCCCCTCATCATTGGCTTGGGCCAACAGAGCGCCAAGAGAATCATCCAATGCAGTAGTGTAAAGGATCAATGACATACCCGGTTGGGAGAGAACCTACTTCACCAAATATTCTATGCCGCACTTATCATCTCACTTGAACTTAGCGTCCTTTTTGACAAGTGCTGAGAAGAGCTTGTATCTCCCTGATAAGTTTGAGATAAATCATCTTAGTTACGCCAGCCATCCTTGAAAAGATCTAAGTTGAGTTAAAGTCATAGGAGGTAGCATTTTTAAGATAGCTTTGATCTTTTCAGGATCTATTTCTATTCCCCGGTGTCGAACAATAAACCCAAGGAATTTCCTGAAGCGACTCTGAATGCACACTTCAGGGGCTTTATTTTAAGCTTATATTATCTTAACCATTTGAAAACTACTCTCAAGTCAAAGAGATGGTATTCCATTTCTAAGCTTTTGACTATTAGAACATCAACATAGCACTCAACCTGATGATGGATGAGTTGTGAAGATTTGAGTCATGGCCCGTTGGTATGTAGCACCAGCATTTTTAAGGCCGAAAGGCAAGACCCTATAACAGAAGATTTTGATCGGGATTCGGAAAGCAGTGTTTCTATCTTCTTCAGGAGACATCTTGATTTGGTTATAGCCAGATGATCCATCCATGAAAGAAAATATAGTATGAGATGAGGCAATGTCCACCATTAACTCTAATATAGGAAGAGAAAACTCATCCTTAGGGCATGCCTTATTTAAGTCCCTAAAATCAATGCAAATACGAATTTGGTCATTCTTCTTCTTAACTAGGATGACACTAGCTAACTAGGTAGGATATTTTTCTTCCCTAATGAAACCAGCATCGATCAATTTCTTGACTTCAGAAATGACCTATTGTTCAATTACTATTCACATGCGTCCAAGAGCTTGCTTAATAGGGGTAACATTTTGGTCTATTGCTAGCTTGTGGGCTGCAAGGTCAGGAGATAATCCGAGCATTTCTGTGAAGCAGTCTTTAAACTTAGCCAATGGCCTAACTAAATCATTTGTTTCTTCTTCATTCAGCAATGAACTGATAAATGTCAGGCGAGGAGTTTCTTCTGTTCTGAGGTTGATCTCCTTTAGCTTGTTGATTATTGAATGGATTTCTTCTTCAAATTCTGGAGGTGCCTCTTTGACTTGGAGATCATCTGGATCATCTGAAGTTTTTAAACACACATTCTAAGAAGAATTGGGGATGTGTGAGAAGAACCTATCATATTTCAAATAGTTGGTAACAACTAGGCAATAATCTTCATCATTGATTGGACCCACTGTTCTGAATCCTAGTCCTGCTCTTGATTATGCTTCCCTGCCTATATTGTTCTATAATTTTTCAAAATATTATGACATGTACTTGGACCAAGTGTGAGGAACTAAACTTTTTTGCACAAGATTTTATACACAAGGCGAGTAAAAGTCAAAAGGTATTTCCATTAATTCTTTAAAAGTATCTTCCTCAAGTCTTACATTGAGCTCTGGACTTGAGGATGATGAACCTAAAAAAAGAACCTTTTCTTCTTTGTATCACTGGAAGACTTATGGACTTCCTTAACTATCAAACCTTCAACTTTCTAAGGTGTAAGTGAGGTAAGAGCTAAGGTTCCCAACTACTGCCGAATAGTTTCACATAAACCAGATTTGAATACTTTGCTTTTCTTAGAGACCTGGTCTTTGTCACTGGCTAGATAAAAAGTCACTTCCAACGGAACCTGTTGAGAGGGGTTGGCTAGTATATTAATCACATTAGACTCATCCTCTGAGCTGGATTCCAAGTCTATGTGAATAGTAGGGGTACTCCTATGAACTGGAATACAACCTCTATTGGCATAAGGTCAACTAGGGGGTCTTCCACCTCTAGGACTACCTATGTTTCTGCCTCTGCCTCTACGTAGTGGAGGTTGAACCATCCTACCCACATATCCATATGATGGAATGAACTGTAGGTGGAATGTGATATGCGGATCCACTTCTTCTTCAATTCCCCTTTCTTGCTCACTTGGACTTTTCTTTTTCTTTTATCTTTTATTTTATTTCTTTTCCTTTTAATTTTGCATTTGCATTTGAATTTTGTCCAAGTTCATGAGAAAGGGTGTTTTGAGGAAGATAATAGGTTGCATCCTCATAGATCTCAACCTCTCTCACTAAGAATGGTTTTTCATCCCCGTTGACACGGTACTCAATTCCATCTTTTTTGAATTTGATGCACTGATGAAGGGAGGATGGAATGTTCTTTTTTTGATGTATCAAAAGCCTACTAAGCAAAGCAATGAATGAAGCATTCGAATCAATGATGTAGAACTTGGCTTCAATCTTTCAGTCATCGATCTCCAATGGCAACACTATAAAACCTAAAGCCCACTCACCTTGATCATTGAATCCTCTCAACATCATTCTATCTCCTTGGAGAGTAGAGATGTTGATCTTCAAATAGGTAAGGGTCTTTAGACTTATAATGTTTACTGATGCACCTGAATCCATGAGAACCCTTGTGAGTCTGAACCTGTCCATGTCGATTGTAATGTATAGGGGACGAATGTGCTCCAAGTCTCTTGGTAGAAGGTCTTCATCGGTGAAGGTGATCTCTTGGGCTTCTTTGGCATAGTGTGCTTCTTCACCTATAGCGGTCAGCTGAGCTAAGCATATTTCAGGATCAAGGAGGGCCTTGATTAGTGACTCCCTCATCTCTTTGGATAAGACAAAGGAGGTAGAGTCTTAACTGGATCTAAGACATGCACTAGTTCAGGCTGACTCACATCGATTGTGCTAGGATGAACTGGAAGGTCTTGCTTCTGAAGCACTGACACTGCTACCAATAAGTCCTGCAACTGTTGTGCTATCCTATCAATGTGTTTATCTTTCTGCCTTAACTGAATTCATAGGTGATGGGCTAATTTTATGGTGTCTCCTTGATCAACCTCATCTCCTTCCATGGCTTGCTGCTCCCTAAGAAGAGAACCTCTAGTATCGACCATGCATACTCCAAGTGAATCTTCCATCAAGTCAACTTCCCTGGGATCGAAGCTGACTTTTTCTTCATCATACCATGCATACCCTAAGATCTCCTTTTTCTCCATAAAATAGTGTGCAACTATCTCATCTAAGGATTGATCTAATGCTATCAGTACAAAATGTTTGGGGTGACCGATGTGATCACTATCATGAATTGAGAGGAATCGACCTCAACTGAAGCTGGGGAGTCAATCTTGTGTGGACTGTACTCACTAGTAGAATGGTAATCCTGACTGATGCTAGCTACAATAGGGGTAACAATACTAGAATGACCCTCTACCACTACTGTCGTTGCACTGTCATCTGGGATATCTATAATAGTAGCCACCATCTCCGCATCCGATTGAATGTGTGGAGTTGGAGAGGGAACGACCACGATGCTCCGGGGTTGCCACTCCTTCTGCACTACCATTAGGGCAGAAGGTTGAGCAGGAGCGCTCAGCCCTACCACAATGGGTGGTGTAGGAGGAGTAGGATCCCTTAGCCATAGCCAAATCACCAATAGGTTTCCCCGGATGCAACCTCCATGGCCTTGGCTGGAATAGGTGATGTTGGGACCTACACTCATGATGGCGAACGTGGAGTAGAGCGGTGGGGTGGAGACACCACCGACTCTCTATGTACAAGAGCTACCCTTCTATGATGGCTGGTACCCGTGAGGAGGATGCTATCAGTATGATTGATGCGGGTAGCGCGCCAAGCTGGAAAGTCGACCAAGGTAGAAGCTGTTGACTGATGGTTGAACTCCATCACTCCCTGCTGGTGATATATGATGTATGGGCCTCACAGGCCCTCTCCTATCGAATCTGCCTCCCTACACTATGAGGGATAACATATCATAAATCAAATGAACACTAGACTCCGCTCGGTGTCATCTACCCGGTGAACTGTGAGCAAGGTCGATGTACGACCTCCTACCTTGAGGAACTGTATGTTGTAGCTGCATTACTGGAGGAGGTGGTGATCGAATCCTCCTAGCATCCTCTCTATCTGATTCTGAGAGAGGATGAAACCGTTCGTAAACTGGTGATGTGATCATGACGACTCATCTATGGTCGACAGCAATGCCTAACTCTCGCTATCGGTATGGAATCGCTTGACCATTCTTGTTTTGGTGTCGAAAAGCAGTAGGTCGACAGGAGTGCGAGCTAGTCCCATGCTCAAATGTAGGGGAGGCAATCCCTGAAACCAGGGGAGCCTTACCCTTGTAGGGTACAAATAAAAGGGTGCTAGCTCGCACCGGGGTAATGTGGGCAACTCGAGGATGAACTACTGCTAGAATCAGAATCGTGAACTAAACTATCAAGGTCGGTACCGCCACAACTTTCCTCTTCGGAGAAAATCTCGAGGAGGGTAAGTCTACCATGATGACCGACCACCCTCTTCTTAACGTGAGGGGAATGCCCTCACAAGTAATTTTTCCCTCAAAGCCATGGCCAAAGAGGATCAAATGAGTATGATCCAAGCAAGGAAAGTCAGTCTGGTCCAAGGCAAGGTCCATGCCATGCGGGAAGGTGAAGACAAATTTCTATGATCCTGCCATTATACTGACTAAAACTGACAACTAAAAACTGCACTGACTAAGAGAGATCTGCAAATAAGAAATGAACTTGCATCAGTTTTCTGTCTCCATGGATTTTGAATTTTTAGAATTTGAAATGTTGAACCCACATCCAACTACTTGGAAGTGTTAAGTAGGGTTCAAATGAATTTGAAAGATTGATTGAAAGAGGAATTTTGAGTATGAATTCAAACTTCAACAAATTTGAGTATGTGAAATTATGGATTCAAGATTCTTGATAAGATGCTTCCATAGGTTCATTTTGTTTTGATTTTAAATTTTTATTTTGGATTTGGAGGATCCCTTTAATAAATTTGGGTATGTTAAAGTAAGGATTAAATTGATTTTGTGTTGTTTGAAAGTTTTGGAATTTTCACTTAGCAAATTGAAGTATGCTAAGTAAAGTGAAAGTGATTGTTTCTTTTTGAAAAATTTTGTTTTGTTTTGATTTTTTGGAAACTTTTGAAATTCTTACTTAGCAAATTTAAGTATGCTTAGTGAAGAATCCAAGTGTATTTTGTTTGATTTTGAAAATAGGATTCTTAGCAAATTTAGGTATGCTAAGAAAATCCTAAGTGTTTCACTTGTTTTTAAAAAAAATTGATTTTTGAAAAAGGTAGGATCCTTTAACAGATTTGGTATGCTAAAGGGGATCCTAAGTGTTTTGTTTTATTTTTTGGAAATGATTGAAAGTGGAGATTCAACTTTAGCAAATTTGGTATACTAAAGATGAAATCCCACTTTGTTTTGTGAAATGGAAATTCCACTTAACAAAATTGAGTGTGCTAAATGAAATTCCAAATGGTGTGTTTAAAGTTTTGATATCATTCTTGATTTTGAAAAATGGAAACTTCTCCTTAACAAATTTGGTATGCTAAGGGAAGAAGTCCCAAAGGTGTGTGAGAAATTTTTATTTTGAGTTTGGAAACTTTACTTAGCAAATTTGAGTATGCTAAATGAAGTTCCAAAAATATATTTTGAAAAAGGTTTTGAATATTTTGAATTTGGAAACTTTACCTAACAAATTTAAGTACGTTAAGTGAGGTTCCAAAATATGCATTGAAATTTCTGGAATATGATTGTTGATTTTGATTTTAAATTTGGAAAATTTTCTTAGCAAATTTGATTATGCTAACTAAAATTCCAAATTGTCTTTTGAAAAAATTTTGAATTTTGAATTTGAAGACTTCACTTAACAAATTAGGGGTATGTTAAATGAAGTTCAAATGTTTTAAATTTTGAATATTTTTTGATTTGGAAACCTTACTAACAAATTTGGTAATGCTAAATGAAGTTCCAAAACGTGTTTAGAATTTTGAAAATTTTGAGTTTGATTTTGGAAACCTTAATTAACAAATTTGTGCATAAATGAAGTTCCAAATGTGTTTAGGATTTTGAAATTTAGATTTTGATTTTGAAAACTTACTTAACAAATTTGTGTATGTTAAATGAAGTTCCAAAATGTGTTTAGGAAAATTTTGAAATGTGATCGCTGATTTTGATTTTGAATGTGATGTATGTTTTGTGAATTTGGTTCATTTTATTTAATCTTAAAATGTTTCTTTTGAAAAAATTTGAGTTCATCTAAACTTGATTAATTGAAATCAAAACATTCACTCAAATTATGTATAGAATTACTTAAATGTTGAAGATTTTTTTTTTTTTTTATAAATTAATTTGTGATTAACCAAATCAAAACATGAAATTCAACCCAAAATAATCAAACAACTTAAATGAAATTTAAGTTGAACATTTTTAAGATTTTGATTTAAGATAAAACAAATCTAAAGTACACATTGAAGTTTCTAGCTTTAGGTTTGAAATTTTGATTTTTTTATTTTGAAAATATATTTTAAAGATTTGTGTATGCATGTAGAATAAAATGTGTGATTTAGTCTAAATTATTTTCATATGATTGATTAATATAATAAAATGTAAAATTTTGATTTTTGTGTTTATACTTTAACAAATTTATTATAATGTAAATGAAAGTCCAAATGTGTTTGATTTTGTGATTTTGAATTCTATTTTACAAGTGTTAGTTATTTTTTTCCCTTTTTTAAATTTGTGCAATTATTATTTTGAATGATTATTATGATTAATGAACATTGTAAAAGATTTTTGAATGATTTGGAGTATATTCAATTAAAAGAGGAACCAAAGAAGAAATGAAGTTGAAGAAAAAATGAGATATTTGTTTTGTAATTTAATTCATTTATAATTTGTAATGTAGATACTTTCATTTTTTTTTTGAAATGGTGAAATATTTTTTTTTTTTTTAGTTTATAAATGATTGTTTATTTATTTAGTTGTACATTAAGTGATCATTTCTGTTTCTTTTTTTTTTAAATTTTATGTATTTTGAAAATAAATCTTTCCATTTAATAATAAAACTAAAATAAAGATATTGTATTTAGTTTTGGATAAAAGATTTTGATTTTAGAAGTATTTTTTTTTAATATCATGAAACAAAGATTTTGTTTTATGATATTATTGAAATTTGATTGAAAAGGAAAAATTTTTTTTGATTTTGGAATATTATTTTCATGTTTAATGATTATGAGTCAATTTTTGGAAAATAAAAATGAAATTTAAATGAGTGTATTTGTGAGAATATTTATTATTTGTGGATATTTTAATTTTTAAAAATAATTTTGATTAAAAAGATAAAGTTTATGAATTTATTATTTGATGAATTCATTATTGTAAGAAGAAATTTGTCTTTAAACCAAATACTCATTTTATATTTATCTTTAAAATTGAGATTTACTAAGTTTTGCCATAAGAACCTAAAGATTTCCATAATGAAGGGAATCATAAGTCAAATTTCTATGATAAATTTAACTTAAATAAACTAAATCAATTCAAAATGTAAAGCCCAAATAGATAGTTTGAGATCATCATTTACCAAAGATGGAGAGAAACCATCTTCCATTTTTCGATAAAATCTATGAGAGAAAAAATTTTACACATATTGAGTCACCTTCAAATGGTGAAAGGAGAGAAATTATATATGAAATTCATCTGGTAAGAATGTAGATCCAGATGTACTTATTCGTGATCGATACATCATCAAGGTATAGTGTACTATCTCAAAGATAGAAGTCACTACCCTTTAATGGAACCAATCACCTCAATAAGGACTCTAAAGATGATGGGTTTGCATATATGAGATTCTTCCCCTACTTTACATGGAAAAAGTAAAGGGTTTATTTTAAATCGTTCAAGTTTTCTAGGAAGCCCATAGTTAATTACATCCTAAAGGACAGGATCCTTTAGGAAAACTCTCGATTAAGGTAAATGATCATTGTCTCTGAAGATTTCAATAGGAAGGACTATCAATCGATTGGTTTGTATTTTTGAAGATCAAAACAGGATTGATCAAATGAGGGAGTTATTATTAAAACCAAAATGGGAATAAGTAGGAGATGCTCATGATGTTAAACCTAGCGAGCATCTCAAACTATTCTAAAATTGGGCTTTACATTTTAGAAATTGATTTAATTTATTTGAGTTGTATTTTTCATTAAGATTTTAGAACTTATGATTCCTTAACACAAGATTAAGGAAATGCCTAAGAGGTGAGTAATTATGCTTATGGCCCACAAAGGGGAGAAGCAACCTCAACCTAAATCTAGGAGCTTCAAGAAGCACAACCTAAATCTAAAAAAAATGGTAATTGGTTTACCTCACAAGAGAGACAAACCACCCAATAAAGCTTGGACTTACAACCTGGGGTGGTCGCCAACTAACTCTCCTATGATTTTAAATACATATAGTAAGTCTTTATGCTTATGCAAGATAGTTAGGCTATTTTTATTTAAAAGAGACTAAGTCCTTAAACTCACTCCCTAAAGAGACTAGATCATGTAAAGACATGCTTCAAATGACCTAAATCTAATGCATTTCATATTTATTTTATTTTATTTTGGACAATCATTTTGACTCGGATAATAGATTTATGACTAATGCATGAGAAAGTAATATTGGCCAAAATCTAGAAAATTTAGAGGTGAGTTTCCACCATACCTCAAAGGTCGTTTCTTCTGAAAGATGGAAGCCTCCAATCAAGAGTGAAATAAGATGCATTTGTGCATGATATTATAAAGAAAAGAACTCATCCAGCTAAGGGGTTTTTAATTCTTTTATCTTGATTTTAATCCTAAGCTTTAAGTGAGGTTATGAGTTATTTAGTTTTATTTCAAGTTGTTAAGTTTGGTAAAAGATTCATTTTTCTCTAAAGAGCCTAATCCACATCCAGGCCATACATAAAGCAAGAAAGAAACTAGGAAAAGTATGCCACTTAATGCACAAGTTAAACAAACATCAATCAATTTATAAAACTAACCCAAAAAGAGTAAATGGTCATTTGTGCAATACAAACCCAAAAATATCAAATGTGGTGAGCTCTACCCTTATACACAGATTACAAATGAATTAAATTATAATTTAAAAGGAATTCATTGTTATGGGGTCTTCAAGCTTTTCTTCTTCTTCTTTCTTCTTTTCTTCTTCTCTTTCTTCTTCTTCTTTCTTTCTTCTTGATCTTTTGATGGTTGAATGTGGATGCTCCAAGGCTTCACATGGTGCATAAGATGGATCTTATGACCAATGTTCATCCTAATCCCCATAACAAATCATTCAAATCCTAAATATACAAATTTTACATGAAAGAAAAAGAAATCTTAACACCTATAAAAATAAGGTTAGTCAAATCACACCACACAAATCCCAAGCATATATATTGGACTTATCACCCCACACATGGGTGACTAAGTCCACCTGGCCTATGGATTATGCTAAGGGTATAAGCAGCAAGCAAGAAGCATTTATATTTTATTTATGATAGCCTTTAGCACAATCCCTCAGAAAAGAATAGTTAGACTAAGCACGTCCTACCATTAATTCTTACGAGCATACACCCTAACATTAAATCTAAAATATTCATCATAAAACAAAACATAACATCAAGCCATGCACCACCTAACCTGTGCTGTTGGTGACTTAGCTATATGCTTAGGTTAGACTGGTTTGAATTTTCTAAGTGTGAACGACATGTTCAACTTAGAGGAGGGTTTCACTTAAGTTTTTTAGTGTCTTTGAATTTATTTTATTTCAAGTTTTAGTTTGATTTAAGTGAAACCTAATTAATTACTAAGTTATAAAGAGAGGGAAAAAGAAAAGAACTTCTCTTTTCATCCCTAATCCTTAAGTAATTTCAAAGGTAAGTTCACATTTTAGTTTTATTTAGATAAATATTTTGATCAAATCTTCTAATTAATCCTAAGTTTAGATCAATTCTAAACAAACCTATTCAAAAAGAAAGGTATATTAAGATTAAGAAAAATGAATCAAAAATCCACATAATATACATTACTTCAATTCTTTCTTAACATATATAACATGCATATGGATGGACCCTAAGCATATTTATACATGCAAATGAGATAATTAACACACTTAATGATGCATGCTAAGTAATTCATTTAAGAAAATTTAGAAGTTTTAGATGCATGAATTTTCTTAAGTAGAAAGGATTTTCTTTCGCCAAAATTTCACATGCATGCATGAAAGTAGGAAAGGCATAAGTGAGTAAGGTACAAGACCTACTTAGGGCTACTAAAGCCTCACAACCTTGGGGTTGTCCAGACTAATATACCACTTTCCTTAAGTACTAACATGCATATAAAAGAAATAAAGTGAAAAAGAATATGCAAAAGTTTATTTAATGGTTTCATTTTGGTTTATACAATTTATTCATGCAAATGTAAGCACTCCTTCTTAAGTGGAAACATAGAGATGAATAGGGTTTGGAATTAAGTAAGTGTTGGGTTCTTTTCAAATGAACCCTACATCTTACTAACCCATATTCAAAACTATGCTAACATAAGAAAGGAAGGAAAGGCTACACTAAACATGACTTTATAATCTATCACATGCAAGCTTATAATTAAATTATAAGAATAGCACACTTTTAGATTTGATGTTTCATTTATAGATTTTGAAAATACTTTGGATTTAGTAGTGATAATAGCCACTCATATTTTACTTTAGCCAACACATGCACATTTGACATAAAGTAAACAATTTCATTTAAAATTTTTGAAAACATGAAATCATGGATGCATAAGTCATGCGACATACAATTTAATATGTTGGGAGAGATCTAAAGCAATGTAATCACATGAACAAACTCACTTTACTTAATTACTAAAGACATTCTTAAAGAATAAGAAAACTTAGAATAAATCAAAGTGAATTTCAAAATGATTTATGTTTGTTTGAAGTTTGATTTAATTTTAAAGAGGTGCGATGAGTTTATTGTTCCTAACCCATTCCCACATGTGTTTTGTATTTTAGTTTAATTTTCAGATAATTAAATCCATTTGTAAATGTTGATTAGGTTAAGGTATGCATTAAATGGCTTGATTAACCCTTACATACACCACCTTAAGAAAATTAACTAATTAATTATGAGCCAATGAGATGACATAAAACCCACAAGGTATGTAAATTTGCAATGCACCTAGTAATGAAAAGGCCTAATGCAATTTGGCTCACAATTAAAAGTTAATTAAGCTAAGGGGTTTTAGCTTAAGTACTTTTAAAACACCCTTTCACACTTATGAAAGGGGGTTTAATTTCCTTAATTATACTTAGGCTATTAAACACTAAGTATCCACCAAAGGTAGATTAATTAAGTTTTGGACATTTTTAGAATTTTTGAAAATCATTTAAAGGGGTAATTAATGGATTAACCCTTAATTAAAAATGGGATTAAAGAAAGAAAAGGGGGTTTAGGGAATAGTTTAAAGGAAATACCCCCAAAATTATTCTTTAAACCCTATATTCACTAGATCTAACCTTAATCCAACTTAAACATAATTAAAATCCACTAATTACATTATAATTACCCTTAATTATGACCTAGCAATTTCCTTAATCAAAGCCTCAATAAATCTCAAGAAAATTAGGGGAGGTAGAGGTCATCCCCTAAAATGAACCCTAGAAATTTGAGATCTATTGGTAACTTAATTAGAAAGTAATTAGCTAATTACCATTCTAAAAGAAACCCAAATTCAGAGAAAAAAAATCATAATGCATTGAAAACAATTTTATAATATTCTAGGTGAAATTATCTATTGAAGGCATTTTTCCTTTTATTTTTTTGAATTTTATATGAAGAGTTATGATCTTTAAAAGCTATAATTACTAGAATTAATTAGTTAAATAACTAATCCCATTTAATCACCCACCTGCGCACGGTGGGCGGTCGCTTTTTACACGCATCGCGTGAGCCATACTTAAGTTGTCAAATCTGAGGCGGTGGGCAAGCATGCCTTTACTTAGTCCAATCAAAGATCATACGAGGATAAACCCATGGTTTTAAAATTAGATAAGGATTAAAATGTTTAAAATCTCCGCCCATCTAAGAATGGATGGATGGTCGAGATGAAGTTCTTCCAGGAGGAATGTCCATCCATCCAAGAAGATCCGAGCTCGATCCTTCATGGATTCAAATGAGATTCAACACACACCATCTAAGGGACCAAAGCGGCCAATCCAACGGCTAAGATCCTATGGAATGAAAATCCACTTCACAAAAGACCAACACACCTTAGCCCAAGTGGTCAAAAACTCACTAACCTAGCTAGAGGTTATCACCGATGCTCGGGATCGATGAGGTAGCTTGGTCTAGTGGAGATGAAGCCCTGTTGAGGTTCCTAGCTCTTGAGGTTGAGTAGATGAGTGGGTGGACCAACTCCTCATAGCTCCCCTTGCTTTTGATCAATTGATCCTCCCTTGGCTTTAGAACTCAATGATGCAACTGGAGTCCTGGATTGTAGAAGGAATTGAGTGGATCAAGTGTGGATTGGGAGTCAAGGTGAGCTCCCCTATTTTCACTGCAAAACTGAAGAAGATGAAATCCAAATCTCTCCTAGATGCCTTGGGAAAGCTCTGTGATGTTTGCTAAAGCTTCTTACACCTCAATCGATTATGAGTGTGCTGTGATTTCAGTGAATTAGGGGGAGTATATCTCCCCCTGTAGAAATCGGATGACCGAGCCCATGCATGACATTTTGATCCAATTGACATAATTGAGTGGGTTGTTTGAGTGGTTAGAGGTGTGCACATGGTCGATTTGGCCAGGGGAGTGGAAGCCTAGCTCCCATGTGCAATCAACTGAGGTTGGGGGGAGTTTGAAAATCCAATTTCAAGCCTATGGGTCGGTTTGGTCCATGGCCAAATGGGTTGACCCAAACCCATTGGTTGGGTGCACCACTCATCACTAGTCCCCTTGATGTTTAGAGAGCCTCAAGTGTTTGTTGAGTGCATGACCAAAATACCCAGGCTAGCCAAAATTTGTTCTATGGCCTAGGGTATAATGTCATTTTGTTATTTTTTTTTCAATTTGTATGTTTGGTATGTTGAGAAAATAGTTGCCAAGTTTCAATGGATTTGGAATCCATTTGATAGGGTTTGGCTCATGTTGACCCATTTAGGTCAAAATGGGTCAACTAAGTTGACAATAGGTCAAATTGGGTCAAACCAAGGGTCAAGTTCATATGACCATTTGAAATGTTTTGGTGCCTTTGGTTTGGTTCAATTTGGTATAGTTTTTGGCTCATATGACTCATTTAGGTCAAATGGGTCAAGTTGACCTATTTGACCCATTTGACCTATTTGGGTTAGGTCAAGGGTAGGTTTAGGTTTTTTGGTCATATGGAGTGGATTGGTATCTTTGTTTCCAATCAATTTGAGTTAAGTTCATTTTGGCTCAACATGACCCCTTTAGTCATGTTGGTCTAAGGTCAATTGGGCTGGTTGGGTCTAATTGAGGCCAATTGTCAAGTTCCACAAGTGATTTGGGATGGACTTGACCCATTGGTTTCAATCAATTTGGCTTAGATCAAGTTTTGACACATTTTGGCCCTTTAGGTCAAAATGGGTCAACTTGGGTCAAGTGGCCAAATGGGCTAGGTTAGGCTCAAATGTTGGCTTGGTCAAGTTCAAACATAGGTCATGAGTGAACTTAGATGGGTTTCAATTAATTTATCCTATGGTGGATTTTGCCATGTTAGTTTCTCATTTTGGGTTAAGTGTTGACTTGACCTCTTGTTTTACTTGGTTTGATCCAATTTAATTGATTGATCATCCAACGATGATTGTTGATCATGATGAGAGGTAAATATGAGGTTAGTTCAATCCAAATTGGTTATGATCGAAAGTTGGCTCATAAGGGTACTTTAGGTCACTTTGGGTCAAGTGAGTCTAAGTAGGTCAAATGGCTTGGCCAAAGATTGATTTGAAGTTGATTGATCTTGTACAAGGACTTATAATTGAAATATAAATTCATTTACAAGAGGTTTGAAGTCAAATGGATTTGATCCATTTGAAAATTTCATATTAAAAGGAAGAATATGAAGGAGTCTTGGGTTTGATTTTTTGTTTGGGTTTTGACTGTTTGATTGAGGTTTGAATTTTTATGTGGACTCATGATTGTAGGATTGATTGAACCATGAGAGAAAATCAAGATTTTGGCTTGATTTGAATTGATTTTGGCTAAGTTCAAGATTTTGACTTGACGGCTTAGATTTGATTTGATTTGAGTTTGATTTTTGGAGTTGGTTTTGATTGTTTGAATTTATATTTCATTTATATATGTGAATATAAATGAGAATATAAATTGATCATGAGAAAATTTCAAGAATTTGAAAGAGTTTAATCATGATTTGGGGTTAAATCCATTAAAGGGAATTTAAAGGATTTAATTGAATTTTTAATTTGAGATTTAATTTTTGAGTTAGATTTGATTGATGTATATTTATATTTCATTTATATATGAGAACATAAATGAGAATACAAATATATTTTGAGAAAATCCCATGAGTTTTAAGTGGTTTGATCAAAGTTTAGGGTAAATCCATTAATGAAAAATTACGGGATTTAAGGGATTTTTAATTAGGAATTTAATTTTTGGGTTTGATTGAATTGAGTTATATTTATATTCTATTTATATATGTGAATATAAATGAGGATAAAAATAAGAAATTAAAAAATCCCATGATTTTGAATAGGTTTGATCAAGGTTTAGAGTTAATTTTGGCTAAGTCCTATAATGAAAAATTAAAGAAATTTAGGAAAATTTTCATAAATTATTTTAGAATTTTGACCTTGATTTAATGGGTTTGAATTTATATTTCATTTATAAATGTTAATATAAATGAGAATATAAATGGCTCATGAGAAAATCTCAAAGATTTGAATATGTTTAGATAATGATTTCAACTAAGTCCTTAAGAAAGGGTTAATGACTTAGGAAATTTTGACTTAAGAATTTTGATGGAATTTGGTTCTTAGGTTTCAATCATGGGTTTGAGTCATGGAATTGAATCATGAAATGGAATTGATTTGAGTTTGAGAAAATCAATTAGAATTGATTTGGAGTTTGACTTGAAAGAAGGGAAGTGAGGAATGGTTTAAGCTAAAGGGTAGGAGAATTTCCTAACACCCCTAAGGCATGACCTATTCCTATGGCTAACTCTTCTAAGTCTTCTAGAGCTAGGTGAGAGTGTCCACCTAATCACTAGATGTGTCTTAAGACTAAGAAACCCTTAAAGTCTAAGAGAAGTCATAAGCCTAAGATGGAGGTGTTGAGATCTCATTCTAAAAATGAGGTCAACAAACTCCCTATCTTTGATCAATCCCATTTAATCTTCAAAAATGAACTAATCGATTGATAGTCCTTTCCTATTAAAATATTTCAAGATAATGATCATTTACCTTAATCGACAGTATTCCTAAGGGACCCCATCCCTTAGGATGTAATTAACTATGGGGGCTTGCCCCTGTAGGGAACTTAACGAACTCGATTTAAAATAAATCTTTACTTTTTTTCATGTAGGTAGGGAAGAATCTTTGGTACATATCGAATCATCCTTAGGAGTCTTATTGAGGTGATTAAGTCCATTAAAGGGTAGTGACTTCTATCTTGAGATAGTATAATATTTCCTTGATGATGTACCTGATCACCTAAATAAGCACATCCGTGGATCTGTGTGGCATCCTAAAAATATGAATTTTTATATCCTCTCCTCTTTCACCAATAGATTGAAGGCTACCATATAGAAATTTTTGTCCACATACCCAAACCTGAACAGTTTATAAACGGTCAAAACTTCAACCCGAACCCAACCCAACTTCAACCTAATTGACCTGACACAACCCGAATGATCTATTTATATTTATTTTTTAAGTCAAAATCGAGTTTAAATCTAGGTTTGTGTAAAAATTGGGTTAATTTTGAGTCAAATTCGAGTTGGCGGGTCAAAATTGAGTTAATTTTGGGTTGGTGGGTCAACCCAAACCTGACCCAAAAAATTAAATGGATAAATTTCTACAACCCGAACCCAACCCAAAAATTATTCGAGTCTGCCCGAACCCAAATTTTTTGAGTTTGGTTCATGTCGAGTTATCATGTCTAGTTAATTTTTGACACCCCTAGTAGTCACATCCGAAGGCTAACTCGGATGGCGGCGGACGCGCTTTCTCTGTGGATTGTCTGATCTAAGATCTGACGACCATGATTTGATCTGCAATTTAGGAAAGGAATCAAAGGATCTACCATGGGATCTAATTAAAGTCATTCATTCCAATAACGTGGGATGGATGGCTCATGATATATCCCATTTATGAGCGACGAAAGACAGATGTCGTCTGTCTTTCATCATTCGATCCGAGCTCACCCGGCAAATTGTCTCTAAATTCTTCCCACACCTTCGGAGAAGGCAGATGCACACATTCAATGGTAAAAAATCCATGAATTTTAAATTTCCTTCACAAAAGACCAACCCACTTTTCCATACAAGGCTCAGTTTGTGAAATTACCTCACCGGAGCTAATGTCTAGCGGCGTAATGTCGGAGGTAGCTTTCTAGTTGAGGTGAGGCTCTGTTGATGAGCTTTGAGCTTGATTCGGACTAGAGTGCTTGGTTGACCATTCCATGCACGCAAGGGGCTCAGCTCCGATCAAACGCCTATCTCCGGTGCTTGGAAAAGCTTGATAATGATTCGGTTGGCTTCGATAGAGTTTAAGGATCATGTGGGTGCAAGGAATTTGGATTTGATTTAGTTAAGAGGGAGTATTGCTTAGATGAGTGGTGTCCTATTTTGTCCTTGTTTGCAGAAGAGGAATGATGATCGAGGAGGGCTTAAGGATCCTTGGAAATGCCTTGAGGGGCTTCAAAATTGGCTTAGGAAGGCTTACGATGCAATTTTTGCCTTCCTTTCCACTCGAATTGAGGGGGTATACCCCTCAATTTCCCATGATGGATGGATGGCAGTGTGCACACGATTTCCACTAGTTGGCCGTCGTTCGGCCATCGGACTTATCTTCATCAAGTCAAGGTGGCACACTAGGGATAGGGGGAGTGATGGGAGGCTTTCATGGATCCATTATGCAATGGTATAAGGGCTTGGATCCAATGGGTGCTTGGTTTGGGTTAAAGGTGAGTCAACTCACCTCCCAAAGATCCTTGGCTGACCTAGGGTGGGTTAGGTTAGCTAGGTGGGTTAGGTTGGCTAGGTGGGTCACGAGAAGGTTCTATGGAGTGCTAAAGGGCCATGGGGATGGTAGAGTTGACTTGGCCTAGATCCATTGGTTTTGGAGTTTAAATCCCATAGTTTGATGGCTAATACACTTAGTGCGGCCCACTTGGCTTTTGGGGAGGTCTTAGGCTGACTTAGGGTGAGTTTAAGCTTTTGGGGAGGTCTTAGACAGATTCCATAAGTTGGATTTGAGTGATTTGGCTTGGATTTGTCAAATGGGTTTTATTTGGGCTAGGTTGGTTTGGGTTGACCAATTGGTCAAATTGGGTCAAATCAAGGCTTGGGTTAGGTTCATATGATGATTTGGGATTTTTTTGGTTCAATTAATTTGGAGTGCTTTGGCCTAGGTTTGGATTTGACTCATTTGAATTCAAAAGGGTCAAATTGGGTTGGGTTAGGTGTTGAGTCAAGTTCAATTGGTTGATTGAAAATGATTGTAGGCTTTGGTTTGGTTTAATTTGGAATTAATTTGAATTTTGGCCATTTTGACCCTTTAGGTCAATTTAGAATTTAGTCAAGTTGACCAATGGGTCAACTTGAGCTCAATCATGGCTTTGGTCAAGTTTAATAAGTGATTTGGGATGAACTTGAGTCATTGGTTATAATCAATTTGGATCAAATCATGATTTGACCCATTTTAACCTTTAAGCTAATTTGGGTCAACTTAGGTCAAGTGGCCAATTAGTCTTGGTTTGGCTCAAGTGAGGGTTTGATCATGTTCAATCATTGATTATGAATGGGTTTGAGTCAATGGTTTCAATCAATTTGGCATATGATAGATTTTGGCTAGTTTGGGTTTCATTTGGGCTAAAAATTGACTTGGTCAAAGGCTATGTTTGACTTGGTTTGACCCAATTCAAAGTGGGTGATCACTCCATGATGATTGTTGATCATGATTGAGGTTTAGATGGTCTTAGTTCAATCCAATTTGGGTTGGATTAGAACTTGGCTCAAAAAGGTCCTTTAGGTCACTTTAGGTCAAGTGAGCCTAAATGGGTCAATTGGCTTGATCAAGGTTTGATTCAAGTTTAGTTGAACTCACATATGAGCCTAGGATTGGAATATAAATTTAATTGTAATTGGTTTGGAGCCAAATGGTTTTAATTCATATGACAATTTCAAGCCAAAGGGGTTAACTTGGGCATGATTTGGGTTGACTTCGATTTGGTTTGATAATGATGGTTTATGTTTATATCTAGATCAATGATTGAAGGAATAATTGAATCATGAGAAATCCATGGGTTTTGAGTTGATTTAGATGTCATTTAGCCAAGTTCAAAAGTTTGGCTAAAAAAGCTAAATTTGGGATTTTGATTTGATTTGAGTTTAGCTTTGGTCATTTGAATTTATATTTCAATTATATTTGTGAATATAAATGAAGATATAAATGGGTTGTGAGAAAATCACTTGAGTTTGGAGTGATTTGGAAGAAAATTTGATTACGCTTAAGGATGTAAGTCAAAAGAGGCTAACTTGAATCTTGAATTGGTTTGATTTATTTTCAGTCATTGGAGGGTGAGTTTCATTTATATTTATGAATATAAATGAAGGAATGATTTATTTATAAAAAAATCAATCATGTTTGGGTTGATTTGGATCAAGAATTGATTAGTCTTATGGAGGTGGGTCCATATAGCTTAAGAAGGTTCTGGATTTGGTTTGACTTATTTTGATTTGATTTGAATGGTTTGAATTTATATTTCATTTATATTTATGAATATAAATGAAGGAATGATTGATTTATAAAGAAATCAACCAAGTTTAAGTTGGTTTGAAGAAGTTTTGGCTAAGCATATGAAGGTGATTCATATGACTTAGAAGAGATTTTGGAATTTGGACTTAACCATGGGTTTCAATCATTTGAAATTTGGAATTAATTTATGATTTCGAATTTGATTTGAGATTGAATTTGATAATTAATAAAATCAATTGGATTGGGGTTGATTTGGATCTGGTTAAGGCTAAGCCCATAAGTTAAAATCAAAGAGCTTAGAAAGGGATTTAGGTTTGAATTTACTGATGGATTTCAATCATTGGATAGTTGGATTTGATTTTCAGGTTTGAATTTGAATTTTAGGTTTGGGTTTGAAAGGAGGAAACAATTATTGGGTTTGGGCTATAGAGTAGGCAAGTCCTCCTAAATCCTTAAGGCACGACCTATTCTTATGGCTAACTCTTCCAAATATCTAGGGTTAGGTTTAGTGTTCACCTAATCACTAGAAGTGTCTTAAGACTAAGAGCTCTTACTATCTATAAGAGTCCTAGATTTATGATGAGGAAGCTGAGAGGACACTCCAAAATAGAGGACAACAATATATTAAGTGGAATCAAATATAACATGAAAAATAAGATTCTCACTTAACAATTTTGATGTGTTAAATGGGAATCAAATGTACATTAAGATGAGAATCTCAATTAACAACTTTGATATGTTAAGTAGGAATCAAATGTACATGAAAATGATATCCTCACTTAACAACTTTGATATGTTAAGTGGAATCAAATGCATATGAAAATGAGATCCTCACTTAAGTGTGGGATCTGAAAATTTGCCACCGACCTCTTTGATGAAAAGAGTGATTTAAGTGTCGATGAAAATTTTAGAAGACAGATGAATAGTATATAAGACACTACCCAGAGATTTCACCCTCATTTTGTGAGGACTTTAGATCTAGTTTCAAGTTTCCTATAGGCTTAACCCCTATAGTTAATTACCCCTCCCAATATTGAGAGAGCACTTTTGATTAAGGCTAGTCGAAGAATTGTTAAATAATGAGTATATAATAGTAGTGAGTGGAGTTTAAAATTTATGAGATTTATTATTTTAATTTAAATCTTTTGGTTGGGGGAACAATGACGTCGTAGATCCTGTAGTCACATCCCCGGTCCCCTTTGCCAGTCAAAGAAGGTAATCTAACCCCAGATCCTTCAAAGAACACATGGATTACGTCATCCAAGGTGTCCTTATAGAGCTGGGGTGGAGTTTGTCTAAGGGCGTAAATATAAGTCAACCTTAGCTAATATAGGGTATTTTACCTAATCAAACACATTCTATAATTCATAGCTCACTGAGCAAAGCTGCTGCTGGGGAATATACAGACTGCGGCCGTGACTATAATTTAATGGTGTCATTTTATGGCAAGCCACCCGGTCAGAGGGCTCTGATCGTAATCGTCATTTATGTGATGTCATTTCATGATAAAATCAAAATAAGAGGATACCACACCCTTACCGCTTAAGATTATTTGAAGAAAATAGCATTTGATTTGATTTCGCTCTTGTGAGCAAAAGATTTCTTCACCGAGATAAACAGGAGGGTGGATTAATTTTAACTTTAAATTTAAATAATTAATTTTATTTAATTTATTATATTTTTTTTATTTGATCATTTTATAATTAATTTAGATTTGAATATATGATCATTGATCATTTAAATCATAATAACGATAATCTTTTGAATATAGTAGACCTTATCAACTCTATCTGCTTCCTTGCAGAGGATCAAGTCTAAATTCATTGTTCCCATATTTATAATTCTCTAAATCTTATCAACTCTAGCTTGAGCATAGAGGATCAAGTTTGGAACTTTTCTCTTGGGAGTTTGAACTTGAGAAGTGTCAATAGATTTATCAGTTGTCTTTTTATGATAGAATTAGCTTCTCATATTTTATTAAATTAAAGTTCTTATAATATCAAAATCGAATTTTTAGGTTTTGTTAACCCGGACCCAGTCCTAAGACCAAATCGAGGTGTAGATTATATGTTCTTTCATTTTACATATGACTTTCATATTTTTCCTTATATGTTTGATCTAGTAGATACTTCAACATACATACAAGTATATGTTATTTTTTGAAATTTTGTATGGACATTTAGATGCCTAAGTTAAAGTGATTATATTTGCTATGCATATGTGTCAAATTGTAAGTTTTGATATGGATTTTTGAGTTTTGTTAACCTGGACCCGATCCTAAGAGCAAACTAGGATAATTCATTGCTTCAAAATTTATAGTCCTCCAAACCTTGTCAACTCTAGCTTAAGCATAAAGGATCGGGTTTGAGACTTTCCTTTTGAAAACTTGAACTTGAAAAGTCATATTAACAATGATGTCGATAGATTTACCTTTCCCCATTCTATAACAAAATTAGCTTCTCATATTTTATTAAGTTGAAAATAATATAATGGCATAATTAGATTTTTAGGTTTTGTTAACCCAAACCCAGTCCTAAGACCAAACCGGAGTATAGATATTTGCTCTTTTGTATATGACATGCATATTTTTCTAAGTGTTTAACTTAGTAAACACTTCAACATACATA
Organism: Cymbidium sinense; assembly: GCA_021442155.1. Lineage (NCBI taxonomy): Eukaryota > Viridiplantae > Streptophyta > Magnoliopsida > Asparagales > Orchidaceae > Cymbidium > Cymbidium sinense. The sequence continues at coordinate 81,132,273 of CM038217.1, read as the reverse complement.
CAAGTATATGTTCTTTAAGATGATGTATAGACATTAAGATGTCTAAGTCAAGTATTTAATGTGATAAACAAACATGAGCATGATTTTTCAATATCTTCAAATATAAATCAAGTATAAATATGTTCTATAAAAAGTGCATATCTGATCTTTCAAATGTTTGTTATGGATCAAATGTAAGCATCTGTTCAATGAGGTATGGATTTGATTTTCTTAAATATTTATAGTAATGTAAGTATATATCTGTTCTACAATAAACCAAGCATGCATCTATTTTATAGAGTATGAATTTGATTTTTTCAAGTATTTGCATGAATCAAATGGTTAAGCAAAAAGAACATTACTTCATAAAGTGAGCATAGATTTCATTTAACTTGCATATTAAAGACATTTAAATTGAATAGAAGGCAATCACACTTTGAATATGCACAATGAATCATTTCACTAGGCATTTAGCATTAAGCCCAAAAACTATGAACTCATATGTAAGAATGGTTCATGATTCATGCTTCGATTTAATTTCCTTAAATATTTGTATAAATCCTAAGACATTAAACTTAAATGTAAGATTAATCATAAGCATATAGAATCTCATTCATTTAAATGTTTAAATCAAATATTCATTTTCATATCAATATTTAATGAAGGCATCTCCTTCATATTCATGTTTGTTATTAAGCTATTGAATCATATCTTCTGCTTGTGAACAAATTTCAAATCTTTTATGATTTAAATTTCATTTAACTTGAGCCTTTAGGATTGAATCAATTGATTATTTTTCATGAAAAGTTTGAATTTTGATTCACTTCTCTTTCATGTTTAAATTTAAAAGTATGATTAAAATCATATCAAATTCTAACTTTTTATAGATTTAATTTATTAAAAATTTTGACAACCTCCCGACGTCATCCCCGTGTAGGGGGCTACTTTGGGAGACTAGGCCTTCCCACCATGCCAAGAAAGGCATGCATGGTAGGTGTCATAAGACACCACTGTCAAAAATTTTATTTGCCCACCAAGAGCATGGGTTAAACAAAGATAGAAAGTTATTCCTTGCCACGCTTGGAAGAAATGTGAAAAATTTTGTCACATTGGAACAATGTGAGCAAGTACTTATAGCACAAATTTCCCCATGGTATTGGACTAATGTGAACGGGTATTTATCACAAAGCAGGTTTTCCTGTCACATTGGAATAATGTGAACAAGTACTTATCATAAAATAGATTTTCCTGCCACATTTGAATAATGTGAACTAGTACTTATCACAAAGTAGATTTTCTTATCACATTGGAACAATGTGAATAGGTACTTATAGCATAGGTTTTCCTGCCACATTGGAATAATCGGCACTTATATCATAAGTTTTCGTCAGAATGTGTACTCACAAAGCAAATTTTCCTACAACATTGGAACAACATGAGCAAGTACTTATCAAAGTTTCCTCACCACATTGGAATAATGTGAACGGGTAATTATCATAAAGCAATTTTAACAAATTTACATTGGCATGTGCATGAAATTAAAATACTGTTAAAACCCCCTTACTATAACATGATTTTCATCACCATTTCACCTGAATTTTGCATTTGGAAAATTCAAATAGTAAGCTGTAACATAAACTTTTGATCACATGTAAGCACAATTCCATCTTTGTCACTTTGAATATAAAGGAGAAAATATCTTTCTCAAACCCACAACATAGTAATCAAAAGTCAAGAGATATGTATATAATTCATCTTTGCCTCATGGTAATTGTTTACAAGTAGTGTTTGATTTGCAAAAAATAAAACAATCAATTTCATTTAATTAATATGAATCTAAATTTTTGATTCATTACATGATAACAATAGAGAGAAAGGAACAATAACATTGTTAGCAAAGCTAACCACTCCCCCTCTCATCCCCTTTCTTTTAAAAATAATAGTCAAGTAAGGCTCAAACCAAATATGGAAAACAACAATATTAAATTTGATATTATGCAAATCAAATTTTAGATTTTGCAAAACATCCATATGACCACAAAACTGAAATTTAAAATCCTATTTTTTTATCTTTCCCAAATCCTACCAAAGAGGAGGCCATTTGGTAGTAAGATAAGAGCAGATTTTAATAACAAAATGACAGCAAGAAATCCCATAGAATTTTGCCTCCTTTCAGGTTTTATTGTCTTGGTTTTTTTTTTTAAATATGACAAAGGAGATGTCAATTTGATAGCAGGATAAGAGCAGGCTATAACAACAAAATGACAGCAAGAAATCTCATAAAACTGTGCCTCTTTCAGATTTTATTGCCTTAATAAATCCTAGATTCAGTAATCTCACTAAGCTCAGCTAATGGGCCAATTTAGCTTGGATTTTTTAAGCCCACTATCCCCTTTCTTTTGTTTACCAGCTAATCCCGTGAAGGGCTTTATGGGAAATAAGGTTGAGCAACGATCAGCTTAGGGAGATATGGCAATTCAGCTGCTCAGAAACCGCAACAAAATGAGGGTAGCTCAATGAGCCAATGAGCCAAGAGAAGGATGGTTGGGAGGTCTGCTGGGATGCATAGGGAAATAGCATGGAGATGACATGCTTCTTGCGTGAATAGGAAATAGACGAGAGTGTTGAAGAGGATCGGCTAGAAGGAGGCTGTTGTAGGTCGGGTACGGAAGAACGAAAGAGCGAGCTTGAGAATAGGAAGAGTTTTGTCTGTACTTGGGTGGAGCAATTGAAGAGAGGGCAGCAGCAATGGATTCTCAGCAAGGAGAAATAGTGCGAGCTTCATATGTGCTGCTCGACTAGGATGATCGAAATGAGGGAGGGAAGTCAAGTGAAATAAAGAGGACTACTCTTCGCGAGAGAGAGAGCTCAGAATGACAACGAGGGAGGGGATCACATGAATTATGGGGCTTCGGATGCTCGATTGGGATTTAGGGTTGATCGGTCCACCAAATTATGTGGTGCCCAATGAAATTTCTCGAGCAGATATTTTAATTGGATGAGTGGGCAGTAGGGTTAGGACAAAGATTAAGAATTTAAGATAGATTAGGTAGCCATTAGTCATTTTAATTATAGATTAACAAAATTTTGTGCAAAATTTTATAAAAGTTATTTTATGAGATGAACCTAATAGTATGGGTGCAATTTTAAGTGATTTGAAGGTGACGGACGCAATGATGCAGTCGATTTCACGATCGAAGGTCATTTGAACGACTTTGGTGATAATCAGAGAGAAATCAAGCTTAAATTGTGTGACGTCGCATTCAAATCACTCGATGTTTGTGTAAACTTCGCTGAATTGACCATGAAAGCTATTGTGTGATAGATTTTGATGTTTTGACAATAATGGCACAGTCAATTTTGCGAATGGAGGTCATTCGGACATCGTCGGGGCTGCTCGACCTCGATATGCATGTAATTTTATTAAAAATTAATTTTAATTAATTAATCAATTATTAATTGATCTCATATTTTTTATTTAATTAATTTTAATGTTTTAAACACAATTATGAAGCTAAATTTTCAAATCACAGTGGTTTTGATTGAATTCGATCGCGATTAGGGCATTTTAAACCTAACTTATGAGATGTTGCATTCATTAATTATTAATTTTAACTTTCATGCTTTGTTTGATTTATGAATCATATGTGGAGGTCAATAAATGCCCCCAAACAAACATGGTTCTCACATGGAGTGGACCGTGTTTGTTGCAAATAAGTTAACCTTGCGGATCTCCAAGAGATTTGGTTGAATGTCACGTTGAAGTTGTGATTTTAACAACTTTTAATAATACCTGATCATTGCTCCTTTGATGGAAGTGAGTATAACTCTTAGGTTAGGCAAGCATTTGAATTTCAACAGTTCAGCTATAATAGCTCATTGAACTGGTAGAAGTTGTCATCGGTCCAATGCTTTGTACTTGATGGACTTGATGAAGGACATGATTTAACTTGTCATTATTATTTTGTTGAGAGAATTTAGAGTGTCTTTAGTCCTATACTTGGTGCTCTGATAGACTTGTTGAAGACTTCCTCCTGAGAGTTTGAAATTTGTATTTTACTCTTATCATGGCTTTATGCCTTGGTCAACTTGATGGAGTTGATGATTTGTTATTGAGATGAGAATATCTTTAGTCCTATACTTTGTGCTTTGATGGACTTGTTGAAGACTTCCTCTCAAAATTTAAAATTTATATTTTCCTTCTATCTTAACTTTGTGCTTTAGTGGACTTAATGGAGTTAATGATTTGTTGTTGAGATGAGAATGTCTTCGGTCCTATGCTTTGTGCTTTAACAGACTTGTTGAAGATTTTATCTCGAAATTTGGAATTTGTATTTTCCTCTTATCCTAGCTTTGTTCCTTAGTGGACTCGATGGAGTTAATGATTTGTTGCTGAGATGAGAACACATTCGGTCCTATGCTTTATGCTTTGATGGACTTGTTGAAGATTTCATCTCGGGGTTTGGAATATGTATTCTTCTCCCGTCCTGGCGTTGTGTCTTAGCAAAATTAATGGAGTTGATGAGATGAGAATGTCTTCGATCCTATGCTTTGTGCTTTGACGGACTTATTGAAGATTTCATCTCAGGGATTTGTATCTTGAATTTTCTTTTATCCCCTTCATTCCTTGATGGATTTGATGGAGGAAAGTCCTAAATTATCTTGAAAACTTTGTCAAGTGATATGAATTTACCTTCTGCCCTAGCTTTCTGCTTTCGCAGGCTTATGGAAGGACGTCTGCCAATTACCTAACTCTCAAAGCTTATATTAGGTCAATGGTGAATAGTCATCAGTCCTACATTCTGTGCATAATGGACATTTTGATGACATAAGTCCTTTAGTTCAGCCTTTAGACTTATATGAACATTAGGAATACTTCATCGGTCCTTTACTTTTTGCTTGGTTGGACTTGTTGAAAAAGAATTTCTTTCAGTGATTACTTTCTGCTAAACAGACTTATTGAATGAATTGAGATTTTTTTTTTTTGTTATTTGATATTGGTACCATACTGGTGAGTGCTTTCTCGAGTGAGGATTTTTTTTGTTGGATTTTGAAAACATGACCTTACAACCAATAAGGATGATCTCTCAGTCTAGGCCACTTGAACTTACCAAGTTGGAAGGATTTGGAGATTTAGATGCTCTTGTCTTTGAACTAATGAAGTAGGGAATCCCTTACAATGTCCTTTGTGGCATGCTGAGTAAGCAGACCTGTGTGCGACTCAGCCATATTTGGGCATGTTGAGTCTGACCTTATACACCGACTTGAGCCTTCACTTGAGAAATTGATGGAGGATTTTATCATCAGGCAAACGAGATGGAGATCTCTTACTACGACCTTTATAGTGTGTTGAGTAAGCAGACTTGTCAACGACTCGGCCATATTTGGGCGTGTTGAGTCTGACCTTATGCACTGACTCAAGCCCTAGATTTGATGTATGGATGGAAGATGTGTTTCTAACTTGATTTATTAAAGTTCACAGACTTGAAAATTCTTCTTTTTGGTCAGTAAGACTTTTAAACTTGAGAATTCTTGAGAATTTGAACACATAATGTGTATATGGGAATCTCGATCGTAGGTGTGATGTCAACACAAATACAAGAAGGGCCCCCTATCTTACAAAGAAAGCCTGACATTTTGCTATCAAATTTTTAAAAAAATGCCCCCTGTCTAACAGGAAGATTTTTACTTTATTTTGGAAATGCATTCTTGTGTTACAAGAAAATTTTTGAGTAAAACTTACACATGTGATTGATAATGAAGAATTCAAGTACATAATTATTTGATTACACTTTTATGTGTAATACTTATTTAAATATTGATCATTGATTGGTGGCATTGGACTTTCACCTTTGAACTTAATGAGCTGGAAGGCTCCTCCTTGATATACCTTTTCAATGACGATGGGTCCTTCCCAATTAGGCTCAAATTTACCACCAATTTTGCGATGAGGGATGATTGGTCTTCTCAGTAGCAGGACTAATTCCCCTTATTGAAAAGCTCAAGGATGTACTATATGATTGAATGCTTTGGACATCCTCACTTGATAGACTTCTAGATTTTGCTGAGCTTGGAGCCTAACCTTAAGCCTAAATGTGAAATAAACAACATCCAGGTAAGGGTTTCTAAATTATTTATTGTTTTGATTTATGTCTTAGGCTTTAAGTGAGATTATGAGTTATTTAGTTTAATTTTGAGTTGATTAATTGGATAGAAAATTTATTTTTCTTTAAGAGTCTAGTCGCATCCATGCCATTCAACAACCATCAAGAAATTAAGAAACTAGGAAAATCATGTCATTCTAATGCACAAGCTAAACAAATATCAAATAATTTTATAAAATTAGCGCAAAATAATAAGAGGCCAATGTGGTTGGGATCCACTGCATAAACCCGAAAAGAAAAATGGGTATTCGAGCTCTACCCTTATACAACTTGGATTACACATGAATAATTATAATTAAAAGGAATTCATGTTATGGGGTCTTCATTCTTCCTTTCTTCATTTCTTTATTTTCTTCACTTCTTTCTTATTTTTGATTTGACTTGAGATATGGTTTTCTCCAAGGCTTCACATGGTATATAAGACATGGTCTTATGACCAATGTTCATCCTAATTCCACCATAACATTCATTCCAAATTTCAATTACAAAATTTACATTAAAAAGGAAAAGATAAATCTAACTAAACCTACAAAATATAGATTAGCTACATACCACATAATCCAAGCAGTTATATGAATAATTTGGACTTAGCACCCCCACACATGGGTAACCAAGTCCATCGATCCTAATTTGGATCATGCTTAGGGGTATAAGCAACCTACATAGCAAAAGCATTTATATTTTTATTATAGTGCCCCTTAAGCATAATCCCCTACAGAAGACACGATTAGACTAATATCATCCTATCATCCAATCTACGCACATGCACCCTAATATGAAGTCTAAAAATATTACATCATAAAATAAAATCAGGCATCAAACCATGCATCACCTTAACATACAGCTAGAAATGCTGACTTAGCCTAATGTGTGTGCCATTTAAGGCTTGTGTGGCATGTCCTAACTAGGCTTTAAGGTTCAAATTTCTTAAGTGTGAAGGATTCAATTTAGAGGGTGGTTTCATTTTAAGTGATTTAGTTAATTTGTCAATTTTAGTTGGTGATTTAATTTGGTTTGAATGAACTTATATTTAGTTACTAAATGTTGTAAAGAGAAGAAAAGAGAAGAGAACTTCTCTTTCATCCCTACCTTAAGTAATTTCTAAGGTAGATTCATTAATGATTTTTCTTTAATGAATATTTTATTATGTGTTTTAATTAATCCTAAGTTTAGATTTGCTCTAAATAGCCTTATTCAACAAGAAATGCATCTTAAGATTAATTGAGGTGGATTACTACCACATGACACACAATAATTTATTTCTATCCACCAAGTATATCATGCATATGAATAATCCTAAGCATACTATACATGCAATGCAAGTTTTAGCACACCTTGATGATGAATGCTAAGAGATGTTACTTAAGAAAATTTGGATATTCCATGAATGCATGTTTTTATTATGTAGAAAAGAGAGAGATTCTTTTATCCATTAGCTAAATACACGTCTACATGTATAAAAGACATAAGTGAGTATGGCACCTTTATTTTCTACACCAGGGGTGTAAGGTACAAGACCTACTTGGGGCTACTTAAAACCTCACAACTCGGGGATGTCTAGACTAATATACCACTTTTCTTAAATACACGTAAATGTACACAAAAGCTCAAATGGATAAAGAATCATGCAAAATATTTCTATATTTGATTTGGTTGTATAGTTTACATGTGTAAATGTGAGGATTCTTCTTAAGCCATAACATAGAAGTGTATATGAATAGATTTAAGCAAGTGTTGTGTTCTTTTCAAATGTACTATATACTTTGCAAAGCATATTCAAATCCATTTTAAGGGAAGAGAAGAAAATCACATAATACACATCTTATGTTATAATCACATGCAAGCTTATAAGTACTTATAAGTAGCATCACTTCACTCATAATCTTTGATTTATAGGTTTTAAAAATAATTTTTAGTTTAATTGTGATAATAGTCACTCATATTCTTAACTTTAGCCAAAACATGTAATTTGACATAAAAAGAAACATTTTATTTAATTGATTTTTCAAAAGATATGAATGCATGATTTCATATGAAAAACAACATTTAACATGCGTCGAAAGAAATAAAGTGATGTAAGCACATGACTTCATTCACCCTAATTAATTCCTAAAGATAATCTTATATAATAAGATCATTTAAAGTGAATCAAAATTCCTTAAGGAGATTTTTTTTTACTTTTGGATTTGATTTGACTTAGGAAATATGAAAAGAGTTTGCTGGTCCTAACCCATTTCCCCCATGTGTGAATTATTTAGTTTAATTTTTAGAACAATTAGGTTGATTTTATGTTTTATTTAGGTTAAGGTGTGAATTAAATCCATTAATTACCCCTTACCTACACCACTTTAACAAAATTAAACAAGTAATTATGAACCAACATATGATATGCAATCACATGGAATTTAAATCAGCAATGCACCTAAGAAATAAAGGGGCCAAATGCAATTGGCTCATAATTATTGATTAATTAAGCTAAACAGTTTAATTAAGTACTTTCATAACCATCCTACTCATGTAGTTTGATTATAATTTTTTTTGAAGCCTCTTAGGTTATTGAACACCAAAGAATCTACCCAAGATTAAGATGATTAAGTTTTGGAATAATTTGGTTTTGATGTTGATTAACTAAGCCATTTAATGATGTGATTAAATCATTAATCAATTTGTAAATTAATTAAGTCTTTATTCAAATGAAATAAACTTAGGGAAAAAATTTGGAAAAGAAATCTTAATCTCATTCCCTAAGTCTATTCACTATTTCAAGATGATTAACAACTTAATTAATGAATTTATCACCATTTAATAGGTTAATTAATCATTTATTTAGTTAAGAGAGACATTAAGGATGAACTAAGCAATTCCCCTGATTAATCCAACAATAAATTCCAAGAAAATCATGGGAGGCAAAAGTCATCCCACTAAATAACCTTAGGAAGTTTAGAGTTAATTGCTGAAGTAATTAAAGAGTAATTAGCCTAATTATATTTCCAATAAACCCAAATTGAGTGAAGGTTACTATTCAAAATCAATTAAGCTTAATTTTATATTATTCCTCACTGAATTATCTTTAAAATGAAGTTCAGTTTATATGTTTTTGAAATTTTCTACAATTAGTTATGATTTTGGAAATTCCCTGATTAAAATCAAATTAATTAAGCTAAATAAAACCCATAATCTCGTCGAACCACATGGCGGCTGACGCGGTGCGCTTTCCACGTGGCGTGATGGGATAGGCTATTTAAGATTTCAAATCTGCTATTGAGTCAGCTAGCGGTGGACACACTTTCTCCACGGGTCGTTCGATCAAAGATTGGACGGTTGTGATTAATCCATTGATTTAGGCTTAAATCAAAGGGAGATCTAACGTGGTTAAATCACAACCGTACGTTTCAATCATGTGAAATGAATGGTCTGTGATCTGTCTCCGCCCGAGAGGAAAGAGATTGATCTCGTCCATCAATTATCACTCGATCCGAGCTCACCTGAGCTTGGATGGAGTTCAAACTCACCCCACACCTTCAGAGGGGCATAAACATAAGATCCAACGGCTAAGATCTAATGGGATTACAATTCCCTTCACAAAGGACCAAGCAATTTTTATTTTCGGATGAGTTTTGAGCAATGCCTTGCCGGAGGCTATCACCGATGCTTCCAATGGAGGAGGTAGCTTCATCTAGTAGAGATGAAGCCCTATTGAAGGTATCAAGCTTTGATTTGAAGTGAATTGCTCGGTTGACCAAGCTCCCCTTCAATGGTGATCGGGCTTGATCAAGATGAGGCTTCTCGTGGCTTAGAGACTTGGGAAATACCTTGGTTGAGCTCAACGAGGTCCCTTGATAGTGCTTGCAAGAGTAATTTGGGTTTGGTGGAGAATTGGATTAGATTGAAATGGCTTAGGCCTCCCCTGTTTTGGTTTTGAAGAAGATCGAGATGGAGAAAATGGAGGGAGCTCGGGAATGCTTGCCAAGGCTCAGAGAAGATTGCTTTCAATCCCTAGGGCTCAATCGAATTTAGTATGTGTGTTTTGAGTAGGAATGAGGGGGAGTACTCCCCCTCCGTGGATCAGACGGCTAAGACTAGCTATGCCATTTTAGCTCAATTTCTTGGATTGATCCATTAGTTTGGGCTGTAAGACACTCCATGTGATTCATTTAGGTAGAGGAGTGGAGGAGAGGGAGTGCCCATGTGCTAGGTGACTGTATGGGGTGATCCAAATGCTCAATTCTGATTGGAGGGGTCAATTTGGCCTTGGGTTGGGTCATGGCTGACCCAAACCCATTGGGTCATGTTCACCACCTCCCTTGGTGTCCAAGTGGACCACTAGAAGGATGCCAAGTGGCCATGAGAAAGAATATGACCAAATTCTAAGTGAATTTGGTCATAGGATACCCTTTGACCTAAGGGTAAAGTGGTCATTTGGTCTTGATTTTGATTTGGAAAGATTTGAAATGATTCAAAAGTAGGTTGGGCCAAATTTCAAGTGATTTGGAATTCATTTGGTTTGAATTGGTTCAACTTGACCCATTTAGGTCAAGTTGGGTCAAATTGGGTTAGGTTGACCAATTGGTCAAATTAGGTCAAACCATGGGTTAGGTCAAGTTCAAATGATCATTTGGAGCCTATGGGTATCATTGGTTTGGTTTAATTTAGTTTATATTTGGTTTTGGTTCATTTAGGTTCATTTAGGTCAAATGGGTCAAGTTGACCAATTTGACCCATTTAACCCAACTAGGTTAGGTCATGGTTGGTTTAGGCTTGGTTGATCTTTTGAAATGTTTTGCAAGCTTTGGTTTCAATCAATTTTAGTTTTGTTTGATTTGAAGTTGATTGGACATTTTAGGTCAAGTTGGGTTCATGGTCAATTGGGCTAGGTTGGGTCTAGTTGGCCAATTGAAGCTTTGGTCAAGTTCAACAAATGATTTAGAATAAATTTGACCTATTGGTTGTAATCAATTTGGCTTAGATCAAGATTTGAGCTATTTTGACTTTTTAGGTTAATTTGGGTCAACTTATGTCAAGTGGGCAATTGGGCTTGATTTGGCTCAATTGATGGTTAATTCAATCATTGATTGATTATGGATTTAGATCAATGGTTTCAATCAATTTGGCCTATATGATTTTGGCTTTGGGTTTCATTTGGGCTAAGTGTTGACTTGGTCAAAGGCTAGGTTTGACTTGGTTTGACCCAATTTGAGTGATTGATCATCCTAGGATGATTGTTGATCACAATATGAGGCTTAGATGGGCTTAGTTCAATCCAATTTAGGTTGGATTAGAATTTGGCTAAAAAAGGTGTTTTAGGTCACTTTGGGTCAAGTGAGCCTAAATGGAACAATTTACTTGATCAAGGCTTGATTCAAGTTTGGTTGAACTCACATATGGACTTATGATTGAAATATAAATCTAATTGCAAATGATTTGGGATCAAATGGGTTTTGATTCATTTGATAATTTCAAGTTCAAAGGATGAACATGGGTTTGATTTGGGTTAGTTTGATTTTGGTTTGATGATTGTAATTTATGTTTATATTTGGGTATGTGATTGAAGGAATGATTGTTTGAAGAGAAAATCCAAGGATTTGGATTAATTTGAGAATGGTTTAGCTAAGTTCAAGAATTTTAACTTGAAAGAGTATAAGTTAGATTTAAGTTGGATTTGGATTTAAGTTTTAAATTTAGTTTTGGTTATTTGAATTTATATTTCATTTATATTTGTGAATATAAATGAGAATATAAATGGGTTATGAAAAAATCTTCTGATTGGAGTGATTTGGATTTGATTTGAGCTAAGTCCATAAGATCAAAGGGCTTAGGAAAGATTTTTGGATTTGGAATTGATTTATGATTTGAGAAAATCAATTAAGTTGGAATTGATTTAAGATTTGATTTGGAATTGGTTTGAAGGAGGGAAGCAAGGATTTGGCTTAAGCTATAGGGTAGGAAAGTCTTGCTAATACCCTTAAGGCATAACTTATTCCTATAGCTAACTCTTCTAAGTCTCTAGGGTTAGGTTAAGTTTTCACCTAATCACTAGAAGTAACTTAAGAATTAGTGTTTAGAGGATTCCTTAAGTCTAGGATGGAGAATTTGAAAGCTCACTCCAAAAGTGAGGTCAACACCTGTTCAGCTATAACTTCCTTGAATGGAAAGGCTTCAGCCCACTTGGAGAAACAATCGATGGCTATAAAGATGAATCGTAAATGATGGTGGATCAATGGTCCAATTGCATGGAAAGACTCAAATGGCCAAGATGCTATCGTTTGGGTGCAAGATTTGTAGGTTGATGAATTATGTTGCCATGGACCTGGCACTCATGGAATCTCTTGACATGATCGATACAATCTTTTACCATAGACAGTCAATAGTATCCCATCCTTTTAATTTTGAATGTCATTTTGGGACCTAATTGGTGTGCGCCACAAAGTCCTTGGTGAATCTCGACAATTACCTTATCAGGCTTCTTCTATTCCCAAACATCATAGTCATATCTGCTCGAAGGATCTACGATAAAGGGTATTGTCAACATAAGCATATAATTGAAGTATTTTCTCAGGTTGTGTAGCTATCGACTTATTGCTTGGCAATTTACCTTCCTTGAAGTAGTCGACAAAAGATTGTCTCCAATCTTCCTTCTCTACTACTGTAAGGATTTCATTTCATGGTTTTGTGCTTCCTAAGGTTAAAGACTTTCCTCTTGAATGGCCTGAGGCTTATATTATTGGCTTTAAAAAGAAATTTGTAAGAAAGTGTGAGGAGCAACATAAGCTGCATCCTGCTGATTTGCATTTGATGACCACTCTTCCAGTGAGGATCTTAGATTTGCTGGATCTAGGACCCGACGAGTGAAAATACTAATTAGTATGTAGTCATCATCATCGTTCATACTCGTCATTTCTTTAGCTAACTTAGCTAAACAATCTATTTTTCTATTCTTAGCTCTAGAGACTCGAGTCATAAAGACATTTGGGATTTGCTCCATAAGCTCGAGAACTCGTTTGTGATAGTAGCCCAATTCAAGCTTGTTGATTTTGTAGAGGCCCAACACTTGATTAATGATAAGTTTAGAATCACTATAAACTTGCAGATTCTTGACTCCTATGGAAATGGATTCCTCTAAACCGCTACCAACGCTTCATATTCTACTTTGTTGTTAGTTAGTGGTTGAGTTAGTCTATAACAGTGTCTCATTATACCACCTTCTAGTGTGATCAAGATGAGACCGATGCTGGCTCAAGCCTTTAGGAGGTTTGAGGGTTGAGTGTACTTGATGGATGAAGCTCTATCAAAATATAGTTCCTACATTTGCTACTTTTCTTTTTCATATGTATGCATGATCTGCTCATCAGGAAGATCACCATTATGCGATGAATCTATTGGGATGGGGTGTGCAGCAATAAAATCTGCTAGAATTTGCCTGTTCATTGCTTTCTAAGGAACATATATGATATCAAATTGTAGCAAGAGAATAGCCCATCGCCAAGCAACCTATCAACATTATCCTTTCCATCAAGAACTTCAACGAATCGATCCTTGATATGAGGGTAATTTTATGAGAGAGCATGTAATGACATAGCTTTTGAATGGTGAAAATTAATGCCAAACAATGCTTTTCAATTGGAGAATAATGCACTTCTGCTCCTTTTAGTCTTCAACTAATATAGTACAGAACGTTCTCATTTCCTTCTTCATTATGTTGCGCCAACACAGCACCTAGAGATTCTTCCAGTGCTGTTGTGGACAAGATGAGAGGCTTTCTTGGGATTGGAGTTGTAAGAATAGGTGGATTCAATAGATATTTCTTGATACTGTTGAAGGCCTCTTAACATTCTTCATTCCATTTGAAAGGAGTATCTTTCTTAATTAGTTTTGCAAAGGGTTGACATCTGCCTGATATATTTGATATAAATCTTCTAATAAATGCAAGATGTCCTGTATGGAACAAAGTTGGTAAGGCTCCTTGGAGGAGGCATTTCAACAATTACCTTGATTTTGTTTGGATCGATTTTAATCCCTCTATGGAGCATAACATATCCAAGGAACTTTCCCGAGGAGACTCCAAAGGCGTACTTGAGAGGATTCATCTTGAGATCAAAATTTTTGATTCTTTCAAAAATGATCCTTAAGTCACTGAGGTGATCTATGCAATCTATACTCTTGACAATAAGTTCATCAACATAGCACTCCACTTTTTGATGAATCAACTCATCAAAGATGCGCGTCATAGCCCTTTGGTATGTAGCTCCGATTCTTCAAGTGAAAGGCATGGCGTCGTATATGGATTGGTGTCGAATGAGGTATGCTTCTCGTCTTCAGGAGCCATTTTGATCTGATTGTAACCTGATGATCCATCCATAGATGAGAACATGTTGTGGTTTAAAGTATTATCCACTAACAGTTCTGATACAGGGAGCGAAAAGTCATCCTTTCGATAGGCTTTACTTAAGTCCTTGAAGTCAATACAAATAAGAATCTGACCAATCTTCTTTTTTACGGAGACAATATTAGCTATCCATTTGGCATATTTTTCTTCTCAAATGAAACTAGATTCAATGAGCTTTTTGGTTTCTACAACCACCTACTTTAGGTCCGGTCTTTTACTAGAGGCACAGCATTGCATCTAGCTTGATTTCTAGTCCTTGGCTACATCGAGGATAAGCACAATTTGATATGTCCAAGCAAGTCCGAATTCAAAGAGTAGTTCTTTTAATTCTTCCACTTTATCTTTAGAAAGTAGGGCACTGATGAATGTTGGGTCAGGATCTTCTTCAATTCTCAGATTAATTTCTTTAAGTTCACCCATAGTAGCCGCCTTCTCACCATCTTCAAGCTCTCTAGGTGCTGGATTGGCTTCTACTTCTTTATTATTTGCAAGACTGACTTCCAAAATGTCATTCTCATTTTCATTATCACTCTCAACTTCTATTCTTGTTATAGCGTAATAGGTGTATTCATGTAGACCATTATCTTGGATGAACCCAATGCCTCTGGTAGTGTAATTGTTTCTTCTACCAATGGTTTGAGAGCCTTTTGGGTACCACATCATCTCAAAGAGTTTAGTCCTTTGCTTACTTACTCCGGCATGGATACCATACCTATGCATTAAGCCCTACATTTTTAGAGGATAATACTTTAGCATCCTTATGGGTATAGCTTCCTCTTCCTCAATAACTATATTACCCAATCAGGATCTTCTCTTTGACCTCCTTCAGACCTATAAAATAGACTTCCTAGCACATGTTTTCTAGGGAGGAGAGGTACATAGAAGGTCACCTATTTCTTGACTTTATGAGTTTCTTGAGGGGTGATTTCTTTGAAATGTTGAGGAGGAATGGGAGTGACTACGAGTGTAATTCCGTGCAATGAATCTATGATTATGTTAAAGTAGGTGCATTGCACTCAGAATCATAGTCAAAATAATCCTCTTCAATCATATTTGAAACAATCTCTTTTCCTTTATTTATTTTAATTTCATCCTTCTTTTTAACTTATCCTTTTGTGGGTTTTGAAGTAGATGCAGTGTTTGCTAGTTATTTTGTTAGCCTTGATTCCCTCATAAAGAAGCAACTGGCATCTTGATATATCTTCATTTCATGCCCCACAAAAGGTTTGCATTCTTCCTCATCCTTTGTATATTTCATACATTGATGCAGTGTAGACGGGACAATGCCATACTCATGAAGCCATGGTCGGCCCAGAAGAGCTCTGAATGAAGTGTCTACATCAACCACATGAAATTTGGCTTAAGTGTAAAGATCTCTGAATCTAAGAGGGAGGACGAATGATCTAATAGTTTTCTATCCCTTCTCATTGAAACCTTGGACCAAGACTTTATCTCATCCCAAATGTTTTACATCTAGAGATAGCCACCTGAGGGTCCTCAGGTTCATAAGATTCATGGAGGACTGGGATTAATTAAGATCTATGGTATTATGACTTTCTCACTTTCAACTGTAACATATAGATGGCGATTGTGCTCTGTAGTTCCAAGCATAAGATCTTCTTCTGAAAATGTGATGGCTGGAGGATCTTCAACATGCAAAGTCTCCGTTAGACAACAGCTCAGTGAAATATGCCTCAAACTTCTCCAGCTCTTTGAGAGTTTCAATTAAAGTATTATGGAGATCTTCTCACATTAAAAGTGCTCCACATACACTAAGTTGTGCTAGAATTTTCCTTAAGTGGGCTAGAATGTTATAGTCGATCCCTTTATTTAGTGAAGGCTTCTTGTTTGAATCCTTAGAGATGACTTTTTCATTGATTTTAATTTTTTTCCTTTATCTTTATTTATTAGCTCTTTCCTCTATTGAGATGGCAACACTCACCCACTTCTCAACTGCACTTGAGCTACTTCTTTCAAATTTGAATCTTCAGATGAATCTGTTGCTTCAGCATATGCTTCTACTTCATTTAATGATGGGCTAGAAGATTTAGAATCACTGCCCAATTTTACATTCTTCATGTCTGCCGATATGGCAGGCTCTAATTCATCTTCATTTGGGAAATAGAGTTCCTCTAAGCTATTATCAGCTTCATGTACCACCAAGCAAGATTCAATGGAAAGTTCTTCATCTTCTTCCCCTGCTTCTTCATTGATCTGAAGCTTGCTAATGAAATCAGCAAGTATGATGGGTCATCTTGCTAGCTGTATGTAATCATCCATATTGTTGGTGATCTTTTGCGTTAATATGTAACCATCCATATTGTTAGTGATCTTTTGTATTACAGTCTTTTTCTTTTTCTTTTTCTTCAATTTATTAATTTGCTTGGCAGACTTTTTAGCCTTCCCTTGCGGCTGTCTTTCATGAGATGAACTAGCCTTTCTATAACTTGGGTTTTTTTTCAACTCAAGTGCAAGCTCAAGTGGTGATTTCCATTGAATACTCGGAACACCTTCCAATAATTTCAACATCTTTGCAGTCTTTTTAAAAACTACAACTAGCCACCCTTCATCATTAACCAATTTCTCCTTGCCTTTATCTTTGCTTGATGGCACTATAGAGGAGGTGATTACCTTTGTAGATTCTTTCTTCGGATGTACCAATACACTGTCTGATAATGTGAATTCTCCAATTCTATGCTTTCGCTCTAACCAATCCTTGAATATGTAGCAATCTAGACCACTTTGAGTGCATGCTTGAATAGTTTAGCCACACTTTTCCTCTTGAAAGAATACTCTTTGTTTACCTTTTCCTTGAGGGTTGGGGCCTCTGAAGCAGCCTCAGGCACCTCATTGCGCCCAAGTATAAGCTTGGGTTGTGGAGTAGGATTGAATGATTTATCTTTCTTTGTAGCGATTTCTTTGTTATTACATTATAATATACGCTGTATCTTTTTTTGAAGGAGGCAAAATATGTTTTACCCTTCTTTGGATCTGGAGCTTTTTATCTTTTATTTATCTTGATGGCTATTAGAGCGTGATAAGTTTAACTTCTCAAACTTAGCCACTCTAGCAAGTAACTCTTGAAATGTGGTAATTGAAGCCATGTAAAGATAAGGCGCCATCTTGTCAGCAATGTTGCCCTAAGTAATTGAATTACATGCTCTTCTTCTAACTGTTGTTCACATTTCATACTCATATTTCTTCAGTTTATGATTTATCTAGTTACTAATTCATCCTTCTTCCTTTTTCTCAAGGGAGAGATCAGCAATAGTTATCTTCTTGACTGCGATGGCGAACCTTTTAATGATCATGGTCTCAAGTTTGACAAAAGTCTTGACAAAGTCATTTGGTAACTCAGCATACCATTCTAAAGCAGTGGAAGTCAAACTGTTGATGAATTGGTGAAATAATAATGCATCATTACCCCTGTGTTATCACAAGATGCTTTGAATTGGGCTAGATGCTGCTTGGAATTTCTATTTCCATCAAATAGATTAAACTTCAGCATTGAGTATCCCTTTGGGTATGGAATTTGATCATACTCCATGAGATATGGATGACCCTTCCTCACCACTTTTTCTGTCTGCTCCGCAACTATAACAGCTTTGATTTTCTCATTCAAAATTGTATCAAGTTAAGAGGCAGTCATAGCTTCAGATGTGCTCTGTACATTTTGAGAAGTAGGTTGACGAGCTGACTCATTTACTTCAACCCTCGCTTCGAGCTCAATTTGTACTCTTGAAGCATGTGAGATTAGGTTTACTGGAGAGTTGTCATGGGCACTACTAGAGGCTTGATGATTATTTGGAGGGACAGGTGTTAGACCTGTCGTAATATTTTTTGTATTAACTGCATCATTGCAGTCATCTGTATCATCATTTCACTTATTTTTGTGTTCAATTGAGTTATTTCTTTATCCTTGATTTTCATTTGGCATTGAATTTATCTCTGCGCCTTTACCAAAGTGGTTGTTTCTGCGAAGGTGGGATTTTCTTCTCTTTCTCCTTCTTCTTCTTCTTCTTGTTGTTCTTCTCCTAAAGGACCAGAGGATGCTTCCTCTATTTGAATATTTTATTATTCTTCAGATTGAGGGGGAGGTGCTCCTGTACTGCACCTATGTTGGTATTGGCACACCAGATGCCTCACTGACGTATTGTACCATATACACTATTGTTACATCCATTGAATCCTCCTCTTCCTCTTCATCCTTTTGGACACGGATCTCTAATCGGCATCTCCCATGGACTTCCAATTCCAAGTGTGGAATTGAGACTCCTTCGATTGGAGGGCTTCGATCAAAGCTAACCTCCTCCTGAGATGGAGTTGATTGGTGGGATCTCCTAGAAGATTCTCTAAGGTGTCGACTGTTAGAAACTTTATCATCTATGGCCTTCTTTTTAGGCTCTCATCGCTAATAAATTTGAGTTGGGACGGATCTCCAGGAGTGCACACCAGATGTCACGTCATGTCTTTTCCCCAAGAAACTTTCTTTTTTTAGTCCTAGGCCTCCATATCTGCTTGCCTTTCCACCGGGACCTTTCGATGGCAGATTCTTGGACATGTAGTCCAAGTGTCACACCCTGATCCTCACTACGCAGGACATGAATTGGTTGGCATCTTGCTGGGATTATGGGATGAGGTCTCCTAGGAGGAGCAGTTCTACCATCCCTGATAACATGACCCTTATATTTTCTTTCCATTAGTCCTCTCTCCTTAACAACTTGGAGGACCCGATGCACTCTTGCAAATATATTTTTGAGTTTCTTTACTAAAGCAGCTAGAGCCTAACGCTGTCAGGTCTAAAAGGATTGCTTAAATTGACCAGTAGAGCTATTATATTTTACCCACTTAAGGTTGTCAAACCTATTATAGGTTGGAATACTCGCTGCTATTTCCATAGTTGGTTGTGCAGCTGGCTAAACAGGTAGTAATTGTTGTGCACGTAGCTCAAGACTTCTCTTTCTTCTTTGCCTCTAGTTGAGCTTGCTTCCAGATGAAGAACCTTCAGCATCGTGCCTCCCAAGGGCAAAGGGTTCAGTTGGCAGGGTTGTGTTGTTCTGAGAAACTAGGGAGACAGTCCTCCTAGTAATAACCCTCTTCATGATGGGGGTCTCTAAGTGACCAAGCTTCTCAAAGATAGATGGTTTCTTCTGAGGCCTCAGCGAGCCTCTTTAGATATTGCTACACATGATGTGCAGGACGTGCATAGGCTTCAGTAGATTGACGCCTAGCAATGTGACATTGGGCCACGATGGCTAAAAAGTCAATGTTACCAAACTGGATGGTAGCCCTGGTGCTTCCAGCATTAATGATGGCATTGGCCAAGCAGATGTTGACCCCATCTCTGAGAGTATCAGTGATGGGAGTATTCTGTAGAGCCATTCTGGAGATTTAAAGGTAAAGATTAGCAATTAACAATAGTTACACTATCCCCTTTCTTCTAGAAATATGGATATAACAAGACAGAACATACTAATGTACGGGAACTAAATAAAATCTCAAATGACTTAAGACTATCTAGAAAGCTTTCAAGTTTTCTCTTTCAACTTCCCATTTTTAATTTCTTTTCATTTGCCAATTATTTTCTTTTTTTTATACTCCACTGCTATTATAACTTAGATTCGACTAGCCAAAGATGAAAAAGAAACTTGTCCCCAGCGGAGTCGCCAGAAATCTTTGAGATCCAAAATTTGCCACCGACCTCTTCGATGAAAAGAGTGATTTAAGTGTCGATGAAAATTTCATAAGGTAGATGAATAGTAAATAAAACACTACCCAAAGATTTTGCCCTCATTTTGTGAGGACTTTAAATATGGTTCCAGGTTACCTATAGGCGCAAGCCCCTATAGTTAATTACCCCTCCCAATATTGAGAGAATACTTTCAATTAAGGCTAATCGATGAATCGTTAAATAATGAGTATATAATAGTAGTGAGTGGAGTTTTAAATTTATGAGATTTATTATTTTAATTTAAAACTTTTTATTGGGGGAATGATGACATGCCCGATCTAGATCCCATGGTTCCCTCATCCTAGGCTGTCGCTGTCCCTAGTCCACTTAGTTAGAGGAGGTAGTCGACCCAAAGGATCCTTGCACAATACATGGGTTACATCTCAAGGTGTCCTGTAGAATGGAGTTTGTCTAAGGGGAAAAATATAAGTCAACCTTAGCTAACATAGGGTATTTTGCCCAATCAAACACATTCTATAATTCACAGCTCAAAGAGCAAAGTCGTTGGGGAACATGCGGGCTGCGGCCATGACCGTAATTTAATGGTGTCATTTTGTGGTAAGCCACTCGATCAGAGGGCTCTGATCGTAACCATCATTTATGTAATGTCATTTTATGATAAAATCACACAGACAAAGAACACGGGCAACATCCTTACGGGCTTAAGATTATTTGAGCATGAAAATAGTTATGCATTTGATTTGACATTGGCTCTTTGTGAGCAAAAGTCTTCTTAATTTGTCACCCCCAGATAAACAGTTATCAAGGGGTGGATTGATTTTAACTTTAAATTTAAATAATTAATTTCATTATATATATATATATATATATATATATATATATATATATATATATATATATATATATATATATATATATATTATTTGATCATTTTATAATTGATTTAGATTTGAATATATGATCATTGATCATTTAAACTATAATAATGATAATCTTTTGAATGCAGTAGACCTTGTCAACTCTGTCTACTTCCTTGTAGAGTATCAGGTCTAAATTCATTGCTTCCATATTTATAATCATCTAAACCTTGTGAACTCTAGCTTGAGACTTGAAGATCGGGTTTGGGACTTTTCTCTTGGGAGTTTGAACCTGAGAAATGTCAATAAATTTATCATTTTATGATAGAATTAGCTTCTCATATTTTATTAAATGAAAGTTATTATAATATCATAATCAAATTTTTTAGGTTTTGTTAACCTGGACCCAGTCCTAAGACCAAACCAGGGTGTAGATTATCTGTTCTTTCATTTTGCATATGACTTGCATATTTCTCTCAGATGTTTGATCTAGTAGAAACTTCAACATTCTTTTTTAAAATTTTGTATGGACATTTAGATGTCTAAGTTGAAGTGATTATATTTGCTATGACATATGTGTCAAATTGCAAGTTTTGATATGAATTTTTGAGTTTTGTTAACCCGGACCCGGTCCTAAGACCAAACCGGGATAATTCATTGCTTCAAAATTTATAGTCCTCTAAACCTTGTCAACTCTAGCTTGAGCATTGAGAATCGGGTTTAAGACTTTCCTTTTGAGAACTTGAACTTGAAAAGTCATATTAATAATGATGATGATAGATTTACCTTTTGTCATTCTATGACAGAATTAGCTTCTCATATTTTATTAAGTTGAAAATAGTATTATGGCATCATTAGATTTTTACGTTTGGTTAACCCGAACCTAGTCCTAAGACCAAACTGGGGTGTAGATATCTGCTCTTTTGTATATGACTTGCATATTTTCCTAAGTGTTTGACTTAGTAAACATTTCAACATGCATACAAGTATCTGTTCCTTAAATGATGTATGGACATTAAGATGTCTAAGTTGAAGTGTAGTTATGTTTAATATGACAAACATGTCAAATTGCAAGCGCAGATTTTTCAATATCTTCAAATATAAATCAAGTATAAATTTGTTCTATAAAAAGTGCATATTTAATCTTTCAAATGTTTATTATGGATCAAATGTAAGCATCTATTCAATGAGGTATGGATTTGATTTTCCCAAATATTTGTAGCAATGCAAGTATATATCTGTTCTACAATAAACCAAGCATCCATCTATTTTGTAGAGTATGAATTTGATTCTTCCAAGTATTTGCATGAATCAAATGGTTAATATAAAAGAATATTATTTCATAAAGTAAGCATAGACTTCATTTAACTTGCATATTAAAGACACTCAAATTGAATAGAATGCAATAACACTTCGGATATGCACAATGAATCATTTCACTAGGCATTTAGCATGAAGCCCAAAAACTATGAACTCATATGTAAGAATGGTTCATGATTCATGTTTTGATTTAATTTTTTGAATATTTGTATAAATCATAAGACAATAAACTTAAATGTAAGATTGATCATAAGCATATATAGAATCTCATTCATTTAAATGCTTAAATAAATCTTAAATCAAATATTCATTTTCATATCAATATTTAATGAAGGCATCTCCTTCATATTCATTTTTATTATTAAGCTATCAAATCATATCTTCTGCTTGTGAACAAATTTCAAATCTTTTATGATTTAAATTTTATTTAACTTGAGCCATTAGGATTGAATCAATTGATTAATATTTTTCATGAAAAGTTTGAATTTTGATTCACTTCTCTTTCATGTCATGTCAAGTTTAAAAGTATGATTCAAATCATATCAAATTCAAACTTTTTATAGATTTGATTTATTAAAAATTTTGGCAACCTCCCGGCGTCATCCCCGCATAGGGGGCTACTTCAGGAGACTAGGCCTTCCCATCATGCCAAGAAAGGCGTGCATGGTAGGTGTCATAATATGTCACAGCCGCAATATT
Organism: Cymbidium sinense; assembly: GCA_021442155.1. NCBI lineage: Eukaryota > Viridiplantae > Streptophyta > Magnoliopsida > Asparagales > Orchidaceae > Cymbidium > Cymbidium sinense. Next base: position 81,109,179 of record CM038217.1, on the reverse strand, counting down.
TTATTTGCCCACCACGTAAAGAAAGGTATGATTGGATTAACACAGTGTAGCAAAGTATTTCTTTGCCACGTTGGAACAATATGAACAAGTATTTATATCGCAAGGCATATTTCCTTGCCACATTGAAATAATGTGAGCAAGTACTTATAGCATAAATTTTTCTGCAGCATTAGAATAATGTGAATGGGTACTTATCACAAAGCAGGTTTCTCTGTCACATTGGAACAATGTGAACAAGTACTTATCACAAAATGGGTTTCCCTGTCATATTGGAACAATGTGATTAGGTACTTATCATAAAGCAAATTTTCTTGCCACATTGGAACAATGTGAACAGGTACTTATAGCATAACTTTCCCTGCCACATTTCAACAATATGAACATGTACGTATATCACAAGTTTTTCTATCGCATTGGAACAATGTGAATGAATACTTATCATAAAGCAAATTTTTCTACCACATTGAAACAATGTGAGCAAGTACTTATCACAAGTTTCTCCATCGCATTGGAATAATATGAACAAGTACTTATCATAAAGCAATTTTAACAAATTTACATTCACATGTCCATAAAATTAAAATACTATTGAAACCCCCTTACTATAACATGATTTTCATCACCATTTCACCTTAATTTTGCATTTGGAATATTCAAATAATAAGCTATGACATAACTTTAGATCACATGTGAGCACAACTCCATCCTTGTCACTTTGAATATAAAGGAGGAAATACCTTTCTCAAAGCCCACAACATAGCAATTAAAGGTCAAGAGATATGCATATATTTTATCTTTAGCTCATGGTAATTTTTTGCACGTAGTGCTTGATTTGCATAGAACAAAACAATCAACTTCATTGAATGAATATGAATCTAAATTTTTGATTCATTGCATGATAACAATAGAGAGAAAGGAACAATAACATTGTTAGCAAAGTCAACCACTCCCCCTCTCATCCCTTTTTTTTATAAATGATAGCCAAGTAAGGAACAAACCAAATAAGGCAAATAACCATATTAAATTTGATATTATGCAAATCAAGTTTCATATTTTGTAAAACATCCATATGACCACAAAATTGAAATTTAAAATCCTTTTTTTTATCTTTCCCAAATCCTACAAAAGAGAAGGCCATTTGGTAGTAGGATAAGAGGAGATTTTAATAGCAAAATGACAGCAAGAAATCCCACATAATTTTGCCTCCTTTCAAGTTTTATTATTTCAATTTTTTTAAAAAAATATGACAAAGGAGATGTCAATTTGATAGCAGGATAAGAGCAAGCTATAAAAGGAAAATGACAGTGAGAAATCCCATAAAATTTTGCCTCCTTTCAGATTCTATTACCGTAATAAATTCAGGATTCAAAAGCCAAGTAAGCTCAGCTAATGGGCCAATTTAGCTTGGATTTTATAAGCCCACTATCCCCTTTCTCTTTGATTACCAGCTAATCTCGTGAAGGGCTTTGTGGGAAATAAGGTTGAGCAACGATCAGCTTAGGGAGATGTGGCAATTCAGCCTGTCGCTCAGGAAACTGTAACAAAATGAGGGTAGCTTGTTGGGATCAATGAGCCATAAGTGAGATGGGGTAGAGAAGGACGGTTGGGAGGTCTGCTGGGATGTAGAGGACAATAGCATGGAGATGACATGCTTGTTGTGTGAATAGGAAACAGATGAGAGAGTTGAAGAGGATCGGCTAAAAGGAGGTTGTTGTAGGTCGGGTATGAAAGAACAAAAGAGCGAGCTTGAGAATAGGAAGAGTTTCGTCCATACCTGGGTGGAGAGATTGAAGAGAGGGCAACAACAATGGATTCTCAGTAAGTAGAAAGAGTGCGAGCCTCTTATGTGCTGCTCGATTAGGAAGATCGAAACGAGGGAGGGAAGTCACGTGAAACTGAGAGGGCTGCTCATCGTGAGAGAGAGAGCTCAAATGAGAACGAGAGAGGGGATCGCGCGAATTGTGGGGCTTCGGATGCTCGATCAGGATTTAGGGTTGAGTGATCAATTAGTAGTGCCCAATGAAATTTATTGGGCGACTGTTTTAATTGGATGAGTGGGCAGCAGGATTAGGGCAAATATTAGAAATTTAAAATAGATTAGCAGCTATTAGTTATTTTAATTACAGATTAACATAACTTTACATCAAATCTTATAAAATTATTTTGTGTGATGAACCCTAATAATATGGGTGTCAATTTTAAGTGATTTCATTATGTTGGACGTAATGGCGCAGTCGATTTCACGATTGGAGATCATTTGAGCGACTTCAGTAATAATCAGAGTGAAATCAAGCTTAAATTATGTGACATCGCATTAAAATCACTTGACGTTCACGTAGACTTTACCAAATTGATCGTTGAAGATGTCGTTTGATAGATTTTGACATTTTGACAATAAAAACACAGTCAATTTTGCAAATGAAGATCGTTCAGACGTCATCGGGGCTGCTCGACCTCAAAATGCATGTAATTTCATTAAAAATTAATTTTAATTAATTGATCAATTATTAATTTATCTAATATTTTTTAATTAATTTTAATATTTTAAATGCAATTATGAAGCCAAATTTTCAAATCGCGGTGGTTTTGATCGAATCTAATCGTGATTAGGGCATTTTAAACCCAATTTATGAGATGCTGCATTTGTTAATTATTAATTTTAACTTTTGTGCTTCATTTGATTTATGAACCATATGTGGAGGTCAACATTAACAACTTTGACATGTTATGTGGAATTGAATGCATATGAAAATGAGATCCTTACTTAACAACTTTGATATGTTAAGTGGGAATCAAATGTTCATGAAAATGAGATCCTCATTTAACAACTTTGATATATTAAGTGGAATCAAATGCATATGAAAATGAGATCCTCACTTAACTACTTTGACATGTTAAGTGGTATCAAATGCATATGAAAATGAGATCCTCACTTAACAACTTTGATATATTAAGTGGGAATCAAATGTTCATGAAAATGAGATTCTCACTTAACAACTTTGACATATTAAGTGGAAACCAAATGTACATGAAAATGTGATTCTCACTTAACAACTTTGATATGTTAAGTGGGAATCAAATGTACATGAAAATGAGATCCTCACTTAACAACTTTGATATATTAAGTGGAATTAAATGTACATGAAAATGAGATCCTCACTTAACAACTTTGATATGTTAAGTGGCATCAAATGCATATGAAAATGAGATCCTCACTTAACAACTTTGATATGTTAAGTGGGAATCAAATGTTCATGAAAATGAGATTCTCACTTAACAACTTTGACATGTTAATTGGAATCAAATGTACACAAAAATGAGATCCTCACTTAACAACTTTGATATGTTAAGTGGAATGAAATGCATATGGAAACAAGATCCTCACATAACAACTTTGATATGTTAAGTGGGAATCAAATGTTCATGAAAATGAGATTCTTACTTAACAACTTTGACATGTTAACTGGGAACCAAATGTACATGAAAATGCGATTCTCTCTTAACAACTTTGATATATTAAGTGGGAATCAAATGCATTTGATATGCCCTCTTTCCTTTGACAAACATGGCATGTCAAATAAGATTCTAAAATAGAGGGGAAATTTATTTAACAAATCTTAAGTATGTTAAATAGATTTCAACAATATGCTTTGATACCATGTATGTGTTTTCTTGATTTTGAAAAGATAGAAACCTCAGCTCTAGCATATGTGAAATATGTTGAGTGGAGTTTCAATTTTATGTTACGATTTGAAAAGAAAATCTTTATTCAACAAATTTCAGCAAGTTGAATGAAGGTGGCTATTTTCAAAAATGTGCTTTTAAAAAGTGTCATTTTGTGAAAGAGTTTATTTTCTTGAATTTTATGATGAACCTTGCCTCACCAAGCTAATGGTGAGGAGGTTCTAAATTTTTATTATCTCCTTCTCTATTGATAAATTTTGTTCTCACCTATTGGGGATCCCAACAAGGGTTTCAAGACATGCATGGAGTGAGGTCCTAAAACTTAAAGGATGTCGGCTAACTTTGCTTAAGAATGAATTAAGCTAAGTGCTAATGGAAGAAAAGATATTCTCAAACTTACATGAAATGCAAGTCCACTATCGATGCTTGGAGATAATAATTATCTACTAGAGATGGAGAGAAAAACCATCCCAGCGAAGTCGCCAAAAAAATCTATGGTATTTAATTTTGCTTGTGTTATGTGTGTATATGTGAGCGGACACCACGCAGAACTGAGGATATACTTATTGAGATGATCGGTACGACATCAAGGAATAGTGTACTATCTCAAAAGATAGAAGTCTACTCTACGATGGACCTAATCACCTAATGAGGACTTCTAAGGCATGATAGGTCTTCGAATATACTAGAGATTTTTCCCCTACTTTACATGAAAGAGGAAAGTAGGGTTTATTTAAATCGGGTTCATTAAGTTCCCTATGGAGGCAAGCCTCCATAGTTAATTACATCTTAAGGAAAGTGAATTCCTTAAGAATACCCTCGATTAAAGTAGGTGATTATTATCTCCAAAGAATTCAAAGATAGGGCTATCAATAAATTGGTTGTGTTTTAGAAAATCAAGTGGGATTGATCAAAAGAGAAGATTTATTATCGAAGCCAAAGGAGTGAGTAGGGAATGCTCATGATACTAGAAAGCCTAGTGAGCACTCCAATCCATCATATGGTTGTGCCTTATACATTTGAAATTGAGGAGATTTATTTATTTGAGTTGAAATTTTATTAGAAATCTAGGTCTTATAATTCCACCATACAAGATTGTGAAAATACCTAAGAGGTGAGGATTTATGCTTGTAGCCCCAAAGGAAAACAGCAACCTCATATCTTAAATCTAGATAGCTTTGGCGAGGGCCAAGGCATGACCTAAGTCTAAGGCAAAAATGGGTATATGATTTACCTCCATAAGAGAGAGTAAACCACCCAACGGACTTATTATCGCTTAGAGTGGCAACCAGCTAACTCCTTCTATGCTTTAAATCTATGTAGGCAAGTCATATGCTTTGCAAGATGCTTAGGTTGTTATTTATTTAGAAAAGAAACTAAGTCTTTAAGCCCACTCCCTAAGAGATTAGAGCATAAGGGGTATGAATAATGACTTAATATAATACAAATTCTTATCAAGTTTTATTTAATTTTGGACTCTTTATTTTGACACGAGCTATAGGATATTGTATGCCTAAATGCATGAGAAGTTGATTATGGGTCAAATCAAAAGGGAAAGAGGTGTTCTTCCATCATAGGCTCTTAAAGATTAAGCCCATTTCTATCTAGCAAATATAGAAGCCCTCTCTTAACAAGAGTAAAATAAGATGGTTATGCATGATATTATACATACAACATCCAGCTAAGGGGTTGTTAAATATTTTATTATCTTGATTTAATGCCTAGGATTTCACATGAGATTATAAGTTATTTTATAGATTTAGTTATGAGTTGTTAGTTTGGGTAGAAAAATTAATTTTTATCCCATGAGCCTAATCACATCCAAGACATACACCAAATCATAAATAAACTATGAAGAGGCATGCTTTTTCTAATGCACAAGCTAAACAAAATATCAAATAATTTTATAGAGCTATTGTAAAAGAATAAGAGGTCGATACGGTCGCATACCACCGTACAACCCAAAAAGAAATATGGGTAGCCGAGCTCTACCCTTATACATCCTGGCATAATGAAAGAATAATTATAATTATAAATGATGAATATTATGGGGGTCTTCATTCTTTCTTCTTTCTTCTTTCATTTCTTTATTTGATTTGTTCCATTTCTTTCTTCCTTCTATCTTGATTTGGGTATGCTTTCTTCAAAGGCATCACATGATATATAAGACTTGGTCTTATAGCCAATGCTCTTCCTAATCCCTCATAAAACTTATCCTAATCCTAATGTAAAATTACATTAAAAAGAAGGAAAGTAAATCTAGTTACACCTGCAAAATAAATGTTAGCTAAATACACCATACAACCCAAGCAGTTATAAGAATAATTTAGACTTAACACTCCACACATGAGTAACCAAGCCCACCTGTCCTAACTTGAGTTATGCTTAGGGGCTAAGCAACCTGCATAGCAAAAGCATTTATATTTTTATTATGATAGCCCCTTAAGCACAACCCCATGCAAAAAATATGATGAAGCTAATCACGACCTAACTTTCAGTCTATGAGGCATACACCCTAACATCCAGTCTAAAATAATATATCACAAAACAAGCACACATCAAACCATACATCACCTTAACATAAAACTAGAAATGGTGACTTAGTCTAATGTGTGTGCACTAAAGCTTGTGTGATATGTCCTAACTAGGCTTTAGAGTTGTAATTTGCTAAGTGTGAGGGATTTAATTTATAAAGGGTTGATTTCTCTTTAAGTAATTTAATTGATTTGGAGATTTTATTTAGTGTCTTTTTTTGTTTCATATAGCCTACACAAAATAACTAAGTGTTATAAAGAGAAAAGGAGAAGAGACCCCTCTTTCATCCCTACCTTAACTCACTTCTAAAGCAAATTAATTAATCAATTTTCTTTAGTGACTGGCTTATTACATGTTTTGATTAACCCTAGATTTAGGTTCACTCTAAATGACCTTATTCAATAAGAAAGGCATCTTAAGATTAATTTGAATGAATTACTATCACATAACACATGTTCATTCATTTCTTTTCATCATGTATATCATTAATATGAATAAATCTAAAGCATATCTACACATGCAATTTATATTTCTAGCATACTTGAATGATAAATGTAAGGAAGTGTATTTAGAATTTAAATATTTCATTTGATTGAATTATGAATGCATGCCTTTTTAATAGAAAAGAGGGATTTTTCATCCATTAGATACACACATTCACATATATAAAATTTTAAGTGAGTACATCGCCATTATTTTTTTTGCACGGGGGTGAACAAGACTTACTTAGGGCTACTTAAATCCTCACAACCCCGGGGTGTCCAGACTAATATACCACTTTTCTTAGATACATATAGATGTATAAGCAACCATAAGGATAGAAAAAACTCATGCAAAAGTTGTGTTTGATTTATGATTCTTATTCATTGGCCATATCATACATACATATGTATATAAGTTTTAAGTAAGTATGTCGCCATTATTTTCTAGTAGGGGCATAAAGTACAAGACCTATTTAGGGCTACTTAAAGTCTCACAGTCCCGAGGTGTCAATACTAATATACCACTTTTTTCAAATACATATAAATGTACAAAAAGAACCATAAGAATAAGAAGTCATATTTGATTTAATTGTATGATTTACATATGTGATATAAAATTCTTCCTAAGTCTTAACATAGAGATGCATAAGAGTAGATTTAGACAAATATTGTGTTCTTTTTAAATAAATTATGCATATATAAATCTTATGTGAATCCATGTAAGATAAGGAGAGAGAACCTCATATTACATATCTTATATTACCATCACATGCAAACTTATATATATTTGTAATTAACATTCATATATTATAATTAATTTATGGGCTTTTGAAAATAGATTTTGATTTAATAGTCATAATAGACACATCTATTAATTTAAATCAACAAATGCAACTAGACATAAAATAAACTATTTCATTTAGCTAATTTTTTAAATAAATGAATGCATGATTTCACATGGCAAGCAATATTTAACATGATTGGAAAGAAATAAAGGAATATAAGCACATGATTTCATTCATCCCAATTAATTTCTAAGGATAATCATACTAAATAAGGCTATTTAAAATAAACCACAAAGTTCTTTAAAGACATTTTTAACTTTGAGTTTGATTTGATTTAGGAAATATGAAAGAGGTTTGCTAATCCTAATACAATTCCCCATGTGTGAATTAATTTGGTTTAATGAAGAATATTTAGGTTGATTTTATGTTTTAATTAGGTTAAGGTATGAATTAAGTGAATTAATTAACCCTTACCTATATCACCTTAATCTAATTAACTAATTAATAATAAGCCAATATGATATGCAACCACATGAAAAGTAAATTTGCAATGCTCCTTAGGAATGAAAGGTGCCTAATGCAATTGGCTTATGATTAATAGTTAATTAGGCTTAAGGGATCACACTTAACTATTTTTATGATTTTCACACACATGTGAGCTAACCATAATTTCATTATCTCTCACCTTGGATTATTGAACACCCAAAGAGCTACCCAAGATCAATTAAAGGTTGCCTAGATGTGAAGTGGATTTTAGATTGAGTTAAATCAAACTTATTAATTAATTGGTTGATTTCTTTGATTATATTTTGAATAGAATGATGAAATTAGCTTAGAGAAAGGGATCAAGGACAAGGCCTCACTCCTTAATCCCCAAGCCATTTCAAACACTCAATTAGGCTCTAATTTTTATCTTGGGAATTAATTAACTAATTAAGCAATTAATTACCATTGATCATCAATTAATTTAATTCCAAAAATGAAGGAAATCTAGGAAATGAATTAGAAAAAAATATCCCAATTACACTCCCTAAGTTCTCTTACTATTCCACAGAGGTAAGTAGGCTTAATTAATTAATTAAACCATTGTTCATTCTAATTATCATTAATTAAATTAACAAAGTGATTAAGGCTTAATAAATTGATCTCACTAATTAAGAAATCAATAAAATCCCAAAAAATAGGGGAGGTAGAGGTCATCCCCCTAGATATCCACAAAAAATTTGACATTAATTAGATGCTTAATTAAGGGGTAATTAAGCTAATTAAATTCCTAATTAAATATTAATTAAGCCAAAATCACCATTCAAAATTAATTAATAATAAATTTCCTAAATTATACTCTGAAATACCTTTAAAATGAGCTAAAGTTTATATTTTTTAGATTTTTCAACAATTAATTATAAATTTAAGAAGTTTCAGTCTTAAAATTTAATTAAAATAGCCTAATTATAGCCTTAATCTCATCAGGCCACATGGTGGCTGACGCGGTGCGCTTTTCACGTTGCGTGACGGTAGTGGATATTTAAGTTGTCATATCCGAAGGCTAACTCAAATGGCAGTGGACGCGGTTTCTCTGTGGACCCTCCGATCTAAGATCGGACGGCCACAATTCGAGCCGCAGTTAAGGAAGAAAATAGTGTGGGATCTACCGTGATCTAATCATAACTGTCCGTTCAAATCACATAGAATAGACGGTATATGATCTTCCTCCATCACGAGTGATGAAAGATGAGCATCGTCTATCTTTCCCCATTCAATCTGGGCTCACTCGAGCTCGGATTGGGATCAAACTAATCACACACCTCCCACACCTTCAAAGGAGGGGAGATGCACATCCAACGGTAAAATTCACATGGGATTTAAATTCTCTTCGAAAAAGACCAAGTATGATTTCCCTATAGCTATGATTTTGAGGAATTACCTCATCAGAGCTAATGTTTGGTGGTGGGTCGTGGGAGGTAGCTTCGCCTAGTTAAGGCGAGGTCCTATTGAGAAGCTTTGAGCTTGATTTGGTGCAGAATGCTCGGTCGGCCACCTCAAGCATGTATGAGCCTCGGCTTCAATCGAAGTCGCACCTCTGGTCACTTGGGAGCTCGGGAAATGACTCGTTTGGCTTCAACGGAGTGTGGTGAGAATGTGGGTAAGAGGAATTTGAATTTGATTGCGTAACAAGGGACTATTGATCAAAGGCTTGATGTCCTATTTCAGCTTTGCTCGAGAATGAGAAATGTTGATCGAGGGCTTGAGGATGCTTGGGATCACTTTGAGGGAGTTTGAAAATGCCTTAGGAAGTCTCTCAATATAAATGCCTGCATTTGCCACATGAATTGAGGGGGTATACCCCTTAATTTCTCATGATGGACGGACGGGATGCATCCCATAATTTTTGTTGATTAGCCACCATCAGGTCATCAAAGGGGTCATCATCAGTGCCATGTGTCTCACCAGGAGTGGCCAAGGCAGTGGCAGGAGTCTCAAGGCTTGATATGGAAGGATTGAGTTGGGTTGGTTCTTCCTTTGCCCATGGGGTGTTTGGTCATGGAGGTGGCTATTGGTCTTGCTTCCCTTGGTTCATGGCAAGGGCTAGGATGGCTTAGGGTGGGCTAAAGTGGCTTAGGAGTTCCTCATTTGGCACTTTGATGGCTATCATGGGGAGGCAAAGTGGACTTTGCCACTTAAGGAAAGGATCCAATGCAAATGACAGGGTGTCCATTGGTTAATCCCCTTGGGTTGGATCCCACATGAACTTGGGTTGGTTTGGGGCTGACCTAGGGTCCAATTAGTTTGAGTTAGGTCAACCACCAAGGTTCCATAAGGTGGTTTTGGGTGATTTGGGTTCATATGATCAAAATGTGTTCATTTGGGCCAGGTTGGGTTGGGTTGACCAATTGGTCAAATTAGGTCAAACAAAGATTGGGTTAGGCTCAAATGAAAGGTGTTTTGGTTCAATTGATTTGGGTTAGTTTGGCCTAGGTTTAGATTTGACTCATTTGGGTTCAAAAGGATCAAATTGGTCAAGTTGACCAATTTGACCAATTGATCAAATTAGGTTGGGTTAGGTGTTGAGTCAAGTTCAATTTATCAATTAAAAATGATTGTAGGCTTTGGTTTTATTTATTTTGGATTTAATTTGAATTTTGGCTAATTTGACCCTTTAGGTCAATTTGGGCTAGGTTAGGTCAAGTTGACCAATTAGTCAACTTAGGCTCAATTATAGCTTTGGTCAAGTTCAATAAATGATTTGGAATGAACTTGAGTCATTGATTGCAATCAATTTGAATCAAATCATGATTTTATCAATTTTAGCCTTTTAAGTCATTTTGGATCAACTTAGGACAAATGGTCAATTGGACTTGATTTGGCTCAAGTGCGGGTTTGGTCATGTTCAATCATTGATCATGAATGAGTTTGAGTCAATGGTTTCAATCAATTTGGCACATGGTGGATTTCAGCTAGTTTGGGTTTCATTTAGGCTAAATGTTGACTTGGTCAAAGGCTAGGTTTGACTTGGTTTGACCCAATTCATTGCAATTGATCACCCTATGATGATTGTTGATCATGATTGAAGGCTTAGATGGGCTTGGTTCAATCCAATTTGGGGTGGATCAGAACTTGGCTCAAGAAGGTCTTTTAGGTCACTTTGAGTCAAGTGGACCTAAATGGATTGGTTGACTTGATCATAGCTTGTTCCAAGTTTAGTTGAATTCACATATGGACTTAGGATGGAAATATAAATCCAATTGCAAGTTGTTTGAAGTCAAATGAATTTTGGTTCATATGACAATCTTCAAGTCAAAAGGGTCAACATGGGCTTGACTTGGGTTGACTTGGGTTTGGTTTGACAAGGGTGGCTTATATTTATATTTTCATCAATGATTGAAGGAATGATTGAATCATGAAGAAATTCATGGGTTTTGAGTTGATTTGGGTGTCATTTAGTCAAGTTCAAAAGTTTGGCTAAAAGGGATAAAATTGAGAATTTGATTTGATTTGGATTTGGTTTGGACCATTTGGATTTATATTTTATTTATAGTTGTGAATATAAATGAAGACGTAAATGGGTTGTAAAAAAAAATTATTTGAGTTTGGAATGATTTGGAAGTAAATTTGACCAAGTTAAGGGATGTAGGTCAAAAAGGATAATCTAGAGAATTTGTTTGGTTTGATTTATTTTTGGTCATTGGAAGGTGGGTTTTATTTATATTTGTGAATATAAATGAAGGAATGATTTATGTATAAATAAATCAATTGAGTTTGATTTGATTTGGATTAAGGTTTGGTTAAGCTTATGGAGGTAGGCCCATATGGCTTAGGAAAGGAATTTTGAGATCTGGATTTAGTCATGGGTTTCAATTACTGGAAATTGGATTATTTTTTTTTTTTTTTGGAATTTGGATTGAGATTTGATTTGAGATTGAATTTGATAATTTATAAAATCAATTGGATTGGGGTTGATTTGAATTTGGTTAAAGCTAAGTCTAAAAGATAAAATCAAAGGGCTTAGGAAGAGATTTGGATTTAATGATGGATTTCAATCATTGAATATGGAATTGATTTTGAACTTTTGAATTTGAGGTTTGGTTTGAAAGAAGGAAGCAAGGATGGGTTTAGGCTATAGGCAAGTCCTCTTAAGTCCCTAAGGCACAACTTATTCCTATGGCTAACTCTTCTAAGTCTCTAAGGTTAGGTTAAGTGTTCACCTAATCACTAGAAGTATCTTAAGACTAAGAAACTCTTAGTGTCTATAAGTGTCCTGGATCTATGATGAGAAAGTTGAGAGCTCACTCTAAAAGTAAGGTCAACACTCGACTGCCCAACTTTTCTCTTTTCTAGGGTGTAATACCCGGCCGCATCAGCCTTTTATTTTTTTACAGTAGTCTATACAATTGTATTTAGTTTGTGCACTTGAACAGCATGATTTTCATAGTTTCTTAATGATTGATGTTGAATGTGTGGCCTAGATGTAATAGGCTCTTATGATAAAAATAATTTTTCCACCCAACTAACAACTTATAACTAAAATTTAAAATAACTTTCAACCTTACTTTAAAGATTAGGTTGTAATCAAGATAATTAAAAGATTTAGCAACTCTTTAGCTGTATGTTGTATGGCTTGCAAGTCATATTGTATGACTCTTGCAAAAAAAAGGCTTCATTTTAGCACCTTAAATACCACTTGACATATGAGAGCAACCTCTTATGATGGAGATTCACCCTCTTTCTCTTCTAATTTGGCCAATAACCAAATTTCATCATGCATTTAGGCATAAAATATCTTAAAACCTAAGTCCAAAATATTGTGTCAAAATGATCAAAAATTATAAAAATTTTGCATTTTAAAATAAGTCATATGCCCATGTCAATCATGCTCTAGTCTCTTATGGAGTGTATTTAGAACTCTAGTCTCTTTCTAATTAAATAACAAGCCTAGCCATCTTTCAAATTCATAGGAGAGGACTACATGATTTTGAATCATAGGAGGTGTTAGTTGGCATCCACTTCAGGTGGTTGTAAGTCTAGAAGAGTCGGATAAGTTTACCATCTCTTTTAGAGGTAGACCCTTATATCCCTTTTCCTCTTAGATTTAGGTCTTGCTTTTAACTTGTGTTAAAACTTCCTAGATTTAGGATACGATGTTGCTTATTTCCTTCAGGCTATGAGCTCAACTCCTCACCTCTTAGGCATTTTCACAATCTTATGTTGATGGATTATAAGCCCTAGCATTCTAAGAAAATTTTAACTGAAACAAAATAAATTCTCTCTTTCAAACATGTAAAGCCTCACCATAGGGTAGATTGGGGTGCTCAATTGGCTTCTAGTATCATAAGCACTTCCTACTTATCTTCCTTTAGAATCTAAAATTAGTCTTTCTAATTGAACATTCTCACTTGATTTTCTAAAAATAACTAATTTATTCATAGTCTTAACCTTAAAATCTTTGGAGATAATTGATTGACTACTTTAATCGAGAGTTTTCTTAAGAAATCCCATTTAATATGATGTAGTTAACTATGGAAGCTTGCCTCCATAGGGAATTAAATAAACTGGCTTAAAATAAACCCCGCTTTATTTTTCCATATAAAGTAGGAAAAAGATCTCTAGTATATATGAAGACTTATCATATAGGATGATGTTTCTACCTTTTGAGATGTTGCATCATACCTTAATGTCATACTCGATAAATTTAATAAGTACCCCTAAGATCTATGTGATGTCCACCAGACCTTCAAATTAAAACACCACAATTATGCACTCCACAATTATGAATCTATATGATATTATAAACTATTTTAAGTGAATTCTAAGAGTTTTTGAGTTGTTCTATATCAATTTTTCAGGAGTACAATTTGTATACTCTAGAGTGTACTACCTTTTTTGATAAGTATTCTATTATGTACTCCCCAATTACAGATCTATATGATATTATAATCTATTTTTAGTGAACTTCAAAAGTTTTTGAGTTATTCTATATCCATTTTTCAAGAGTATAATATGTACACTCTGGAGTGTACTATCTTTTTTTGATAAGTATTGCATTGTGTACTCCCCAATTATGGATCTATATGATATTATAAACTATTTTGAGTGAATTTCTTAGTTTTCCAGAAGTACAATTTGTACACTCTAGAGTGTACTACTTTTTTATAAGTATTGCATTGTGTACTCTCTAATTATGAATCTATATGATATTATAAACTATTTTGAGTGAATTTCAAGAGAATTTGATTTGTTCCTTTTTTATATGTAAAGCATTGTGTGCTCCCCAATTATAGATCTACATGATATTATAAACTATTTTGACTGAATTTTAAGAGTATTTGAGTTGTTCTTTATCAGTTTTTCAGGAGTACAATTTACATACTCTAGAGTGTATAACTTTTTTTTATAAGTATTGCATTGTGTACTCCCTAATTATGAATCTATGTGATATTATAAACTATTTTGAGTTAATTTCAGGAGAATTTGAGTTGTTCTGTATCTATTTTCCAAAAGTATAATATGTACACTCTGGAGTGCACTGCTTTTTTTATATAAATATTGCATTATGTACTCCCTAATTATGAATCTATATGATATTATAATCTATTTTGAGCGAATTTCAATATTATTTGAGTTATTTTGTATCTATTTTCTAGGAGTATAATCTGTACACTGGAGTGTACTGTATTTTTTGATAAGTATTGCATTGTGTACTTCCTAATTATGGATATATATGATATTATAAACTATTTATAGTGAATTTAAAAAGAATTTGAGTTATTTTGTATTAGTTTTCTAGGAGTATAATCTGTACACACTAGAGTATACTATCTTTTTTGATAAGTATTGCATTATATACTCCCCAATTATAGATCTACATGATATTATAATCTATTTTGACTGAATTTCAAGGATATTTAAGCTATTCTGTATCAATTTTCTAGGAGTACAATCTGTAGACTCTAGAGTGTACTGACTTTATTTATAAGTATTGCATTGTGTACAATCTGTATCAATTTTCTAGGAGTACAATCTGTAGATCTATATGATATTATAAACTATTTTGAATGAAATTAAGAGTATTTTAGTAGTTTGGGTCCATTTTTTTTAGGAGTATAATATATACACCCTAGAGTGTACTACATTTATATATATATATATATATAAAGCATTATGTACTCCCCAATTATGGATCTATGTGATATTATAAACTATTCTAAGTGAATTTCAAGAGTAATTGAGTATTTTTGAATAATTTTTTTAAGAGTACAATCTATACACTCTAGAGTGTACTGCCTTTTTTTATATGTAAATCATATTGTACTCCCTAAATGTGGATCTAAATATTATTATATGTTGTTTTCAATTCATTTCAAGAGTAATTGAGAATTTTGAACCATTTTTCTAGGAGTATAATCTATACGCTCTAGAGTGTACTACCTTTTTTTAAAATTTAAATAGCAGGGTACTCCTTAATTTTGGAGCTAAATGATATTACATGTTATTTTGAATTCATTTCAGGAGTAATTGAGTATTTTTATCCATTTTTTCAGGGGTACAATCTGTACACTCTAGAGTGTGTTACCTTTTTTAAAATTTATGTAATGGGGTACTCCCTAATTTTGGAGCTAAATGATATTATATATTGTTTTGAATTCATTTCAGTATTTTTGAATCATTTTTCTAGGAGTATAATTTGTACACTCTATAGTGTACTACCTTTTCTAAAATTTAAATATCGGGGTACTCCTTAATTTTGGAGCTAAATGATATTATATGCTATTTTGAATTCATTTCATAACTAATTGAGTATTTTTTATCTATTTTTCCAGAAGTACAATATGTACGCGCTAGAGTGTACTACCTTTTTTAATTTGAATAATGGGGAACTCCCTAATTTTAGAGCTAAATGATATTATACACTATTTTGAATTCATTTTGGCAGTAATTGAGTATTTTATTTATTCATTTTTCTAGGAGTACAATCTATACACTCTAGAGTGTATTGCCTTTTTTATTTAAATAATGGGGTACTCCTTAATTTGGGAGCTAAGTGATATTATATGCTATTTTGAATTCATTTCTAGTAATTGAGTATTTTTGTTCCATTTTTTCAGAAGTATGATATGTACACTCTAAAGTATATTATCTTTTTTTATGTGTAAATCATAGTGTACTCCCCAACTGTGGCTCTAAATGATATTATATATTAATTTGAGTGCATTTCAAGAGTAACTGAGATTTTTTGATCATTTTTTCAGAAGTACATTTGTACACTCTAGAGTGTACTATCTATTATAGCAGTAATTTGGCCTGTTTTAAGGTTTGATATTATTCTTATTATTATTGGAGCTTGGATGCATCCATTCTGATGTCATTTGTAACTGTACACTGGTGTACAATCAGTACACTCTAGAGTGTATTGCCTATTATAATAGCAATTTGACCTATTTTAAGGTTTTATATTATTGTTATTATTATTGGAGAATGAATGCATCCATTTTGATGTCATCTGAGGATATACACTCCATAGTATAATGCCTTATAGCAGCAATTTGACTTGTTCTGAGTCTAGAAATCAATTGTGAGGATATTAGAGTTTCAGTTTATGCAATATACTGAATTTTATGGCTACACACATTTATAAAAAAGTAGTACACTCAAAAATCATGAATGCATAACTCAAAGTATAATCTAGTAGCAATAGAGTCAAATACTTTCAATCAAATTGAATTAAAAAATCAAAAATTGATCGGAACATAGCTTCAACTAAACATAAAAAGTAATAATAAAAAAATAGTTGACTCTCTATTTCATGCATCATAATTTTTCCCTCTAATAATGTTCATCATCATCTTGGTGTATCCTTCAATCTGACTTACTATTGATCTTGAGTGAAATTCTTGATAAATAGAAACATCATTTCAATTTCTTAAATGTAAAAGAAAAAATAAAGCATTATAACTTGCATACCTTTGAAAAGCACTCTGGCATTACAAAAAGGGGATGCAATAGGTGACTCTCTATGTTCTCCAACTATTGCAACTTGTTCATTTCTCTATAACAGAAAAAATATAATGAGTGAAAATTACACAGTAATAATTGAGGATTATATTTTTAAGGATTATTAGAAAATTGTTGCCTTTTTTATTTCTCTCCCAATATCCTTTCAATCTTGCATTAGAAACACCCTTCAGTCGCATCTTAGTTGGGTCCTTCAATGAGTTATTATAATTGAAATCTCTAACAGTATACTTCTTTTTCTTTTTTGTATGATCCATTTGTGGTGATTTCTCACATGATATTAAGTCAATATCATCGGATAATTTCTTCAAAGAATCTAACATATAATGCTCAGCTTTCTACTTACTTTTGCTCTAATACTTATTTGATATGAATATCTACTAATGTGGTTCTAGAAAATGATGCCAATAGGACAACCATTCTTAACCTGTAAATCTAGAAGACGATCACATGAGAAAATATTTCTCTGAAATTTTCACAAAATCTTCTTCACTCAAAACTCTAATGTAGTGGGCACAGAGTAATCCCAACATTTCAATTTTTTTATAACTACAAGTTATATTTAAATATATTTTGTCCAAATGAATAGTCCATGTCTTGAAAACTATCTTGTTCTCTAAGTTTCTTATCAAATATTCCATGGGATTGTCATTAGAGACATCTGCTGCTAGTCCACCTACTTCATGCAAAAAAATTTCTTCAAAAAATGAGTAGAGCTTTCTTGTATAAAATATAGCAGTTTGCTTCAATGTAGGACTGGTTCTAACAACTGAAACAATTGTAGACTGGCTACATTTGAATTCTTTATCATATTCATTTCACGCCATGTATGCATAACCTTCTCCAATCCCATAAAATAATCGGTGAAAGGACTTGTTGGTTTAGAGATTCTATGGCATACATTATTCGTGGACTCATTATGTTGCATTAATAAAATATATATGCAAAATGAATCTTTATTGAATGTGGTTGACCACTTACTTCTAATTCTATATAGCTCACCTAGCCAAGCATTATCTTGAAATTTCCTTTTACTAGCTTTTTAGACCAAGTCTGCTCAAACTTTTCATCTAAATCACATTTATTCATTCATGTATAAAAGCGACTCTATATAGTCTTATTACTATTAAAGCAATGTACTTTTGAATGAGCTTTCTTAGAAATATGTCAATGACATAATCTATGGTGAGTATAAGGTAATGCAATTTCAATAGCTCTTATCATTACTTGAACTTGATCAGTGAATATTGTTATAGAATGTATCTCATTCATTATTCATAGAAATATTTTGAATAATCATGTGAATGATTCATTTATTTCTTTGGATAGAAATGCTACGCCAAATAAAATATTTTGCCAATGATGATTAACTCCAACAAAATGTGCACAAACTAATTTATATTTATTAAGTCGATATCTTATATAAAAAATTATCACATCCCCAAAGTAGAAATAGTCTATCCTTGACATGTCATCACTCCAAAAAAAAAATTCTGCCAACAAGTCCGACTCATCAATTTGGACATCTTATGCAAACATTACATCTTTCGCTTGCCTTTCCTTGAACAATTATATTAATGCATTAGTATCACCATTTGTAATCCTCACTCTTCTTTCTTTTTGAATATAATTGAAAGCATCTTTTTTTGTAAAGCCAACATTCTCCATTGAATTTAACACCGACTTCAGAAGATCTTAGAAGATGTTGGTCACCGGGCTTTGCTAATGAATGATTATGACTCTCTATAAATTTTTTAACCTTCTAATTCCCATGTAAATCAATAAAAGTCACCGCTTTGCTAATGAATGATTATGACTCTCTATAAATTTTTTAACCTTCTAATTCCCATGTAAATCAATAAAAAATCTAATCATGGCAGGACAACTGGCCCTAGTATCTTTTTTTTTTTTTGAAATTTCACTGAGCAGTTTAAATTGAGACCTTTTTTAAACTTGTTTTTGCACATAAGAAATCATTTGGTTTCAAATTCTTCGAGTTTGGCCAATAATTAACATGATCTTTTCGAACACTGAATCCAGTTTGATGTGCATAATCACAATACAGTTCATATGCCTCCTTTTCATTGTGAATAATAGTGCTAAGGAGTTTGTCTATAATTGATTCATGAAACATAAGAACTTCATCATTGCACTGATATTTTGGCTCATCCACTTGCACACACATACACATACACACGTATTATGAAAATTTATATAACATGTACAACTTTGTACACCATATATTATGAAAATCTAAAAAAAAATTATTATACACCATCTATACAGCATGTGCAACTTTATTCATATTGTTGTGTTAATTATAAATATTTTACACGTAATACACATCATATATATTGTAATATTATACATGTTGTACATGTTGTATAGGTTGTACACATTATACAGGCTATATGATGTACATATTATACAAGTTGTACACATTGTATAGGTTATACATGTTGTACATATTGTATAAGTTGTACATGTTGTACACATTATACATGTTGTACATATTATACAGGTTGTATATGTTGTATAGGTTGTACACATTGTATAGAGTTTAGGTTGGATAGGTTGGATAGGTTGTACACATTGTGCACATTGTACACGTTACACATTATGCTTTCACAAATTCAAGCATTATAGGTCTTCATAAATAATCCTACAATTTACCATGAAATAGGGTTTAACCATTTCTGAACAAAAATCTATCACATAAATGCTGTCAATGAGCAGTCTTTAAAAAGTAATAAGGTTTAATATGAAAAAAATTTATATTTAAAAAAAGAGTTCGAAAAAGATTACTAAGCAGTGTTTCAAAATAAATATATTTGTACAACTGTGTAGAAAATTTACTGATGCATTTAGATTTATAACATCATCCGTCAGACCGGTCTCCATATGAGATCTAACACTTTGCTGCTTGTTCTCTATCTTCATAGTTTTCTTCTCAATGAGAGATTTTTATTTTTCTTCTCTTTAGTTTGGTTGTAAAAAAATTTAAATATGTATATTTTTTATTTGAGTGTCCTAAACTTATTTATATATTATTTTTAAAATTCTCTGTGCTTTGAAATTACGTGGAATCTCGTTATTTTAATGAGTCAGGTCAGGTCCAGGTTACATTAAAGACATCAGATCCGCCTCTTGATGTCAACAACAACAAGCCTTTATCCTACTAAGTGGGGTCGGCTACATGAATCCTTCGTCTCCATTGTGTCCTATTATGTGTCAAATTCTCATTTAATTCAAGTATACGAAGGTTATTTTTTATACATCTTAACCAAGTCATTTTAGGTCTACCTCTACTTTTCTTAACATAAGGTAAATCTAATGCATCTACTCTCCTAACCAGGTCATCAGATGGCCGATGCTTTATGTGGCCAAACCATCTAAGGTGACTCTCTCTAATTTTATCTGCCACTCGAGCCACTCCAACTTTTTTCCGAACATACTCATTTCGCATTTTATCTCTAAGAGTAAAGCCACTCATCCACACAGCATCCTCATCTCTGTAATACTTAACTTAGTCTTATGCTTCTCTTTTATTGGCCAACATTCTGCACCATAAATCATTTCAAGTCTTACCACCATCTTATAAAATTTTTTCTTAAGTTTAAGTGGAACTTTTCTATCACACAATAGGCCAAATGCATTCCACCACTTCAACCATCCAACTTGAATTCTACTAATAACATCTCCATCTATTTCACCATCATTTTGAACAATAGAGCCTAAATATCTGAATCGCTCTCTTATTAATGACTTGTTCACCTAAAGTCACAACACTACCACTAGAACTTCTACAACTAAAATTATACTCCAAATATTCAGTTTTAGCTCTATTAAAACGAAAACCTTTAGACTCTAATGATGACCTCCATAATTCAAGTTTCTCTTAGACTCCCTCTCTAGTCTTATCAATAAGAAGAATGTCATCAACAAAAAGCATACACCAAGGTACATCTTCCTATAAATGCCTAGTAAGAACATCCATAACTAAAGCAAAAAAGATAAGGGCTTAGAGTTGATCCTTGATGTAATTCAACTGAAATAGGAAAATATTTTGTCAATCCTCCTTGTGTTTGGACACAAGTAATAGCTCTAGTATACATATCCTTAATTATTTGAATATAACCAATATTAACTCATTTTTGTTCTAGAGCTCTCCAAAGAACATCTCTTGAAACTTTATCATAAGCTTCTCTAAATCAATAAATATCATATGTAGATCCTCCTTACTTTTCTATACTTCTCATCAAACCTCTTAACAAATATATATAACATTCATAGTAGATCTATGAAACCAAAGCGATTGTGGCTTTTGTATCACATCATAACTTATGCTTTCATCTCTCTCGTAATTTTAATGTATGACACATTAACTTCATTCCTCTATAATTTGTACACTCTTATGCATCATCTTTATTCTTAAATATAGGAATCAACAAATTTTTTTTCCACTCATTTGACATCTTTTAATCTTTAAAATAATTTTAAAAAGATTTATAAGTCAAAAAAATTTTTGATCTTCTAAATATTTTTATACTTCTATTAAAATATCATGAGATCTTATTATTTTTTTATATTTCATATTCTTTAAAATTTATCTAACTTCATAAATACTAATCCGCCTCTAGATATAAAAATCTAAAATCTGTATTTTGAAACTTTGAAGCGTGTCCAAATTTGATCGGCAGAGCTGCATCAGGCCGCATGTAATATTTTCTCGCACCCAAGTCGGATATCTCCTATATAACTCGGCTTCCCCTCCCATTCCGGTCTTCCTGAATTTGAGCTTCTCGCAGTAAATTATACACCCTTCTCCCTCAAAAATATCTAGCTGGAACTAGCGCTCTCTCCCCCCCGCCACACACACACAGGCCGAGCCCACGCCGGATTGAAACCGGGGTATTCGTCTCAACTCCGGCACTATATCTGCTACAGCCCATCTCCGTCTTTACATTTTTTTTTCCCTGAATCCGTTCTTTTAACCCATTTATGAGTCATCTTCTATACTCTATTTTCCTCCACAAAGGCACAAGCAACCAGTTGCAATAGCCTGCTGCCACAAAGGAATTAGATGGGCCCTTCCCTGCTATCCATCCCCTAAACCCTCCACCATTTGGTTTACTTGAGAGTTGAGAGCGTCTCCCCTCCTCTCTCTCTCTCTCTCTCTTTCTCTTTTCCAGCCAAGAGGATGGCGTGCATAGTGGCGGATTTCACCTTTCATCTTCCGGTAATCTAAGGCTAACTGATAAATGAGTGAAAGTCCCTAACCCCATCAGCATTCTACCTATTTCATCAATTTTTTTCTGATCTGTGTTTGTATTTTTTAAGGTTTTTTTTTTTTTTTTTCAGGTTCCACCTAAAATGGCGATTTCGAGAGGGAGATTGACCGTCTCTCATGGTATGCGTTGATTCCCTTCCGACCTTCCCAACGAAGTTTATATTTTGGACGCTGGTTTGTGAATACATGAGGTTTTTGTTTGGTCTTCTTATCAAGGTTGAGCGAATGAAACCTTTCTCAACTTATCGCTAAATTTTGTGCTCATTCTTCCAAATACTTTGCTTTTGCTGTATGTTTTTGAGTGTTACGTTGGTTTGAGGAAAATTGGGCTGTTCTGTTGTTTAAAATTTTGCTGGTTGGTTTTAGAATTTTTAACCTACTTTCTGCATAAACTAAGTGCTTGTTTGATTGTGGAATTTAGAACCATATTTTGAAAAAAAAAAAATTTTAAATTTGTCAGATGATTGAATGTAATTGGGCACTATGATTGATTTTAAGTTTCACAACATTGTCAAAACATTGAGGATTTAAATTTTGCACTTCAAATGAATGAAAACAAAATCCTCACTTTCTTGAGCATGTTTTCCATTTACAACTAATCAAATGAGCCTACAATAAATATCTCCCTATTTTGGGAGAAAAGGTTTAACTGCCCCCTCATTGAACCCCGTATTGATTTGTACAGGGTTGATTAGGATCAACGAGCGGCCGTCTAGTTTGCATGATCAGCATCGACCAACCTTTTTTGCTTAGGGGCTGTTTGGGATCACTTTTATTTTTTATTTTTTGTTTTATGTTTTTATTTTATTTTGTTTATGTTTTGTTTTAAATTAAAACATGTTTGGTGGTTATTATTGTTTTTAAAAACACTTAAAATATTTAAAGGTTATTTTGAGTGTTTTTAAAAATAATGTTATTTATTTTTTAAAACAAAGAGTAAAAACACAAAAAAATGCATCAAACAAACATATTTTTAAAATAAGATAAAAAAAACAAAAAAAAAAAACCACAACAAAATTGATCCCAAACAGCCCCTTAACTTTTGGGTATTGTTTTTGGTGGCCCTTCCCATTGACCTACTGGACTATAGAGTACCCAATATCTCGGTTAGCATCAAATATTTAATTAGTCGACCTACCAAGAACTTAATCTGCTTATATATACATTTATTTTGATGAAGATATGTTTTTGTTATTAATCTTCTTTCATAATTTTTTTTTTTTTTTTTTTGTATTTTACTAGGCAAGTATTGTTTAGCAGTTCATCATAGAGGAAGACACTGCCCTATAATTTTTTCCTGCAAGAAATTGATTAAAGTTGTACGGGCTTCTGTTATCCCAACTTCACCTTCCTTGCTAGTGAATGACATTCAAAGAAGTGATATGTGTAAAACTTATGGCTTTATGAAAATTGGGGAAGCAGTTCCTGATAATCTTACACTCAAAGACATCATTACAACTCTACCGAAAAAGGTCTGCTGTCATAATAAATTGTAAACACATCTGGGATCAAATTAGCTAATGATGATGATCTTGAATCAATTTAATGGAAAGTCTTCTTTGAAGGTATTTGAGATTGATGATATTAAAGCCTGGAGGTCTGTTTTCGTATCTGTTGTTTCCTATGTTTTGGGAATTTTGATGATTGCGAAAGCTCCATGGTACTTTCTCCCGCTTGCATGGGCATGGACTGGAACTGCTGTTACGGGGGTTAGTTTCTCTCAGCACTATTAATAATACTCTTGAGCAAATATAGTTTATATCATTTTGCATTTCTTCATAACTACTAGTTATGTTTTTCTGCTCTTTTTGTTTTTCATTTATTTTTTAATATATATGTATACAGCTTTTGTAATTGATCATGCTTGTTTCATGTACAGTTACATTTTTTTTTTAAAATTAAATTATAATACTATTACTATAGTTTTTTGTGGTAGGACATGATTGTGCGCACAGGTCCTTCTCAAGGAATAAATTGGTGGAAGACATAGTTGGAACTCTAGCTTTTTTGCCTCTCATTTATCCATATGAGCCGTGGCGCTTCAAACATGACAAACATCATGCCAAAACAAACATGTTTGTCTCCCTCTGCTTGATATTTATTTTATATTTTTATATTTTTCTGATTTTCTCCTGATAGAACGTTCTCATATTTTAATTCTTTACACATGACCATCATATTTGTCATAATCTTCAGCTTGTGTAAATGTCACAGGTAAAATTGATTCTCTCTGATTTTCCAGGTTATTAGAGGATACTGCCTGGCATCCTATTTCTGAAGAAGAAATTGATGCATCCCCATTGCTGAGGAAGGCACTAATCTTCGGTTATGGCCCACTTAGACCTTGGATGTCAATAGCTCATTGGTATCTAACAAATTGCCATCTTGTTAAAGTCTATATGCTTGATAGGATTTCATCTACTTTCATGTAATGTTCAATGATTCTAATATTGTCGAGCACAATATTAGGTTGATGCGGCACTTCGATTTGAAGAAGTTCAAACCTAATGAGGTTAGACGTGTCAAGATAAGCTTGGCATGCGTCTTTGCTTTCATGGTGATTGGGTGGTCGTTGATTATTTATAAGGCTGGCATTTTCGGATGGATCAAGTTCTGGCTCATGCCATGGCTAGTATATCACTTTTGGGTACATTCTTCTTGTTTTTGTGTTCTAATTTTTTTCATATTGAATAAAACATAATTGTTTAAGAAGTCCTCAATTGTTTCTCGTGTTATTTCTTGAATTTCATAGATGAGTACTTTCACTATGGTTCATCACACAGCTCCTCACATACCTTTCAAAGCTTCAGATGACTGGAATGCTGCTCAAGCCCAGCTCAATGGAACAGTCCACTGTAATTACCCTCGATGGTGTGTGTCTTTGAGACTTGGCAGCTAATGTGGTGCTGACAATGGTCTTTTATTCAACTGATCAAAATTGAATTTTCTGAAAGTTAATCTCTTAACAGGATAGAGATCCTATGCCATGATATCAATGTGCATATTCCCCATCACATTTCTCCCAGGATTCCATCCTACAACCTTCGGGAGGCACATCGTTCACTCCAACAGAATTGGGGCAAGGTGCATTTAATATTTTAGTCTCCATTTGGTTCTTCATATATTAAAACAAAATTCTGGATATTTGCTGGCATGCGAATCAGCAATATTCACATTTTTTTGGTATAACACCCCAATGTTTTTAATTACTAGCATTTCATCCTTTTATTTTAACTCTTACCAATGCACTTAAACAAATTTATGCTAACACTGAAATTTTTTTATCTTGGAACGTACATAAAGTATCTGAATGAAGCCAACTGGAACTGGCGTTTGATGAAAACGATAATGACAACTTGTCATGTATACAACAAGGAAACGTACTATGTCGCCTTCGACAAGATTGCTCCAGAAGAGTCACAGCCAGTTACATTCCTCAGAAAGGTCATGCCAGATTATGCATAGTCTGTTCAGTTAATTGATGCCACCATGGGTAAGCGCTGCTTATTTACAAGATGATGCAGAGAGGATATAACATACGCAAGATTCTTTTTTTGTTTTTAAATAATTTGACCATTTCGCTTGTATTGTCTAAACATTTAATAATCATACTATAGTGCAACTGCATGTTCATTCAACTTGTATGGCTTGACCAATAGTGATAATGGAAGGGCTGCTGATTGGAGGATTCCCACTTTGGAGCAGCATTTTCTTAGAAAACGCCAGATAATAGTAGTAGCCTTTTCTTAGCTTAGCCTGTGAGATTACAAAGAAGTAAAAATGAAATATGGATGAACCCCTTAAAGATGAAACTCTATAGCCTTTGGAGTAGGGTGAATGTTGAAAATAAAGTTTGAAGATCCACAGATTGTGTCAGAGTCAGTAAATTAAGGCTCAACTACATAAGACAAGTGCCCAACTGCCTTTTAAATTTGAATTATAAGTTTGTTTACATCCCACTCTAATTAATAGCAACATAAGAACATCACAAGTAAGGATGGTGCGGTGATGATCAACATTGTGTGTGAGCACAGAGAGCATCAGAGAAGATGCACTTAATAATGTTTATTTTGAGATTGGATGTATTTGATAGGGCGTTTGTTATCTTGATAACTAAATATTATTTATATATATATATGTTAAATTGGATCTAAGAGCATTCTCCTTGTATAATTTGAAGCGAGATGAGCCTTGAGGTGGGTCTCACAAATCATGTTAGATATAAGAGGCGCATTTTTATATTTTAGTTTTGCCAACATTAAGACATCAAAATTTCTTAATAATCTTGAATATAATAAGGTTTTAAAATCTATAAATTTTTTAAAATTTGAAAATTTATGTAAACTATTTAAGTAAACTATTTAACTTAAAGAGCATTACATACCCACATATTTTAGTTCTAGGGTTAAGTCTAAGAATCTTTTTTAATAAATAATAATTTTACCTATCTTGTATGTGACCAAATTATATGATTTTAAAGTGATTAGATGGGTTTAGTAGTCCTATACAGGCAATATTATAAGCCCAATACAGAATGCCTTGTTTTAATTTAAGGTGAAGTTGGAAGTTGTAATTACTCTTATATATTATTGAATTTATAACATAATATCTCTATTTTTTGAGATAGTATATCATTTAATATATTTATTTAAATATTAATAATAAAGAAGGAAGCTCTCACTATTTTAGTCTTCACATATATTACAAAATAATATTTATTTTTTTGTGATCATATATTATTTTTCAGATCATATTTAATCACTAAAATAAAGTTGAGTGTCTAAGTTTATGAATTTAGCGGTAAAGTATTAGCCACATTTCATAGAAAAGTGACTAGGTTTGTAAAAGAATCGAGTTGAAATTCATATTAAATCAAAATTAGTTAATTTATTCTTTATTGATAAATATATGATCATTTGTTTTTCTTGAAATTTTAAAATAAAAAACATTTACATACATATCATATCATTCTTATATATTTATAAAATTAACATATAAATTTTGATATTTATATTTATAAAACTTAAATATTTAATATCACATTAAAAATATTATTATCATTATTATCTTTTAAAAATATACATTTACATACATATCATATCATTTTTATATATTTATAAATTTAACATTTATAAAACTTAATATTATATATCACATTAAAAATATTATTCTCATTATTATCCTTTTAAAAATGAAAATATTTTATATATAAATAAGTTATTAGATAGTGTTGCCGCTTCGCTTTTGTATCAAGTCCTCCCAAGAGAAAATATTACTGGTGAGTCGTAGTTTTACGTGAAGTCTTTACGAAGCGTCGAAATGTAGACTTAATTAAAAAATGTCCATTATAAAATGCACGTAAGAAATGACGCGTATGGACGGCGATTGATGACGCCGCTCGTACGGACCCGACTCTGTCTGCTCAAACAGCGGGAGAAGAAAATATCATGCTCGTCGTTTCACATTCTTCGTCACGAATTTAGGCTTTTCTGCTAAAATTTTCTCATCCCGCCTCGCCGCGACGCCACCTTTCCTCGAGATTTAGCAAATTTTGGGCATTAAAAAATTGAGGTATTATGTTTACCGATATTTCTTCCGCATTCTTGAACTTTAATGAATTTAGGATTTTCTCTGTTGTTCTCACCATCAAGTAGGAGAACATTTGCTACATTTGAGTTCTTTAATTAAACGAAGATAGTTTTACTGGTATTTAGAGATGTTTTGTATATGTACTCTCTGTACTATCATGATGGTACACGTCGTTATTTTCAAAATTTTGAACTGTTAGGCTTGTCATATGTTTAGTATATCATATTATAGGATGTTTGGTGTTGTTTCATGAAAGATTTGATGAATTCTGGGGCCTCTTTAGATATAATATGTTCAGTCGATGGCATTACAATTTATTTGTAGGTTGATTAATGGATATTTACTCGCTTTGTATAATTCTCTGACTCGTGAGAGTGCCTATTTTGTCATTTTTTTAAAAGACTGCCTATTTGGATATAATATGTTCAAGACATGACTTTGAATGCGGATTGGTGAGTTTTTAGAACTTTTTTGCATGTGAACTCTCTGTACTCTCTGGAGAGTACACCTCATTTTGTCAATTTCTTTCAGATTTTAAACCCTATTTGTAGAGAATATGTTCATTACATTCCATTGGAAGAAATTTGGAGGCTGTTTGGTTGATTTTTAGAGGAGTTTTGCATACTATCTCAGACTCATTAGAGTTGCATATTTTTTATCATTTTTCCACTTTGTTTGGCTTTGGAGGAAATATGTTCATTACATTCCATTGTAATTTGGGAGGTCGTTTGGTTGGTTTTAAGGCATTTGTACTCTTGTACTCATGAGAGTACAAAATATTTTATCATTTTTTTTTCGCTTATGCTGTTTGGAGGAAATATGTTCATTACATTCCATTATAATTTATTGTTGGTTTCGGAGATTTGCATCTCTCGACTCTAATGAGAATACATAGCATTTATATCATTTTTTCCAGTTTATTTGGCATGTTTGGATATAATATGTTCATTACATTCTATTTGAAGTAATTTCTAGGCTGTTTGGTAGATTTTTAGGGGAAATTTGCATCTATATTCTCTGTACTCTCATGAGAGTACAAAGCATTTTTTTTTCTTTTTTTTCTAATTTCTTTGGCCTATTAGGAGAAAATATGTTCATTACATTCCATTTGAAGTAATTTCTAGGTTGTTTGGTTAGTTTTTAAGGGAGATTTGCATCTGAACTCTCTCAATTACATAGCATTTTTCTCATTTTTTTTCAATTTCTTTGGCCTGTTAGGAGAAAATATGTTCATTACATTCCATTTGAAGTAATTTCTAGGTTGTTTGGTTGGTTTTTAAGGGAGATTTGCATCTATACTCTCTGTACTCTCATGAGAGTACAAATTTTTTTATCATTTTTTCACTTGGTTTGGCCTGTTTGGAGAGAATATGTTCATTACATTCCATTTGAAGTAATTTAGTAATGATTTAAGAGATTTGCATCAGATTCTATACTCTCATGAGAGTACAGATTTTTTTTTATCATTTTTTCCACTTGGTTTGGCCTGTTTGGAGGGAATATGTTCATTACATTTCATTGTAAGCAATTTTGGAGGTTGTTTGGTTGATTTTTATGACAGTTTTGCATTTATACTCTCTGTACTCTCATGAGAGTATAGATCATTTTTATCATTTTTTCTAGCTTCTTATGTCTGTTTGGAGGAAATATGTTCATTACATTCCATTATAAGCAATTTGGAGATTGTCTGGTTGGTTTTTAAGGGATATTTGCATCTGTACTCTATACTCTCATGAGAGTACACAGCATTTTTATTATTTTTTTTCCAGTTTATTTAGCCTGTTTGGATATATATATGTTCATTACATTCCATTTGAAGCAATTTCTAGGTTATTTGGTTGGTTTTTAGAAGAGATTTACATCTACACTCTCTGTACTCCCATGAGAGTACAAAGCATTTTTTTCATTTTTTCTAGTTTCTTTGGCCTGTTATGTGAAAATATGTTCATTACATTCCATTTGAAGTAATTTAATGTTGGTTGGTTTTTTATGGGAGATTATACACTATACTCTCATGAGAGTGAGTATTTTCTCATTTTTTCAATTGGTTTGTTAGGAGAAAATATGTTCATTACATTCCATTTGAAATTTTAGTCGTTTGTTGGTTTTAGTGGAGATTTGCATCCAGACTCACTCTCATGAGAGTACATTTTTTATCATTTTTTCCCACTTGGTTTGGCCTATTTGGAGGGAATATGTTCATTACATTCCATTTCAAAGCAATTTTGTGTTTTTTTTGATAGTTTTTGCCAGATTCTTTGTACTCTCAGAGCATAGATTTTTTTATCATTTTTCACTTGGTTTGGCCTGCTTTTGAGGGAATATGTTCATTACATTCCATTTGGAAGAATGGTCTTGGTTGATTTTCGCGCAGATTAGATTCTATACCTCATGAGAGTACAGTATTTTTATCATTTTTATACGCTTTTTATGCCTGTTTGAGGGAATATGTTCATTACATTCCATTGTAAGCAATTGAGCTTGTTGTTTTTAGATATTTGCATTCAGACTTTATACTCATGAGAGCATTTTTTATTTTTTAAGTTTTGGCTGCTTGAGAAATATGTTCATTACATTCCATTAAGCAATTTGAGATCGTTTGGTTTTTTAGGGGAGATTAAGATTCGATTCTATGTACTCATGAAAGTACATAGCATTTTTATCATTTTTTCCAGTTCTTGTTTAGATATAATATGTTCATTACATTCCGGCAATTTGTATGTTTAGTTTTAGGAGAGATTTGTATCAGACTCTCAGACTCTTAGCATTTAGTATTTTTTTTATTTTTTCCGCTTTTGTTAGAGAAAATATGGTCATTACATTCCATTTGAAGCAATTTCTAGGCTATTTGGTTGGTTTTTATGGGAGATTTGCATATGTACTCTCTATACTCTCATAAGAGTATATAGCATTTTTCTTATTTTTTCCTCTAGTTTCTTTGGCCTCTTAGGAGAAAATATATTCATTACATTCAATTTGAAGCAATTTTTAGGTTTTTTGATTGATTTTTATAAGAGATTTCAGATATACTTTCAGACTCATGAGAGTAGTATTTTTTCTCATTTTTTTCAGCTTGGCATTAGAAAATATATGTTCATTGCATTCCATTTGAAGCAATTTCTAGGCTGTTTGGTTAGTTTTTAGGGGAGATTTGTATATGTACTCTTTGTACTCTCATGAGAGTATAGATTTATTTTTATCATTTTTTTCACTTGGTTTGGCCTGTTTGGAGGGAACATATTCATTACATTTCATTGGAAGTAATTTGGGAGGCTGTTTTGTTAGTTTTTATGACAGTTTTGCATCTGTACTCTATGTACTCTCATAAGAGTACAAAGCATTTTTATCATTTTTTCTAATTTCTTATGCCTGTTTGGAGGGAATATGTTCATTACATTCCATTGGAAGTAATTTGGAGGATGTTTGGTTAGTTTTTAGGGTAATTTTGCATCTGTAATATTTGTACTCTCATGAGAGTACTACATTTTATTATTTTCAGTTTTTTATGCTTTGGAGGAAATATGTTTATTCCATTATAAGCAATTTGGTAGCTATTTGGTTTGATTTAGGAAAAATTTGCATTCATACTCTCATGATACATGAGCATTTTTTTCATTTTTTAATATTTTCTGTTTGGATATAATATTTACATTGTTCTTGGAAGCAATTTGGAGGCTGTTTAGTTAGTTTTTAGATGAGTTTTGCATCTGCACTCTTTATACTCTCTTGAGAGTACATATTTTGTTATCATTTTTTTCCACTTGGTTTGGCCTGTTTGGAGGGAATATGTTCATTACATTTCATTGGAAGCAATTTGAGAGGTTGTTTGATTGGTTTTTAGGATAATTTTGCATCTGCACTCTCTATACTCTCATGAGAGTACATAACATTTTTATCATTTTTTTTCCAATTTCTTATGCCTGTTTGGAGGAAATATATTCATTATATTTCATTATATAATTTGGAGGCTATTTAGTTTTTTAGGAGTTTGCATCATACATCAGTGAGCATTTTCTCATTTTGAGCTTTTTGGCGTTTGGAGAAATATATGTTACATTCCATTAATAAGTAATTTGGAGGCTGTTTGGTTAATTCTAAGGGAGTTTTGCTCTCACACTCATGAGAGGAGTCTGAGTATTTCTCATTTTGAGCTTTCTTTTGTTTGGAGAAAATATGTTCATTACATTCTATTATAAAATTTGGGGGCTTTTGGTTAGTTTATGAGTTTTGCATGTACTCACTTATGAGAGTGAGTATTTCTCATTTTGAGCAGTTTCTTTGCCATATTTAGAGGAAATATGTTCATTATCTTTCATTATAAGCAATTTGGAGGTTGTTTGGTTGGTTTCTATGGGATTTTTGTATTTGTACTCTCTATACTCTCATAAGAGTACATAGGATTTTTCTCATTTTTTTTTCACTTGGTTTAGCCTATTTGGAGGGAATATGTTCATTACATTTCACTGTAAGTAATTTGGAGGCTATTTAGTTTTAGGAGAGTTGCATTCATCTTGTAGGCCTCCATTTGTGATAATGTTCTTACTAATTGACTTTTCATTTTGAAGTTTATAATGTGTGGGAAAAGGATAACTTTTGAGATCTGCTATCCGAGAGTGTTGATAATATTGTACTTAATGAAGTCATTGACATTTTAAGGATGCTTCATTTGCATTAGTTACTAGAGTGCAAGAATTCAAGACTCAATTCACCACCATCCGCTTGTTGGGATATAGAGAAATAAGCATTCCTTTTGGGTAGCCAATGCATTCCTTTCACTCCCAATGAAGTTGCACTAATTGTAAGGATGTTAAGAGGGAGAAAATATGGTAATCCCTCTGATTCATGGACTTTAAGAATAAACTTGAGACTTGGATCGCTTCATTGCATTATGCACAATTTCTGATGTACATTAGTTTTCTGCTTTCAAATATTTTTTATATATATCACAACTATAGGGTGGCATCGAAATTAATTGCATATGCCGACGACATATATAAATTTGTAGAGTACAACTAGGTAGATGCCATTTGGGCCATTCTGGTTTCACAATTTGATGGTATTTCATTAAAGATTCGATAGAAGGCACATACAGTGGCTTTGTCACTTCTTAATGGTACATTCTATATCTTCATTATATATTATTTGATGCATTGAAGTTAACTTATATAAATATTCATTATAGATATGGTAGAATAATATAGGCATCATAAGGTCGTTTCCTTACAAAGTCAGTATATTACGATGGCCAAAAATAAAGTTTGTAGATGACTCCTTCAGTGGTTTAGAAGGTCACCAAGTAACACAAAATAGTTCCACTTTATTTACATTAGAATGTATACATTCTTTTTGTAAGACATCACATTTTTTTATCGGTGTAATGCAGGCTTGCCTTTCATTTGAGGACATATCAGAAGAAGAGACCTGGCTCCTCGATACATTGCCAACCCACAACTCATTTTATCATAGCATCTCTTCTTAGTCCAGAGTCCACTAAATCTCCATATGTCTCTCCTCAATATTCTCCCCTTCCAGTGTATCTAGTCTATCCTCTACTACTACCCACTCAGAAGGCTTTGTGGTGGAGAGGATACTTGTAGATTTCAGTGCCTTGGGAGATAGAATATCTTCTTTTGAAGCATCAATAATGGAGAAAATTGATGGAATTGAATTGAATTGCTTCTTGTGAGGTGATTGGCCGCAGAGCCATCCATTGGGGAAGCTCCTGTGGAGACAACCACAGGGGAATCTCTTGAGGAGGCAGTCATAGGGGAAGCACCTATGGAGGCTACCACAGGAGCTTCCTCTGTGGAGGCTATTACAGTGGTTGTCCCTATGGAGACTTCCACTTGGGAAGCCTTTGTGATAGATGCTACCACATGGGAGGCTCCTGTGGTGGACTGTGAGCCCCACCACTTGGGAAGCCACTTGTGAGGCTTCCACTTGGGAAGCCCCTGGAGTCCACCATGGGGAAGCTCTTGTGGAGGCTTCCCACATGAAGATCTTTGAAGTATTTTCGGCGACATGGTGTGAAGATGTGAGGGAAGAAAGCCATATCTTCCCCTTCACAAACTTACAGAAATCACATAAGTCCACGGTAGCCTCCACTCTCGGGATGAGCGACGGTAGAGGTATTACGTAACTTTCTTTTTAATTTGACATAATAGTAACTAATTTCAATAAAAAAATTTTATAGGTTTGCAAAGATGCGCCAATAACAGTAGTTGAATCACAGACTGCTATCGTTGTGGTTGAGGAGCATCAGGCGGATGTATGCATCATCTTAGATCAATTCTTAGTTCATAATGACTCTAGCTCTTCATCACTACATTTTATCATCACTAATTTCCTTGCAGTCAGTTGAGGCACATCATATTGTTGACTTCTCATCAAGAGATGTCCTGCATAAGCCAATGTTGTAGCTCATTGACACATCGTGCTCCCGATTCAACAACAAGTAAGTCATTCTTTTCAATTCCTTTTGTATTCCGTAAAATCACCTTCTTAGTTAAGCATTCCCATATTTCTCACATGCAGGGGTGATCAGTATTCACATAGAATATCATTATTGTATGCGAGCAAATTGACGGATTACTATTATCAGATGCACTGCCAACGCTTCTTTTCTATGAGAAGTACTTTATGTCGAGGTTGTATGTCTTATTTGTACATTTCATGCTTGTAGCTAAGTTACTCCAATGTAGGATGATACGATCAATCTGGTTTAGGTAGTTAGAAGCTAGAATTTATAAACTTTTCTTCTCTTCTTGCGAGTTATGCAAATATGGCCTGAGAAAAGAAAGCAAAATATTCATCCATGTGACAATATCAGGGTTA
Source organism: Cymbidium sinense (assembly GCA_021442155.1). Classification (NCBI taxonomy): domain Eukaryota; kingdom Viridiplantae; phylum Streptophyta; class Magnoliopsida; order Asparagales; family Orchidaceae; genus Cymbidium; species Cymbidium sinense. Next base: position 81,074,473 of record CM038217.1, on the reverse strand, counting down.
CTCTTACTTTCAATTATAATAATCAATGCTCACCTCGTGTACTACCAAGGGGCTTGGTATTTTATGATTCATTGACAAACCCAACTCATAAGGCCATTCTTCCTATATTGAATTACTTTCATTTAGGTTTGCCTAAAGTGCATATTTTCGCCAACTTATTTATACTTCTTACTATTCGATCAAATTACTTGTTCAAGATGTTGACCAGTCTTTTGTGAGCGATCCCATAAAATGGTCAATCGAAATGATGAGTGGGGCTGTGTCCAACAAAATGTCATTCGGATGTTTGTTTAGTACATGGAAGATCAATGAAACCTCAATGGAATGGAGCCATCAAGATTGGCCAAAGAGGATGAACTGCTTTGGGCTAAGTTCACTTATGTTATCTTCTGTTTGGGCATGAAATAACTAATCTGACGACTGTACAATTGAAGTTTGATATGTTTAGAATCAATTGCTTTAGAAGCTATTATTTATGGTTTTTAACCTTTTCTAGAGGTAGCATATCTATGTTTGGATTGCTTTAAGTGAGACCATGTGAATTTGGTTGATGATGAGCTTTAGTGAGATATTTTTAGGTGTACTCTCTCTCTCTAGGAGTATAGACTCTTATGTTCAGGTTCTCCAGCTTTGTAGGTGTACTCTCGGTACTCTCACAGTACTGATTTTTTTTTCATTTTTTTTTTCAAGATAGTTTGGATAGAATATCTTTGTAGAGACCATTTAAAGCAATTTGTTGGTTAGTTGCCTTTTAAGCTCTCTTCAATCTATACTCTCTTTACTCTCATGAGAGTACAAAATATTTCCAGATTTTTGACCATCTTTCTTTTATGGGTTGTTTGAAAAGAAAATATTTAGTACATTTCATTGGGTTATCAGCTAATATTAGCCTTGACATATTTTGCATCTCTCTGTACTCTCAGTCTGAGTATTTCTTCAATTTTTTTCAATTTTTTTTGGGCAGTTTGGGTAGAATATGTTTAGTGGAGATCATGTGCAGCAATTTGGTTGATTGGAGAAATTAATATTAGCCTTTTTGGCCTGTTTTGCAGGTGTACTCTCTGTACTCTCTTGAGAGTACAGACTTTTTTTCTCAATTTTTTTCTTATTGTGGCCTATTTGGATAGAATGTGTTGACTGCAAACTATTTAGAGCAATTTAAAAGCTATTGAGTTACTTTTTAAAGATATTTTTCATATGTATTCTCTGCTCTCAGTACAATTACATATTTTTTTTAAAGTTTTTTAACTGTTTGGAAGGGAATTTAACTAAGATTAACCAATTTCCAATTTTTCCACTTGCCTATTTAGAAAGGAAATATTTAGTATATTCAATTCTGAGTTGATTGGAACCTTAATATTAGGTTTTGTGGAGCTATTTTTGAGTTGTACTCTTTGTACTCTCCGGTACATATTTTTTCTTAGATTTTTTCCAATTTTTCATGCTTGTTTGGATAGAATGTGTTGACAGCAAATTATTTGGAGCAATTTAGGTGCTATTGTGTTACTTTTTTAAGCTATTTTGCATCTGTACTCTCACTCTCGAGAGTCTGAGAACATTTTTTCTATTTTTTTTTGTTTGGAAGGAATTATTGACTAGACTCTATTAACTAAACAAATTTCCCAATTTTTTTCACTTATGTTAACCTGTTTGGAAAGGAAATATTTAGTATATTCAATTATAAGTTGATTGGAGCCTTAATATTAGGTTTTGTGGAGCTATTTTTGAGTTGTACTCTTTGTACTCTCCTAAGAGTACATATTTTTTCTCAATTTTTTCAATTTTTCATGACTGTTTGGATAGAATGTGTTGACTACAAACTATTTGGAGAAATTTGGGAGCTATTTTGTTACTTTTTTTAAGCTATTTTGCATATGTACTCTCTGTACTCTTAGGAGAGTACAGGCCAATTTCCCAATTTGTCCACTTTTATTAGCCTGTTTGGAAAGGAAATATTTAGTATATTCAATTACAGGTTGATTGGAGCCTTAATATTAGGTTTTTGGAGTTATTTTTGAGTTATACTCTCTCTCTCTCGAGTACGTTTTCTCAATTTTTTCCAATTTTTCATGCCTGTTTGGGAAGAATGTGTTTAATCCCAACTAGTTTGAGCAATTTGGAGGCTCTTGGCTTGATTTTATGAGCTATTTTCATCTGTACTCTCTATTATACTCTCAGAAGAGTACAAACCAATTTCCCAATTCTTTCCACTTTCGTTAGCCTATTTGGAAAGGAAATATTTAGTATATTCAATTATAGGTTGATTGGAGCCTTAATATTAGATTTTTGGAGTTGTTTTTAAGTTGTACTCTTTGTACTCTCCTGATAGTACAGATTTTTTCTCAATTTTTTTTCCAATTTTTCATGCCTGTTTGGGAAGAATGTGTTTAATCCCAACCAGTTTGAGCAATTTGGAGGCTCTTGGCTTGATTTTTGAGCTATTTTATATGTATTCTGTACTCTTAGAGAGTACCAATTCTAATTTTTCCCATACTTGCTTTGTTTGGAAAGGAAATAATTAGTATATTCAAGTACAGGTTGATTGGAGCCTTAATATTAGGTTTTTGGAGTTATTTTTGAGTTGTGCTCTTTGTACCCTCCAGAGAGTACAGATTTTTTTTCTCAGTTTTGTTTCCAATTTTTCATACCTGTCTGGGAAGAATGTGTTTAATCCCAACCAGTTTGAGAAATTTGGAGGCTCTTGGCTTGATTTTTTGAGTTATTTTGTATCTGTACTCTCTGTACTCTTGAGTACAGACCATTTCAATTTTTCACTTATTAGCTTTGTTTGGAAAAGAAATATTTAGTATATTCAATTCTGGTTGATTGGAGTCTAATATTAGGTTTTGGGTATTTTGAGTTGTACTCTGTACTCAGAGTATGATTTTTTTCTCAATTTTTTCTAATTTTTCATGTCTATTTGGGAAGAATGTGTTTAATCCCAATCAGTTTGAGCAATTTTGAGGCTCTTGGCTTGATTTTCTGAGCTATTTTGTATCTATACTCTCTGTACTCTTAGGAGAGTACAAACCAATTTTCTAATTTTTCTCATTCTTAGCATGTTTGGAAAGAAAATATTTAATATATTCAATTACAATTTGATTGGAGTCTTAATATTAGGTTTTTTGAGTTGTTTTTGAGTTGTACTCTTTGTACCCTCCAGAGAGTACATATTTTTTTCTCAATTTTTCTAATTTTTCATGCCTCTTTGGAAGAATGTGTTTAATCCCAACTAGTTTGAACAATTTGGAGGCTCTTGGCTTGATTTTGAGTTTTGTATCTCTATCTCGAGAATGCCAATTCTCAATTTTATTGAAAAGAAAAATAATAAAAATAAAAGTTGGTCTAATTGAAAGATATGCAACCAAAGCTTGAATTTGATGCTTGTTGATAGGAATTTTATTTGAAAGCCCAGCTTGAAGGTTTATCTAGAAAAAGTCATAGTTAATCAAATTAACTAAGGTTTTATTTGGTATAAAATTTATTTTTATTTTAAAAAATATATTTATTTATTATATTTTAAAAATGATTTTGTTTTTATTTTTGAAAATAAATTATATTATTTTTAAAAAAATTAAAATATATTTTAGATATTTTAAGTTATTTTAAATATAATTATGTGCATCAAATATAATTTGTTGCAATTCAAAATATAAGAAATATAAAATAAAAAAAGTGATCTCAAACAACCTTTAAGATTCGAGTTATTACATGACCAAGAAGTTCCATGTGTTGATAATTTAGTTATCTCAAATTTTTTTATAGTTTGAAATCTTCATCCACATTGAAATTTTAGATCAAGGTTTTGTTAATAATTAAGTCATTTAAAATGCTTAAATAATACATTAATCCAAGCAAAGTAGCACTTGTTTATATTATAAAGTGATTCAGTCTATCTTCTATTCACATGATCATTATTATATTTTTTTGAACTTATTAATATTATAACACACTAAAATTTTGCCTCTCTCTAAACTTATAATTTTAATTATAGTTTAATATTTATTATATTTTAAATTTAATTATCATTAAAAAATTTAAAAGATCCATATTCTTCATTTATGATGATAAAATTATTTTATAAAAAAAAGAATATAGATATCATAGATATGAGCTTTTTATTTTGGAGGTCGAGAAAACTTCTATTGTAAAATGAATTTTAACACATCGAAATTATTATAAAATTGTTATTTTTATAATCACTTTATATACATACTATAAGAGAAAAATAAATTAGAAAATTACTATACAATTATTATTAATTTTATATTACATCCTCAAGATTGATACCGATCATTCAATATTAATAATATTTGTGAATTTATAATAATATTTTATTATGAATACTTCATGAATATAGAAACAATGCACCTATATCATCAAATGGGGCATTTTAAAATTGAAACTTTAGGTGTGTAATTTATGATCTATGCAAAATATTTACTAAGACAAGAAACTTAATTATAGAACATTTTATTGATAGATTTGTTAGATTGATCATGACACTATTTCAATGATTTTTTTAAATTAATTTATTGATAACATAAACTAACAAAAATATACATTATGTTTTGATGTAGAATCAATGATTAATGGTTAATAGAGAGTACATATGCAATATACTCAAATCGAGAATCAAGCAAGAGATACGATTTACATTAATTTTTTTTATTTTGCACATCTGATAATGTAGCGCAAGCAATATCAACCAAAATCTATAAATAAAGATCAAAGATCGATACAAAGTTACACAATTCAATATACTCTCTCTCCCTCTCTCTCTCTGTTTAATGTGAGTTCAATTGATAGCGATTCAATATCATCACTTACATAATTAAGCCTTCATCATCATCTACCTAAAGAATTGAAACAAAGGAACTACAAATTACCCAATTTATTGGAGAAAACCATGTAAGAATGAATGATTAACACATTTTATTTTCATCTCATGAGTTGTTGGAACACATTATGACCTCAAGAGAAATAAACAAACAACAAAAAATTAGCGAACAATGTAAGGACCCTCAAGACCTTTGCACTCTTGATGTCCACTGTCAAGCAGTCCAAATATACATATAATCAAATTGGAAAAAAGATAAAAAAAATTGCCTCATGTAATTGATGATTTGTACAACCAATTCTCTTTTCCCCTCATCAACACCAACCAACAATGAGTAATCCATGACATCAATGGACTTGAAAGCAAGAAAAATAAATAAACCAAAAGTAAATAAATAAATGTTGGGAAAGGAACAAGAAAAAAGAGCATGGAATAAATAGAAATTGCTCATTAAGCAATTTATTTAACATGGTTCTCATCTTCCTTGTTTCACAAATTAATGAACGTTAATTATAATAATGTAAAATAATAGAAAATTAATCATCACACATAATCATTACTAAATGATGCTTGAATATATCAAACCAGATGCATTAATAAACCATTATTCTCATTCACATACATAATGCTACAAACTGAAAGTAGAAAGGAGAAGCACAACATATTTACCTGTAATGATATCCATCATCAGCTTAGTGTACCCTTCAAATAATTGATGAGTGCATGGTTGACATTAACGTGGATACAAATAAGACTTCTATCTCCTTTGTCAACATAAAAGATGAGTGCATGGTAAACCGCTTTTAAAAGAAGAATGCGTGCATTATGTAACGAATGTATTGGTGGAAAAGAGAATGGAAAAATGATAAAATGCTCGTACTCATGAGATTACAACAGATGCAAAATTGTAACCAACAAACCTCCAATTTGCTTTCAATGGAATGTAATGAACATATTCCCTCCAAACAGGCATAAGCAATTGGAAAAAATGATAAAAATACTCTGTACTCTTATGAGAGTACATAGAGTACAGATACAAAACTACCATAAAAACTAACCAAACAGCCTCCCAAATTGCTTCCAATGGAATGTAATGAACATATTCCCTCCAAACAGACCAAACCAAGTGAACAAAATGATAAAAAAAAAATATGTACTCTCATGAGAGTACAAAGAGTACAGATATAAATCTCCCCTAAAAACTAACAAAACAGCCTAGAAATTGCTTCAAATGGAATGCAATGAACATATTTTTCCCAAAGCCAAAGAACGGAAAAAATGAAAAAAATGCTCGCTCTCATGAGAGTACAGAGAGTGATGAATTTCTCATAAAATCAATCAAAAAAGAGAATTATTTCAAATTGAATGTAATGAACATATTTTCTCTAACAGTGCCAAAGAACAAAAAATGCTCATACTCATGAGAGTACATAGAGTAAATCCATAAAACTAACAAACTAAATTGCTTCAAATGGAATGTAATGATATTTTTCTCTAAAGAAGAAAATAAAAAATAAATGCTCGTACTAGAGTAGATTTTTTTATCATTTTTTCCACTTGTTTGGAGGGAATATGTTCATTTCATTCCATTAAGTAATTTGAGAGGTTTGTTGGTTTTAGTTTTTAGATTTACACTCTATTCTCCCTCATGAGTGCATTTTTATCATTTTTTTCGCTTCTTATGCCTGCGGAGGAAATATATTCATTATATTCCATTATAATTTGGAGACAGCTTGGTTGGTTTTAGTAGTTTGCATCACACATAGTACGTAGAGCATTTTTCTCATTTTGAGCTTTTCTTCTGTTTGGAAAAAATATGTTCATTATATTCCATTATAAGTATTTTGGAGATTGTTTGGTTAGTTTTAGTTTTAGACACCTCACACTCATGAGAGTATAGAGTATTTTTCTCATTTTGAGCAGTTTCTTTGGCCTGTTTAGAGAAAATATATTCATTACATTCCATTATAAGTAATTTGGGGGTTGTTTGGTTGATTTCTAGGAGAGTTTTGCATCTGTACTCTATGTACTCTCATGAGAGTATTGAGCATTTTTCTCATTTTTGAGTAGTTTCTTTGGCCTATTTAGAGGAAATATGTTCATTACCTTTCATTATAAGCAATTTGGAGGCTGTTTGGTTAGTTTCTATGGGAGTTTTGTATTTGTACTCTCTATACTCTCATAAGAGTACATAGAATTTTTCTCATTTTTTTCTACTTGGTTTGACCTGTTTGGAGGTAATATGTTCATTGCATTTCACTGTAAGTAATTTGGAGGCTATTTCGTTGATTTTTAGGGGAGTTTTGCATCTGTACTCTATGGGCCTCCATTGTGCTAATAATGTTCTTACTAATTGACTTTTCATTTTAAAGTTTATAATGTGTGGGAAAAGGATAACTTCGAGATGCATACCTATTAGAGCGGTGTTCGATAATATTGTAGCACTCTTTACTAATGAAGTCATTGACATTTTAAGGATGCTTCATTTGCATTAGTTTACTAGAGTGCAAGGAATTCAGCAAGACTCAATTGCCATCACGTCAATCCTGTCTTGTTGGGATATAGTGAAATAAGCATTCTTTTTGGGTAGCCAATGCATTCCTTTCACTCCCAATGAAGTTGCACTAATTATAGGGATGCGAAACAGAGGGGAGAAGTCATATGGCAGTAATCCCCGCTATCGCAGTTCAGCTCAGTGGACTTTAAGAATAAACTTGAGACTTCAGATCGCTCATTGCTTGCGGCACAATTTGTGCAGTAGTACATTAGTTTTCTGCTTTCAAATATTTTTTATATATATCACAACTATAGGGTGGCATCAAAATTGATTGCCTATGCTGACAACATTGATAAATTTGTTGAGTACAACTAGACAGATGTCATTTGGGCCTTTCTGGTTTCACAATTTGATGGTATTTCATCAAAGATTCGATAGAAGGCAGGATATATGAGTGCTTTGTCACTCTAATAATGTCGCTCTATATCTTCGCTATGTATTATTTGATGCATTGAAGTTAACTTATATAAATATTCATTGTAGATATGAGGCAGCACATAGGCATCATAAGGCCGTCGTTTCCTTCTCAAAATCGTAATGGCCAAAAAATAAAGTTTGCGATGACTCCTTCATGGTTTGGAAGGTCACCGTAACACAAAATAGTTTCACTTTATTTACATTAGAATGTATACATTCTTTTGTAAGACATCACATTTTTTTATCTGTAATGTGTTTGCCTTTCATTTGAGGACATATCAGAAGAGGAGATATGGCTCCTTGATACATTGCCCCCAACCTAGTAGACAACCCATTTCGAGCCCGATAGCAGTCTCATTCTTAGTCCACTGAGTCCAGCCCCCACTGAATCTCCATATGTCTCTCCTCGATATTCTCCCCCTTTCAGTGTATTTAGTCTATCCTCTACTACTACCCACTCAGAAGGCTTTGTGGTGGACACGATACTTGCAGATTTCAGTGCCTTGGGAGATAGAGTATCTTCTTGAAGCATCACAAGTGGAGAATCATGGAATTGAATCATGGTAAGCTATTGAGGCTGATTGCAAGAGGCCCCAGCATCCCCATAGCATGGGGAAGCTCTGAAGCACCGTGTGGGAATCTCTTGAGGAGGTAGTCACAGGAGAAGCACCTATGGAGGCTACCATAGGAGCTTCCTCTGTGGAGGCTACTGTAGTGGTTGTCCCTATGGAGACTTCCACTTGGGAAGCTTTATGAACAGATGCACAGGGGAAGGCTCCATGGTGGCTACCATGGGGCTTCCCTGAAGACTCCACTAAGTCCAGAGGCTTCCACTTGGGAAGCCCCTATGGAGGCCACCATAGGGGAAGCTCTTGTGGAGGTTTTCGCTGCACATGAAGATGCTGCGAAGCATTTACTCGACAGCATTGAGCATGGTGTGAAGATGCAGCAGATGTGGAAGAGGAAAGCCATATCTTCCCCCTTTCACACAAACTTACAAGAAGTCACGTAATAAGTCCTAGCCTCCACCGTGATGACAAATAGTAGGTATTACGTAACTTTCTTTTTAATTTGACATAATAGTAACTAATTTCAATAAAAAAATTTTATAGGTTTGATGCCAATAAAGAATGAACCACGACCGTTATCGTTGTGGTTGAGGAGCATCAGGCAAAGGTATGCATCATCTTAATATATTGATTCTTAGTTCATAATGACTCTAGCTCTTCATCACTACCTTTCATCATCACTAATTTCCTTGCAGTTAGTTGAGGTATATCATATTGTTGACTTCTCATCAAGAGATGTCCTGCATAAGCCAATGTTGCAGCTCATTGACACGTCGTGCTCCCGATTCAACGACAAGTAAGTCATTCTTTATTCAATTCCTTTTGTATACGTAAAATCACCTATTCATTCAGTTAAGCTTGCATTCTCATATTTCTCACATGCAGGGGTGATATCGTATTCGCGGTTAGGAATATCATTATTGTGCGAGGGAAAATTAACAAGTTACTGACATATTAGTATCACGATGCACACATGGACTTTCGCTTTCTACTAGTACCGCTATGTCCGGTGTTGTATGTCCCTTATTTGTATATTTCATGCTTACACTAGCTAAGTTACTCCACAGAAATGCAGGATAGTACGATCCAATCTTGGTTTAGGTAGTTAGAAGCTAGAATTTATAAACTTTTTTCCCTTCTTGTGAAGTTATGAAATATGGCAGAAAGAAAGCAAAATGTTCATCCAAAGATGTCACTGACAAGGTATCAAGGGTTGAGCTACTCTTACTTTCAAAATAAATCAAGACTGACACTCGTCGCATATACTGGGGCTTGGTATTTTTATGATTCATTGACAAACCCAACTCATAAGGCCATTCTTCCTGATATTATAAGAACTACTTTCATTTAGGTTTGCCTAAAAGTGCATATTTTCTGCCAACTTATTGACTATACTTCTTACTATTTAGATCAAATTACTTGTTCAAGATGTTGACCAATCTTTTGCGAGTGATCCCATAAAATGGTCAATCGAAATGATAAGTGGGCTGCTAGTCCAACAAAACAGTGTCGACTGCAGGATGTTTGTATGGAAGTACATGGAAAAAGCCGAAACCTCTACCTAGTCCAAAAAGAGGATGAACCGCTTATCGAAGTTCACTTATGTTATCTTTTGTTTGGGCATGAAATAACTAATCTGACAACTGTACAATTGAGTTTGATATGTTCAGAATCAATTGCTTTAGAAGCTATTATTTATGGTTTTAAACCTTTTCTAGAGGTAGCATCTATACTATCTATTTGGATTGCTTTAGTGAGACCATATGTAGCAATTTGGTTGATGATGAGCTGCTTTAGTGAGATGTTTTTTAGGTGTGCACTTTGTACCTCTAGAGTGCACTCTTATGTTCTGTTCTCCAACTTTGTGTGTACTCTCCTCCCAAATTATTTCCTTATTTTTTCATCATTTTGTGACAGCTTGATAGAATATCTTTTGTAGAGACCATTTAAAGCAATTTGTTGGCTGCTAAGTTGCCTTTTTAAGCTCTCTTCAATCTGTACGCTCTGTACTCTCATTAGAGTACAGAATATTTCCAGATGTTTGACCATCTTTCTTTTATGGGTTGTTTGAAAAGAAAATATTTAGTACATTTCATTACTTCCTGTTTGAATATTGAAATTCTCCGACTGCTTTGCATTTGTACTCTTGTACTCCCGAGAGTATAGTATTCTTCATTTTTTTCAATTTTCGGGAAGTAGAATATGTTTAGTGGAGATCATGTGCAGAATTGATTGGAGCCTTAATATTAGCCTTCCTTTTGTCCTTTTGTAATTCTCTGTACTCTCGAGATGACTTTTTTTTCTCGCTTTTTCCTTATTGTGGCCTATTTAGATAGAATGTGTTGACTGCAAACTATTTAGAGCAATTTAAAAGCCGTTGAGTTACTTTTTAAACTATTTTATATATGTATTCTCTATACTCTCAGGAGAGTACAAACTAATTGCATATTTTTTTAAAGTTTTTTAACCAATTTGGAAGGGAATTATTAACTAGACTCTATTAACTAGACCAATTTCCCAATTTTTTCTACTTATGTTAGCCTATTTAGAAAGGAAATATTTAGTATATTCAATTACAGGTTGATTGGAACCTTAATATTAGGTTTTGTGGAGCTATTTTTGAGTTGTACTCTTTGTACTCTCCTGAGAGTATAAATTTTTTCTCAGTTTTTTCCAATTTTTCATGCTTGTTTGGATAGAATGTGTTGACTGCAAATTATTTGGAGCAATTTAGGAGTTGTTGTGTTACTTTTTTTAAGCTATTTTGATTCTGCATCTCCTGACTGCACCAATCATTTTTTTTCAATTTTTTTGATCTGTTTGGAAGGGAATTATTGACTAGACTCTATTAACTAAACAAATTTCCCAATTTTTTTCACTTCTGTTAGCCTGTTTGGAAAGGAAAAATTTAGTATATTCAATTATAAGTTGATTGAAGCCTTAATATTAGGTTTTGTGGAGCTTTTTTTGAGTTGTACTCTCTGTACTCTCCTGAGAGTACATATTTTTTCTCAATTTTTTCCAATTTTTCATGACTGTTTGGATAGAATGTATTGACTGCAAACTATTTAGAGAAATTTGGGAGCTGTTGTGTTACTTTTTTAAGCTATTTTGCATTTGTACTCTCTGTACTCTCAGGAGAGTACAGACTAATTTCCCAATTTTTTCCACTTCTATTAGCTTGTTTGGAAAGAAAAAATTTAGTATATTCAATTACAGGTTGATTGGAGCCTTAATATTAGGTTTTTGGAGTTATTTTTGAGTTGTACTTTCTATACTCTCCTGAGAGTACAGATTTTTTTCTCAATTTTTTCCAATTTTTCATGCATGTTTGGGAAGAATGTGTTTAATCCCAATCAGCAATTTGGAGGCTCTTGGCTTGATTTTATATTTTTTTCAGACTTCATACTCCTCGAGAGACCAATTTCCCAATTCTTTCCACTTGCTTAGCCTATTTGGAAAGGAAATATTTAGTATAATTACAGTTGATTGGAGCCTTAATATTAGGTTTTTGAGCTATTTTAAGTTGTACTCCTAGAGAGTACATTTTTTTCTCAATTTTTTCCAATTTTTCATGCCCTGTTGGGAAGAATGTGTTTAATCCCAACTAGTTTGAGCAATTTGGAGGCAATTGATGAGCTATTTTATATATGTACTCAGACTCTTAAGAGAGTACATACCAATTTCTTGATTTTTTCCCACTTCTGTTAGCGTGCTTGGAAAGGGAATATTTAGTATATTCAATTACAGGTTGATTGGAGCCTTAATATTAGATTTTTGGAGATGTTTTTGAGTTGTACTTTATGTACCCTCCAGATAGTACAGATTTTTTTCTCAATTTTTTTCCAATTTTTCATGCCCGTTTGGGAAGAATGTGTTTAATCCCAACCAGTTTGAGCAATTTGGAGGCTCTTGGCTTGATTTTTTAAATTATTTTGTATCTGCACTCTCTGGTACTCTTAGGAGAGTACAGACTAATTTCCCAATTTTTTCACTTCTATTAATCTTGTTTGGAAAAGAAAGATTTAGTATATTCAATTACAGGTTGATTGGAGTCCTAATATTAGGTTTTTGGAGCCGTTCTTGAGTTGTACTCTCTGTACTCTCCTTAGAGTACAGAATTTTTTCTCAATTTTTTCCAATTTTTCATGTCTATTTGGGAAGAATGTGTTTAATCCCAATCGGTTTGAGCAATTTTGAGGCTCTTGGCTTGATTTTTCAGTATTTTGTATCTACTCTGTCTGAGAGTACAAACCAATTTTCCAACTTTTCTCACTCTTGTTAGCATGTTAGAAAAGAAAATATTTAATATATTCAATTACAGGTTGATTAGAGTCTTAATATTAGGTTTTTTGAACTGTTTTTGAGTTGTACTCTTTGTACCCTCCAGAGAATACAGATTTTTTTTTCTCAATTTTTTCCAATTTTTCATGTATGTTTGGGAAGAATGTGTTTAATCCCAACTAGTTTGAACAATTTGGAGGCTCTTGGCTTGATTTTCTGAGCTGTTTTGTATCTGTACTCTCTATACTCTCAGGAGAATACAGGCCAATTTCTCAATTTTATTGAAAAGAAAAATAATAAAAATAAAAGTTGGTCTAATTGAAGATATGCAAAGCTTGAATTTGATGCTTGTTGATAGAATTTTATTTGAAAGCCCATTGAAGGTTTATCTAGAAAAGTCATAGTTAATCAAATTAACTAAGGTTTTATTTGGTATAAAATTTATTTTTATTTTAAAATATATTTATTTATTATATTTTAAAATGATTTTGTTTTTATTTTTGAAAATAAATTATATTATTTTTAAAAAATTAAAATATATTTTAGATATTTTAAGTTATTTTATAATTATGCATCAAATATAATTTGTTGCAATTCAAAATATAAGAAATATAAAAAAAAGGTGATCTCAAACAACCTTTAAGATTGAGGTTATTACATGACCAGAAGTTCCGTTGATAATTTAGTTAATCTCAAATTTTTTTATAGTTTGAAATCTTCATCCACATTGAAATTTTAGATCAAGGTTTTGTTAATAATTAAGTCTTTTAAAATGCTTAAATAATACATTAATCCAAGCAAAGTAGCACTTGTTTATATTATAAAGTCTGGATTGAGTCTATCTTCTATTCACATGATTCTTATTATATTTTTAATTAACTTATTAATATTATATAACACACTAAAATTTTGCCTCTCTCTAAACTTATAATTTTAATTATAGTTTAATATTTATTATATTTTAAATTTAATTATCATGCATAAAATAGTTACAAATATATTCTAAATTTAAAAGAAACAAGATCCATATTCTTCATTTATGATGAAAAATTTATTTTATAAAAAACGAATATAGATATCATAGATATGAATGCTTTTTATTTTGGAGGTCGAGAAAACTTCTATTGTAAAATGAATTTTAACACATCGAAATTATTATAAAATTGTTATTTTTATAATCACTTTATATACATACTATAAGAGAAAAATATAAATTAGAAAATTACTATATAATTATTGATTATTAATTTTATATTACATCCTCAAGATTGATATTGATCATTCAAAATTAATAATATTTGTGAATTTATAATAATATTTTATTATGAAGACTTCATGAATATAGAAACAATGCACCTATAACATCAAATGGGGCATTTTAAAATTGAAGCTTTAGGTGTGTAATTTATGATCTATGCAAAATATTTACTAAGACAAGAAACTTAATTATAGAACATTTTATTGATAGATTTGTTAGATTGATAATGACACTATTTCAATGATTTTTTAAAATTAATTTGTTGATAACATAAACTAACAAAAATATACATTATGTTTCGATGTAGAATCAATGATTAATGGTTAATAGAGAGTACATATGCATTATACTCAAGTAGAATCTGAGAATCAACCATAGCAAGAGATACACGATTTCTGTTAATTTTTTTTTATTTTGCACATCTGATTGATAATGTAGCGCAAGCAATATCAACCAAAATCTAAAAATAAAAGATCAAAGATTGATACAAAGTTACAGAATTCAATATACTCTCTCTCCTTCTCTCTCTCTCTGAAAATTGTTTAATGTGAGTTCAATTGATAGCCTGGATTCAATATCATCACTTACATAATTAAGCCTTCATCATCATCTACCTAAAAATTGAAACAAAGGAACTACAAATTACCCAATTTATTGTAGAAGACCATGTAAGAATGAAGGATTAACACATTTTATTTTCATCTCTGTAATGAGTTGTTGGAACACATTATACAGCCTCCAAAGAGAAATAAACAAGCAACAAAAAAATTAGCCGAACAATGTAAGGACCCTCAAGACCGACCTTGCATGCTTGATGTATCACCCAATACATATAATCAAATTGGAAAAAAGATAAAAAAAATTGCCTCATGTAATTGATGATTTGTACAACCAGTTCTCTTTTCCCTTCATCAACACCAACCAATAATGAGTAATCCATGACATCAATGGACTGTAAAGCAAGAAAAATAAATAAACCAAAAGTAAATAAATAAATCCTGGGGAAGGAACAAGAAAAAAAAAGCATGGAATAAACAGAAATTGCTCATTAAGAAATTTATTTAACATGGTTCTCATCTTCCTTGTTTCACAAATTAATGAACGTTAATTATAATAATATAAATTAATAGAAAATTAATCATCACACATAATTATTACTAAATGATGCTTGAATATATCAAAGGCATTAATAAACCATTATTCTCATTCACATACATAATGCTACAAGAAAGTAGAAAGGAGAAGCACAACATATTTACCTGTAATGATATCCATCATCAGCTTAGTGTACCCTTCAAATAATTGATGAGTGCATGGTTGACATTAACGTGGATACAAATAAGACTTCTATCTCCTTTGTCAACATAAAAGATGAGTGCATGGTAAACCGACTTTAAAAGAAGAATCTGCATTATGTAACAAATGTATTGGTGGAAAAGAGAACATACTTCCTCTAAAATAGACTTCTTAGAGCAACAACACAAGGAAGCGAGGAATAAAAGATGATAATCATGACATTAATAATAACATACAACATGCATTGATTTATGTAGCTCGTTATCCCCATTGCTTCTAGGCAAACACCACTGAACATATCATTCCCTCAACAACTTCAAGCGTTAAGAATATGACCACTATGGTGAAGAGTGGATGCATTACAAATGTTCTGACATCTTTGAAAGACTTGCTACAATTCATTATCATTTTAGGCATTGAGCACATATTTATGCATATAACTTCCACATGAACGAACCGTTGGGATCAAGTAATATTGAAAATTTTGAAAAGTTGTGCTAAACCAATAAACATTTGATGTAAAATGGATAAAGGTCTAAGGTTTCTAATGCAACTAGCATAATGCAATGAATTTACATCATGCTAAATAATAAGGATTCAAAGACCATGGAATATATGAAAATTTTCTCTCTTAGGTGTAAATTTGGAAGTAAAGGAAGTCCAAAATGATATAGTGATAAAATAATAAATAATTCCAAACGTACTCATTGCCACCAAAAAATCAACAAACAAATTTATATTTTACACCATTATTAAAAAATAATTATAATTAATTACTCCTGTAACACTAATAATAAATAGTCTAAAGTGGAGAAAAATCAAAACCCTCACACTAGGACAATGAGCTATCTTTTCTAAAATTTGTTATCCCATGATTTGTTGATTATGATTGTAATTGACATTAATGTGTGTACAGTCGAAGTACACATAATTAAATGATGTCATGCAATAAAATATTTTCCTGTAATAATATCCATCATCAGCTTAGTGTACTCTTCAGCAGACTGATTGATTGTTGAGCTAGAGTTAAATTCCTAAAAATAGAATATCGTATTAGTTAATGATATGTAATAGCATGATTGATGGGTTTTCCATGCATACCTCTGAAAAGCACTAAGGCATAGCAAAAAAAGTGTTGCAATTGGTGACTCCACATGTTCTCTACCCCTCTTAGATTGTTCTTTCGACTCTATAACAACAAAAGAATGACAGTTTAAAGTTTAAAAATAATATGTAAATACTATAACTTCCGAGGCACATAGAAAATTACTCTTGGCTTTCTTGGTTCTCTCTCAAAATCCCTTAAGCCTTGCATTTGAAACACCCTTTGGTCGCTGCTTAATTGAATCCTTTAAAATGTAATTTCCTTTATATATTGTGGTAGACTTCTTTTTCTTAGTTGTTATATCAGCTGGAGTTGAATTCCCACATAATATTGAGTCAACATTATCAAATAGTTTTTTTAAGGATCCAAGCATATACTTCTCAGCTGTCTTATTATCCTGTGTCATGGTGCTTATTTGATATGCATATCGCCTGATGTAGTTCCGAAAAATAATGTCAGCTTCATTTTCATCATTGCCTTACACATCTTTTAAGTTCTTGTGAGCACTGTCAAAGTAGATATCCCTATTTGCTCGGTTGACGGTATGAAAAGGTACTTATGGAATGTGCACAATATCTTCCGACTAAGAACTTCGGATCAGTGGGCCAAAACAATCCCATCATTTCAAATTTTTTACAACTATAAGTAATATTGCTTATCTTGTCAAAATGACATATGTTTTGGAAGACCTCTTATTCTCTAAGTTTCTCACAAAATACTCCATGAGATTGTCATCTGACACATTTGCTGCTAATCCTCCAACACCATGCAAAAATTCTTCCTCGAACATTGTATAAAGCTCTCTTGTGTAAAACATAGTAACTTATTTCAGAATTGGGCTGGTCTTAACAATAGGAACAATTGTTGACTGGCTGCACCTGAAATTTTCATCATGTTCATTCCGGTGCCATGTGTCGATAACCTTCTCAAATCCCAAGAAATAATCTGTGATTGAACTTATTGGTTTAGAGATTCCGTGACATACATTATTTGTAGACCCACTATATTGTATTGACAAGATTCTCATACAGAATGAGTCTTTGTAGAAGGCGATGGACCACTTGCTTCTAATTTTATAAAGCTCAGATAGCCAAGCATGATCGTGCAAATTACCCTCATCTAGCATAGTACACCAAGCTTGCTCAAACTCCTCCTGTGAGTCACACTTGCTCATGCATGTATAGAATAGATTTTGCATTGTCTTATTATTATTAAAGCAGTGTACCTTTGAAGGAGTTTTTTTAAATATGCCATCAGCACAACTTATGACAAGTATGCTGTAATGCAATTTTGATAGCTCTTGCTATTGCCTGATCTTGATCAGTGAATATTGTTATAGGATGCGTGTCACTCATTAATTGGAGAAATATTTTGAATAGCCATGTGAATGACTCAATTATCTTTTTGATAGAAAGACTACTCCAAATAAGACATTTTGCCAGTGATGATTTACTCCAACGAAAGGGGCACATACAATATTATATTTATTAAGTCGATAGCTTGTATTAAAAATTATGACATCCCCAAAATAATCATATTCTAACCTTGACATGTTATTGCTCCAAAAAAACTAATCAAGCTATTTGACTCATCAACTTGAACATCCCATCTTCCGCTTGTCTTTCATTGAACAATTGTATTAATGCATTACTATCACCATTCGCAATCCTCAATCTTCTCTCTTTTTGGATGAAATTAAATGCATCTATTTTTGTGAATCCTATATTCTCCACGCTGCCAACTTCCTCACTTAGATAGCTAAACGCATCAGTTGCTCTAATTTTGGCCTCTATCATTGTCTTCAACACTCTACCTTCTCATCGCTGATGCCTCTGTATGATCTAAGAAGATGTAGGTCACCCTGCTTTGCCAATGAATGATTATGACTTTCTGTATATATTTTTTAACCTTATAATTCCCATCTAAATCAATAAAAAAAATCTAATCATGGCCAAACAACCACTCATTGTATCTATTTTTTGGAATCAAACTGCACAGTTTTGATTGGTAGCTTTCTTTCGATCTGCTTTTGCACATAAAAAATCCTTTGATTTCAATTTCTTGGAGTTTGACCAATAACTAGTATGATTCTGTCTAACACTTGAACTGGTTTGATAGCATAATCATGCATGATACTCAGTTTCATTGTGTTTCGTGATGCTAAGGAGTTTCCCCACATTTGGGTCATTAGACATCACAACTTCATCATCACACTGCTCATTTACTGCATTCACCTGCGCAAACACAAATATATCACATGTAGAACAGCTCAAAAATAATAAAAATAATATGTACTCTCATGAGAGTATAGATGCTAATCTCCCCTAAAAACTCACCAATCAGCCTACAAATTACTTCTAGTGAAAAGTAATATAACATATTCTATCCAAATAGGCCAAAAAAATGACAAAATTGAAAAAAATCTATACTCATGAGAGTATAGAGTCTGATGCAAATCTCTCACAAAACTCACCAATCACCTCATTCAGTGGATGTAATAAACATATTATCTCCAAACATACCAAAAAATCTTAGAGATAATTAAAAAAAAAATATGTACTCTGAGAATTACAGAGTCAGTCAAATCTTTCCTAAAATCCAATCGACCTCCAAATTGCTTCGTAGAATGTAATAAACATATTCTCTCCAAAGCAGCCAAAAATCTTACAAAAATTGAAAAAAAAATCTATACTCTCATTAGAATACAGAGAGTACAGATGCAAATCTCCCCTAAAAACTCACCAATCAGCCTCTAAATTGCTTCTAGTGGAATGTAATAAACATATTATATCCAAACAGACCAAAAAGATTTAGAGTGAATGAAAAAAAAAATTTGTACTCTCATGAGAGTATAGAGTACATATGCAAATCTCTCCTAAAAATCCACCAATCACCCTCCAAATTGCTTCTAGTGGAATGTAATAAATATATTCTCTCCAAATAGGCCAAAAAATCTTACCAAAATTAAAAAAAATATGTACTCTCATGAGAGTACAGAGAGTACATATACAAATCTCCCATAAAAACCCACCAATCAGTCTCCAAATTGCTTCTAGTGAAATGTAATAAACATATTATATCCAAAGAGGCCAAAAAATCTGAAAAAAATTGAAAAAAATATAATTTGTACTCTCATGAGAGTACATACAGTACATATGTCAATCTCTCATAAAAACTAACCAATCAGTCTCCAAATTTCTTTTAATGGAATGTAATAAACATATTATATCCAACGGACCAAAATATGACAAATTTTGAAAAAAAAATGTAATCTCATGAGAGTATAGATAGTACAGAAGTCAATCTCCCCTAAAACTCACAAATCAGCCTCCAAATTGCTTCTAGTGGAATGTAATTAACATATTCTCTCCAAATAGACCAAAAAATTTGACAAAAATTGAAAAAAAATCCGTACTCTCATGAGAGTACAGAGAGTACAGATGCAAATCTCTCCTAAAAACTCACAAATTAGCCTCCAAATTGCTTCTAGTGGAATATAATAAACATATTCTCTTCAAACACGCCAAAAAATCTAACAAAAATTGAAAAAAAAATATGTACTCTCATGAGAGTACAGAGAGTACAGATATCAATGTTCCCTAAAAATCAACCAATTAGCCTCCAAATTGCTAAACATATTATATCCAAACAGACCAAAAAATCTGACAAAAATTGGAAAAAAAAAATCTATATTCTCATGAGAGTACAGAGAGTACAGATGTCAATCTCTCCTAAAAACCAACCAATCGGCCTTTAAATTGCTTTTAGTAGAATGTAATAAACATATTATATCCAAACAGGCCAACAAATCTTACCGATAATGAAAAAAATGTACTCTCATGAGAGTACAAAAAGTATAGATGTCAATCTCTCCTAAAAATCCACCAATCAGTCTCCAAATTGGTTCTAGTGGAATGTAATAAACATATTCTCTCCAAACAGGCCAAAAAATCTTACAAAATTGGAAAAAAATTTATACTCTCATGAGAGTACAGAGAGTATATATGTCAATCTCCCCTAAAATCTAACCAATCAACCTCTAAATTACTTCTAGTGGAATATAATAAATATATTATATCCAAACAGGCCAAAAATTCTTACAAAGAATGAAAAAAAAATATGTACTCTGATAAGAGTACATAGAGTACAGATACAAATCTCTCATAAAACTCATCAATCGGCCTCCAAATTGCTTCTACTGGAATATAATAAACATATTCTCTCCAAATAGGCCAAAAAAACTTACAAAAATTGAAAAAAAGCTGTACTCTCATGAGAGTAGAGAGAGTACAGATGCAAATCTCCCTTAAAAACTAACCAAACAACCTCCAAATAACTTGTAATGCTGTATACTAATCGTATTATATCCAAACAGGGTCAAAAATCTGAAAAAAAAAAAGATAAAATGGGTCGTGCTCTCATGAGAGTACAGAGAGTACGCATGCAAAATAATCTCTAAAATAAATAAAGTCCTCTTGCAAAGAACTCCTAACAGTATAGAAAATATAGATTAAATAAAAGAATTTCTAAGAATATCACTAATAAACCCTAAAAAAATTGTACATATAAAATGTTCAAAAGATTTATCGATGTATTTATTTAATACATCATCCGCTAAATTGGTCGCAATATCATCAAGGCCATAACTTCTGAATTCGTTCTCCATCTTCACTGTTCTTTCTGAAATATAAAATAAGATTTTTTGTTTCTCTCTCTGAGCTCGATTGTTTGAAAAAAAATATATATTATGCACTGAATCTATATAAATATTTCTTTTAAATTTCTCCCGTCCATTCGAATGACATTTCTTCTCTCACTGTTTGAACAAGACGGGCTGAGTCGGGCCCGGGGTAGTATTAATGACATCATCAATGTGCCGTCCAGTTACATCACCATTACTTGAAAAAATGCAAAAAAACAATATTTTTTAATGATGGATATGTGTAACGATACGATTGAATTGAAGTCCGCACGTAAAGCTACTTCCACACTCCGTGCATAATATTTTCTCTCCAAATAGGCCTCATCTGCACTGAAACCTAGTGAACAATGATGAAGAAGGTGATCTTTCTTTTCTCCTTCTCGTTGCTTTTTGTCTCTTCCACGCTCTCCCTAATATCGTCTTCTCTGATGTTTGATATACTTGCATTCACGGTAGACCATTTTCTTTCCAGTTCTTTTAATGCATTCTCTGCGGAATCTCATCCAGTGAGCGGTATGTAGTACCTCTGCATTAGAGAAGATGTTGCGGCAATTGGGAGACCACTCCGTCGAATTTCAACTGCCACACTGACTCAAGCAGTAGAAGTTGTCAACGCCTTACACCTTCATCAAGCGCAGTATCTGATATGATTCCATATTCTCCAAAAGACAATAGAAGCAAAAAGAATAAAAAAACTCCATATTGGATGAAAGACTTCATCCAATAATATAGGAAATGATAAAATAAGAATCAGTATAGGCCATTCTACTGCTAAAAAGATTTAAAAGAGTAAGAAATGGGCCACATACATCCATAAATTATAAACAGAAGGGCTATAATACAAGAAGGGAATTACAGACTATAAATCAATATAAATCCAACAGAATACAACTCAATACAAGACCACTAGAACTAATACGGTGAAACCAAGATGAGCAACAGAGATTATAAGAGAAGCCAAATAACTTCCGAACCCGCATCAAACACCAAGAGAGATCTTTCGATGACAAAAGAATAATAAAAGCAATCAAAAAAAATAAGAGGGATCAGGCTAAAAGCTAACAGAATAACCACCCAATATTCAGGAACAGCAAGATAAAGATAGCAGAAACTCATAGCGTAATAGAAAAGCAGTTACAAAAGTGTCAACTTCAAACCTTGTAAAAGAAAGCATAGATCTAGGCTATAGAAGAAAAGCAGTATAAATAGGGTAAATAAACCAAACATAGGGGATATGATATATTCTGCAAAGAAACACTTCCTTCTCTCTGCATCTTCCTCTTCCTTTTCTTCCTCTTACAATTTCTTCGGGTTAACTCGTTGGCAACTTCCTCCTCTGGCAAGAAGAACCCTAGCCGACCTTCTCTCTGCCTTCTCCCTCTACCTCTCTCTCTGGAGTGTTCGACAACTCGAACTGTCGAAAAGAAAAAACACAGATAAGTTTAAACCAAGCGCATCAAAGATTCATGGGGCGGGAACTACATGCCATCAACGGCTCAAACCCATTCCAAGGGAGTAGTTATCCAGACGACCCGATCAATCCCTCGGGAGGGAGACGAGTGGATTCCATTATCGGCAGAAGGGATCAAACGACGCAAATTCAAGGCTAAGAAGGTAAATCCAAGTGTTAGATCTAACGGTTAGAAGGAATACAGCGAGATCCGATGGCTCAGGAGACAGTCGTTGAACCCAATCCTTATTCCCTACTCAAACTGGGTTCATTCCACTCAGATTGGTTCACTTAACCCAAACCAGACCATATCATTGGTGCTCTTGTTGATTACCATAACCAGCAATGGCAGAAGGAACAAGACACACAATCAAGACAATAGAAGAATGTGTAGAAAGACGCAACAAATAGATGAGCAAATGTCTTCCATCACTATGATATTAAATGAAGTTTCAAAAAGATTATCTGTTATAGAAGAAAAATTAGATAACAATTATCAAGAATAACAACAATCACAGGTATATACTTCTGCTCATACAGAAATTTCTATTCCAAATAGACAACACACATAGCAAAATATTAGACCTGTTAAGGTAGATATGCCAAGGTTTAATGGAGAAAATCCCAGAGGTTGGCTGTTCAAAGTAGACCAATTTTTTTGATTATAGCTTATCGAGAGAAATTCCTAATTGCCTCAGATATGGATGGACACATAAGGTATCAATGGATGCACTTAAATAAACATTTTCATTCATGGACACGCGTTCAAAGAGGTCATTCAAAGATTTGGTCAATCTCTATCGAGATTTGAGAGGAGAATTAGCTAAGCTACAACAAAAAAACAAGGTTAATTTCTACAATGAATTTGAAGAAATAGTTAATCAAATTTCGTATTCCACACGAATTTCTACAAAAACTTTTGAATCGACTTAGACATGATATTAAGAGGGAAGTAAGAGCCTTACAACCCAATTTCCTTCAGCAAGCTTTTCAATTAGCTAAGTTAATGGAAGATAGACTAGCTGATGAAATTTTCATGGCCAGAAATTACAAAGTCAACCAATATCCACTAGTAAAACAATCATAGATATACCAACCTTTACTACCCCCATCAATACCCAACCATAGCAATAATATGACCAACAAACAAAACATTCCAATCCGTAACAACAACAGTTGGAAGAAAGAAGAAAGAAAGGACTATGTTTTAAGCATGATGAAAAATATCACGAGGTCATATCATAAATCTAAATTATTTGCTTTAATGATGGTTAATGATGACCAAGAGCAATACTGCGGCAGAACGCGAAATGCAAATATTACAAGAGAAATTTCATCAGTCTCAATGCCTTTCAGAGGTAATCTAGGATATTAAGATTACAAAGGCGATTGGAAATAAAAAAGTACAAGTATTGATTGATAGTGGTTCAACCCACAATTTTATTCAATCCAAACTAGCCAAATTTATTGACTATAAAGTAACATCTGCATCAGTTTTTTAAGTGTTAGTAGGCAATGGAGAAACTTTAAAAGGTTTAGGAATATGCTCTAATATTCTTATCCAACTACAAGGAAATACTTTTATCACTGATTGTTATTTGCGACCCATGCAAGGAGCAGATGTTGTTTTGGGTGTTCAATGGCTAGAATAATTGGGTGAGTGTACAATTGATTATAAAAGCTCACTATGAAATTCTCTAATGATGATTAGTACATTACAAGGGATACATCCTCAAGGTGGGCGCATTACATATTCCAAATTCGTAAAGAAGGAAATAATATCATATTTCTAGATTAAATATGAGGGAATAGATTTCTATAAAAGAATTGGAACTTACACAGAAATACATCAAGTATTATCCCAATATCAAGAACTATTTCAAATTCCAGCAACCTTACCTCCAAGGAGGGATATAGACCACCAGCTTCATTTGCCACCTAAAACTCAACCAGTGAAAGTCAAAAATTATAGATACCCACACTTTCAAAAAACAAAAATTGAAAAATTAATTAAAGAAATGTTGGATAGTGGCATAATCAGAGAAAGCACCAGCCCTTTCTCTTCTTCAGCTCTTTTAATCAAGAAGAAGGATGGAACTTGGAGATTCTGTGTGGATTACAGAGCTTTAAATAAAGTAACAATACCTGACAGATTTCCAATTCCCACTCCAGAGGAGCTTATGGATGAATTATATGGAGCCACAATCTTTTCAAAGTTAGACTTAAGATCAGGATATCATCAAATCAGAATGGCTGAAGAAGACATCTACAAAATAGCTTTTAGAACTCATGAGGGATGCTATGAGTTCATTGCAATATCATTTGGATTAACAAATGCACCATCAACATTTCAAGCATTAATGAATTTAGTGCTTAAGCCATTCTTAAGAAAATTTCTCTTAGTATTTTTTGATGATATACTTATATATAGTCAGACCTTGGAGTTACATCAAAATCATCTTCAAGCTATATTGGAACAACTCAAGCAACATTCATTATTTATAAAACCATCTAAATGCTCATTTATATAGGACAGAATTGAGCATTTAGGGCATATTTTATCTGCACAAGGGCTAGTAGTGGATCCCAAAAAGATTCAAGCAGTACAAGCATGGCTGTTACCCAATTCAATCAAACAGTTAAGAGGTTTTTTTTGGTTTAACAGGCTATTATCAAAAATTTGTTAAACACTATGCAACCATTGCCTTTCCACTAACTTCTATGTTAGCCAAGCAACATTTTTAATGGACAGAAGAATCAAAAGCAGTATTTTTACAATTAAAACAAGCAATGACATCTCTCCTAGTATTAGCCTATCCCAATTTTTCTCAGCCTTTTATCATAGAGATAGATGCATCTGGAACAGCAATTGGAGCTATTTTAATACAAAACAGTCATCCTATAACTTATTTTAGTAAGAAGTTCTCTCCATCATTACAAAAAGTATCAACATATGCAAGAGAATTATATACTTGAAATAGTAGCAAGATGGAGACAATATCTGCTAGGTAACAAGTTTACCATCAGGACAGATCAAAAGAGCATAAGGAAGCTAATGCAACAAATAATTCAAACTCCTGAACAACAGAGATTTTTAATCAAACTCCTTGGATTTGACTACACTATTGAATATATACAGGATTACAAACAAAGCGGTGATGCCTTGTCAGAAAATTATTTGACAAGATAGTCCTACAACCGACAACTCGAATCATTTATGTCATTCGATTATATGCTTATACTCAACAAATCAATACTATAATGCAACAAATCAAAGAGGACACATGCCAACTACAAGACTTGCATAAGAAAATATCGGACAATCGGTATATTTCTAAATATAGACTTGCTAATGGATTGATACACTATAAAGGCAGGATTGTCATAGCTCAAGACTCGGCAATCAGAAACACTATTATAAGAGAAATACATTCAACACCAGTAGGAGGCCATGGGGGGTAAGACATTGGCGTAATTAATCAACAATTCTACCGGAAGCATATGAAATAAGATATTAAATACTTTGTCTTAACGTCTATTTGTCAACAAGTCAAATATGATACTCGAGAAGCTCTCTACAACTACTATACCGAAGCCATTTGGGAAGAAGTATTAATGGATTTTATTACAGGACTACCCAAGTCTCACAATAAAACTGCTATATTAGTGGTGGTAGACAGACTATCAAAATATGCACACTTCTCAACCCTTCCAACCAATTTTACAGCCCCTTATATAGCTCAGATTTTTATTTCAGACATAGCCAAACTACATTGCATACCATAAGGAATAATTTCAGACAGAGACCCAATCTTTATGACCAATTTAGTGTTGGTTAAGTGGAACCACATTAAAGCACAATGGTGCATACCATCCTGATGGCCAAGCAGGTAACTAGTCTAAAGCAATATCTAAGGAGTTTTGTATTAGAGACACCAAGGATGTGGGTACAATTCCTTCCATGGCGAATTCTCCTATAATTCATCCATCAATACTTCCACAAAATGACTCCTTTTCAAATAGTATGTATGACTTCCTCCTTGGTGTACCCTATAATGAGAATACATCTATCAACACAGAGGTGGAAATAGTTTTACAAGAGGGATAAAATTCTCACTACTTAAAACAAACTTACGAAGCTCAAACAATGAAGCAAATGGTGATAAACATAGAGAGCTTCAATTCAAAGTAAATGATTTAGTATTAGTTAAACTACAACCTTATAGACAAACTTAGGTCTATTGGGTGACAAAACTATGAGAAAATACTATGGTCCTTTCAAAATTCTGAGGACGGTAGCATATAGAATGAAGCAAGGATAAATAATGTGCTTCATGTATCCAGACTTAAGCAATACAGACAAGATTCTACACTACACCCAGCAAAATTACCAACTCATTTTATAGACGGGCAGATGTTAGTCAAGCCTATTAAAGTTTTAGATCACAAAACAATACTACAGGGAGATCAACAAATTAAAGAATTATTAATACAATGGGAAGGACTTCTAGCCACAGATGCTTCTTGGGTGTAAAGTGAAGAAATACAGAGAGCATTTCCGAACTTAACTCCATATTGGATGAAAGACTTCATCCAATAATATAGGAAATGATAAAATAAGAATCAATATAGGTCATTCTACTGCTAAAAAGATTTAAAAGAGTAAGAAATGGGCCACATACATCCATAAATTACAAACAGAAGAGCTATAATACAAGAAGGGAATTACAGACTATAAATCAATATAAATCCAACAGAATACAACTCAATACAAGACTCTTACAGAGAACTAATACACAGTAGAAACCAAAGATGAGCAACAGAGATTATAATAGAGAAATAACTTCGAAAGAACCACAAACACCAGAGAGATCTTTGGATGACAAAAGAATAATAAAGAAGCAATCAAGAAACCAAGAAGGGATCTAGGCGACTAAGCTAGAATAACCACCCAATATTCTAGAGAATGAGCAAGATAAAAGGCAAGAAACTCGATAGCTTAGCAGAAAGCATACAAAGTGTAGAACTACAAACCTTGTAAAAGAAAGCATAGATCTAGGCTATAGAAGAAAAACATAAAGTATAAATAGGGTAAAGAAACCAAACAGAGGGGATATGATATATTCTGCGAAGAAACACTTCCTTCTCTCTGCATCTTCCTCTTCCTTTTCTTCCTCTTGCAATTTCTTCGGGTTAACTCGCTGGCAACTTCCTCCTCCGGCAAGAAGAACCCTAGCCGACCTCCTCTCCGCCTTCTCCCTCAGCCTCTCTCTCTGGAGTGTTCGACGACTCGAACTGTCAAAAAGAGAAAACACAGATAAGTTTAAACCAAGCGTATCAAGGAAGATTCATCGACGGCAGAACCCGACCACATGGCATCAAAAACCCATTCCAAGGGAGTAGTTATCCAGAAGACCCGATCAATCCCTCAGGAGGGAGGCAGCGTGGATTCCATTATCGGAAGGGATCGGGGCAGTAAATTGAGGCTAAGAAGGTAAATCAAGTGTTAGATCCAACGGTTAAAGGAATACCCGATCCATGCTCGAGGCATTCTTGAACCCAATCCTTATTCCCTACTCAAACTGGGTTCATTCCACTCATATTGGTTCACTTAACCCAAACCAGACCATATCAGTATCCCTCAGAAATGCCCCGGCGCTTTTTTTATTTGTCTTTTATTTATTCTCCATCTATAGGCAACACAAACTTTTTTTAACGCGGTATTCACACACGCTGGTATGAACTACAATTTCGTTGCCTGACTTTTAACCTTTTAATATTGGATCCAGTCATGGGAACTAGCCCGGATTTCATACATTGCCACATACATGCATAGAAGCGGTGTTTTTATACGTTTCAAATGTATATTTTATGATGCATGAACACATGAAGTGACACAGAATCCATTCTGGATGCCAAGCGTAGGGAGATGTATAGCGGAATTGCAGAAACGGCTAGAGTTTAGATTTACTTTTCAATTGCGCGACATCCCGTGCAATTTCTTGTCTTGAATTCATGGCTTTGTGGAGGTGGTTGGTGGTCTTTTCTATTTTTAATGAAACGAAGTTTTTTGAACTATTCTCATGATTTTTCTAAAAGTTGAAATCAAGCATACAAATTGAATCTAATATCTGTTGTTATTTCTTAGTTACATGCATGTTTCTTTGCTTTTTGTGGCTTATTAAGATATCTATCTAACCAAGCAGTTAGCGCGTCGGATGATGGTATATTCTGTTCTTGTGGTCCTTCAGCTGGCCTGTCTGCGGTCTGTGTAGAGATTGCCTTTGTGGGTAAGCATCATCTTACAGTGTCTTGCCTCACTGCATAGCTTTTGGTTACATCTGGTAAACTTTGCCCGGGTGTTCATGACATCTCTTTGCATCTCCTTTTGCAATGTGATGGTAATGGATTGATTGACAACCATGCTTGTGTTAGGGTAACATGCCATTGAAATCATCTAATATGCCCATTTTTAAATATATTTTGAGATAAATTGATGACACTTGTCATAGTGTTATTACTAGCAGTTGCTAAAAAAATTTTCTTACTAGTAGCCATTTATTCATGTTTCAGAATGCTGTTAACTAGCTGCTCTAAGAGTTGCAAGTGTGGTGAATCGTGCATTAACAAACCATTCCGGTACCAACCTATGAAAAAAATGAAATTGATCAAAGTATGAACTTTTAACAAGCCATGGTTTTCACACTTCCAGCTGAACATTAACTAGGGAAATAGTGTTATCTTTGGCATGCGATCAAGTATCAAATACTTAGAGTGTAATTCTGGGGCGGTTGTATGAACTTTTAACAAGCAATGGTTTTCACACTTCCAGCTGAACATTAACTAGGGAAACAGTGTTATGTTGGCATCACGCTATCAAACACTTAAAAGTAATTGGTTGTGTCTAAGAACTTATGCGAATATATGCAGTTAATTCTTTTGATTAATGCATATGGAAAGGTTTAAGAAAACATCCATCTTCTCTATTACTTCTTGAATTATGAGCTCATAGGAATATATATATATCAATACCTATCAGACAAATTGACACTAATGAGTATAAATAATTAATATTTCATCATTGCATGGACCATTAAGTAGGAAATTTAGTTTGTTGACGTGAAATATTTTTTCTTCTTATAGTGAAATTTTAGGTGTTTATTTGTCAAAGAATTTTAGTGGAAAAGTGAAAACTTGGCGGATAATTTATCCTTTGCAAGTACACATTTGGTGAAGATTTGGAATCTTTTTTTATTCTCAACTGTTGACTTGTACAAATGATGAGTTTGTTTAAAAAGTTGTATCATTGTCTATTTTCAAATATTTGAGCATATCAAGTTGTTAATATCAATGCTACTTAACCTCTTTTTAGGAAACAAATGAAGTAGATTATGAACATAGTTTTAGAAATTGTTCTGCAAGATGTCTCCACAAAACGGATTTCCACTTGTTTTGATGTTATCGCTTTTGATAGACAGTGTAAAATCATTGAACAAGGATAAGTAAAGTTTCTTCTCATTCTCTTGTTCAAAGGCGAATGTTAAATAATCAAATTGCTCTTAAATGAAGTTTGAGATAGGGCTTTTGATCCTTTGAATTAAGTTCAAGCAAGATAAGGGAAACATTCTAAAAATATTCAGCTTATTATGACATACAGTGGTTAGCATACAACAAAAACAAACATCATTCCTTAATTGAATTTAAAATGAAGAAGATATCACAGTGTACCTATTTCCTTCTATAATCCGGCTTGAAATGTTTGGATAGTAGAGTCGAACCTATAAATAGGGAATTCTTTGATGAGATGGGGACTACGAATCTTGAATCTTTATCCACCTTTTCTTCTTCTTGCCAATAGACATTCATTTCAGGCTTAGCTTTCTCATTTTCTTCAATTGTATTTCTTCCCATTACATTTTCTTAGGCTTAACAATTTTGAATTCAACATATTATTATATTTATTTAATAGATTATCATTTTATAATATTCATAATATTTTTTTAAAGAATATATTTATCTCATATTAATAAAGAAGATGCCAGAGTTTAAGGGTACTTTGTTTGGACTTGACGTCATTCTTGTTAAACAAACCCCTCAGTGCATATGATTATACATCAAAATAGTAAGTAAAAAAGTGAAGTTAAGAAACTAATTGATTTTGGTTTTATTGGAGAAGAAAAACAACCCTCTTCGTTAATTAGCATCACTTTAATTAAAAAAAAGAATTGTTAAATTTTTGTATGTATCATTTATAGGGATCTAAATGAGCCATATCCTGACTATGAGTTCTCAATAACCATACTAGAGCTCATAGTGAATACCACCTTTTCACTTATAGTTTTTTGTTTTTATAGATGGTTCATCTAGTTGTAATTAAATTAAGATAGTCCTGAAAATGAGAAATTCATTGTATTCAGAACCCCTCTGAAGATCTTTTATTATAAAGTTATGCCTTCTAATCTTAAAAATATTTGCAAACAATAAAAAATACAAAAATTAAAATGTTATTATCTATTAGCGTCTGATATCTCTGATCTTCGATGAACTTATCTAAAATCAAATGGAGTGTACATTGATAATCATACAGTCAAAAGTTAAAATGAGATAAATCATCTTTATAATTTGAGAATTTTTTTAATTTATTGAATTATTATGATATGAAAATGAATCCTCTGATGTATGCCTTTGAAGTAACTTTAGGAAAGTTTATAGCACTGCATAATCAAAATTTATCACATACTTAAATATATTAAAATTGTTGATTTTGTTTAAAAAAATAATTAGACTTACTCAATAATTTGTCAATCCATATTGGCTGAGATCTTTAATAAAAAATTAGTTTAAGAAAATCCTTGATGAAAAATTGTTGACCTCCACATATGGTTCATAATTCAAATGAATCATAAAAATTAAAATAAATAATTAATGAAAGTAACATCGCTTGAATCGGGTTTAAAACCCCCATAATCACGATCGAAATAGATTAAATTCGCTTCGTTTTGAAAATTCAACCTCATAATGCGCCGAAAATATTAAAATTAATTAATTGAAAAATATCGAATCAATGACCAATCAAATGATTAAAATCAAAATTTTAACAAAATTACGTGCATATAAAGTTGGGACCTGTTAAATTGATCACGTTGTCGCCAAAGCGTCGAAACATCAACGACGCTTTTGGTCGATTCGGCAAAGTATGCGAACATCGATTAATTCAAATCGACGTGGCAATTTAAACCTAATTTTGCTCGTCGCATTGTCAAACGACCTCGATTGAAATTGCGTCGTTGCATTCAATGGAAACACCAAGATTGACACCCATATTGGTTTATTGAAGTAAATTCATAAAATTTAATGCGAAATGATATGTAAATTTTACTTAGCGGTGCCAAATCCACTTAATCTTTACTAACCCTCATTCTTTAATTTAAAAGCCGCTAATCTATTGTACGGCGAAATGCATCACGATCGCCCAGGGCACTCTCTCTACGTTGACCTCATTCACGACCTCTTCGACTCTCCCCTCTCGTTCCTCGCTCTTGAGCTCAGTCTCGATTCTCCCTTGCTCTCTCTCATTCCGGCTCCCATCCGTGCAAACCGAAAGAGGCTCACCTTCTCGGCCGACTTTCTTGCTTGGATCGTCCATCCCTCTCAGGATGTCAGTCCCTCAGTATTCAGCTCGATTCCCTCTTGCCTTGATTTATTTGTTGCTAAAGAGAAATACCTTTAGAAGTTCGCTCCTTCTTCCTCTTTGGATCAACACTTTCCAGTTATTGATATTCTACTAGGTTTCATTCTTACATGTTTTCTGTTTATCATTTTGATATCTTGTTAATAGAAATGCTATCTATCAAATTTGTGGTGTCTCACGACATCCATGCATGCCTTTTGGCGTGGTGGTGATCTCTCATGGCAACCCACATGTGGGGGGGAGGAGGCTTTGTAAATTTGATTATTATGTAATTAAATATACATGCAAACAACTTTCTTTTTCTATATAACAAATGCAAGCTTTAAATTTATTATTATAAATTTTACTCATGTTTCTAACATGGTAGGAAATGATGTCTATGCTAACCCATGCACTTTCTTGGCGTAGTGGACAAATAAATTTTAGAGGGTATCTCACGACACCTCCATGCATGCTTTCTTGGCGTGGTGGGAACTAGTCTCCGGCATTATATGGGATGACAGGAGGCTAAACTTTCAAAAAAAAGGGGAGAAAGAAAGGAAAGAAGGGATAAAATATGTTATACATAAATGCTTATACTTTAATTTCATATACATGTGAATACAAATTTATTGCTCTATCTTTAAATGTTGCATACGTGGGAAACTGTATGATAAGTACTTTCTCACGTTGTTCCAACGTGGAAAATGTTGTCTTTGTACATACACGCCTTTCTTGGCGTGGTAAATAAATTTTGGGTATCTCACATACCATGCGCTTTCTTGGCGTGATGGGAACTATCTCAAGCGACATGCGGGGATGGCCGAGGAAAAATTTTGATAAATAAAAATATGAAATGTTTAAGTGTTTGAAAAAAAAGAAGGTACATGCATATGATTATTCATGCTTAGCTCATTAATCATACTATATGACAATTCTGATGCTTACATCTTAGCTTAGTTGTTACACAATCTTCATATATGACAATTACTTATTTAAAGCTCAAATTCATTTTGTAGGTGGTGATTATGCCATATGAATGGGTGAAATGAAAATGTGACACTTGATGCATGGAAAGATACAAGTGCATGTCATGTCATTTAGGAAACAAATTGCAAGATCATGCTAAAATGCTTAAGTGAAATGATTGGTGCATATTCAAAGTGTTATCTCATTATATTCAATTTGAATGTCTTTATGCAAGTTAAATGAAATCTATGACTTATGAAGCAATGTTCTTTACTAACCATTTGATTCATGCAAATCGAAAGAATCAAATTCATACTCTATAAAATGCATGCTTGATTTGTTGAAAGACATGCTTGATCTATGATAAGTGGTTGAAAGAACCAATCATATATCATTTAGAGCAGAAATCACTTAGTTTGCAATGTGTATTCACATTCTTATAAGAACAAACTCTCACTTGAGACATGCAAGTAAATAAAAATTCAATGCATATCTAGAAAATATATACTGACTCATGATAAATAGTAGAAAAGACTCATGTCTTATAGTCTTATGAAACGGATCTATTTGATCTATGATAAACATTTGAAATGGTCAAATTCATATTTGATAGAAACAGATCTATCTGATTTGTTAGGTATCAAAGCCTATGCTTATAATTGACATCTATGCCATGTCACATCAAAACTTCAACTTAGACATTCATATGTCCATATATTTTAAAAAACAGATACTTGTATGCATGTTGAAGTATTCAATAGCTTAAATGCTTAAATAAACATATGCAAGCAATCAAATGAAATGAAAGAACATATGCCACTATCCCGGTTTGGTCTTGAGGGTCAGTTAACAAAACCTAAAATCTAACTTTGTAAATCTTAGAGTTAATTCGTCA
Organism: Cymbidium sinense; assembly: GCA_021442155.1. NCBI lineage: Eukaryota > Viridiplantae > Streptophyta > Magnoliopsida > Asparagales > Orchidaceae > Cymbidium > Cymbidium sinense. The sequence goes on along the minus strand of CM038217.1, from coordinate 81,040,461 downwards.
TGAAATGACTAAAGATAAATCTATCGGCATCATTGTTAATGTATCCTCTAAAGTTTAAGATCTCAAGCAGAAAGTCCCAAACCCGATCCTCTATGTACAATCTAGAGTTGACAAGGTTTAGAGAATTATAGATCTTGAAATAATTAATCTAGATCTGATCCTCTGCAAGATAGAGTTGGCAGTCTACATCATCCGGTTAGTCTTGGGGCCGTTGTTAACAAAACTTAAAAATCATATCAAACTCATGCTTGCATTACATCATCAAATTATTTTAACCTTGACATCCATATGTCCATACAATTTTAGAAGAACAGATATTCGTATGTATGTTGAAGTATCTAATAAATCAAATATCTAGAAAGATATGTGATCCAAATGCAAGTCAAATATAAAGAACATATGTTATACATCCCGGTTTGGTCTTCGGATCGGGTCCGGGTTAACAAAACCTAAAAATGTCAGAACTAAACTTGCAAATTGACTCCTACATTTCAACTTGACATTTACATGTCCATACAAATTTTAAAAGACAGATACTTGTATGTATGTTGAAGTAATCATCATGTCAAATACAAAAAAAGATCTTTATACATCCCGGTTTGGTCTTCGGACCGGGTCCAGGTTAACAAAACCTAAAAATGTGATATTATAAGAATTTCAAATAAATAATATCTAAGAAACTAATTCTGTTATGTAATACAAAATATGAATCAACACACATAGCTTCTGAAATCCAAACCCTCAAGAAGAAAAGTCCCAAACCCGATCCTCTATGTTCAACCTAGAGTGGACAAGGTTTTGAAGGATTATACTTCTTAAGATAATGAATTTAGACCCGGTCCTCTGTAGAAAACCAGATGGAGTAGACAAGGTCTATTAATTGATATTAGCCCTATGATCGAGAAGGGTAATTATAATTAAAATTTCAATGATAAATGATCATATATTAAAATCTAAAATCAATCATAAAATGATCAAATTTCAAAGAAAATAATAAAAATATAAATAAAAATGAAATGAATTATTTAAATTAAAACTTAAAATAAAAAAATCAATCCACCCCTCCATTTGTTTGTCTTGACAAATTAAGAAAACTTTTATGAAATGTCAAATTAAATACATAATTATATTCATACTCAAATATTCTAAAGCGTGGGGCCCCATCCTCTATCGCGTGGTTACCATGATATGGCATAAATGGCGGTTCGACGACCTCGGCCAGTGGTTTGCCGCGATATGGCACCACTAAATTACGGTCCGCGCGTATGTTCCCCAATGGCTTTGCTCTTTGGTGAAATGTAGAATGTATTTGGTTGGGCAAAAGCCTATGTTAGCTAAGGTTGACTTATATTTGTCCCCTTGACAAACTCCACCAGTCTACAAGGACACGGGCACGTAACCCATGTGTTCGACAAGGATCCGGTCGTTGGGTATCTCCTCGACTAAGTGGACGAGGATCACGGACGGATGATGAACCATGGGATCTAGATTGGATCATCGTTCCCCACAAAAGTTTTAAATTAAAATAATAAATTTCATAAGTACTAAAATCCACTCGTAATTATATACTGGTTCTTTGATTCATTGACCTATGTCGAAAGTGCTCTCTCGGTATTGGGAGGGGTAATTAACTAGCTTGCTTTAGAAAACTTGGAACCAGATATAAAAGTTCTCACCAAATGAGAATAAAATCTGGGTAGTGTCTTATCTACTATTCATCCTTCAAATTATCAGACACTTAAACAACTCTTTTTTCTTTTTTGAAAGAGGTCGTTGGCAAATTTTCGGATCCCACAGATTTCTGGCGACTCCGCTGGGGAAAGGTTTCTCTTTCCATCTTTGGCTAATCAAATCTAAGTTATAATTGCAGTGGAGTATAAAAAAAATGAAATGAGAAATGATAAGTTAAACTTGACAACTTAAAAGCTTGCTACTTAAAGTCTTAAGTCATTTGAGATTTTATTTAGTGCATATGTTTAATATGTTTTGTCTTATCTATATTTTTGGAAGTGGTGATAGTGCGATTATTTTAATTGCTAATTTTACCTTCAACACTTCGAATGGCACTCAGAATATAGTCCTGTTACTCTGGTGGTGGCGCTAACATCCGTTTGGCCACGTCCATCTTTGGAAAGAGCTACCTAGTTTGGTGGCGTGGATTTCCCCATCTTGAATGAGCAAGTTGATAGGCCTCAACTTCAAACAAACTGTCACGCACACCATGTGCAGCAATCTCTGAAAAGGCCCGTTGAAGTTGTGACCCCTACTACTGCAGGGTCACTTCAAAAGAAATCATCAGTCTTTGAGAGGCTCGGCACCTCGAAGATAACAATCATGAAGAGGGTTCTTTGGTTCTTTGTACCTCGAGTAATGCAATCCACCGAACCCTTCGCCCCGAGGAGACATGATGTGAAGCTTCTTCATCTGGAAGCAAGCTTAGCGGAGGCAAAGAAGAAAAAGAAGTCTTGAGCTGCTCAACACTTATCCTGCACTACACAATATGGAACCGGGTGAGTGTTCCCCACCCATAATCGATTTGATAACCTTAAGTGGGTTAAGCGGAAGAGCTCTACTAGTCTCAGCGGTCCCCGGACACAAGTTCTAGCTCCTCCTGAGGAAAACTATATCTGCAAGGGTTTCTCCAAGTTGCTAAGGAGAGAGAACTGATAAAAAGAAGATACCAGGGTCCTGTTGTCAAGGATGCTAGGACCGCTCCTCCAAGGAGATCTCATCCCGTAACTCAAATGGTAGGCGATCCCCCACGGTGAGCATCGGTGTGACACTTGGACCGTCAAGAATCCACCGTCGAAAGGTCCGGTGGAAGGGTGAGATATGGAGGCCTCAAAAGAAATACTTTAGAGCGAAAAGCGTGACATCTAGTGTGAATTCCCGGAGATCCGCCCCAACTCAAATCTATCAACGATGGGAGCCTAAAAAGAGGGCCCTCAATGATAAAGAATATGACGGTAGACACCTTGGAGAATCCTAAAGGGGATCCCTCATCAATCAACTCCATCCCATCAAGAGGAGGTTAACTTCGATCGAAGCCCTCTAATTGAAGAAGTTTCGATTCCACACTTGGAATCAGAAGTCCATTGGAGATGTCGATCTGAAATCCGTATCCAAGGGGATAAAGAAGCAGAGGAGGATGCAATGACTGTTGAAGTGGTGTATATAGTACAACAAGTCGGTGAGTATGTGCCAATATCAACATAGGCATCGTACAACTTACCTCCCCTCCGAAGAACAACAAAATGTTCAAATAGAGGAAGCATCCTCACGAGTCTTCGAGAGAGGAACAACAAGAAGAAGAAGAAGAAAGGGAAGAAAATCACCTTCAGATACTACCACTTTGGCGAGCGACAAATTCGGTGCGTGAAGCCAAAGATAAATAAATCCTCAGTTGAATATGAAAATGGATGATGATCTGATGACTATGATGCAGTGTCTGAAGAATATGGCGACAAGTCCAACACTTCATAATCATCAAGCCTTTAGCAATGCCCATGACAATCCTCCAATAAATTTGATCTCACATGCTTCAAGGGTCCAAATTGAGCCTGAAGCGAGGATTGAAATAAATAAGTCATCTCGACAACCTGCTTCTCAGAATATATAAACTATATATGAAGCCGTGACAGCCTCTCAACTTAATATTATCTTGAATGAGAAGATCAAAAGTTATAGCGCGGGAAAGGCGAGAAAATTGGTGAGCAAAGGTCATATATCCGGAGTATGATCAAATTCCATACCCAAATGGATATTCAATGCCAAAGTTTAATCTATTTGACGGAAATGGTAATCCTAAACAACATCTAGCCCAATTCAAAGCATCATGTGGTAACATAGGGGCAATGATGCATTATTATTCCGTCGCGTTAGTAGTCTAACCCAGCTTTTGAATGGTATCTTTGAGTTGTCAAATGATCAAGACTTTTGAACTTAAAAAATATGTTCGTTAAAAGGTTCGTCGCAGATCAAAACAATCATTCTGATCTCGCCTTGAGAAGAGGAAGAAAGATCGATCGATATATCACACGTTGGAGGAATATGAGTATGAAATGTGAACAATAATTAGAAGAAGAGCACGCAATCCAACTGCTGATGGGAAACATCGATGATAAGATGGTGCCTTATCTTTGCATGGCTTCAATTATCACATTTCAAGACCTACTTGATAGGGTGGATAAATTTGAGAAATTAAATTTGTCATGCTCGATGGCCCGACAAGATAAATCTAAAGAGCAAAAGCTCAGGACCAAAGAAAGGTGAAATGCATTTCACCTCATACAAGAAGGATACAGGTGTTAGTATAGCATATAGATAAAGAAAGGCTACCTTTCTATCGAAAAAAGGCAATCGTTCAATCACTCAACCCAAGCTCATACTTGGAGGTAATGATGTACCTGGTCGCCGGTGAAGGTGCGACCAAACAAACAAAGGAGCGAATGACTCAATGGACCACAAGAAAAATTGAACAAAGAGTATTCTTTTAAGAGGAAAAGTGTGGCTAAACTATTTAAGCATGCACTCAAAACAGGTCTCCAACTACAGTGTAAGACATGAAGAGGCTGGACAAGCGATAATCTAACTATTGCCCATATCATGGGCTTGCATCCTATTGAAGATTGCTACATATTCAAAGATTGGCTCGAGCTGAAATATAGAAATGGAGAATTCACATTATCGGACGATGTATTGGTGCGTCAAGAAAGAATCCACAAAGTAATCACCTCATCTCCGGTCTTATCAAGCAAATAAAGGCAAAGAGAAAGCGTCGATGATGAAAGATGGCAGTCACGGTCTAAAAAGGCGTAAAATATTGAAGCAATTGGAAGGTATTCAGTATTGTGAAAATCACCACTTGAGCCTTGAGTTGAGACAAAACCTAAGTTATGGGAAGGCTAGTTCATCTCATGAAACACTAGCCAAATACCAAGGGAAGGCTAAGAAACCTACCAAACGAAAAAATAAATTAAATAAAAGAAGAAGGCATAATGTTACTACTATTGATGGGTATAGCGTAACACAAAGGATCATCAATAATATGGAAGATTACATACAATCAGATGACCTATCACGCTTGCATTCATTAAATCTTGAGATGAATGAAGAAGCGGGGAAGAAGGCGAAGAACTTCCTCGAAGTCTTGCTTGATGATGCATGAAGTTGATACGACTTAGAAGAACTCTAATTCCCAAATGAAGATGAATCAGAGCTCACCATATCAACATACATAAAAAATGTAAAGCTGGGCAGTAATTCTGAATCTTCTAGTCTATCATTAGATGGAGCGCGGATGATGAAACAGCGAGTCATCGAAGATTCATATGCAAATGAAGTAGCTCAAGTCGGTTGAGAAATTGGTGCTACCATCCCAACAAAGGAAAGAGCAATGAATAAGATAAAGGAAAAGAAATTGAAGTCAATGAAAGAGTTATCCCTAAGGATTCAAATAAGAAGCCTTCATCAAAAGGGATCGACTATAATATTCTATCCCATCTAAGAAAAATTTCGGCGCAGCTTAGTGTATACGAAGCACTTCTAATGTCGGAAGATCTCTGTAACACCTTAATTGAAGCTCTCAAAAGAAAGTTTGAAGCATATTTTTTGTTGAAGCGTCTACGGAGACCTTGCATGTTCAAGAGCCTCCAACGTCACATTTTCGAAAGATGATCTAATGCTTGGGAGACCTGATGTCCCTCGTATATGTGAAAGTGATGAAACTATGATACCGTGGATCTTGATTGATCCCAATTCTTCCATGAATCTTATGAACTTGAGAACTCTTAGATGGTTATCTCTAGATGTACAACATCTGGGATGAGATAAAGTCATGGTTCAAGGATTCAACGAGAAGGGACAGAAAACTATCAGGTCATTTGTACTTCCTCTTAAATTTGGAGACCTCTACATTGAAGTTAAATTTCAAGTGATCGATGTAGATACTTCATTCAGAGCTCTTCTGGGTCGACCATGGCTTCATAAGTATGGCATTGTTCCATCTACATTGCATCAATGTATGAAATATTCAAAGGATGGAGAAGAATGCCAAATTGTGGGTGACATGCAACCTTTTGCGGTGCACGAAATGAAGATTTATCAAGATGCCAGTTACTTCCTTTCGAAAGAATCAAAATTAACTAAACAACTATCAAATACTGCATCTACTTCAAAAAAGAACGAGTTAAGAAGAAAGTAGAAGTTAAAAAGAATAAAAAAAAGAGATTGTTTCAAATATCCCCAGGGATATAAAGAACAAGTCTAAAATCAATAACATTGTCCCTCATCTAGGCAGTGATACTGAAGAAGAAGACGAATGTGTTCCTTCCCAATCCAAAGGTCCATGCGAATCTTTGGTAAAAGCGAATGAGGAAAATCTTTGACTCGATTATGAGTTTGAATCGCTTTTGAAGGTAAGGTGCAATGCACCTACTTTAAAAATAATCATAGATCCATCGAGAGACTACACAGTCACTCCTATTCCTCCTCAACATTTTAAAGAAATCACCCCTCGAGAAACTCACAAAGTCGAGGCGGTGACCTTCTATGTACCTCCTCTCCCTGGAAAGCATGGGCCAGGAAGCCTATTTTATAAATCTGAGGGGTGTCAAGAAGAAGATCTTGATTGGGTAATGCTGCTATTTGAAGAAGAAGAAGCTATGCCCACAAGAATATCAAAATATTACTCTCCAAAGATGCAAAATCTGATGTGCAAACATGGGGTCCAGGCTGGAGCAAGTAAGCAAAGGACTAAGCTCTTTGAAATGATGTGGTACCCAAAGGTTCTCAAACCATTGGTAAGAGAAATAACACACTACCAAGGCCTTGGTTTCATCCAAGACAATGGTCCACAGAATACACATGCTTGAGGAATAGAAGTTGAGAGTGATGATGAAGATGAGAATGTCATTCTTAATGTTAGTCTCACAAATAATGAAGAAGTAGAAGCGCCTGAAGAGCTTGAAGATGGTGGGCAGGCAACTACTATGGATGAACTTAAAGAAATTAATTTGGGAACTCAGGAGGATCCACACCCTACGTTCATCAGTGCCCTACTTCCTGAAGATAAAGTGGAAGAATTAAAAACTTTGCTCTGTGAATTCAGGGATTGCTTTGCCTGGACATATGCTGAAATGCAGCTTATCCGATATAGCGGTTCAAACTAGCAATTAAGCGGATCACCAGTCAAGCAAGCCTCTAGGAGAATGAGATTGGAGGTTGAAGACGGTAATTGCGTGAAACCAAGAAGCTCATTGAAGCTGGTTTTATTCGAGAAGAAAAATGCACTAACTGGATAGCTAATATTGTCCTCATGAAAAAGAAGAATGGTCAGATTCGTATCTGTATCAACTTCAGGGATTTAAATAAAGCATTTCCAAAGGATGACTTTCGCTTCTGTATCGAGCTGTTAGTGGATAACACTTCAAACCACATGTTCTCATTTATGGAGGATCGTCGTTACAATCAAATCAAGATGGCTCACGAAGATGAGAAGCATACTCATTCAAGACACCAATTGGTATATCTTTGCTACCCATGCCCTTCGCTTGAAGAATGTTGGAGCTACATACCAAAGTTGAATCTTTGACGAGTTGATTCATCAAAAAGTAGAGTGCTATGTTGATGACCTCATTGTCAAGAGTATAGATCGCAAAGATCATCTCGATGATTTAAGGATCGTCTTTGAAAGAATCAGAAAATATGATCTCAAGATGAATCCTCTTAAGTGCGCCTTTGGAGTTTCTTGGAAGTTCCTTGGATATGTTGTGTGGAGGGATTGAAATCGATCCCAACAAAATCAAAGCGATTGTCGAAATGCCTCCTCCAAGTCTTCGTCAACTTCTCCATGAGGGACATCTCATTCATTAGAAGATTTATATCAAATCTGTCGAGCGATTGACCAAAAATTAATGAAGAAAGATACTCCTTTCAAGTGGGATGAAGAATGTTAAGAGGCCTTCAACAGTATCAAGAAATATTTGTTGAACACACCCATTCTCGTAGCCCCAATCCCAGGAAAGCCTCTCATATTGTACACAGCAGCACTAAAAGAATCTCTAGGTGCTCTGTTAGCGCAACATAATGAGGAAGGAAAGGAAAATGCTCTATACTACATTAGTTGAAGGCTAATAGAAGCGAAAGCGCATTATTCTCCAATTAAGAAGCATTGTTTGACGTTAATTTTTACTGCTCAAAAGCTACGTCATTACATATTATCTCATAAAATTACCCATATCTCAAGGATCAATCCGTTGAAGTTCTTGATGACAAGACCAACGTTGGCCGTCACTTGGCACGATGGGGCGTCATACATACAATTTGATATTACATATGTTCCCGAGCGGTGAAGGGGCAAATTCTAGATTTTTTGCCATCATCCATGGTGACTCATTGCTTAACAATGATCTTCCTGATGAGCAAATCATGCACATATATGAAAAAAGAAAAACAGCAAATGTGGAAATTATATTTTGATGGAGCTTCATCCATCAAATACACTCAACTCTCAAATCTCCCAATGGCTCGAACTGGTATCAGTCTCATCTTGATCACACGAAGGTGACATAATAAGACATTCTTATAAATTAACTCAACAGAACCAACAAGCGAGAATATGAAGCGTTGGTGGCGGGTTTAGAGGAAGTCATTTCCATGGGAGTCCGTCTACAAATTTATGGAGATTCTCAACTCATCATTAATCAAGTGTTGGGCCTTTACAAAATCAACAAGCTTGAATTGGCTACTATCACAAAGCGAGTTCTGAAATGAAACAAATTCTAAATATCATTATGACTCGAGTCTCCGAGCTAGGAATAGTAAAAGCAACTTGCTTGGCTAGCTAAAGAAATGATGAGTATGGACGATGATGATTATATACTAATTCAATGTTTGCACCGTCAGTCCAAGAGATAAGTTTAAAATCCCATTTGGAAGAGGGGTCATCAAACACAAATCAACAGGGTGCAGCTCATGTTGCTCCTTACACTCCCTTACAAATTACTTTTTTAAAGTCAACAAGACAAGCTTCAAACCATTCCGGATGAAAACCTCGAGGAAGTGCTAAAACCACACAATGAAATTCTTATAGTATAAGAGAAGGAAGGCGGAGACTTCATTCTACTTCAAAGAAGGCAAATTGCCAAGTAATAAGTCGATAGCACAACTTGAGAAAAGGCTTACTATATGCTTATGTTGGCAATACTACGTATTAGATCCTTGACGGATGTGGCTATGATGTTTGGGAATAGAAGAAGCCAACAAAGTAATTGTTGAAATCCATCAAGGACTTTATGGTGCACACCAATCGGTCTAAAATGGCTTTCAAAATTAAAAATTGGATACTATTGGTCTCATGGTAAAAGATTGTATCAATGCCAAGAGATGCCATGAATTAGGTCCACGGTAACATAATTCATCAACCTCAAATCGTTGCACGATAGCATCTTGGCGTTTGAGTCTTTGGGGGGGATGTAATTGGACCGATTGATCCACCATCATCGGTGGTCAGCTTCATCTTAGCGACCATTACTTCTATATAAGTGGGCTTCACCATTTAAAGAAGTTCTGATTAAACAAGTGACCAACTTCTTTACCCATAATATTGTCTATAGATTTGGTGTACCACGGAATCATTTCGAATAACGGATCGACCTTCAAAAGTACTAAAGTTTATAAATTTGTTGATCGCATAAGATTGATTGGCGATATTATCAATTTATAATCCGAGAGCAAATGGCTTGAGGCATTTAATAAAACACTAGTCAAATTGCTTAAAAAATTCTCACAAGAAATAAAAGGGGTGGCATACCAAACTTGTGGAAGCGTTATGGGCTTATTGCACCACTTATAAAACTCTACAAAGTCTACTCCCATGCACTAGTGTTTGGTGAAGCGGTTTACTCAGTTGAACTACCTTCTCAGGTAGCCATTCAACAAAATCTCACCCAAGATGAGAATGCTTAGTCATGAATGGAAGAGCTTGATGCTTGGAGGTTAGGCTCAAGCTCGACAAAATCTAGAAGTCTATGGCGAGGATGTCCGAGCATTGATCATATAGTGCGCCCTCGAGCTTTTTTAGGAAGGAATTGGTCTGTTGAGAAGACCAATCATCCCTCATCAGAATTGGCGGTAAATTTGAACCTAATTGGGAAGGACCTTTTGTTATTGAAAAGGTATATCAAGGGGACTATCGTTGACTTCAAAGGTGAAAGACCAATGCCACCAATCGGTCGTATTTAAAGAAATATTACATGAAAGTGTGATTGGACAAATCACATTTGAAAATCTTTATTGCCAAACACTTATGGAAATTTTCATTGGAAATTCTCTTGTAACACAAGAATGAATTTCCAAAATAAAATAAAATCCCCATTAGGCAGGGGGCATTTTTTAAAGTTTTATAGTAAAATATCGGGCATTCCTAGTAAGACAGGGGGCCTTTCTTTCTCTTTGGGTTGACATCGTGCCTAGTGTCGAGATCCCCACGTGCATACTCAAAATTATGTATTCAAATGCTCAAATTTAAAAGTCTTATTGATCAAAGAAGAAAATTTTCAAGTTTGCAAACTTCAACAAACCAAGTTGGATATACATTTATCATCCCACTTCAAATCTAAAGGCTCGAGTTGGTGTATATGGTCGGACTCAACACGCCAAAATATGGTAGAGTCATACAGTGCTTACTCAACACCACAAAGGCGTAGTAAGAGATCCCCATCGTTAGCGAGGATAAAATCCTTCATCAATTGCTCAAGTCCACTCAAGTGGGTGTATAAGGTGGGACTCAACACCAAAATGTATGGTGTGAGATCTCTGCTTACTCAACCACAAAGGCGTAGTAAGGGATCCTCCTGCGTTGGTTCAAAGACAATCCAAATTCTCCAAATCTCTCTCAACTTGGTGAGTTCAAGTGACCCAATTTGGAAATTATCCTATTGATGTCGTAAGGTCATTTCTCAAAATTCTACAAAAAATCGACTCAAGAAGGCACTAAGCGAGTTTGAAATCAAATACAATATGAAATCTCAATTTCTTCAATAAGTCTATCAAAGCGGCAAAGGCGAAGAAATTCTTCTTTAGTAAGTCCAATCAAGCAAAAGGACCGAAGAAGCTATCCCAATGTTCATATAAAGCTAAATGCTGAACTAAGGGAGTTTTTGTCATCAAGATGTCCATTACATGTGCAAAGCACAGGACTGATGACTCTTTGCCATTGATCCAACATAAGCTCTGAGAGCTAGATCGTCGGCATTTATCCTTCTACAAGCCCACAAAAGTAGAAAGCTAGAGCAGAAGGTAATTTTGTATCGCCTGACAAATCTCTAAGATGATTCAGGACTTTCCCCCATTAAATCCATCAAGGCATGAAACCAGGATAAAAGGAGATACAAGATACGAATCTTCGAGATGAAATCTTCAACAAGTCCATCAAAGTAGAAGGCACAGGACCGAAGACATTCTCATCTCACCGACTCCATCAAGTCCACCAAGGCACAAAGCCAGGACAGAAGGAAAATACAAATTCCAAATCTCGAGATCTTCAACAAGTCATCAAAGCATAAAACGGACCAAGATATTCTATCTCATCAACTCCATCAAGTCCGTCAAGGCACAAAGCCAAGACAGGAGAAAAATACAAATCTCAAATTTCGAGATGAAATCTTCAATAAGTTCGTCAAAGCAAAAGGCACAAGACCGAAGATATTCTCACCTCACTGACTCCATCAAGTCTGCTAAGGCACAAAGCCAGGACAGGAGGAGAAAATATAAATTTCAAACTCTCAGGAGAAAGTCTTCAACAAGTCTGCCAAAGCACAAAACATAGGGCTGAAGATGCACCAAATTCCCTCGACAAGTTGATGATGACAAGTCAAAGCTCTCTTTCATCTAGTCAATCAAGCACAAAGCATTGTAATGACAAAATACCGTTCAACGAATTGCGGTCAAAGATGAAATGCAAATACTTGTCCAACCTGAGAGTTATACTCACTTATATTAAAGGGCAGCGATCAGGTATTATCAAAAGTTGTTGAAATTACAACTTCAGCGTGACATCCAAGCAAATCTCTTGGAGATCCGCAAGGTCAACTTATGTACAACAAACATGGTCTGCTCCATGCGCGTACCATGTTTGTTGGGGGGCATTTGTTGACCTCCACATATGGTTCATAATTCAAATGAATCATAAAAATTAAAATAAATAATTAACGAAAGTAACATGGCTTGAATCAGGTTTAAAGCCCCCATAATCGCGATCGAAATTCATTAAATTCACTTCGATTTAAAAATTCAACCTCATAATGCACCGAAAATATTAAAATTAATTAATTGAAAAATATCGAGTCAATTAATGACCAATGAAATGATTAAAATCAAAATTTTAACAAAATTACGTGCATATAGAAGTCGGGAAGCCTCGACGACATCTAAACGACCTCCGTTCGCGAAATTGATAGCAATGTATGGTAGAAATGCGAAACCTATCAAATGGCGGCTTCGATTGCAAGTATGTGAACATTGATTAATTCAAATGCGACGTTTAATTTAAACCTAATTTTTTCAATCGTCAACGTTGTCAAACGACCTCCGATCAAATGATCATGGTTATTCGGCGTACTAAATTGACACCCATATTGTTAGGGTTTATTGCATAAATTCATAAAATTTAATGCTAAATGATATTTATAATTATTAATTGTTAATCACTTAATCCTTACCTCTTAAATCTACATTCCAACTAATCCTAGCTCATGCGCCAATCAGCATTAATCGCGGCAAGCACTCTCTTCTTCTTTTTCGCTTCCTCTTCGACATTTCTCCCTCTCGTTCTTGCTCTTGGTCTCAGTGTGCGATTCTCCCTCTCACGCTCTCTCTTCGACTCCCTCCTCAAACAAAGAGCTCTCACCTTCCTTGACTCTTCTTGGATTCTCTCTCAAGTCAAGGATCTCCTCCCTCTCGTATTATGCTCGATTCTCCTTGGTTCCTTGTTGCTAAGCGAGACCCTCTTCTCAATCTTCCTCTTCTTCTCTTTGCAATCAACACTTTCCAGTTGTTTATTCAACCTCTTCCTTTCTTGCTTTAACTAGTTCTTGCTGGGTTGTTTTCTAAAGTGATGTATATAATGTTCATGTTGATTCCCATTGTTTTTTTGTGAAATTTATTTTTGGTTTGTGCTTTGATTGGATGATCATTCTTCATCCTTTGCCATTTCACTAATTGTCTTCTCCATAAGCCGTGCCTCTTGAGACACGATATCTGAAAACTTTGTGTGTCTTGAAGTGAAGCTAGGCCATATTTGATTTTAAGAAGTTTCTTGATATTTTATTACTATCTTTAGATGAATATTCATTTATTTCTAAGCTGAAAATTTCTTATCTTGAAGGGTTCTAGTAGTCTAAAGAGTGCATATATTTTAATTAATATCATCTATTCTTGAAATTTCAATTGAAGGTTGGTTCAGATTGAATGGGAGATATCTCAAGGGCTTCTTATTACTTAATTCTATGATTCTGTATTTTCATGATTCAATTTTGATCCTTTTTTATGGCAAATGCTATTCATGTTCTTAATGAAATTTTGATAGTTCTATCAATCTTTTTTTATCAATTGAATTATCATTGATGTTGATGTCTAAAAAAAAAGAAGGGATCTTTGATATCTGAAATCATTTCTATGAGAAAGTTATTTGTTATAAATGTTGTTTGCTGAAATTTTTGTGTTACAAAGGGAAAATTGTTAATTCATGTTTACAAATTGGGGAATTCAAATTTGTTTCTATCAAAGAGAGAATTGCGAAATTTTTTTATCTAAGAGGAAATATTGATTTGTTTTTCTAAAGGTATGATATTTGCTGAAAATATTTTTTTATCTAAGGAAAATCGAAATAGATTTACTTTTGAAAATACATTATGATATTTACCAAGGGAAAATCATGAATTGTTGTTTAGAAATGCTACATGCTAAAATCATTTTAATCAAAGTATATCTCATGGATCATTTGTTTTTGTCCCTTCATATGGGTAGAATAAATCGAAATGAATTGTCATGCTACTTCATATCTCCATATTTAATTTGTTTGCCTCTTGATATTATAGAATCTGAAATTAGAAAAGAAAATGATGCTATACTACTTGCTATTTCCTATGGGTTTCATTCTTGCATATTTGCTGTTTCTATCATTTTGATATCTTGTTAATGAAATGCTATCTATCAAAATTTTACGTGGTGTCTCGACATCCACATACAGCCTTTCTTGGTGGCAAAGTCTCTCATGGCAACCCCAATGGGGGAAAGAGGCTGTTGTAAATTTTGATTATTATGTCTTAATTAAATATACATACATGTAACTTTCTTTTTTTTATCATGCAAATGCAAGCTTTAAATTTATTACTATAAGTACATACTCATGTTTCTCCAACATGTAAAATGATATCTTGCTAACACATACGCCTTTCTTGGCATGGTGGGCAAATAAATTTTGAGGTGTCTCACGACACACCATACACGCCTTTCAGCGTGGTGGAACTGTCTCCCATTAACCCTATCATGATGACGGGAGGCTACTTTCAAAAAAAAAGAGAAAGAAAGAAAGAGGATGAAATATATTATATAAATGCTTATACTTTAATTTCATATACATGTGAATACAAATTTATTTACTCTATCTTTATATTACATTCATTGTTATGGCGGAAACTTGTTATGATATAAGTACTTTGCTCACGTTGTTAATGTGGCAAGAAAATGTTATTATTTGTGAACATACGCTTTCTTGATCAAATAAATTTTTTTATGGTGTCCGACACTACCATATGCACCTTTCTTGGCGTGGTGGGAAGAACAGTCTCCGGCAATATATGGGGATGCGCGGAGGTCGTAAAATTTTGATAAATAAAAATGTGAAATGTTAAGTATTTAAAAAAAAAGAAGGTACATGCATATGATTATTCTACTTAGTTCATTCATATGCTTATATGTAATTTATGCTTACTATGCTTAGCTTAGTTGTTACACAATCTTCATAGATATGACAATTACTTATTTAAAGTCAAATTCATTTTGCCTATGGTGATTATGTCATACAAATTACAAGGGCTTCATGCTATGCTTAAGTGAAATGATTATGTGCATATTCAAAGTGTTATCTCATTATTCAATTTGAATAAATATGCAAGTTAAATGAAATCTATGACTTTATGAAGCAATGTTCTTTGCTTAACCATTTGATTCATCTAAAATCTTTGAAAGAATCAAATTCATACTCTATAAAATGCATATTTGTTAAAAGAAACATTCTTGATCTATGATAAGTGTTGAAAGAAATCTATATCATTTAAACATGATCACTTAGTTTGTAATGTGTATTCACATTCTTATAAGAACAAACTCTCATTGAGAATGCAAGTAAATAAAAGATTTAATGCATATTGTATGATAAATCATACTGACTGATAAATGGTAGAAAAAGTCAACTCATCTTATAGTCTTATGAATAGACCTCTATTTGATCTATGATAAACATTTGAAATGGCCAAATTCATATTTAGCATCTATATGATTTGCAATGTTAGGTATCAAAGCTTTATGCTTATAATTGACATCATCATGTCAAACATCAAAACTTTCTTAGATTATCTTCTGATATTTAAAACAGATACTTGTATGCATGTTGAAGTATTCAATAGAATGCTTAAATAAACATATGCAAGCAATCAAATGAAATGAAAGAACATACTTTATCGGTTTGGTCTTAGGGCCTGTTAACAAAACAAAAAATTTAATGATGCTATTGTAAATCAAAATTAATTCTATCTTGAAATGACAAGATAAATCTATCGGCATCATTGTTAATGTATCTCAAGTTTAAGATCTCAAGAAAAGTCCCAAACCCGATCCTTTTGTATTGACAAGGTTTGAAAATAGATCTTGAAATAATTATCAGATCTCTCAAGATAGTCGAGTTATCTATATCGGTTTGGTCTTGAATTGGGTTAACAAAACCTAAAAATGTCATATCAAAACTCTCTTGCATTACATCATGTCCATATTCAATTCATATGTCCACACAATTTTAAGAATTATTGTATGTTTGTTGAAGTATCAATAAATTAAATATCTAGAAAGACATGTGATCCAAATGCAAGTCAAATATAAAGAACAAATGCTATGTCGTTTGGTCTTTGGGCTAAATTAAAAACAAAAAAAATAAATTTGATAACATTTCAACATATTTAATGTCCATACAAATTTTTTAAAAGAATATACTTGTATGTATGTTGAAGTAATCATCATATTAAATACAAAAAATATATGATATACATCGGTTTGGTCTTGGTTGGGTCGAAACAAAACTAAAATGTGATATTATAAGAATTTCAAATAATAATATAGAAACTAATTACGTCATATGTACAAAATGAATCAACCATAACTAAAATTCAAACCCTCAAGAAGAAAAGTCCCAAACCCGATCCTCTATGTTCAAACTAGAGTGGACAAGGTTTTGAAGGATTATACTTCTTGAGATAATGAATTTAGACCCGATCCTCTGTAGAAAACTAGACAGAGTAGACAAGGTCTATCAATTGATATTAGCCCTATGATCGAGAAGGGTAATTATAATTAAAATTTCAATGATAAATGATCATATATTCAAATCTAAATCAATCATAAAATGATCAAAATTCAAAAAAAAATAACAAAAAATATAAATAAAAAATGAAATTAATTATTTAAATTAAAACTTAAAAAATAAAAAATCAATCCACCTATATTTATCTTGGGTGACAAATTAAGAAAACTTTTGCTCACAAAAAGCCAATGTCAAATTAAATACATAACTACCTTCACACTCAAATATTCCTAAAGCCCGTAAGGACGTGGCCCGTGTCCTCTGTCTGCGTGGTTTTGCCGCGATATGGCACCACATAAATGGCGGTTACGACCTGAGCCCTCTGACCGGGTGGTTCAGCGATATGACACCACTAAATTACATTCACTGACCGTATGTTCCCCAGACTTTGCTCTTTGAGTATGAAATGTAGAATGTATTTGGTTGGGCAAAAGCCTATGTTAGCTAAGGTTGACTTATATTTGTCCTTTGAACTCTACCAGTCTACAAGGACACCGGACGTAACCCATTGTGACAAGGATCCCGGTCGGTTGGGTCGACTACCTCCTCGACTAAGCGGACCGGGGATGCGACGGGATATGATGGGATCTAGATCGCGTCATCGTTCCCCACAAAAGTTTTAAGTTAAAATAATAAATTTCATAAGTTCTAAACTCCACTCACCTGATTATATACCGTTCTTTAACGATTCATTGACTAACAATCGAAAGTGCTCTCGATTGAAGAGGTAATTATAGGCTTGCTTTATAGGAAACTTGGAACCAGATATAAAAGTTCTCAAATGAGAAGAAATCTCTGGTCTTATCTACTATTCATCTGCCTTTTGAAATTATCACCGACACTTAAACAACTCGTTTTTCTTTTCTGAAAGAGGTCTGTGGTGAATTTTCGGATCCCACAAAAATAAATAGTAGTGACATGAGAAGTTGATTGAAATCTTATGAGTTTATCAAACTAAGTATAAGACTCCAACTCAATCTACTCCAATCACTTTATTCTATGAGTCATATATTATTCTCTTTGTAAAGGTATAGCTTTTCTCAATAAATTAACGGTTAATAACTAAATTACAACTAAACAAAATAAGAATCTCTAGGTTATGTCATCTTTCATTTATCCTCATTGCACAAATAGGGACCACCCAACTTTGTAAGGTGATAGCTATCTAAAGAAGATCAATGCATATTAGATAGAACCAAATTAGGTAGAACATGATATTTGTATTGCATATTACAACATTACTAATAAACAAACAAGCAAAAAAAAAAAATGTAAACCATTTACCTAAGAGCATTACATATCCACATATTATAGTTATAGGGTTAAGTCTAAGAATCTTTTTTAATAACTAACAATTTTTACCTATCTTGTATGTGATCGCACTATATGCTTTTAAAGTGATTAGATAGGTTTAGTAGTCCTATACAAGCAAGATTGTAAGTCCAATAGAGAATGCCTTGTTTTTAATGAAGGTGAAGTTGGAAGTTGTAACTTCTCTTTCATATCATTATATTAGATCCGAGCAACTACTTGATAATAGCTCACTTCAATTTAGTATCTAAAGCTAATAATTTTATTTAGTCCATCATAAGTCCTCACCTCCTAATATTTTTATAATATTGTATTAATGAATCATAAGTCGAACTTTCTAGTAAAATAAAAAACTCCTAATATAAATAAATTCAAATACAAAAAAAATGTAAAGCCTAATCTTATGATAATTGGAGTACTATTTATTATCTTACTATTGTGTGCTCCTTACTTATCATTCTTGAATTATTAAAAGAACTATTCTTCAATTTGAATATATCCAATTTGAAATTTCAAAATCATTGATCCTTGAAATAAACATTAAGAAATTATAATTTTTTTATAAGCATTTAATCTAAAGTATTCTTAAGAGTTCATGCGCTCAATATATAATTAATTATAGGGCCTTACCTTTGTAAGAAGCTTATACTTTAAAATTAAAATGAAATTAAATTTAAATAACTTTTTTTGGGAACATAGACTAGACAAAACTTTGAAAATATTTTCTATTATTATATTTGCATTTATAGCATAATGATATCTTTTTTTTTTGAGTTTGTATATCATTTAATATATTTAAACATAATAATACGGAAGCTCTCTCTATTTTAGTCTTCAAATATATTGCAAAATAATATTTTGTGATCGTGTATTATTCTTGATGCCATATTTAATCACTAAAATAAAATTAAGTGCCAAAGTTTATGAATTTAGTTATAAAAGTATCAGTCACTTTATAGAAAAGTAATTAGGATTGCAAATGAATCGAGTTAAAATGACTTGAAGCTGTTTGTGCTCGAACTTATTTATCAAAACTAAAATTAGTTAATTTATTCTTTATTGATAAATATATGATCATTTGTTTTTCTTAAAGTTTAAAAATAAAAAATGGACATTTATAGACATATCATATCATTCTTATATATTTATAAAATTAATATAAAATTTTTGATATTTATATTCATAAAACTTAAATATTTAATATCATATTAAAAATATTATTATCATTATTATCATTTTAAAAATATACATTTACATACATATCATATCATTTTTATATATTTATAAATTTAACATTTAAATTTTAATATTTATATTTATAAAACCTAATATTTTATATCACATTAAAAATATTATTCTCATTATTATCTTTTTAAAAAAGAGTATATTTTTATATATAAATAAGTTATTAGATAAATAAATATTAAATTTTTTATATTAAATATGTAAATTTATTAGAATTTTCCGGTAAATATTATTCTCATTATTAATTTTTTAAAAATTAAAATATTTTTTTTATATAAATTAGTTATTAGATAAATAAATATTAAATTTTATATATTAAATATGTAAATTTATTAGAATTGTGCGGTACCTGTGTAAATTTCGGTTTAGGGTTGTAAACGATTTCGGTTAAAAATCCAATCGGTCGGCAGCCGTTGAGGCTTCACAGTTCACAGTCCTGCGACAACGGATCTTCGCTAAACGGCGGCGAACTTGTCGGCGTTGCTAGTCTCTGCTCTTTTGTGTCAAGTCCTCCCAAATAGGCCTCATCTGTACTGAAACCTAGTGAACTATGAAGAAGAAGGTGATCTTTCTTTTCTCTTTCTCGTCGCTTTTCATCTCTTCCACCCTCTCCCTGATACCGTCTTCTCTGACGTTTGAAATACTTGCATTCGCGGTAGACCGTTTTCTTTCCCGTTCTTTTAATGCATTCTCTGCAGCAATCTCTCTCCAGCGGGCAAGTATGTAGTACCTCGACAGGCGCATTCGAGCAGATGTTGCGGCAACTGGGAGACCACTCGGTCGAATTTCAACTGCCACACTGGCTCAAGCAGCAGAAGTCGTTAACGCCTTACACCTTCATCAAGCGCAGTATCCCTCAGAAATGCCCCAGCGCTATTTTTATTTATCTTTTATTTATTCTCCATCTATAGGCAACACTCAAACTTTTCTTATTGCGGTATTCACACACGCTAGTATGAACTACAATTTCTTTGCCTGACTTTTAATCTTTTATCGGAACTTGCCCGGATTTCATATATTGCCACATACACGCATAGAAGCGGTGTTTTTATACATTTCAGATGTATATTTTATGATGCATGAACACATGAAGTGACACCAGGGAATCGCTACAGATGCCAAGCAGACTGCAGGGAGATGTATAGCAGATATTGCAGAATGGCTGGAGTTTAGATTTACTTTTCAATTGGCCTGCCTGACATCCTGGTCACAGAATTTACTGTGCTGAATTCATGGCTTTGTGGAGGTGGTTGGTGGCCTTTTCTGTTTTTAATGGGAAGAAGTTTTTTGAACTATGCTCATGATTTTTCTAAAAGTTGAAATCAAGCATGCAAATTGAATATAATATCTGTTGTTATTTCTTAGTTACATGTATGTTTCTTTGCTTTTCGTGGCTTGTTAAGATATCTATCTAACCAAACGAGTTAAACGCCGTGCTGAGGATGATGGTATATTCTGTTCTTGTGGTCCTTCTGCTAGCCTGTCTGCGGTCTGTGATAGAGATTGCCTTTGTGGGTAAGCATCATCTTACAGTGTCTTGCCTCACTGCATAGCTTTTGGTTACACATCTGGTAAACTTTGCCCGGGTGTTCATGATATCTCTTTGCATCTCCTTTTGCAATGTGATGGTAATGGGGATTGATTGACAACCATGCTTGTGTTAGGGTAACATGCCATTGAAATCATCCTAATATGCCCATTTTTAAATATATTTTGAGACAAATTGATGACACTTGTCATAGTGTTATTAGTAGCAGTTGCTAAATTTTTTTTCTTACTAGTAGCCATTTATTCATGTTTCAGAATGCTGTTATCTAGCTGCTCTAAGAGTTGCAAGTGTGGTGAATCGTGCATTAACAAACCATTCCAGTACCGACCTATGAAAAAAATGAAATTGATCAAGGTATGAACTTTTAACTAGCAATGGTTTTCACACTTCCAGCTGAACATTAACTAGGGAAACAGTGTTATGTTGGCATGCAGGCTTATCAAGTATCACTTAGGCAGCTTAGAGTGTACTTCTGGGGGGTTTGTCTGCTGAAGAACTTATGCAGGGAATAAAGTTAATTCTTTTGATTAATGCATATGGAAAGGTTTAAGAAAACATCCATCTTCTCTATTACTTCTTGAATTATGAGCTCATAGGAATATATATCAATACAACAACAACAACAACAAGCCTTAATCCCACTAGGTGGGGTCGGCTACATGAATCCTTCGTCTCCATTGTGTCCTATTATGTGTCAAATTCTCATTTAATTCAAGTATACTAAGATCATTTTTTTATACATCTTAACCAAGTCTTTTTAGTTCTACCTCTATCTTTCTTAACATAAGGCAAATCTAATGCATCTACTCTCCTAATCGGGTCATCGGACAGCCGACGCTTTATGTAGCCAAACCATCTAAGGCGACTCTCCCTAATCTTATCTACCACTGACACTAATGAGTAATAATTAATATTTCATCATCGCATGGACCATTAAGCAGGGAAATTTAGTTTGTTGACATGAAATATTTTTTCTTCTTATAGTGAAATTTTAGGTGTTTATTTGTCAAAGAATTTTCGTAGGGGGAAAAAGTGAAAACTTGGCCAAGATAATTTATCCTTTGCATGTACATTTGGTGAAGATTTGGAATCTTTTTTTATTCTCAACTGTTGACTTGTACAAATGATGAGTTTGTTTAAAAAGTTGTATCATTGTCTATTTTCAAATATTTGAGCATATCAAGTTGTTACTATCAATGCTACTTAATCTCTTTTTAGGAAACAAATGAAGTAGATTATGAACATAATTTTTATAAATTGTTCTGCAAGATGTCTCCACAAATGCTGGATTTCCCTGGCTATTGTTTTTGATGTTATCACTTTTGATAGACAGTGTAAAATCATTGAACAAGGATAAGTAAAGTTTTTTCTCATTCTCTTGTTCAAAGGCGATATTTTTAGTTGTTAAAAATGAGTGCTATTTATGGGCCATGCATAAATTGGCTAGTGCAAGGAAAGCATAAAACATTACCGTGTTGAATTAGTATTTTAGTCATTCAAATTTGTTTGATTAAAAATTTAAAATCTGATAAAGTATTTGTTTTGTAAATGTATCAAGTAATGTCCTCATTTCAATAGCAAATGCATTATGAAGACTTTTTTAATTAGTCATTTCTTTTTTTATTTTTCTCTGAGAATTGTTCTAGGTAGTCAAATGGCTAGTTCACATGTATTTGTGTTTGTTATAGACACTAAAAAAGCTTGCACAAATATGCAAGAAAAATGACTAATTGGAAAACATCATTAAAGCAAAAATATTATGTCAAACAATTTTTGAACATATATATATGTGTGTGTGTGTGTTATGTAAACTTTATTGCAAAAGAAAGCAATATACAAGTTAATAAAATTAGTTTTATAAAATAGGATCAAATATTTAAGATTGAATAACTTAATATTTTGTAGGTTCTTATATACATTCCATATCAAAACAAATAGTAGTTTTTATGATACTTTTATCTTTTGGGGGAAATTTCATATGCATTACTAAAATCTTAGGACATGTTTGGGGCAATTGCAATTGTTTGAAAAAGCAGTGGTGGAGCCATTACAGAAGAAGCTGCTATCTATAAAACAATAGCGGGTATTACAATTTTTTTATTTTAAAAAATTTTGACCTCACTTTGACTTTTCAGTCAGTCCGAAACATAACTTTTTCATTGTAGATTCTCTAAAACACGGCAAGAACATGATTTTTTAATGGCAGTGCGATGTGTTTTTGCATCGCAATACTGCCCCAAATGTAGCCTTAGTTATTTACAAAATCATCGCTCTCCTATATCTTTTTCTCAAACTCTCACCCAAATATAAAAATTCACAGCAGAATTCCATCTGGTTCTTTTCGCTTTTGTCAAACTCCCAATGATTTGAATGTTGCATGTACAAATATATGATCTTGATAGTTTGTTATTTTTCTATGAGTGTTCATTTATTTATTAAGGTTGGTTTTGTTGCATTTGTGTAAATCTCCTTATTTTTTAATGTTATCAAAATAAAAAAATATGATTCCAAATAGCTCTAAAAATAGCATTAATAGTCATAAATTTTTTACTTTTATAATTTGCAATACAAATATAATTGATTTAAAGACTATTAATTAATATAGCCATGATATTTTTAATGTAATTTATTTTTTTAATTTGATTTATTTTGTTGTTTCTGTTTTAAATTATTTAATTTATATATTTAATTATAGGTTGTATATGTGTGCTTCATCTAATAGATTAAATATATTACATTAATGTATAATATTATTAATATGCTTAACATTTATATAATCTATTTTATATTGTGTAGATAACCATTAAAAAATTAACTATTATTTAGATAATTTATATGTTTTAGATTACAATTTATATAAATGTGATTTCTTAATATAAAATTATGAGATGATTGCTAAATAATTTAATTTACATTAAAGATATTTGTATCATCTTTTTACATTTGTTTATATACCGGGATATATAATGATCAACATATTGGATTTAGATTAAAGTCAAAAATATGATCATAGCTTATATATGATTTTTAAAAATTTTCTTAGGCTAAATCAACATTGCCTGGTTAAACTTGACCTAACCTAACTTGGTCATGTTTGGCATTTTTGCATGTGCCATGCCTTAGATGATTATGCACCTTCTCTTTAACACTATGTTTTCTTCATTTTGTTTCCATGTAATTCAATGTAGGGAGAAGTCACTAGATGCTGCAAGATTTTTGTGAGTTTGGTGGTCTAGAACTACTTCCATGGTTTTTCTTTCTTGTGATTGAACTGACCCCGACCGAGGGGGAGGGAGTCGACTGAACATCTCAGCACATAGGTTGATTAGTCTCTTTGTTAGATAGCTGGGTCTTTGCTTGAAAAAGTTAATGAAGCCATTGCTCTTGTAAGATATTCAAGTCCCATTAATACCTTTGGAGCTTGTTATTGGCAGTAAAGTGTTCTTCGACAGAAACAATTTCCCTTGAACTTTTGATGTAGCTCATAGAGGGGATGATCATTGCATTTTGTTGGAAAACTTATAAAAAATTTCATCCCCTCTTACAAATTGAGTGAAAAAAATTAGGAAAACCTAAATATTATGCCACAATATTAAGTACATGAGAGTGACAAAAGCAGAAATAAATAAAAATTATACATGCACACATATTAATGCCGGTATTGAATCAAACGACACAAGATTGCCCATGTATCTGAACTTGTTCAATTGAACAGAGACGGATTGGCTCAGATTTTTTTAACAAAGTTTGTTCAACTATCTTAGTTTGGGTTGATTTTGGTTTAATTTAAATATCCTTTTATGTGTATTAGGGTAGTTTTTGTTGGGTTGAATTTCAGATACTGTTTTTTTCTGTTTTCTTCATTATGGAGCCGTCATTTTTGATATAGATGAGTGGAGAGTCTGTATCTTGTTCAAATTGAAGCCTATGTTTATTCTTCCTCCTCTCTCAATACACGTTCCTGATGGTTCTGCCATGATTCTCTTTCTGGACTGCATGCAGTTGCGGTCAACTGCAGTTTTTCCTTACCCTTCAAGTCTCCAACAACCGTCCCTTAGTCTAGATCGCTGTCCAACATCCCATGTCACAGAATCTACCCATATATGCTTGGAAAACCTGCTGTTTCGGCCATTCGGGAAGTGGAATTGTTGTTTAAAGCCATAGTCGCTGCCAGCTATTAGTGTTCTCAAATCCTACAACTTCAGGCTCTACCCTCTTTCCTAACTCCTTAAATTTCTTCCCATCATCTTATAGATACCCTTGGCCGATATCATTTGGTATCAGAGCTAGATTTATCCTAGATCTTTTTTGGGTGCTCTTTCTCCTTCCAAAACTATCTTACCCATTCCACAAATCTTACAAAACCTACTTCTAATTTTTTGGATAACAAACTCATCCTAATTATTCCACCCAAAAATTCATTGATGAGTGCAGTTGTGAGAACATGGTATTTAGTTGAATGGTGGACAAGTTGACCTTACCATACAAAAAACACACCTAAACATATTCCCTGTCTTGGTTGAAGGGAATGAGATCATAGTTGTTAGAAGATACTTCTTCGAGTTCTCTATTGGAGACAAGTTTCAGGAGTAGGTGTGGTGTGACATCGTACATATGGATGCTTGTCACATTATATTGGGCCACCTTTTGTAATACGACTATTGCACACACCATGAAAACTACAAGAATACATATTTATTCACCAAGGTTGGGAAGCGCATCATACTTTTACCTTGAAAAGAGTTTGTAGTAATCGACGTTCACACAGAGTCTATGATTATAGTGCTGCAAGCTACTTTTATGCGGGCCTTGAGAGAAGTACTTGTAGTACTTGCATTAGTGGTTCTAGATGTCACTGAGTTAGAGGAGTTGATGTTTGAAAGATAGAGGAAATATAGATAGTATAGGGAGATACAACTGTAGTTTTTTTAAGAGAGCAGTCATTGAAAATTAAAAAAACAGAGGCAAAAACAAGACACATTTAGCATCTCTAAAAAAAAAATTGGAACAAAACCTACAATTTTCCACTATAAACCGTTTTATTCACACACCCTTTCACTTAGTCTAAACACCATTTCACATAATTAAAACATAAATTTTAAAACTAATTTTTCATTAATGTCTAATTTACCCCCTTAATGCAAAGTTTCTATGGCAAGATTTGATCAAGATCTCTCATTTGTAAATTGAGAGGTTTTGTGAACCCATCTGCCACATGTTCTTCTGTAGAACAATACTTGATTATAATAATTTTGTTAACAACTTTTCATACAAAATGATGTTGAAGTTCTATATGTTTTGATCTACCATGAAGTACTGGATTTGTCATCATAGATATTGTAGATTTATTGTCACAAAATATCTCTGTCGCTTTCAATTGAGGTTGATGAAAATCTTTTAATATTCTCATCCAAATTGCTTGACATGTTGCTGATGAAGCTGCAATATATTTAGCCTTTAAGGATGACAATGCAGTACTTGCTTCTTTGTGCTGCAATATATTCGGCCTTTTCATACAAAATGATGTTGAAGTTCTATATGTTTTGATCTACCATGAAGTACTGGATTCGTCATCATAGATATTGTAGATTTATTGTCACAAAATATCTCTGTCGCTTTCAATTGAGGTTGATGAAAATCTTTTAATATTCTCATCCAAATTGCTTGACATGTTGCTGATGAAGCTGCAATATATTTGGCCTTTAAGGATGACAATGCAATACTTGCTTCTTTGTGCCTAAGATATCACGCTTGATCTAAGATTGAATATAAATCCACTTATTATTTTCCTATCATATTTAGAACCTGCCCAATCACTATTAGTAAAATCACCACCACCACCACCAACAAAAACAATAAACCTTTATCCCACTATGTGGGGTCGGCTACATGAATCCTTCTTCTCCATTATGTCTTATTATGTATCAAATTCTCATTTAATTTTAATAAACTAAGGTCATTTTTTATACATCTTAATCAAGTCTTTTTTAGATCTACCTCTACCATTCTTAACATAAGGCAAATCTAATACCTCTCCTTATCATCTCTTATCAATCGGACGTAGATGTGTATGTAACCATCAAAGGTGGCTCTCTAATCTTATCTGAACTACTTTTTTCTCGAACATACTCATTTTGCATTTATCTCTAAGAGTAAAGCCACTCATCCACCTTAGCATCCTCATCTACACTTACTTAACTTAGTCATATGCTATACATTGCACCATAAATCATTACAAGTCTTACCATCTTATAAAATTTTCTCTTAAGTCTATTTTTTACAACACTTATGTTTCCCACTTCAACCATCCAACTTGATTTCTACTAATAACATCTCCATCTACTTCACCATCATTTTGAACAGTAAAACCTAGATATCTAAATCACTCCCTTTTATAAGTGACTTGGTCACCCAATGTCAGAACACCACCACTAGAACTTCTACAACTAAAATTACACTCCATATATATTCAGTTTTAGATCTACTCAAACGAAAACATATAGACTCTAAGGTTGACTTCCATAATTCAAATTTCTCTTGGACTCCCTCTCTAGTCTTATCAACAAGAAGAATGTTATCACCAAAAAGCATACACCAAGGTACATCATCCTGTAAATGCCTAATAAGAACATCCATAAGTAAAGCAAAAATATAACGGCTTAAAGCCAATCCTTGATGTAATCCAATTGAAATAGGAAAATATTTTGTCAATTTTCCTTATGTTTGAACACAAGTAATAGCTCTAGTATACATATCCTTAATGATTTGAATATAATCAATATTAACTTTTCTCGCACATTTTGACTCCAATTATTTTTATTATAAGAAGCTTTCCCTTTTGATTCTCCTAGCACATTTTTGTAACTTGCTTAATTTCACATACTCTTTTTTCTTACATAACATTAACATCTCCAAATTCTAAATCTTGTAGCGCTCTTAAAATATTTTATTAATGTTCTTTAAGTACTCCCTTCTAATTATAGGATAATAATTTGATTTATTTTTCATCTTTTTATTCTTAATCTTAAAATCCAAAACTAACAATCGATGTTATGTACTTAAATTCACTCGGAATGACCTTACAATCTTTACAATCTAAACTATCTATTTTTTTTATTAGAAAATAATCAATCTGTGTTTTATCGGATCTATTTTTATAAGTAATAATATGCTCATCTTTTAAATAAAGTATTAGCAACTACAAAATCATAGGTTAAAGTAAAATCTAATATAGTCATATAATTCTTTTCATTTAAATTAAAACCATACATATATTTTTAAAATCTTTTTTAAACTCTCTAACGTAATACATTTAAATCTCCTCAAATAAATACCTTTTCTCCAAGAGATATCTTTTGTTTCAAAAAATTTCTTTTAAGCCTACATCCAAACCTACTTGAGGAGCATAAATACTTATAATATTGATAATCTTAGTATCAACAATAATTTTTAAAGCTACAATTCTATCTCCAATCTTATTAATATTTATAACATTATACTTCAAACTTTTATCTATAATGACATATACATCATTTCTAATTCGACTTCTACCTGAATATCAAAGTTTAAACCTAAACTAGTAATCTCCTTGGCCTTTTCCTCAACCCATTTAGTTTCTTGAATGCATAAAATATTTATCTTCCTATGAACCATAATATCTATTAATTCCATTAATTTACTTGTAAGAGTATCTATATTTTAAGTTCTTAAACTAATTCTAGGTTCATGGACTAACTTCTTTACCCACATCCGTCCATAATGTGGGAACCTGTGCTTATTTAACACTACACCTACGATACGGCGTTCCTGCACTTATTTTCACATACGTGCAAGGCGTCTGCAATAATAATGTTTTAAAGGATTCATGTCATGATGAATCCTTTAAAATTAAAATTAGAAATTGATTTATACCAAATCCCATATTAGCTATCTCCTGAATATAGCAAAGAATGCGTTTGGCTACTCCAAGATGACGTGCCAAGGGATTGTACATGAATATTCAAATAAGATTGACTGAGTACATAATATCATGCATGGTATGAGTCAAATACATAAGACCGCCTACAATTCCTCTAAATACTTTCTCATTTGCCTTAGTTCTACCATCATTAAGAACAAACTTTTCATTTGTATTCATGGGTGTTGAAGAAGTCTTGCAAGTCAGCATATTATACTTCTTTAGTAACTCCAATGCATACATTTCTTGAGATATAAAAATCCCATCATATGCTTGATTAATTTGTAAGCCCAAAAAATAGTGCAACAACCCTAAATTAGTTATATCAAATTCTTTAATCGTACCAGTCTTGAACTTTTCAATCAAAACTTTGGATGATCTGTAGCAGATGATATCATCAACATAAAAACAAACAATAAGAAGATCAATACCTTGAGCCAACACATACAAGATGGGTTCACTTTCATTTCTATGAAATCCTTTCTTTTGGAAGTATGAATCAAGCCTCCAATACCATGCTCTTAGTGCTTGTTTAAGCCCAAAAAGTATTTTTTTTAGTTTGTAAACTTTATCTTCTTTTCCTTTAACAATGAATCCTTGTGGTAAATCTATTTATACATCTTCTTCCAAAGTACCATTAAACAATGCAGATTTAACATCAAACTGAAAATCTTTTCATTTCATTTGTAAAGCTAACGCAAGAAATAATCTAATAGTTTCAAATTTAGCAACAAGAAAAAAAGTTTTATAAAAATCAATACCATATTTTTGTGCACGACCTTTGGCAACAAGTCTTACTTTGTATCTTTTTATACTTCCATCTAAATTGTACTTTGTAAATCTATTTCACACCAATTGGAACTTTTCCTTGTGGCATATTAACAAGTTCTTAGGTATCATTTTTCTTAATAGCTTGAATATCCTCCTTCATAGCAATTTTTCATTCTTCTTTTCTACAAGCATTTTCATAACTTAATATTTCTAGAACCATAAGAGCAAATAAACAATTATATAGCTCATTTAGTGATCTCATCTTTCTAAGATATCTCATTAGATGTACTTGAATCTTCTCATCTTGGACTTGATGGTGATGAGCTCGATGATGAATCAATACTAATTCCTTGATTATTAGCAATATCAATTTGACGCTTCTTCTCAAATTTGACTTTTACTTTTTCTTTATCATGAATAGCAGATCCATTCCAATCCCACATAGCATCTTCATCAAAAATAACATCTCTACTGATAATGGTTTTCTTATACTTTAGATCAAATAATCTTTATGCCTATGAATATTTTTTAGATTTGTTGTCTAATTTACTTCTATTGTGACTATCCTCCAAGGTATATACAATGCTTCCAAATGGCTTGAAATGACTAACTACATGTTTTCTACCTTTCCATGCTTCATAAGGTATAACATTTTGAACTGCCTTTGTTGGAGATATATTCAAACTATAAATTGCTGTTACAACTTTAGCCAAAAATGTGTTTGGTAAATTATTCAACTTTAATATACTTCTTGCCATTTCTTCAGCTGTTCTGTTCTTTCTCAACACAATTTTGTTGAGCATTTAATTGCCTAAAAATTTCATGGTTATCACAATATTTGCTAAACTTGATGTAAACTCTCTCCATCCATCTGTGCATAAATTTTTAATATGCCTACCACTTTGATTTTCCATAAATGCTTTAAAGTGCATAAACTTTTCAAAGGCTTCTGATTTGTGCTTAAAAAATACACCAAATTATTCTATTGTAATCATCCACATAGAAGAAAATATTTGCTCCCTCCATAAATTGATGTATTCATCGAGCCACACAAATCTCCATAAGATGTTCTCTTCAACCATCTTGTTCTCCTTTATTTTTCATATGGAAAAGGCTTTCTAGATTGCTTTCCCATAACACAAGCTTCACAAATTCCATTATAGGCAAACCATAAACCATTTTTTTTGTTGCAATAGTTTCATCCTCCCATATATAAGTTACCAATATCAGAAATATCATAGGTCTGCATCAGATTTCTTTTTAATCATCAAAGTCCTCTCTTGAACAGTAAAAATTTTAGGAGGAAAAATCTTGTCTGGTGCCATCGGAATTTTTGTAATTTGCTTCCTACTTTTTTAGTATTCAATATTACAAGCTTTTTCACTAAACTCAACCTTGTATCTGCTCTCAATCAATTGCCCAATGCTTAGCAACTTATGTGCAAAATTTGGAACATAAAGAACATCATGTAAAAACTTTACCTTGCCATCATTTGTCCCAACAGCAATGCTCCCCTTGCCTTCAACTTGAATCGCATTATTTTCGCCAAATCTAACTTTAGATTGCTTTGACATATCAATCTCTTTGGAAAGAGATTTAATTCTACTCATATGATGAGAATAACCACTATCTAGAAACCAAAATTTTGAAGTATTACAAGCACCTTGAAAATGTGTCATAAACAAAGTGTTTGCTAAATTTTCTCCATACAGCTTTACCAACATTTTCTGCAACATTTCACGATTGGATGATTTGCTAGATCAGTTACATGGAGTCATTGTCTTTGCTAAGATTGATTTGCTTAGGGGTTGCCATTAGATCTGGATGAGACCAGAAGATGAGTAGAAGATAGCTTTCAAGACACAATATAAACTGTATGAATGGACAATCATGTTTTTTGGCCTATTCAATGCTTCGAGTACTTTAATGTGACTAATGAACCAGCTTTTCTGAGCCTTCATCAAAAAATTCTCAGTTATGTACTTTGATGACATTTTGGTGCACATTCATTCAGAGAAGGAGCATTTGCAGCATTTGTGGCCGGTTTTTGGAGTTTTTCAGTTGGAGCAGTTGCATGGTCACCCTTAAGTGCCACTTTCTTATACTGCAAATAAGTTTCCTGGGATGCATAGTTTCAGCTGTCAACATTGATTCATTTGGTCATATGAAACATAGGATGACTTTGATGACTCAATCCTTGATCATAACTCTTCCAGATTTTAATTTAGCGTTTGAGGTGGAGTGTGACACCTTCGATGTGGGGATTGGACTATGCCAAGTCTAGGACATTCTATTGCTTACTTTAATGAAAAGCTGAATGATTCTAGGAAAAAGTATTCTACCTATGACAGAGAGTTCTATTCTATTATGAGAGTTCTAAATCACTGGAGTTACTACCTACTAGCAAGTAAGTTCACCCTTCAGTATGGAAAGACGTGTTCTTGAAGCCATCTCACCTGGAGATGTAAAATGGAGCCTTGATTAAAAAATCAATGCCAAAGCCTTGTCGAGTCAAATTTCTCCTCCCATATTGAAGTCAATGGGGTAAAAGTTCAAGAAAGGTACCTATTTTTCATCTTTCGTTGTTTCACTCACCTTTTCCATTTCTTATTTTTCAATTTTTTTAGACAAAGTGCTAAACCCCTTAAGTTCACCCGAGGAAAAGCACTTGTCATTCGTTGGTTATGAGGGGCATCCCAAAAGTGTCTAAGTCAAAATATAGCTTTTTTCGATAAAGTTTCGAATTAGTAGAGGCTGCAAAAGACAGTGGCAATGCCATACGCAAAAGGAAGAAGCTAAGACCCGAAGTTAGAACACGGGCCTCTACGCTCCACTTCGTGTCCTAGAATCACATTAGGTGGTTGTGAGTGAGACTTGGTTGTGGGTCTCCCATGGATGCAATAGAACAAGAATTCTATTACAGTGGTAGTAGATTGTTTTTTTTCAGAAGGCACATTTTGGATGCATCATATGTTGTAGATTTGTATTTTAGAGAGATAGTCCGTATTCATGTTGTGGCTAGACCATCACTTCAAACAGGGATGTAAAATTTCTTAAGAGCTTTTTGGTTGATTGAAAAAGAAATGTAGTGTAAAATAAATACAATGTATTCTGAATACTTTATAATTGTTTGTTTGAAAATCTTATAAATGCTGCGATCTATTTCTTTAATAACGTGAATATAATGTAATGTATTTGGTGGTGATCGGTGGGGTTGGTGGCGGTGGTGGTTGACTGCTAATGTTGGTGGTCATTAACGGCGGTGGTAGTGGTTGGTGATGGGTGGCAGTGGTGGCCGGTGATGGTAATTGGTGACAGTGGTGGTTGGGGTGGTGGCTGATACGTTGTGGCGTTGGCCGGCGATGGTGGTGGCAGCGGCAAACGGTCAACGGTGGTAGCTGGTAGTTGGCAATAGTGGCTTTGTGAGCGATGACAGATGGCTGGCGGTGACGATCTTCACTTTACACGCAATTGTGTATTTGAACTATATGGTGAATTTGAAATACACTAAAATGTTATATTGCAATTCAAATTCAACAAACCAAACATCAGAATTTGCAAAACTCCTTCATTCCAAATACAATACACTCTCGTTGCAACAAACCAAACAAACCCTTAGTCACTTTTAGAGGATTTTATCGGATAAGTTGGGTACAAAGCTCTAGTTCAGTTCAGCAGCACACCCCTAGATTGATGTATAGATGGAGGTGGTGAATCACAATTTAGGGAAGTTCCCCAAGTGTTTTTTGGGAAAAAATATTTGATACGGAGAGTTAATTTTTTCCTAAGTTGAGTTTGCTTACAATAGATCTGCTAGTTAGTCTACAGGTCACAGCTCTTTCGAGATAATTTATGGGAGGAATCCACTCACTCACCCCCCAACCACTGAGCCTAGTGTCAATGCTGAGGTCAAAGTGATTGAAATTCAGTCTTTGCATGAATAGGTGAAAGGGGGAATTGCTAAATAAATTACCTGAAGCAGACAAACAAGTCTTGGAAAGCCCAGATCTTTAAAATAGGTGGCTTAGTGCGGATCATATTGAAGGAGAGGTTCCCCTCAAGTTTGATTTGAAAGCTCAAGCATAGAGCGGATGGTTCATTTAGAGTCATCAAGAAGATTAATGACAATGTTTATAAATTTGATTTGCCTAGAGATTGTGATATTTTTGTCACCATCAATGTTATCGATTTGTCAACGTATTATGAAGATTCAGAAGGCCCAATAGATGAAGGTGATGACCCCCTAACTCGGGGAGAATGATGCGAGCTTTGGATTGAATGATGTAGGAGAGTGTGTATGGGGACTTTGTCCACACCCCTTAAATCGGTTCATATTTCTTTAACAAAGCTGGTTCAACTACCTTAGTTAGGGTTGATTTTTGTTTAATTTAAATATCTCTTTATGTGTATTTGGGTTCGTTTTTGTTGTGCTGAATTTCAATTGTTTTCTCTATTTTCTCTGTTTCGGAGTTGCCGTTGTTGATTTGTTCTTCCTGCTCACAATACACATTCCTAGTGGCTCTGCCACCGTTCCCTTGCTGTCTTGCATACAATCGCTGGTTAACTGCAGTTTTTTCCTTATCCTTCAAGTCTCCAACAAGCGTCCCTCATTCTAAATCGTTGTCCTGCTTCCCAAGTCACAAAACCTAACCATATATATTTGGAAAACCTGCTGTTTGGGCCATCCGGGAAGTGGAATCATTGTCTCCAGCAATAGTAGCTTCCGGCTAGTAGTGTTCTCCAATCCCACAACTTTTATTATATATATATATATTTAAGAGAGAGAGGATATGCTTTTCTTGTCTTAAGATGAGAGTCATCATTCTCCACTCGATTGATTTTGATACTATCACTTTCAAATGGACGATCAAAAATATCATTAAAACAAGTTTGGTTGGATGAATCAAAGTTTCAGAATTAATAGCTTTGATAGTATGATGATATAATTGTGATTTAAATTTGTAGAGACCTTCAAATGACTTGAAATCATATATTGATTGTTTTTGATATATTGATTGTAGTAGATAGTTTTAATTGGCCAAATACCTTTATAAGACTAGAGTTTTAAAAGGGCATCTATATGCTGTTTTGTTGTCCTTGTATTTTTACTATGCTTGATGAAGGGCTAAATCATCCCAAAATTTGTTGAAACTCAATTCACATGTTTCAGATCACAATCAACAATGTGGTCTTAAGTTTGAAGGTTATATAAGGCTATAGATGTTAAAATAGAATTAGATGGAGAATGGCCATTTTTCTCCCACACACACACACAAAGAGAGAGAGAGAGAGAGAATCTAGAACAGTAGACTCAACTTTCTTTGCTTATTTTTCACCTTCCATTAACAAATTTGAATGGATAGGATTATAAGTACCTAAAAGACACCTTGCGGCTTTATTTTTCATTACCAATAAATTTTTTTCTGCTTTAAATTTAAAATTTTTGATGAAATATAACATATGTGTAAGGAGAAGTGACTATATCCTTATAATGGTTTCTCTCTCTCTCTCTCTCTCTCTCTTTATTAAATGTTTGTAATGCTTGTATATAGATGCTTGAAGTGTTGGCAATTCTTTTGACTTTCAACAAAAATCTTATTTACAACCCTGAGATCCCATGCTTAGACAAAGCAAAGTATAAATTAGTCAAAAATATTGTAGAAGTCCAACTTAAATTTGAGGACCTACCTTTGTAAGATCTAGAGAAGTCCAAGGGGTTACAAATTACCATCCTGGTTTCATATATCTTACACTTGGCAGAACAAACCTTGGCTTATCACTGGAATTATTCTGCAGTATTTGATATCATATTTCCTTCGTGAAAATGGATCAGAGTACTTGTGGGTAGTATACTAATGTAACTTGTGAGTATATCAATTATTAAGAGAAATTTTCTTACTGTGTTTCCATGAAAGGATCTGTGTTAAAGTCTCTTTGGTGAATGTTAATGATTATTATGCTAATTAAGTAGTGCCCTTGTTTCTGCCAGAGTTTATTGCAAATTCTTCATGCAGACTTTCTTCTATCATCTATGGGTTTCTTCTTAATGTCTGTTATGGCTAACACTTTAACTAACCTGCTGTGTTCTTGGAGTTATTGGATTTCACCTTTTTAGGGAATACAATATATAGAAAAAGTGCCTTGTTTTGTCTGTTCAGAGTTGAAAGTCGCCTCTGCATTTTATTTTTCTTAGCAAATGTTGTCCTTTTTAACTTTGAAAGCCACTCATTAATTATTTCAAGCAATCCTTTTGGCTCTGTTTTCCACTTCTAGCATCAACATTAAAAAAAATGCTTATCATTTGTCTTCTTCCCTCTATTTCAATGAAAGTAACAAGGTACACATTTCAGTGTAATTTTGCATTGATACAAAATTGTTACTTGTAGACTGAGAAATGTGGCTCAGGGCTAGTCACAGAGGAAGACATGAGGCAAGGAGATTTTGTGATTGAATACGTTGGGGAAGGTGCTGCTTCCTTTTATAAATGCATTTCTACGGAATAAGGAATTGTGAAATTATCTTATGAACATAATCTTTAGAAATATGTCATTACCTCTGATCTCATTATAAAATTAAATGATGTTTTAACTTCTTTCTTCCCCTCCCCTTTTCCATTTTCAGTTATTGATGATAAAACATGTGAGGAAAGGCTTTGGAAGATGAAGCACTGTGGGGAGACTAACTTCTATCTCTGTGAAATTAATCGTGATATGGTTATTGATGCCACATACAAAGGAAATAAATCCAGATTTATAAATCACAGCTGCCAACCTAATACTGAGATGCAAAAATGGTTGTTTCAAATGAACCTTATTTCCTCTGACAATTTTCGTGGTAATTAGTATCCTTATGTAATTTCTTTCATAGGACTATTGATGGCGAAACACGAATTGGCATATTTGCAACTCGTGACATAGAGGAAGGAGAGGAACTGACTTATGATTATCAGTATGTTCAATAATATCACCTCAGAATTAGTCTGCCACTTTGTAGAGCACTTCTTTTTTTTGATAAACAGAGTGCTTATTTTGTTTTGTTTTTTTTTTCATTAAAATTCACATTCTTTTCAGTTTTATACTGTCCATCCGAATTTCTTTTCCCTGCTGCTTGATATTTTTAAAGAAATCTATGACCTGAAGTTATATACAGGTTTGTACAATTTGGAGCAGACCAAAATTGCTATTGTGGTGCGAAAGGCTGCAGACAGAAGCTAGGAAGCAGACCTAGTAAGCTGAAATTCTCTTCGGATACTGCTTTGCAGCTAGTACTCTATGAGATGGCAGCCTCATCTCCCACTAAGAATGCACTTTTTAATGGAAAATTTGTAAGTCCTTTATTATATTGCTAGCCATGAACTTAAAATAATGTTATTTCTTTCAAAATTCTAAAATACCTTCACCTTCACTGTATTCATAGCTTGCATGCATCAAAACTTTTTCTTTTAGCAGATTGGTTATGAGAGTTTTGTTGCTTATTTTGAGTGAGTTTTCATAAAGCAACAGGAATTTAGTACTTTCTTAAACTAAGATTTTTGAAGATGGATTTTGTGATGTTGAAGGAATAATGGAGGTTTCATTGATTGTGCAGTTAGCTTTCTAGTTTAGGATCAGTTATAATGTTATGGATCTCAATCAAACACCCAGCCTGGGTGAGCCTTTTAATTTTATTCATAAAGATGGAAAATTGCAACAGCTAGAATATTTCCTGGAAGAGAAATGTTGAAGAACTATTTAGTCACAAACATCTGAACAAAACTCTTAATCTGTAAGTTTGAGTATCTGGCCTCATAATACCATCTCTTCTCTGGTAGAAATAATGTGTATATATATGTATATATATATAGACTGTGTATAAGACGTGTGGTTTGGAATTGTTGAAACAGTCTTGTTAACACCAAAAAAGAGATGAAGTCCGGCATATCTGAACAGAATCTTTGCTAATCACATGGATGTTGTGGTAACTGAACTCCAAATTAGTCTTTTAGTTAATTTATAAATGATTGTTGGATTTGTATGATGAATTTTGACATATTTGCTACCCTCATTTGTCCTATAATTAAATTATCCCAAAAGCATCCTGCTGGGAGGCTTTTTCATTCAGACTCAGTATTTTTAGTACCTTTATCCTTATTCCATGAAAAGCCGTTAACTTTATTTTCTGTCTTTGGGACTGAGCAAACCTATGAATGATCAAATAAGCTAATATTGAATCATGTTCCTCTAATGATTAGTCTGTTGTATCCTTTTGTTTAATATTTTTTTTAAAATAACTTATTTGCTGTTAAGTAGAATCTATGTGATGTTTGCTACAAAGCACTTAAACGTGATTGACTTACACGCTAATTCCAAATATGCACCTGTTTTTGCCGTGAAAAATTGCATAATCCTTGCATTCTGGACTGGCAACACACGCTCTTTGGGCTGAGGCTTACACCTTATTTTAAAAAGGGATTTGGAATATTCATCTTTTTGTTGGACGGTCACTTTTAATTAATATTTAATTCTATCATTGTTATTTTTGCACCCTGATTCTTGAAAGCCTTATGTTTAAGGAGATTCATTTGCTGAAAAACTTTATGGTAGCAGATGTTCATGAAGAGAGAAATACATTTACCGGCCAGTGTACCAAAACAAATAGGGAAACCAGGAATCTGTAATGCTATTATCGACCATTGCATTCAACTTTTTTTCCCCTAATTTTCTTATGGCTGCCTTTTGCACAAGAAAGGGATCAAGCTTATGGTTTTCTGCATTTGTGGTACAAAATGTTTCACTGGAAACATAAATCATAATTATGACAAGTAGGCTGCTAATTTTGTTTGAAACTCGAAACTCTCAAAAATTGCTTGAATTTTAATCAACTCAATTAAAATTTTTTTTTTCTACTCAAGGACTGCTTGCTAAAAATTAGTTAAATTAACTCAATTCATGTAAAAATACAATTGTATGAGGGCGTTTTCACTCATATAAATGCATATATACATACAAACCATAACTAAAATATATAAATATATTTATATTTCATATATACATGGACAATTATGAAACATATAACTTTTTTAAAAATTAAGTACAAGTATATGTGAGCGCATGCACACACACACATATATAATTTCATAGCATTGTTTTTTTTAAAAACCAAACAACTTGGCTTAAATTAACAAAAATTAATTTAAAATTAAATTTTTTTCTTCAACTGGAATTTGAGTAGATTTGATATCAAAATTTTTAATCTAGAGTTAAGATCAAAATGCTCCGACTCAATTGGATGGCAAACATAATTGTTTTATATTGAATATTACTTAATTCAATAGTTGATTAAGACAGTAAGACTTGATGATATTCCAATAGAAGTGAAAATGCTTAGGAGATCAAGGAATCTCTTGGATTACTAATCTTTTTAATATTATTTTAAAGACTAAAAAGATGCCAAATGAGTGGAGAAAGAGTTTGTTGATTCCTATTTTTAAGAATAAAGGTGATGCACAAGAGTGTGCAACTTATAGAGGAATTAAGTTAATGTGCCATACATTAAAATTATGGGAGAGAGTAATTGAGCATAGATTATGATGTGATACAAATGTTTCCCAAAATCAATTTGGTTTCATGCCAGGAAGGTCTGCTATGGATGCTATACATTTGTTGAGAGGTTTGATGGAGAAGTATAGAGAGAGTAAGGAGGATCTACATATGATGTTTGTTGATTTAGAGAAAGCTTATGATACAATTCTAAGAGAAGTGCTTTAGAAAGTTCTAGAAAAGAAATGAGTTAATATTGGTTTAGTTATGGATGTTCTCGCTAGACATTTGCAAGAGGATGTACCTTTGTGTATGCTTTTTGTTGATGACATTCTTCTTGTTGATAAGACTAGAGAGGGAGTTCAAGAGAAACTTGAATTATGGAGGTCGACCTTTGAGTCTAAAGGTTTTCGTTTAAGTAGATCTAAAATTGAACATATGGAGTGTAATTTTAGTTGTAGATGATTTAGTGGTGGGGTTGTGACATTGGGTGATCAAGCCATTAAAAAGAGTGAACATTTTAGATATCTTGTGTCTATTGGTCAAAATGATGGTGAAATAGATGGGGATGTTATTAGTAGAATTCAAGTTGGATGGTTGGAGTGGAGGAATGCTTCTAGCCTATTGTGTGATAGAAAAGTACCGCTTAGACTTAAGAAAAATTTTTATACGATGGTGGTAAGACCTATAATGATTTATAGCGCGGAATGTTGGCCAGTAAAAGAGAAGCATAAAATTAAGTTAGGCGTTGCAGAGATGAGGATTCTCAGGTGGATGAGTGGCTTTACTCTTAGAGATAAAATGCAAAATGAATATATACGTAAAAAGGTTGGAGTAGCTCCAGTGGTAGATATGATTAGAGAGAGTCACCTTAGTTGGTTTGGTCACATAAAGCGGCAGTCATCCGATCACTCAGTTAGGAGTGTAGATGGTAGACCCATTTATCAGATTTGCTTTATGTAAAGAAAGGTAGAGGTAGACCTAAAAAGACTTAATTAGGATGTATAAAAAAATGATCTTAGTTTATTAGAATTAAATAAAAAATTGACACTTAATAGGACACAATGGAGAAGAAGGATTCATGTAACCGACCCCACATAGTGGGATAAAGGCTTGTTGTTGTTATTGTTGTTGTTGAATATTACTTAATTAAACAACTATCCTTAAATATATGGGTTTAGGTTTTCTAGGTGTACATGTGTCAAATCCTATCCTACATTGATTTTTTTACAAGTGCATAGCCAATTTAGTCATGTGAATGTGTCAGAACAAAAATTATGTTTGTATGTTTCACCAGTTCGGAGTACTTACATTGAGAAGGAACAAACAACCTGAACTTGTGGTTGGATGTTATCATATCAGTCCACATTCTTTAAATTTACTTACTGCTAACTTTGAGTTTCTTTTTGTTGATGTGTACCAATAAAGTATGTTACTAGTTCTTGCAAGTGTATAATGTAATCATTGTTTGCAGCTGCATTTTTTGCCTCATCGTATTTGGGCAATTTTATGGAACTTTTTTCTGATTTTTACTGAAAAATGATGACTTATAACATTTGCTACTAAACTAGCTACTTAATGACAAGTTAATTGTCATGACCTAGTTCGAGAGCTTGGAGTACCGTGGATGGAGCAGACTATATATAATAACAATCTCACTTTTTCCTTAATAGAAAAAGCCAACCACATTATAATTTTTAATTTTGACAAGAATTCTTATAAAGTACTACAACCTATAGATTACTTAAATACTAGTTAAAATGCGTAGCTCCCTAAAAATACCTTCGGCTATACATGCACTTCTTTTTTCATATTTGTACTACTTGAGATCTTCTTGAAAATAGTCATCAATTAAAAAGTAAGCAAAATAATTCAATGGATAATTATATCTTTAAAGTATAGTAATTTAATAATTAATAAACATCATCCATGCCTATTCCTATCAGTGAATTAGTATCATACCTTTTTTCATTAAATAATAAGAAAATGAATTTATAAAATAATAACATCAAGAACTATATATATTTTTTCTTATTATTTTCATATCTTAACTTTTCATATATTATACACTCGTTATAGGAGTCATCATCTAAATGTGTACTCGAAAGACACAGTGTCTTATAATATTTTTCAAACATCCCCAACTAGTTATATATAAAAGGAAAAAATTTTCAAACATCCCCAACTAGTTATATATAAAATGAAAATGAAAGACACTTGTTGGCGTTTCAAAAATGAGGTCAACAACACTGTCTTATAATATTTTTCAAACATCTTAACTTTTTTCTTGTTATTTTCATATCTTAACTTTTCATATATTATACACTCGTTACAGGAGGCAAATTTTTTTTTCATTTTCATTTAGGTCCATAGGTGTTGAGTCCCCAACTTGTATCATAATGTCGTGAACTTCATCAATTAATATGCACAAATAAATACTTTATATTATGATCATTCTCATATCTATTATCATGCATTTTAATAATATTCTTAGCTTATCATTAGGAAGATCAATTAAGATTTAATCATAAAATGACCATCACATCATATGAGATGAATAAACATTCTTAATGCATATATATAAGCATAAAGCATTTGCAATATCATTTGAATATTCACATTACGGATCATACACAACAAAATAGAAGACATAATTATCCACTTTTGTTTTGTTCTTTTATGTTGAAAGAATTTTCTCTAATCATGAAAAGTGTATAATTATGCTCCTCAAGTAGGTTTGGAGGTAAGCTCAAAAGAAAAATTTTGGAATGAATTAGAGGGATTAATATAAAAGATATCTCTCAAGAAAAGTATTTATTGGGGAGATTTAAACATGTGGGTAGAGAAGATTTTAAATATATGGATTTGGTACTAATGATTGGGGGCAGCTATATTAGATTTTCCTAAATGATTTATTGTAATTGCTAATACTTTATTTAAGAAAAGAGATAAACATATTATTACTTATAAAAATGGATCTAAGAAAACACGATTGATTATTTTTTGATAAGAAAAATAGATCATTTAGATTTTAAAATCAGAAGGTCATTCCAAGTGAAATTTTAAGTACATCGATTATTAGTTTTAGATTTTAAGATGAAAGGTTGTAAGAGAAAAATAAACTAAATTATTGTGATTAGATGGGGACACTTAAAAAACACAAATAAAATATTTTAAGAGCAAAGTACAAAAAATTAGAGTGGATGTTCGGGAATTTATGTGAGAAAAAATATCAGTAAATTAAAGAAAAGATTGGCGAATCAAAAAAGGAAAAGCTTCTTTTAATAAGAATAGTAGTGGAAATGAGTGCAAGAAAAGATAAGAAATAAGAATCATTGTTATAAAACTTGGTTTAGATGTAAAACGAGAATTGGGAAAGATATAAAATACCAGAAAGATTCTAAAGAAAGAATATATGACTGAAAATTTAAATTTTTAGTGATTTATCTGATAGATTAGATACCAAAAAGAAGGTGAAAGATGTATGTATAAGTTAACAACCAAAGAGATGGAGAAGTAAAGACATACCAAGTGGTAGAAGGATGA
This sequence comes from Cymbidium sinense, assembly GCA_021442155.1. Classification (NCBI taxonomy): domain Eukaryota; kingdom Viridiplantae; phylum Streptophyta; class Magnoliopsida; order Asparagales; family Orchidaceae; genus Cymbidium; species Cymbidium sinense. The sequence goes on along the minus strand of CM038217.1, from coordinate 80,997,931 downwards.
AAATAATTAAGTCTTTAAAAAAAGATATTGAAAATAGGTGGATGAGGTATTTTAATAAACTTTTGATGAAGGATTTGAAAGACGATTGATTTTAGCAACCTTAATACACTAAACAAATAGAATTTCATTTTATCGATTAGTAATCAAGTTAGTGAAGTTTTTAAAGAAAATGAAATGTGCAAGAGACCTGATAATATTCCAATAAGTGTGGAAATGTTTAGAGATTAAGGAATTTCTTGGCTTACAAATCTTTTAATGTTATTTTAAAAAAAGATGCGAGATGAGGTTCCTATTTTAAGAATAAAGGTGATGCACAAGAGTGTGCAAATTATAAAGGAATTAAGTTAATGTGCCATACATTAAAATTATGGGAGAGAGTAATTGAGCATAGTTACGATATATAGAAGTTTCTCACAATGCTTTCATGCCGTGATCTATGGACGATACATTGGTTTGATAGAAGAGAGATGAAGGATCTACATATGATATTTATTGAAGATTTGAGAAGGAATATATAGAGAAGAGATCTAGGATTAAGTTTGTTGTTGTTGTTGTTAGAGAAAGCTTATGATAAAGTCTCAGATGTTCTTGGAGTTATAGAAGTTAAATTGGTTATATGTCATAATGTATACTAGAGTTGTTACTTGTGTCCAAACACAAGGAGGATTGACAAAATATTTTCCTATTTCAGTTGGATTACATCAAGGATCAACATTAAGCTCTTATCTTTTTTACTTTAGTTATGGATGTTCTTACGAGGCATTTACAAGAAGATGTACCTTGTTGTATGCTTTTTGCTAATGACATTCTTCTTGTTGATAAGACTAGAGAGGGAGTCCAGAAACTTGAATTATGGAGGTCAACTTTAGAGTTTAAAGGTTTTCGTTTAAGTAGATCTAAAGCGAATATATGAAGTGTAATTTTAGTTGTAGAAGTTTTAGTAGTTGTGACTTTAGGTGATCAAGTCATTAATAAGAGTGAGATTGATATTTAGGTTCTATTGTTCAAAATGATGGTGAAATAGATGGAGACTAGTAGAATTCAAGTTGGATGGTTGAAGTGGAGGAATGCATCTAACCTATTATGTGATAGAACTTAAACTTAAGGAAATTTTATAAGATGGTGGTAAGACCGCAATGACTTATAATGTTGGCCAATGATAAACATAAGACTAAGTTAAGTGTTACAGAGATGAGGATGCTGTGGATGAGTGGCTTTACCCTAGAGATAGAATGCAAAATGGTATGTTGGAAAAGTTGGAGTAGCTCCAATGGTAGATAAGATTAGGGAGAGTCGCTTAGATGGTTTGGCCACATAATGTCTCGGCCGTCCGATGACCCGATTAGGAGAATAGATGCATTAGATTTGCCTTATATTAAGGTAGAGGTAGACCTAAAAGACTTGGTTAAGATGTAAAAAATGATCTTAGTATACTTGAATTAAATGAGAATTTGACACATAATAGGACACAATGGAGACGAAGGATTCATGTAGCCGACCCCACCTAGTGGGATTAAGACTTGTTGTTGTTGTATGAAAAGTGTATAATTATGTATGAATATTAATTTAATTATTTTCACCAACATCCTTATAATTTCGATAATCATAACCACTATTATTATATTATTTATGATTTATATTATTTATTATTATTATAATATAATATTGTTATTAAAAATATTATCAATGTTATTATTGTGTTATTCCATACTATTCATTTTCATTGTTATCAATGAATGTTATTAATATAATTATGTTATTATATTATTATAGGGGAATTTACATACATAACACTTAAAATCCAATTATTTACATATATAACACATAAACTCTATATTTTTTAATTCTAACACCCTAAAGCTTTTATAGAACAGAAATATCACTCCCTCGTTATCTTCCCCACTCTTCGTTCCTGAATAGCTAACCTCGTCTCCAAGGTCATCTCCGTCATCTTATCTCGTAGTCGAATGCTCCAACTTTCAAGAGAACTGGACAACAAGGGTGCTCTCACTGAGAAGAGCTAGGCGGAAGATCAGCGACTGCTAGGCGACGAAGATGAAAGTAATTTGTTGGTTATGTTAGTCGATGTAGGGCTTCCTCGGTGCTGAGACTAATGTAATTTCTACGACACTTATTTTATGCATTCAATAAAGAAGTCACCGGAAAAAGGTGTGTTGGCTGAGGAGATTGATGTAGCATAGAGATTGGCATAAAATTTCTTGCAATTCTTATACATTTGTTGGGTATCTGTTTGAGTTTGTTGTGCTTGTTTTGAATGGCAGCAGAAAGTGAATGAACTTTTGGTTGGTATCATACAAAATACATTTATTTGTGAAATTAAAGATTGAGAGAGAAAGAGAGAGAGAGAGAGAGATGAAATCTCATCTATATTTATTTTTGGTTGGTATGCATGTAAAATATATGGAGTGTAATTTTAGTTGTAGAAGTTTTAGTGATAGTGTTGTGACTTTAGGTGATCAAATCATTAATAAGAGTGAGCGATTTAGATATTTAGGCTCTATTGTTCAAAATGATGGTGAAATAGATGGAGATGTTATTAGTAGAATTCAAGTTGGATGGTTGAAGTGGAGCATCCGGCCTATTATGTGATAGAATTAAACTTGGAAAATTTTATAAGATGGTGGAAGACTGCAATGACTTATAATGAAGTAAATGTTAAAAAAGAAACAAGACTAAGTTAGATTTAGATGATCAGTGTGGATGAGTGGCTTTACTCTTAGAGATAGAATGCAAAATGAGTATGTTCGGGAAAAAGTTGGAGTAGCTCGTGGTAGATAAGATTAGGAGAGTCGCCTTAGATGGTTTGGCCACATAAAGCTCGTCCGAGAGGACAGAGAGTAGATGCATTAGATTTGCCTTTATGTTAAGAAAGGTATAGACCTAAAAGACTTGGTTAAGATGTATAAAAAATGATCTTAGTATACTTGAATTAAATGAGAATTTGACACATAATAGGGCATAATGGAGACGAAGGATTCATGTAGCCGACCCCACCTAGTGGGATTAAGGCTTGTTGTTGTTGTTGTTGTTGTTGGTATGCATGTAAAACCCCCAAAAGACAAATGTAAAATGAAAGAGTCTTATAGAAGAATGACTCATTCTCTATTTTCACCGTCTCTAGATCTCTCAACTTTAAGTATTGAAAGAGATTTCAGGAATGGAAGAGATTATCTCAGAGATATTGGTTCATTCACTAATTTCACTTTTTTTCAAGCTCTACTTTTCAGTAGTTGTCTCAATGCACAAACATTATTTTATTTTCTGGATGTCATATTTAATGTTGAAAAATGTTTGTTCTTTTCAAAAACATAAATTCTTTGGTAAAGAAAAGCTCTAATCTGCATTAATTATTAAATCTAACAGGCATCTTCCTTCAAAAAAAAATGAGGTCAAGCAATTCATTGATACGGGGTATTATAGATCAGAAAATTTATTATAGATGCAATCTGTTATATTTAGTATTCTCTGCCCATTATAGTGTGAATTGTGGACAATATAATTTAAGTCTATGTTCCCAAGATATGACAATATAATTTAAATCTATGTTCTCTTAGCCAAGGATAGATACCTTCAACCTCTTCCCTGAGCATAATGAAATTAACTAAATCTTTCTCAAGCTTAATTGTTCCCTGCTTCCCATCTTCATATCTTCTTTAATTTGTATTTTTCTTTTCGGCCCAATATCCACCATATTTGAAGGTCACAATTAGCCAATATCTACAAGTAAATCCAAAGTTAGCCACATCCATTAAAAAATTAAGTATAAAATTATAAAAATAATAACTACATACATATATGCACACACACACATATATATATATATATATATATATATATATTATATGAGATTTTCACATGTTTTTTAAATTTTTTTAACACATTGGTATTCTAATTGCTAAATGTCCATGAATCTACATTGACAATTCATCTAGTTAAAAGCTTGTTTGTACCCATCTTGTTATTCATACTACTTTTCAAACATCTGAAAGTAATGAGACAAAAATTTGTAAAAATAAATAAATAAATAAAAATAACAAAACTCATATAAACGATAAAAATGAAAGCTGACATTACATACTTTAAACGAACAAGGGAAAAGAAATAACAGGGGACTTAATCAGTAAATCTACTTATACTACTTTCCACTAAATTTATCTCAATTTCTGCTTGCTTATAAAATTTCATATTATCTTCACTTGCATCTATGTAAATTTGAAAAATGGCACCGCAAATGCACTATTGTTAGCCTCAAATGATACCAACAATCGCATAAAATGTTAAAACAATTTATACATTTCAACCGCTGCTTACTTCTAATATCATTTGGGAGAGCTTACAGCTTGTAAAAATAGAAATGAAAATGGGGATTTATCTTAGGGAAATGAGAAAGTGACCAGCAAAAAAAGCCTACAGTGTGTAGAAAGGCAAAAGTGGGAAAGCTTCGCACAAACTTCAAGTTGCAAATTGAGCCGAGTGCGGTGCAGGGGACGGGAGTGCTATTGAGGGTTATGGAAGAGACAGTCGGATGGTATTTTTGTTCTATTAATAGCATTCGGGTGTTAGAATTGTAAAATATAGAGTTTAAGTGGTAGATATATAAATAATGGAGTTTTTAAGCGTTATGCATGTAAATCCCCCATTATTATATTATGAGTGTTGTCAATATATATTATTACATTTACTATTATTATTTTTAATAATTATAATTATTATCATATAATTTATAATAGCATATTATTATTATATTATATTATTTATTATTATTAATGGATTATTATTATTATACTAGTATTATCATATTATTATTATTATGATTAATATCATTATTAGTATCATTATGTTATTTTTATTATTGTGATTATTTTATTATCAATTTATATTATTATATTATAATTATATACTTGATATATAAATATAATTATATATTTTTAATATATATGTATATCTTACTTGCATCTTATATCATTTGCTTTTCACTTTTTTTTTTTGGGCACTATTGTTTCTTCTTCTTCCTCTCTCTCTCTCTCTCTCTCTCTCTCTCTCTTTCTCTTGGCTGAATCCCCCCTTTCGCCTGCTCTTACGCTTATATAGTAAGGAAGGTCGGAGGTCGCTCAATGGGGTTATGACACTTGTTTCGACATGTATTGTGGTTTCGTATGAAGTCATTACTTGCTTTATCCAAATAGTTTTTCATTTATTTTATTTGGTTATTATAATCTCCCTTTCTTAAGAAATTTCACCTTGAAATTTACAATATAATATATAAATTCATACCTTAATTGAAAAGTTGTGTCTAACCTCTTCTCAACTCCAATTCTTTCTCCCATTTAGCATCTTGTTCTATACCATGTTTCTATAGAAGTTGTACAAAAAGGAATTACTTTACATCATAACCAAATATCTTTTATGGTTCTTCTTTGTACGTGAGATCATGTCAGACTTTAATGTGATTTGATATAACTCTAGGGATTTGTCAGCTATATATTTTCGAAGTATAGAGTTGTGAAACACACTATGCATTTTGTGCATATGTATTTGCAAAGCTAGTCTATAAGCTATTTTCGTAATTCTTTTCAGAATTTCATAAGGGCTTACATATCTTAAACTTAGTTTTTCAGTTTTATCAAAGCTCTTTACACCTTTAATAAAACTAACATTTAGAAATACAAATTCTTCTAATTTAAATTCTTTTGTTCGATGCTTTGCATCAAAATGTTTTCTTTGTCAGCCATGTACAACCTTCAATTTATCTTTGGATCAATTTGATTTTGTTACTGGCTTCATCTACTAGGCTAGCATTCATTATTTTATTTTCTTCTATCTTTGCTTAGCACAAAGGAGTTTTGCATTTCCTTTCATAGAGAGCTTCATATAGAACCATTCCAAGGTTTGCTTAAACCATTATTATAAGCGAATTTTATTAACAACGCATGTGACTCCCATTTTTCATCAAAATTAAGTATACACAATTTGAATAAATCTTCTACAATTTGAATTGTTGTTAATCTTTATCATAGTCTAGATGTAAACCTATCATCTCTATTTGAGATTATGAATTTTGGTACCTCGTGTAATCTTATGATTTTATTCACTTGTGTTTTGTCAATCTTTTGACATAATTAGTTTGTTGGATCGACAAAAATTGTACATAGTTAGTCGATGATTACTTAGATAGCATCATGACCTTACCTTGACCTTTATAATTCAATTACAAAATCCACAGCAATTTCATTTCATTTTTTTTATGATATCAACAGAGGTTGCAACAATCCATTTGACTTTTGACAACAAATTTTGCTGCGCTTCTTTTTATTTCAAGCCACCAAAATAATTTTTAATTTCTTGATATATATTAGAACTTTCTGGATGAATAGAATAACCAGAGCAACGTGATTTGTATATATTTTTTCTTAATTCATCAACATTTGAGACACATTATGCCCTTGTATCTTAATAAGTCTTTTTTATCCATTTCATCTCTTGATTGAAATGTTTTCATTAGACTTGAGATTCTTTGAACCTCCACATCTTCTGATAGGGTGTACGTATCTTGTCAATTTAGGGTTGACTATATCACCATTTGATTCAATAATTTTTCATTCGCAAGTTTGGCTATTGAAAGTTTCAATCGACCTATTTTTTAATCAGCTTCTCTTATTGAGTGATTAGCCAATTCGCACTATCACAAGTTTTCCTAAAAGTATCTAATACTACATTTGCTTTTATGGGGTGATATTATATGTTTAAGACATAATCTTTAATGAGTTCAAGTAATTATCCTTGTTGTAGATATATATATATATATATTGGTTTAAAAATATATTTTAAACTTTGTGATTAGTAAATACTTAACACCCGACTCTATATAAGTAGTGTCTCTTTATCTTTAATGTAAACATAATCACCACTGAAGATCATATGTTAGGTAATTTCGTTCATGATTCTAGTGACTTGGAAGCATACACAACTACTCATTAATGTACTTTAGAACACATTCTATTTTTTTTTTAAGGAGGCATCACTGTAAATTTGGAATCCTTTTAGGTGCAATCATTAAATAAGTTTTCAACTTCTGAAAGCTTTTCACATTGTTTACTTCTAAAGGTTTTCATTTAAGTAGATCTAAAACTAATATATGAAGTATAATTTTAGTTGTAGAAGTTTTAGTGGTAATGTTATGACATTGGGTGAACAAGTCATTAAAAAAGTGAGCAATTCATATCTCTAGGCTCTATTGTTCAAAATGATGGTGAAATAGATGGAGATGTTATTAGTAGAATTCAAGTTGGATGGTTGAAGTGAAGGAATGCATCTAGCCTATTGTGTGATAAAAAAGTACTGCTTAAACTTAATGAAAAATATTATAAGATGGTGGCAAGACCTGCAATGATTTATGGTGCAGAATGTTGGCCAATAAAAGAAAAACATAAGACTAAGTTAAGTGTTGCATAGATGAGGATGCTCAAGTGGATGAGTGAATTTACTATTAGAGATAAAATGAGTATGTTCGGGAAAAAGTTGGAGTAGCTCCAGTGGCAAATAAGATTAGAGAGATTCGCCTTTGATGGTTTGGCCACATAAAGCATCAGTCGTCTGATTGACACGATAAGAAGAGTAGAGGTATTCGATTTGTCTTATGTTAAGAATGGTAGAGGTAGATCTAAAAAAGACTTGATTAAGATGTATAAAAAATGGCCTTAGTATATTTGAATTAAATGAGAATTTGACACATGATAGGACACAATGAAGAAGAAGGATTCATGCAGCCGACCCCACATAGTCGGATAAAGGCGTGTTGTTGTTGTTGTTGCTGTTGCTGTTGTGTCATGTTAGAGAATAACATAACAATTTGTGAGAGTTTTGTTACAAACTTTTTATAGTATCTAGTTGGACCCAAAAAAACTTCTTATAGTTAGTTTTGGCCAATCTATTATAGCTCAAACCTTTGGTATACTTAGATACCTTCACTATTAATTATTTGTCAAGAATGCCACACTTTTTAATTAAAACTCACATTTGAAAAATTTTGCATATATATATATATATATATTTGTGTTTGTAATACCGTATGAAGGTGATTTGTATTGTTGGCTTCATATCTTAAGTAGATAAGCATGTCATCTATAAATAATATCACATACATATACAAAAATAGCTTAAAATTCAGTTCATTAGGTCTGTGAATATTGCTATTGGCATTTTTTAATTCACATGTCATTACTAAGAATTCATGATGTTCGTATCTCGTATTAAATATCATTTTTGATATATCTTCTTTGATTTGTAGTTGATAATCTTGATCTCAAATCAATTTTTGAAAATATTGAAGCTCTTACTAATTGGTTAAATATATCATTAATTCTCAGCAATGGACACTTGTTCATTACAATAAGTGTGCGTAAGTCTCTATAATCAGTACATAGTCTCAAACTTCCATCTTTCTTCTTGACAACTAATACTAGAGCTCCCCATTACGACATGCTTGGTCGTATGTATCTTTTTTCTAATAGTTATTGTAACTGACTTTTTGATTCTTTGAGTTCTTTGATCGACATTTAATACGATGCCTTTGCAATTGGCTCTGCCCCTTGTATTAAGTCTATAGAAAAATCTATCTTCCTAAGTGGAGGTAAATCAAGTAAATCATTTAAGAAGACTCGTAGATATTCTCTCACTACAAGTATATCTTTCAATTCTTTTACTTAGTGATATATTTTATGTGAGCAAAGAAACACTAATAACTCGTTCTTAACAACTTGAATATCTTTAGGTATGAGATTATCATGGATGATATTCCTTTATCTCCAATGAATTTAATTTTTTTCTTCTCCAAGGAAATTAAATTTGACTATTTACTTATAACAATTCATTGTGACAAAATAGCCAGACAACCAATCCATCTTAAAGATTATGTCAAATTCTTGTATTGGCAATAAAATTAAATGTGTTTACTTTTATTGCTAACTTTATGGTAACTTGACATGTGCAATGCATGCCATTTGGTAGAACTATCGATAAGATTGGCTATATGATAGTTGTATTTAACTGAAGGGTTTTAGCAATGTCTTTAGAAATAAATATATTTGATGTGACATCATCGAATAAAATTCTAGCATGTTCATTTTGAATGATAATCATTCCTGTAATAATACATAATAATGACTTTCTACTATTGATTGAGAATTTTCATAAAATTGTTTGAACATCATACCCGTGATGATGTTTGGTGATTTCTTAAATACATAAAATTTGTGTGATACGTGTGTGAATATTTTTATTATTTATTATAATTGTTATTATATTATATTATTAGTATTATTAAATATATATATTCCTCACCTCTTCTTCTTGGTTGCCCTAACTCGAATCCAATTCGCACGCCCCTTGCTCACACACGCGAGGTCCCAACTGCACATGTTCACTTCTTCCATGCTTGCCTTGACACCTCTTGACTTGGCTTGCATGCTCCACCTCGCTTGTTCTCTTAGGGGTGTTTTCCTTGCTCACTCGCTCTTCTTACTTTTTCTCTCGCGCTCTCATTCTCTTAGTTGAATGCCTCCTCCCTCACCCTCACGCTCATATAGCGAATATGGTCGATGCTTGCTCGATTGGGGTCATGACACCTATTTTGACTAGTGTTGTGGACCTGTGGTTTTGTACCAAGCCATTAACATCCTTATCTAAATCATTTATTTTTATTTGATTATTACCATGCATGTCAATGGTGCAGCGCCATGGAGCATGGCGTGGTGCAACACGCCCTAGCGCCTTTTGTATAGTGCAATACAACACATCAAAATGGCATGTGCTTTTTGTGCCATGCATGGCCAATGGTGCATCATACATGGCCTATGCCAATTTTATTTTTTTGAAGTTTGAAATGAAAAATTACACACACACACACATATGTATGTATGTATATGTATGTACACACATATATACATACATACACATACATTCATATACATATACATATACATGCATCCATACATACATACACACACTTTTGCCATACGTGCATACATACATGCATACACACCACATATATATACATATTTATTTATATATTTATTTATAATATTTAAATATTGGCGTCATATTTAAAATGGTGTGCGCCGTGTCATGCGCCATAGTTCTACGAGGAGCTTTACGCTATTGTGTGCCGTTTTCCATTGACAAGTATGATTATTACTCTAATTATCTTGGAGAAAATATGGATGAGTGACAAATATAATGTTAGTGTCACAAATTGATGGTTGTGGTTGCTAAGGGTGAAACATAGAATAGCTTAAGACCCACTAAAAATTGGGGTCACCAATGATGCATTCCAAATAAGTATCTGGGGGCATTTCTGTCACTTACAAGTAGAAGCACTTTGTGGCTAATGTGGAATTTGATTACCAATTAAAATAAGGGATATATTTATACATGCCACATAATTGTTATATATTTGTATATCTAACATCTAAAATTTTATATTTACGTGCAAAATGCTCAAGTATTTAACATCAAATAAAAATTGCACTATTATTACCTTTTTAAAAGTGAATAGATCTTTTCATGCATTGGCAATTAGAAATTTAAATATCAAACTTTAAGTGTTACACATGTAAATTCATAAAAATTATGTGGTTTGTATGTTAATCTTAAAATAATCTATATGTTCTAGATATCATCATATCAGTTGTTAAGGTCATTTACTTTTTGCTTTTATCCATCTATGTTTGTTTTCTCTTCCTTAAATTGTTTCAAATTGGAGATCACTAGAGTTTTTGTTAAGAACCAAGACTGACGATGTTATTTGCAGGATTTTGCGAGTGGAAAGTCTAGCACGAGTAAGTAAATCTTCACCAGTTCTTTATATTTTAATTTACATTCTTAATAACATAAAAGGAGCAAGTTTTCCCCACCGTAATCCATTGGTAAATAGCATGATTTGCAGCTTAGGCCTAGTTACTGAGGTTGAGAAGGTTGTGATAATTCCATTTTTTTGTTTTTTAAGCACGCTAAGGTGAACTACTTATGGTATTGCAGGTAATTCCCATAGTATTATTCCCTTTAAAAAGAAAACTATTTCTCAAAACTGTATTTGGGAAGTCGTGCGAATCTGGTGCCCACGAAATAAAAGGTATGCTCATCTTTTACTTATTTTGAAGCACTATTGTCAGTTTAAATTATATTTACTTCCTTAAAAATTAGATCTAATAGTAAGAAAAATGTACATAGTACACATTTTCTTTGTAAATTACACTAGTATAAATATACATAATGCATTGCATCAAAGTAGAATACTCAATATCAATTGTTTACTGTATTTTTACAATTTTCTCTTTCTGTTATTCACGGTGCTTCCACGCCATAGTGGTATCGAAGCTCTTAGTTCGGCTTCCATGGAGGAGGGTAGTAAACGTTCGGCTCTCGACGACAATTGGAGCCTAGAAGACTTATGACTATCGTTATTTCGCTGAACGAGTGGACAACTTCAGCACTAAATTCCTCAAACTATCCATAAAATTGGGGCGTGAGATTCAAACCCTCAGATCTAGAAATCCCCTTTGTCAATGAGAACGAGAAATTTGGCATCCATACCCTTTTCCCATCAAATGCCTATAGGACAACAGGGAGCTAAGCACATTTTGACCAAATATGTAGAAAATCCAGAATTGGATGACAAATTAGAAGTGAGGAAACATTTTGATCTGTCCAACTCCGATGAAGAAGACATTGGCCTAGTTGAAAATGTCACTCCTAAAAGGTATCTCCCATACGATCGAAATCATAGTGAGTTTCATGTTAAAATGGATATCCTTTTCTTTGATAAGCATTTGCATATTGAAGACTATTTGGACTAGGAGCAAGTAGTAGAGACCTTCTTTGAATATACGAAAATTCCACCCAAAAAGCAGGTGAAATATGCAGCGTGTCAATTGAAAGGAGCGGCCGCTTGGTGGCTACAGCTACAATAGATGCAAAAGAGGGAAGGAAAGAGTGTTATTCGCAATTGGTTTAGAATGAAACAATTTTTGAGGGGGCACCTCCTGCCTACAAACTATGAACAAATGCTATATGTTCAATATCAACATTATGCTCAAGGATTTAGATCCGTTAGTGAATATAGTTAAGATTTTTACTACCTCGCTGCACAAAACAATCTCCAGTTGATTGCAACAATCAGTTAGTTGCTCGTTATATTGGTGGATTAAGAGATACAATTCAAGATAAATTAGAATTGAGCTCAATATGGTCCCTACCCTAAGCGATTAATCTTGCTTATAAAGTTGAGGCATAAATAAATATGCGTGTGAACAATGGGTCATCGCGAAAGGTCACCTTCGGTCAATCTGATACTAACAACAAACCCACACCTATTACACTAAAGGTGAGCTCTTTTAAGTCTGAAATGCTGTTAGAAGTATATCTGCAACCAACGACAAAAGATCACTCTAGAATAAACTTACAGCCAGGGAAAGCACTAGAGAAAATTCATATGCCAAACTTCCAATTTGAAGTGTTACCGATGCTTCCAACTAGGACATAAATCCAACGAATGCCCATCTCGGCAATAGATCCAATTACTTGAAGGAGAAGTTGGGGAAGAAGATCAATCTAAAGATATAGAGGATAATATAGAGGATAATGCATCTAAGACAGAAGAACTAGTTGTGAATGAGGGAGATTCACTCGTGTGTGCTCGAGAAATTACTTATCCTCACGACAAACATCAAGCTCTCAACGTCATGCTATCTTTCACACCAAATGTACTATTAGTGGAAAGGTATGCGACTCATTTGTAGATAGCAGTTGCACTGAGAACATAATTTCTAAATTCGTAGTTCAAGTATATCTCAAAGTAACTAAACACCCACAACCGTATATGGATGAAAGGGAATATACATTCTTGTGTCCGACATGTGCTGTCACCTTCTCCATTAACAAACATTTTGTGTGAAGTGTTATGTGATGTCATGCATATGGATGTATGCCATTTTATATTGGGGAGGCCATGGCAATTTGATATGGGAGCCATTTATGATTGTCGAGCAAATGTGTACTCTTTTGAATGGAAGGGAAAGACTCTTAAGCTAATGCCTACAACCACACCAAATTCTGAAAGACTTCGTGTATCAAATCCACCTTATGCATGGTAAACGACCTTGCTTTATTAGCTGTCGTCAAAGACAACACAGCTCTCTTTACTAGGGTTGTTGCAGAACTGAATAAAGAAACAACCAATGACATTTTACTTGGAGCCGTTTGCAATTACTGCAGTGGTTCGAAGATATTTGCCCATCTAATTACAACTCACAATATACCTCCTCTCCGGTGGATCCATCATTAAATAGATCTTGTCTTGGGTGCATCTCTAGCTAACCTTCCGCATATTGAATGAGTCATCAGATATTGCAGGATATCATCAATGAATTGTTAGAAAAGCAATTGGTTCAATATAGCCTAAGGCCTTATGCTATTCCAATGCTTCTTGTTCTAAAAGGGGATGGTAATTGGCCCATGTGTATAGATAGTAGAGCTATCAACAAAATCACTATCAAATATAGATTCTCTATGCTGAGGTTAGAGGATATAAGAGGCAAGCTATTAGGTGCAATAATATTCTCCAAGTTAGACTTACGGAGTGACCATCTTCAAATACGTATCTGGCCTGGTGACGAATGGAAGGCCGCCTTCGAAGCACGAGAAGGTCTTTACGAACGAAATGTAATTCTATTTGGGTTGTGTAACACTCTAAGCACTTTTTTGAATTAAAACCTTAAACCATTCTTGGGTCGGTTTTGTGTTATTTATTTTGATGACATATTAGTTTTCAACACTTCCTTTAATGAGCAATTACAAGATTTGTCCAACATCTTTGAGATCGTTTGTAACAACAAACTCTAACTCAACTGAATTTGCTATAGCTAGACTAAAGCCATCCAAACGAACCCACACAAAGTTGCGGCTATCCAAGAATGGCCAACACCCACATCCATATCTCAAGTTTGAAGTTTCTATGGGCTTGCGAATTTTTATTGACAATTCATAAAAGGATTTAGTGTGATCATGACACCAGTAACCAACTACCTCAAATCCAAATCATTCACTTGGGAAAGAGAACAACAAAACAACTTTAACACCATCGAGGATGCTTTAAGTTTTGCATTGGTGTTGGCAATTCTTGATTTCAACAAGCCATTTCAGGTACATATGGATGCATTGGCTATTGCAATAGGAGTTGTGCTCATGCAAGAGAATCAGCCCATTGAATTTTTCAGTGAAAAGTTGAGTGAGGTACAACAGATGTGGACTGCATATGAATAGGAGTTATATGTTCTGGTTAGAGTACTTGAGTAATGGGAACATCATTTACTACATTAAGATTTTGTATTATGTAGCAATCACAACACATTTAAGTTTTTCAATTCACAGAAAACCTTCAACTGCATGCATGCGAGGTGGATTATGTTCTCACAGAAATTTACCTTGGTATTAAAACACAAATCGGGAATAAAAAACAGGGTGGAAAATGCTCTGAGCCAGGGGTTAGCTCTACTTACCCATTTACAAATTGCAGTTATTGGATTTGAAACTATCAAAGATTTGTATGCTCAAAACAAGGACTTCTTGGAGGTATGGAGACACTATAACGAATCCCACTCGATAGAAGATTACTCGCTAAGGCACGAATACTTATTTAAATGCAACCAATTGTGTATTCTTGATATGTCTCTATGTATACAACTTATTAAAGTATTTCATTTTTGTGGACTAGTAGCCCATACTAGTTGTGAGAAAACATTTTCCCTTGTTAAAGAGTGCTTCTTTTGGCCGCACCTTTACAAGGATGTCGCTTGGTTTGTTGATAAGTGCTTGGTTTGTCAAATGTATAAAGGCACTGCCCAGAACACTAATTTATACAGCCCTTTACCTGTCCTAGATTCTATATAATTTCTATTTCTTGACTTTGTTATGGGCCTACCAAAAACCTAGAGCGTCAATTCTATGATGATTTTTGTTGATAGGTTTTTGAAATTGGCACACTTTGTGCAATGTAAAAAGATATTTGATGCAGTCCATATAGTACGATTGTTCTTTCAAGAAATAGTTCTCCTACATGGTATACCTTGAAGCCTCACGTCGGACTGTAATGTAAAGTTCAGCAATCATTTTTGAGAGAATTGTGGTGTCACCTACGAACGGATATACAATTGAGTTTTGCCTAACATCCTCAAACCGACTTTTTGAGAGAATTGTGGTGTCACCTAATAGCTCGTCGAATCAACGATAATGCTTATGTTGTGGAACTACCTCTAGACTTATTGACTTCCTCTACTTTCAATATCAATGACATATATGCTTATCACCTACCGGATAATGCCTCTACAAACCTTTCTTCTCTCAGGGCGAGTTCTTCTACGACATAGGAGACCTGATGTGGTGCTGCTACCATATTTCGCTAAAGGAACGCATTACCGCCTTCATTACCTCTAATAGTATTTATTTTATTTGCTTATAGTAATTACCTTCATTTAGTCACAAGGTGTCATTAGTACTCATTTTCTTCAATAATTACACTAGTATAAATACACATAATGTATTGCGTCAAAGTAGAATACTCAACATCAATTGCTTTCTTCCTTTTTACAATTTTCTCTTTCTATTATTCACGGTGCTTCCATGCCAGTCTAATTGACTTGTGCAGCCATATGAAACTTAACAGACTAGCATGAGAATGATTGTTTGCATTTAATCAACAAAGATGTCTGGTAGTTTGACCACTTCCTTAACTAGGTTGCTTTCTAGCACATTATGCAGAACAAAGTTTATCCAACTATAGATATGGGTCTTCCCCATCCCACCATTTGATAATCGATGAGGGATTATATTATGAAAGCTAAGCTAAGAATTTTCCTCCATTTAAAACCTTCTTTTTCCTCATAGTGTCATCACCTTACTAAAGATAGATTGTGTCGGAAATCTTATGATATATTGGGATGCTGATCACCTCATTTTTGTTTCCTTGATGGCTGATCAAGACAGAACTCATGTTGCTATACCTTAGGTTTTGTTGGAAATGGATACCACCTTTCATTGTGCCCTTAGGTGAGCATAGTTGTTGTCATTGGGAATCTTATACTGAGTCCAAGCTCTATGATGGTGTCATATCAGTTTGAGAACTCGGGTATTAATAGTATAGATTCCATTGACCCTTCATCTTCTTTGGGTCACCTCATTTTAATCAGTGAAAAAGAAATAAAATTGTATATAAATTTTTTAGACCATAGTGCCTATAAATTTGAACTGTATTTTGAATAATATCACATGATGACACCACCTTCAAAAGTGTCTTGTTTATAACTTCATTAAGATATTTATTGAATAGTGATGCTCATCTATTAGGTTGCTTAAAAAGATTAAATAAAGCAGAATAACAACAGCTGATAGATGCTTTGAGACTATTTAGTTCAACCTAAAATACTTTGACTAAGATGATCATTTATTTGTTGTGTTTGATATGCAACCCATTAGCATTCTAGCTACCCTTGCTTGCAATGCTGCATAATATGCCTCGTAGGAGTCCCTTATATGGCTTGATGAGTTCAAAGGCTTAAGATGGACACATAAGGTCTAACAAAACATAAAAAAACTATTCTGTAATGGTGATTAAATTTTAGAACATATGATTTACCCAAATGGAGCAAGCATTGGTACTTTATAGATCAATCATTCCACTACCATGTATGTGAAAATTTTGTGCCAAATTAAAAAGCCCATTTTTTGTAAAAAAAAGATTGTAAGTTAGAGCTTATCATATCATTAGATTGGTGGAGTGTGTCTTATGCCTCCTATTAATTGTCAATACTTAAAAAAAAAGAATTAATGTATCCTATAAAATTTGGTACTATAAACCCAACATGTCCTAATTACCAGGTCACATAATATCTTGGCTTAACAAAGCTCAAGAGACTCGATCAAAAGGTGTCCATTTCACTTATTAAGTCCAAAGCAATGGTTATAAAATGAAATGAATGTTTAAGGGCTCCGTAGTTAAACTTAAAATATATATTTAGTTTAACAAGTTCAAGGATTGGGCCTCTAACTCAACAAACATCTTGAATTAGAGATATCAATCTTAGTTTATAAACCCAAAAGTTGAGCCGGCAAGGTTGACTCAAAAAACTCTAGCCATCTATTTGATTTTTGATAAGTTAAAAATTAAATGAATCTTTATATTGGCTTAGTTATCCATAAGGTTAAATTAGCAAAGTTTCTTGGGAGATCAATCTAAGGGTTGAGCTAGTTGTTATTATGTAAGGTTATCATTGTTTGAAAAGTCATGTGAAAAGCTCCTTTTGAAATGGTAAAAAGCTATCAATTTCTATTTGAAAGATCTACATTCGAAAAGAGATGGGGATGTTTACATGGTCTCATGTTGATTGTTCATAAGGTGGGGGTTGCACTAATAATTTTTATATGCCATCATTTGAAATTGTTGGACACACCTTGGTCGCCGCTTGTTGGAAGATTCTCTTTTTAGAAGCCACCCTTGCATAAAATTGCTAGCTGGGGGATGGCCTTATTGGAAATTGCTCATTAGAAGCCACTTTGGTTGAAAGACGCCCTCCTTGGATGTTATTTATGTCTTGGAGACCTGCCATTTTCATGCCATTAGATGGATGGAATTGTTCAAAGGGTGTTTTAGTTGCTAAGATAATGGTAAGTTGTAGATAAGAATAAACAGATATTTTATATATAATTTGCTAAAAAGATTAAAGGTATCTTTTTACTTGAATGTTTCTCTAGATAGTGGGCTACACATATTTTGTGCTTTTTCAGTTTCTAGATATGATTGCAAAGAACAAATAATTACTTTATATAAAATTTTATTTTTTGTTTAAAACAAAAAAAATTAAGCATAAGTCAATTGACTTTGAAGTTCCAGTTTGTAGTGTGGTCAATGGCTAACATTTAAGCAAATATACCTAGACTCTAGTTCACCACTTTTATTTGTTTGTTTGGGGGATTGTATGTAGCAGAAAATATGAGTTTTATATTGAGGTTTTTTTTATAATATTTTTTTAAAAGTAGCTCGCGAACTAACATCTATGTTCAAAGCTATAATCTTAGGTGATCCATGAAGTGCGCTACTTCCTTAAAGAATAAGATAACACTTTGCGATGCCTCAAAAATTTTGCAATTAGAAATGAAATGTACTATATTAGAAAATTGATCAACAATTGTTAGGTTAGATTTATATCTTTGTGTTTATTGATCTCAATATATATGCCACAGAGTCGGGATTGGAGTGAGTCATTGTTTGATCTAATTGGCTCATCTATAATCCTAAAAAATTTCTTGATTACATATGTCACAATTTATATTAGATCTCTCCATTTTACTTTGATGACAAGTTGTGGCAAAATATGCGCAATAAAAGGGTGAAGGAAAATTAATATTACACAAGTGCATATGCTTGCACATACATGCACAGTCTTTGTTGACGTATTTGCGCACAAGTGCATACACCTTAAAAATATAATAATAAACTATTAATAAGAGTAGTAATGGTAACAACAACAATTTATCACACTACATGGGGTCAGCTACATGAATCCTTCTTCTCCATTATATCCTATTAAGTGTCAAATTCTCATTTAATTCTAATAAAATAAGATTACTTTTTATGCTTTATAAGTAAATCTTTTCAAGTCTATCTCTACCTTTCTTAACAATAGGCAGAGTCTAATACATTTACTCTTCTAACTAAGTCATCGGATGATTGACATTTAATTTAATTAAAACATTAAAGGCGATTCTCTCTAATCTTATCTGATATTGGAGCTACTCCAATCTTTCATATATTTATTTGTTTTACATTTTGTCTCTAATCATAGAGCCACTTATCCACCTAAGCATCCTCATCTCTACAACACTTAATTTTGTGCTTTTTTTTTACTGACCTATATTTTGCACCATAATGCATTACAAGTCTCACCATCACCTTATAAAATTTTCCCTTAAAGTCTAAGCAGTGCTATGTTATCACACAATAGGCCTGACTCATTTCTCCACTTCAACCATCCAACATAATTCTATTAATAACATCCTCATCTATTTCACCATCACTTTGAACATTAGACCTGAAATATCTAAAACATTAACTCTTTTTACTAACTTGATCATCCATTGTCACACCCGCCACTAGATCTTCTATAACTAAAATTTTGGGAAAGAGGTGAAAGATATTTTTATTATCATAATTCAAAATTTTAAGAGAATTTTTATTTTTGATATTTTTAAGAGCAAGCTACAAGAGATTAGAATTTGGGATGCTCATAAGGAAGCTAATGTTATGTGGGAAAATATAGCAAGTGAATTTAATCAAGTTGCTAAAGATGTGCTTGGAGAATCAAAAGGAAAAGTTTCTTTTAATAAGAATAGTTGGTGGTGGAGTCGAAATGCTGAAAAGATAAAGAAATAAAATATTGTTATAAAACTTGGTTTAGATGTAAAACTCTGAATTGAGAAAGATATAAAGTTATGTAGAGTTCTAAGAAAGATATATGATCACGAAAAAAATTTAGCAGTGATTTAATGATTGATTAGATCTGAAAGAAGGTGAAAGATGTATGTATAAGTTAGCCAACCAAAGAGGTAGGAGAAGTAAAGACATAGTTAAATGAGGTGTATTAAGGATGAAAATAATAAAGTGTTTTTCTTAGAAAAGATATTGAAAATAGGTGGATGAGATATTTTGATAAACTTTTAATGAAAGATCCGAAAATATGATTGATTTTAACAACCTTAATAACAAAATAGAGAATTTCATTTTTTTATCATTAGTATTAAATCAAGTCGAGAAGTTTTAAAGAAAATGAAAAGTGGAAAAAAGAGGACCAATATTCCAATAGAAGTGTGGAGATGTTTAGGAGATCAAGGAATTTCTTGGCTTACAAATCTTTTAATGTTATTTTAAAGACTAAAAGATGCTAGATGAGTGGAGAAAGAGTTTGTTGGTTCCTATATTTAAGAACAAATGTGATGCACAAGAGTGTGCAAACTATAGGAAAATTAAGTTAATGTACTATACATTAAAATTATGGGAGAGAGTAATTGAGCATAGGTTACAATATAATACAAAAAGTTTCTCAAAACCAGTTTGGTTTCATGCCAGGTAGATCTACTATGGATGCTATACATTTGTTAAGAGGTTTGATGGAGAAGCATAGAGAAAGTAAGGAGGATCTACATATGATATTTATTGATTTAGAAAATTTATGATAAAGTTTCAAGAGATGTTCTTTGGAGAGTTCTAGAACGAGAAAGGAGTTAATATTGGTTATATTCAAGTCATTAAGGATATGTATACTGAGTACTTGTGTCCAAACACAAGGAGGATTGACAAAATATTTTCCTATTTCAGTTGGATTATATCAAAGATCAGCTTTAAGCCCTTATCTTTTTTTACTTTAGTTATGGATGTTCTTATTAGGCATTTACAGGAAGATGTACCTTGGTGTATGCTTTTTGCTGATGATATTCTTCTTGTTGATAAGACTAGAAAGGGAGTCCAAGAGAATCTTGAATTATGGAGATCAACTTTAGAGTCTAAAGGTTTTCGTTTAAGTAGATCTAAACTGAATATATGGAGTGTAATTTTAGTTGTAGAAGTTCTAGTAGTAGTGTTGTGACATTAGGTGAACAAGTCATTAATAAGAGTGAGCGATTTAGATATTTAGGCTCTATTGTTCAAAATGATGGTGAAATAGATGGAGATGTTATTAGTAGATTTCAAGTTGGATGGTTGAAGTGGAGGAATGCATCCTTGTGTGATAGAAAAGTTTCACTTAAACTCAAGGAAAATTTTATAAGATGGTAGTAAGACCTGCAATGACTTATGAATGCGAGAATGTTGGCCAATAAAAGAGAAGCATAAGACTAAATTAAGTGTTACAGAGATGAGGATGCTTAGGTGGATGAGTGGCTTTACTCTTAGAGATAAAATGCAAAATGAGTATGTTCGGGAAAAAGTTGGAGTAGCTCCAGTGGCAGATAAGATTAGAGAGAGTCGCCTTAGATGGTTTGGCCACTTAAAGCGTCGGTCGATGACCCGGTTAGGAGAATAGATGCATTAGATTTGCCTTATGTTAAGAAATGTAGAGATAGACCTAAAAAGACTTGGTTAAGATGTATAGAAAATGACCTTAGTATACTTGAATTAAATGAGAATTTGACACATAATAGGACACAATGGAGACGAAGGATTCATGTAGCCGACCCCACGTAGTGGGATTAAGCCTTGTTGTTGTTGTTGTTGTTGTTGTGATCTTTTCTTGCACAATAATAATAAATATATACAGAAGCAATTAATATTAATTAAGAAAATATACTAAAATCAAAGTTAAAAAATAAATAAACAACTTAGAAAATTAGAATAAAAAGAGAAATAATTTTTAAAAATTAGATTAAAAAGTTTCTAAGACAAGAATTCATGGAAGCATTAGACATTGCTCCCTTAGTGATTTCCACCCAAAGTGGGGTAGTGTCGAAGCAATGGAGAGCCAAGTGGCTCCTCCAATTTTATAAAATTAAAATTAAAATGACAATGTTTCTTTTTTTGATCGAAGGCTATAAGTGCAATAATGCAAGATGCACTAGTACAATATTGTGGGAGTGTGGAGGAGAGAGGGAGCTAATATCTCAATTTTATCATATTATAAATAAAAAATATCACGTCAAATAGGGTGGCATAGCTATCGCCCTTCTTCTCTATAGGTGGCTGTCTCCTCCAGTGAATTATTTTTTTCTTTTTTAAGAACTCACATCTATCCCTCTCCCATTTCTCTTTTTCTCATCCACCACCAACCCATGCCTTCCCTACACTTATTTACTTCCAAACACCTCACTCTTTAACACACTATCCTTTCTGCCTTGGATTTTCACTGTAAGGTAGTTTAGGATCTTTTTAACTAATCCAAATTCTTACTTTCATAAGCACTTCACTCTTACATTTGCACTTGAACATCTTTATTGTTTTAATGAGATGGAGTCTTAAACAACAATATCCCATGCTTTATTAGCATACCAAAATGTGCTAATTTTTCTCTCCCTTTTCCATGGGAATTTAGTTATAATTTATCCAAAATTGTTTAGTTAAAAATGTGTTCTCTAAAACACAAATTTGACAAAAAAATGTCTAGATGATGAACTAAAGTGTAAAAAAGGGAATAAACATACTTGAAGTTGTACATAAAATTTATGTGCAAGATCAAAAAATGAACAAAAAGAAACTTACATGAACTTTGGCAACTTGTTAAAGAACATGAATGTGGACACCTTGCTATATCCTTATGTGCTATATGCTTGAAATAATAAGAAAATGGCATACATGATACTTTTAGTGATAGACATGGATTTATATCCTATGATACTGAGTATGTGCAAAATAAAATAAACTCTAGTTGATATGAACTTTGAAAGTTGTTGTTAAGGTCTTGGGTTTCAATCCATCTACACCACAATAAAATCCTACCTCATGGACTTGAGTGGGTGCAAAAAAAAAAAAAAATAGAGAGAGATTATATTATTTTAAATAGCTAGTAAAATTTCACGTCTTGATGTATATGCATGTGAATCCTCAGCTTATGTCCTTGTGAATCTTATTTTATAAATATGAGGATTCCTATCATAAAATTTCAGTTGCCTTGGTCAACATCTCAGTCTAAAGAAGTTGTATCTACAAAAATTCTCATATATATTCTCTTCTAACTTTCTATTGTCTAATGCGAAGGCATGAGCTCTTTATCGAGCAAATTATAGAGACTCTAGTTCTTAAAGAATTCTATGATGGAAAATATTCCCAAATGCCGATGGGTTTTGGCAAGTATACCAATCTATTCCTAAGTGAGAAGTTGTTACAGATTGAATGGTAATTGAAATGAAATAAAGAAGACAATTTTCATTTTATCATCCTATTAAGTGACCAAGGCATAAAAGTCAAGGTAATGTTTGTAAAACTTAGATATGGTGGTCAAATTATTATGGATGGATGCATTAAAATAATTCAACATTGACATGAAGGACCCTTGTTGATCTTCATTAGTGCTTTGCTCTCAAAAGGAGCTAAAAAAATCACAATGTTGATATGTATAGTTAAGGACTGTTTTGCATAGATTTATGCCAAAGTGATTGACTTATCCTTGCAATTGATAGTTCATATGTTGACCATCAACCCAGAGGCATTGCCTATCAAACAACCACCAAGGCGTGCAATTTGAAGCTGAAAAATAGGTGATTGTAGAAAGTAGATAATTTAATATGGTGGGTTTTATCTAGGCAGAAAATTATACTTATTGAATTACCAATATCTCACCTTTGAAAAGGAAGAATGGCTAGGCAGACATCTATATTGAGTATCGACACTTTCTTGATTTCAATAAAGTTTATCTTAAAGATGACTCTTCGCTCCTCATACAGAGTCGTTGGTTGACTACACCTTTACTAATGACATGTCTTCATTTATGGATGAATCATCAAGACATAATAAGAGTAGATTAAAAATACATGTTTGTGGACACCTAATGACATGTTCTTTTACACAATTATATCTTTTGGCTTGGAAAATACTATGGTACATTTCTAAGAGCCACAATCCCCATTGGCATGTTTATTTTCCTATTCTTTCATTGTGTGGCTATTTTCCCAACTAGGACTTGTTATTAGCAATATAATGTTATTGCTTAGTGGAGCTACTATTCAAGTATGATTTGTACAGATGATAGATATGTGGTGGCATCACAGCTAGTCGTGTGTAACCACCTCTGAACATATAACAACCTACTTTGCCTTTTCTGTTATTATTATTATTGTTATTATTATTATTATTATTATTATTATTATATATATATATATGTAACTTTTGTGGTTGTTGGATATTAAATACATACTTATATTTGTTCTGTAGCAATTCTAGTTTTTGGTTTCTGTTAGTTCCAATGTTCTAAAACCATGGAACTGTCACATGGTATCAAAGCCTGAGCATTACTGCATAGTAATGATCCTTGAAATTTCTTTTCCTCTCGACAAATGGAGAATTCTACTACATCCTCTCTGGGAGGTGAGTTTGCAGCCATCAATTTTGATTATTCAACTATTCCTCTTAAATTTCTTATGTCTATGGTTATTTCTATCATTCATATTCAACTATCTATTGAGGACTATCCTACTTGGAGAGCAAAAATTCCTAAACTATTTTCTACAGATGGTTTTGCTTGTTTTCTTTATGGTTATAATCCTTGTCAAGCCAGGACCATCACTAATACTGCTGGTGTAGTGCAACCCAATCCTCTCTTCAATGCCTGGACCTTAATCATTAAAATTTGGCTGCAGCAATATACTCCACACTCTCAACTTCTATATTTCCATATGTTCTTAACCTTCCTACTTGTGCTGATATCTGAAGAACTATTGAGAAGAGATTGCAAACATCAAATAGGTTCAAAGTTGTACAGCTTAAAAATGAGTTGCATCATATTAGCATGCAAAACAAAACGATGACTCAATATTTATCGGATATCAAGCCTTTAGTTGACAATTTTGCTACAGCTGGAGGTTCCATCGACGATGAAGACATTATACTCTATATCTTAAATGGGTTGCCAACAGCCTATCAATCTTTTAAAACTGCAATTCAAACAAAACTTCACCCCATAAGCTTAGATGACTTATACTCCTTGTTATGCAGTGAGGAAATTCGTGTTTCAGCCGATTCTATTCAAGAACAATCTTCAAACAATCAAATGGTGCTAAGCACTATTCCAGTTAAACAACAATCTTTTTCCAGCAAGAGATCGCAATCAGTCAAGAAGGGGGAAGGCATCAGTTTTAATAAAAGTGGGGAGGAAAAGGAAATTCTGTAGTCCGCCAAAGGGACATTTTTATCGGTCTTTTTGGCATAGATCAACTCTTAGTTATAACTCTATACCACCAAAGGCTGGTATCTAGACTCTGGTGCCACGACTCATATTACATCAAATTCTGATCACATTCTGCAACCAGTGTCTTATACATGATCTAATCAAGTACTTGTTAGTAAAGGTGATGCTATTTCTATTTCAAATACCGGATGTGGTATTCTTTCGACACCCTCCCGTAAGTTTTTGCTCTCCAATATTCTCCATATCTTATTTCTGTTTCCTCACTTACCACAGATAACAATTGCTCCATCCTATTTCGATGACAAATCGACTACTTCTACATGGTCTGTGCCACAACGGTCTCTACCATCTCTCTAAACTCCAACATGCTCTTGTGGTTGACTACTCCAATCTTTGGCATAGTCAACTCGATCATCCCCATCCATGAGCTCTTCACCATAGTGCCAAGCTTCACAAAGATTTACATATATCAAATTTCTTTGAATTTTGTGTTTCTTGTAAGGTGGCTAAAGCCCACCCGTCTTCCCTTTTTTGTTTCTTTTAATCATACATATAAGCTATTAGAATTACTATATTCTGATGTTTGGGGTTGTATCCCCTTATGGATATAAATACTATGTTAGGTTTATCGATGATTGTTCTCGCTATACATGAATATTTCCAATCCTTTCTAAAATCGAGATTCTATTTCATTTCTCTAAACTGATACAATTTCTTAAAAATCAGTTTCATATTCAAATTAAGATCCTTCGAATAGCTGGAGGCATTGAATACACTAATTTGCAGTTTCAGAATTATCTTCAATCTCAAGATAATTCACCAATTTACCTATCCATATATGTTGGAGCAAAATGGTGTTGCTTAATGCAAAAACCAGCATATTTTGGACACTGCTCGTTCTCACATACATGCTGCCAATTTATCATATACATTCTGGCCTGAAATTTTTCTCATTTCAGTCTACCTAAGAGATCGCATGCCTTCTTCCACCATTAATAACCATACCCCATATTATCAGTTATATAACAAGCATCTCCAATACAATCATCTTCGAGTTATTGGTTGTGCTTGTTATCCACTTCTTCCACCACATCAACATCATGAGCTTGCCCCAGGATCTACTGAATGTGTATTTCTCGGTTATAATTCGGCTCACAAAGGTTATAAATGTTTCAACCCTTATACTAATCGAATGCTTCTATCTCACCATGCTATCTTTAATGAACAACGCTTTCCATTTTACAATAACAAACCTTCAACTATTTCCAATTCCTCTTCCACATGTATTTTTTCTTTTCTCCTCTCTCCAATTTCTCATAAATCTTCCCTTTTCTACTTCTCCCTCTCACATTCCCACTACTTCTGAAGCCTTACAGTCCTCAAATTTAGTTGCTCCTATTCGTTCATCTGTACCTTTCCACCTATGACAAGCATTCCTCAACCATTTTGGCATCCTATGGTTACTAGATCCTTCTCTTAAGCTCAAACAAATTTTCACCTCATCTCCATTTGTTGAACCTGTATCTTTCTCCCAAGCCAATCAATTTTCTCATTGGCGGTAAGCAATGTTAACAGAATTTGAAGCCTTGCAAGGCCAAGGTATGTGGAAACTTGTGCCTCCACCCTCTCATCAAACGATTCTTGGTTGCAAATGGGTGTATAAAACAAAATTTCATTTTGATGGATTTTTTGCTAAGTATAAGGCATGACTTGTTGCGCAAGGTCATAAAAAGGGTATGGATTAGATTATAATAAAACATTTAGTCTTGTGGTGAAATTGATTACAATTCGTGTATTTCTAACCATGACACTTAATTATCATTGGCCTACTCTACAACTTGATGTTTCCAATGCATTTCTTTATGGTGGTATTCAAGAAATAATCCATATGTGACAACCTCCGGGATTTATCCACTCTTCTTTTCCTAAACATGTTTGCTTATTGCAAAAGGCTATTTATGGCTTCAAACAAACACCAAGACAGTGGTATAATACCTTCTCCTCTCATCTATTGTAGCATGGATTTCATTACAACAAAACTGATCCTAGCTTACTGAGTTATCACAGTTACAATATTTTCCTTTACATTCTTATATATGTAGACGATATCATTTTAATTGGGAATAGTACTGAGGCCATTGAAAAGCTGTCAAGCAATTTGGCAAGCTGATTTAACACGAAAAATCTTGGCAATATGTCTTATTTTCTGGCAATTTAAGTGATTAAACATTCTTCTGGTTATCTGCTCACCCAGTCCAAATACGCTGAATCAATCCTCGCCAAAGCTGGAATGCACAATTGCAAGCCAACGCCTACTCCTTTGCCTCTACGGTTTCTGAAGACCACTACCGCTGCTGCTCCTTTCTCTAATCCAACCTTCTTTAAAGAACTTGTTGATTCTTTACAATATCTAACACTAACCTGCCCAGACTTAGCTTTTACTGTAAATTATCTTAGTCAGCACATGCATCAACCGCTGAATAATCATTTCACTTTGCTTAGATGACTTCTTCATTACCTCGAAGGCACTTTGGATTATGGTTTAACCATCCAACAAAGAAATTTCCATCTTCAATCCTATTCTGATGCATATTAGGCTTCCGATCCTTCTGATCGGAAATCAATTACTGGACACTGCATTCTTATGAAATTCACTGGTATCCTGTACCGTTAAAAACAGCCAGCTGTTGCTAAATATTCTACCGAGGCTGACTAACGGGCTCTTGCAGCAGCAACGATGGATATCCTTTGGGTTCAAAAACTTTTAACAGACTTTCACATTTCCGTTCATATACCTATAGTTATATATTGTGACAATCTTTCATCTATGGCTATTACTACTAATCTTATTTTTCATTCTAGAACAAAATATATTGAAATAGGTTATCAATTTATTCGCCAACACATTCAAAAAGATTTTCTCCAGGTTGCTCATGTCAATTCTGAAAACCAAATCACTGATTTTCTGACTAAATCCTTGCCAGCTCAACGCTTTGAGGGTCTACGACACAAGCTTATGATCTGTTCCAAATCCTAAGCTTGAGGGGAGGTATTAGCAATATAATTCTATTGCTTAGTGGAGCTGCTACTCTGGTATGATTTTGTACAGATGATAGACATGTGGCAGCATCACAGCCAGTGGTGTGTAACCACCTTTGAACATATAACAACCTACTTTATCTTTTCTGCTATGTTCTTATATATATGTAACCTCTGTAACTGTTGTAAGGATACTGAATACATCTCTTTGTTCTCTAGCAATTCTAGTTTTTGGTTTCTGTTAGTTCCAGTGTACTGAAAACATGTGAACTCTCACACTTTTAAAGAAGATGAAGTGAGGAGGCTGAGAGCAGATTTGGTAAACATCACCATCCTTGCTTCGAGTATGATATTTTTTGTCCCAGCATCCATCCAATGAGCTATTATTGTTGCATCTTCTGCATGATCTATTCCTCTGGAGCTTTCATCTGTGTCCTGTGTGTATGGAATCTGTGCCTTTAATTGTTAGCCTAGAATTAATACAAAAGGTGGGGCAAAAATAGTGAGTCCGAGAAATTTCATTAAAGATGGGTGAAAATAGGAAGTCTAAAAATCTGCTTCTCCAGCATTTTAGGTAGATATAAGAAGGGTGATTTTATGGTGAGTTCCATCTTTTTGATACAACAATGAGAATTGGTTTGAGTACTTGAGATCTCAGGAGTGAATAACTGATTTAAAGTAGCACTCAATGTAATTTTTTAATTTATTTTAGTTGATTTAATCTATTTATTTATGGCAAGATCAATAAAAATTCCCTGCTTGCTATCCATAGAAGGATGAACCATGTACATGCGATTGTGATTTGAATATTTCATAGGGAATGTAATTAGCGTCCCTTCTTTGGTAAGAAGTATGCCGGTTCTTAGAATCCTTTCCCTACAGCCTTCTAAACTTTATCAAACATGCACAGCCAGTTTGATTGCATCATTTTGGTACGGTTGGTGTTTTAACTGTCGAGATCGTTAATATTTGCTAGTGTTGCAGGTACTTTGGAGGAGTCATAATAGAATTCAACAATCACACCAGAAGGCACACTGTAAGAAAATCTTGTGTTTGATCGTACAGTTTTAAAAACTATATGTTGTCAAGGTGCATGGACACAAATGTTTTATTTTGCTGCAGATTTTAAGAGAAGATGGGGAGCTTGAAAATCTTGATATGTCAAGGGAAGATTGGGAGCTTTTATAACCTTTCAACCTGTGGGATCAAATGGTAAATGTTTAAAAATTGAATGCTAAAATAACCTAAAAAATCGCCAAAATACATGGCTTGTGACATGTGGGGGACCTTATGGTTTTATATTTGGCTAACTTAGCTTTTCCCATATTTAAATTCTCCCTCCATCATGCCTGTACCCCCAAATCGTGAATCCAGATTAGAATGATTCATACTTGACAACATGGTGATGCATATAGCAAATTGAGACTAGTGCAATATGAACAGAGAGCAATTCTTATACTGTAGGTGAAAACCGTGCAAAATACAACACGCAGAGGGAATTAAATTGCATCAATAACTCATCATAAAAAAATGCATCAGCAGTACAAAATATTAGTGAAAACAATAAGATATTTCGTATAAGTTGCAAAACAACCAAATTTTATTGTAAGAAGAAGAGTAATTTTGATTGTTTCCTTCTTACGTAAATGACGAGGAGCTTTCGAAACATTTTTTGCTCCGCATATTAACTTATTGGTGGTAACCTTTTACTTAACAGTATATGTGATCGCAACCTTGCTGTGGACACTGTATAGTCATGAGAAATGTTTGTGTATTGTTACCAGCGTGTCCGAATGTTTACTAGGCTTGGAGTGAACATGAACATCATTGGAAACGCAATAAAGCAAAGAAGAGAGCTGATACAAACAAAATTGCTGCAGGAGTTGTTGAAGCGTTCAGGTCAGCAAGAATGGTTGGTGATTCAACAAGTTCGGCTGAAAGGGCAACTCGTATTGAAAAGCTTAGAGGAAAAAGTGATGCATTTAATAGTGATTTATTCTGGAGATGAGTTATTGTAGTTGTTAAATTTCAATTATATTTTGGTGGATAAGTTAATGGATTTTATTGAATTTGTATATGTATTGTTTGTGGACAAATATTAATGTAATCATACTCATAATTATTGAGATTAATTATAAATTTATCAATTACCCATTCTGCGGGCTTTTCTATGATATTCTTCCAATCTTATTGGACCAGTTGTGACACTGATAATTAGTCTTCAATCACCCCTTTAGTTGTTGTTTTCTGTTTCAAAGTATTGACTTCAAAAATTAAAGGCTGGAAAAATATTTTTCAAATTTATGCATCATGCAATGAAAAGAGCTATATTAATTATTGATTGTAGTAGTGCAAGAATGTCATATATACATAAGCACTGATAAGAATAAAAAAAAAAAAAAATTTGACCATTTTAATTGATTGTGATTGATTCACCAAATGAGAATTTGACACATAATAGGACACGATGGAGAAGGATTCAATACACCTAGTGGATTAAGGCTTGTTGTTGTTATTGTGATTGATTCACCAACTAATTTATATGCTTTAATTATTACTTCTAGTGTTAATGTACCATCCTTTACCCTTAGATGCCTCTTTTTAAACATCAACTTGTGCTACTTTACTGAATTGTGATGATCTTGACTCATCATTTGGTGAACTTTAAAGTATTTTTATGATGAGTCTATTTTCCTTAGAAGGATGATAAATCTTTACTTTTTGAGGTATATATGTCTGATGTGATCTCTTACCTCCAATTTGCTTTATCTAATACACCTTATTAAATTGCTTTTCTAGTTATATGTAGCCTACTTTAGAGCTTACTTTTAGAACACTATTACATTAATCATATTTACTAGTTATCTTTAGGTGTATAATAATATAGATGATTTATTTGTTATACCATTTAATGTTGTAGAATGATATTTGTATTTCTTATGCTTTATGTACTATGCTTTTCATGTTGTAGATGTTGCAATATGCCATATATTGAAGAAGAATAATTATTTTGATGAATATATGTGCTATTGTAATGAATGAATCTCAAAATATAAAATAATGCGAGTTGAATTTTAATCCAAAAATATTACTTTTATCATCTTTAGAAAGGGTTGGATGCTTGATTGGACCAGTTTTAGGAGGTTGGTCGATGTGCTTTTGTCAAGGGAGATGGAGGTGGTGAGGTGTCAGGTCTGGATTCTCTGGAATGAAGATGGGTTGGGATTGGCATGCAAATTGGGGATGAGACGGAGTCCGAAAGAACAGGGTGAGAGGCTGCAGGCTTTGCATGCTCTGCTTTGGAGGGGAAGTCGCTTGTACATGGAAGAGAAGAAGAGAGTGTTCGGCCTTGAGAGAGAAGGAGGTCATGGCTTCACTATGGTAAGGAGGTTTGAGACGAGGGCTATGCCTTATGCAGGAATGGAGAGGAGTTTAATGAATGGGGAAGGAGTCGATGGTTGTTTACCTGTAGCAAGTCTGAGCGAAAGGAGGAAGACATTATTTGTCTGTCGCAGGTGAGGCATCGTCACATCTCACAGGAGTTTGTGGGCGAGAAAGTCAGTGAGTTCGGCGAGCTTGCTGGCAACGGTATCAATGACTTCAGGCATATCTAGCAAGATTGGAAGCTCCACACCAGCAAGGATATTAACAGTATTGTAACGCTGCGCCTATAAATAAATATTAAACTTTTTAGGTTTGAAACATGTAATTTATGATGTAACGGTTGTTTGTTTAAAAATTATTTTCAAATTAAAAGTTAATTTGAATAATTTGTAGAAAAGTTAGTTATAGATAATTAATCTTTAAAGAGCCACAACAATTAATAAGAAACAATAAATAAAAGTAAAAAGTGTAGGAAAAATAAGAAGAGAACATAGAATTTTATGTGGCTCGGCTAAACTCAAAAAATTGCCTTGAGTCTATGCCTATCAATCCAAGTTAGGAATTCACTAAGTTCATTTAACCACCTTCAAATCCATTCCTGAAAAGTTAAATCAATTTAGCTTAAATTAAATCTTTTTGAGATCTCTAATTTTCTAGTAATAACGCCTAAAGATAACTTCGTCCACTACAGACTCTAGATCATACTTCCACATCATATATCAATCATTCAGAATCACTTTCTACCATTAACCTATTCATAAAGCTTTCATCATCATCACTTTATTAGGTTGATTTGATGCATTTCATTTGAAATTTATTTTCATAGCCTTCATTTACATATTCTATAATATATTAACATGAATTTTGATGAATATGTAATAACTATTTATCAAATGTATGCATCATATAAATATTTTGATAGTGCTTAAATTTCATTCTACATTCATAATCATATGCAACCACAAAAAATACAGTGCATAAAAACATTGGATTTATTAATTTGTTTTTATTTTCCCCCTTGATATATTCTCAACTTCAAGTTCCATTACATTTGATATTACACCATATGAACATTTTATAAAGTACCAATAACTACATACCGACAGACTTATAGGTGCTAGAGATCTATATTTTAAAAAGTGCAAATATTTGTATATTTATAAATATTTATAGTCATTATACTACATTATAGTTCTACATCTATAAACACTCCACCATACACAATAATTTTCTATTTTGTTGTAGTTTTTTTGGTTATATCATTTTAACTATGTAGAGAAAAGTTTTAGATGGTGATGTAGAATTAATGTAGACTATCTTATGTTGCACACACCATTCATTATATTCAAAATAAAGTTCTAGCATCTTGCATGAAATATTTTGATCATCATCATAATTTTAGATTTCAAAATCTAGTTGGAGTTAGTTAAAGGTTAAGTTAGAAGATTGTTGAACTTGGTTCATTCAATCTATAGTCAAGCATGATATGGTCAACCCCTCCAATTATAGGTTCAAGTGAAGGCATTGAAATAATATGTGAATCAATTCATCTCAACAACATGTTTAGACTACAAGTTGCTATTCATGACTCCTCTTACTTGAATTTTAGATTCTTTTTGTTTGATTTTAAACTTGATGTAATATGTAAATAATCTAGTTGAATGTAAAGAGGGATATTATCTAGCTTGAAGTTCAAATTATGTTCTCATCTCCATTCTTATTTTGGTGGTTGATACCTCCACCTTTTTTATGAGAATTATGTTATTTTATTATAGTTTTCTTAATTGCTTAACTTTATTCTACAATCAATCATACATCTCTATCTATCTTCCATAAACACTAAAATCAATTAATAAATATTTGACCTTTCTATAAAATCTAACCTTAAAATTTATTTACACTCAATTTTTATCACTTTCTTCACCCTAGTTTTACCTTAAAATTTCTTTATAATATTCCTACATACTCAAATAATCCCATGTTTATCATTCTAATCACACATGCGAGTGGCTCCACCATATGGTCCCATGCTCACATGTATGGTGTGCATCATTATGACTTTTATTTGTACTTTATTCCTTGGCCTTGCACTTACTCGAGGTCTCACGTAGCTTGTGTCAATACCTTTTCAATCCCTTGCTTCTTCAAGCATTAATTCAATCTGCTACATGAGTGTCTTCACCTCTTATTCTATGGCATGTTTCTTTTACACTGTGAGCTTCAAAAATTCGCCACCGACCTCTCGACAATTATTAAATTAAAGAGCGTATGATTTAAAGTGTTGATGTAATTTTCAAAAGGTAGATGAAATAGTAGATAAGACACTACCCAGATATTTCTCCATTATTTGGTGAGGACTTTAGATCTGGTTCTAGGTTTCTTATAGGCACAAGCCCCTATAGTTAATTACCCCTCCCAATAAGTGAGAGAGAACTTTCGATTAAGGCTAGTAATTAGATCGCTAAATGCGTAGCGTATAGTAGCAGCATGTGGAGTTTATAATTTATGAAATTAATCATTTCAGCTTAAACCAAATGGTTGGAGGAATGATGACTCCAGATCCCAACCGACCAAAAGATCCTACAACACCAAGAAATCCTTGTAAACCTAGGGTGATATTTGTCAGGAGACAATCTTCTATTCACCGAAGGTTGTTTGCCCTATCGATACCCATGATTCACAACTCAAAGTGGCCATCAGTATACCGCTACATGTGATCGTAATATAATAGAGTGACCGCCAAGCCACCCGTCGAGGACCGGTCATACGCTTCATCTGGAGCCTCTTGGCCAAGCCACGGTCGAGGACACCACATCCTTACTAGTAAGAGATTGATTGAGAGTGAACATAGTAGAACACTTGATTTGACATTGACTCCTTTGTGAGCTAGAGTTTTCTTAATTTGTCACCCTGAAAAATAGTTGTGGAAGGTGAATAGATTGATTTTTGATTTAAGCTTTTAATGATAGAATTCCATTTAAGCAATTTCAGATTGTTACTTAAAAATTGATTAATTAGAATATATTTAAGAGCTTTAGATCTTGTCAACTCTGTTTAGCTGCTAATAGAATATTAGATCTACTATCACCTGATAGAATCAGTTTTTCAAATATTTCACTGATTTGAAACTCTTATTATAGATTTTTAGGTTTTGTTAATCCAAACCATGTCCTAAAACTAAATCAGGAAGCAACCCGCGCAACATTCTCAGACACTTGAATCTAAATATTTAGTATAGTGTCAGGGCCCATGCGGGTGTATTTGAGAATGCTCTAATTAATATCTTTTGTTCACTTATACAAAGTGTTACGAATCTGGTGGCGTATAAAGCATTTTGATTTAGATTGTAGTTCAAAATATTACTTGCACTTAATTTACTTATTGAGTTTGTGTAATTCTCCCAACTTGATTATGTTCAATTTACATTACTCTTGATAAGTTATGATGATTTTAGTATTTATTGTTTTAGCCCCACTCATGCATATTAATTAGCATAGTAATTACCTCCATATTCATATAAGAGTTATTAAATCCAATTTAGATTCATCCTTAGACTTTAAGTTTACTGCAAATTTTTTATGAGTTTAGTAACCTCCCCAAATTTCAATTAAAGCTTATTTAGTTTTGAAGAATTTACAAGAAAAGATAACTCACTCATTACTTCAATTTGAGCCATAGAGAATTGTTATTAGAGTTTGTGAGTTTAATATTAGCCTCCCCAAATTTTACTTATATTTTAAATGAGTGTTCTATTCTTTTCAAAATTTTCTTTAAGTGCTCTTCCCCTATTTCTCTTTGATTTAACATTTATCTTCATATTTATCATATATTCCTTTGTTTGACTTAAATTTAGGTAATTTTCATTTGAATTTATTTAAGTATTAAATTTTAATCTAAATTTGCCTCCTGCCATCTTCGTAATGATCGGGTATTTTTACCTTTACGTGGCATGAGCTGTCTCATTACACCACAACTTTTTTTATCTTATCGTGCCCTCTTGAGCACGATGAGGCCTTCAAACCTGCAAAAAAATACAAGCATGTACATTCACAGATCCCACATGTTCTGACTCATTTTTCGACGCCCTGGAATGCTCGGTAAGGGAACAAAGTTGGGTATGCCGAAAACCAAGAGAAGAAACCTGCCTCTTGATGGTGTTGCTTCTCTAGCTGTGCGAGATTTGAGATAATGCGAGGAATGTGACGTCGAAATCAAAAGAAGAACCCGCCTCTTAACAGTGTTCTTCCCCGGTTTGGGCAAAGCGAAGATTGGAAGGATAAGTGAGGAGTGTGATGCCGAAAATTGAAAGAAGAACCCGCCTCTTGATGGTGTTCTTCCCCTGTTTGCGGCAAAGCAAAGATTGGAAAGGTAATGCAAGGAATGCGACGCCTAAAACCGAAAGAAAAATCTGCCTCTTGATGGTGTTCTTCCAGGTGGTGATTGCGTGAAATTGATTGGGAAAAGAGGGGTATTTTTTGGAGAGGGAAGGAATCATGTGGCTGGCCCGCATGGTCCGCATGAGGCTTGCGGAGCGAGCATGGCTTGTGGCTGGCAGCTGAGGTGGGTGCAACTGGTTGCGCGAGACCGGAAGGAGGGCGGAGGAACGACAACGTCGCGCCGTGGGTCGGTGGACAGACTGAATGAGTGCTCAGTCGGCATGCGCCGGGTCATGGCGCGCGCGTGTGCTGAACGGGGCCGGATTTCTGGATGCAATGGCACGGCCTGGTCACGGGCTAGTGCGGTGCGTGAAGAGATCGAGAGGGGAGAAGGATGACCATGCATTTCAATTTGATTTTATGTCATTTTGATTATTCGACATTTGCACAGACTTATCCAAATTGAGTGCGGATAGTCTCAGTTGATAGTTTTCGATGTTTTGAAACTAATGACATAATCAATTTTATGAATGAGGTTTTGATATCGCCATTTTCCCGACCAATAATATACATAATATTGATAGCTTGATCGCTTTATTGGTCGCTCTTTAGATTATGAAATATTTATATTTTGATTAATTTCGACATTCTAAACACGACAACAAAGTGCATCATCGATTGAAGGTCATTTCGACAATTTTCAATGACGTCCGCATTTTGAGTCCCGATTTACGCACTATCACCTCTGAAGTCCACCAAATTTGATTTGTATATTGACATGACTTATGACACGTATGTGGAGGTCAACAAAAGCCCTCCAACAAATGTGATAATGACATTTATTGAAAAGTTGACAATTTGGGTCACGTAACTTGGATCATTTCATTGATTGGTAGCTGAGCTTTGACAAGATTTGTCAGTATGTCGCCTTTATTCGTGACATGCTAAATGATTGATCGATTTGTCAAAATTGATTTGTCGGATAGATAAAGTTCTTACACTATCTATATGCTTCAATGACTTTGCTGAAGATCTCTTTCTTTTATGTCTTTGCAGATTTGAGTTTCCTCCAATCTAAGTTTCGTACTGGTAGGGTTTGATGGAGAAATTGGTTTATTTGTTTTGATGAATGATTTGGCTGGAGAATTGGCTTATCCGTGCTTGGTCGGATTTGAAATTCGTCTGTCCTAGATTTGAGCTTGATGGACTTGATGAAGGACTGATTTGTCTCTATTGACTTGTCAAGAAGTGTATGCACTCCATGAACCCTGTGTTTGCTGCTTTGACAAATTCGTTGAAGGTTACATAGAGATGACCCAACCTTCCGGCTTATATAGGGTCAATATTGAGTTATTAGTCTAGCAACGTGTGCTTTAACAGACTAAATAACCATGAAATTCTTTAGTTCAATCATTTGTTTTACGAATTGTTTCTTCTTCCTATGCTTTCTCGCTAACTTGATGAGGAGATTGACTTTGATATATGCTTTGAGCTTGATAAGATCATTTGGGAATATATTGAGATATCATCCTACAGGCAATATATAGATTGATTTAAGGCAGCCCTGAATTGAGAGTTTTCTCGGATTATCTTGATCTATCGATCAAGTAGAAATATCTCTTAGATTCTGGTTGCTTATAATCACTAAGCTGGATCTAGTTTGCGATTGAACAACTATCATCATTGTACTGATGAGCAGGGGCTCTTTCACTGCGGACTTATCTGACGGCTTGTTGAGTGAGGAGAGCATCAGCAACTCAGCCATTTGTGAGCTTGAGTTCGACCTTTAGAACCTACTCGAGTCTTCAACTTAAGCTGTAGTGAGTTTGTGATTTTATCATCAGACTGACGAGTGGGGGCTCTTTCACTATGGCCTTTTCTTGAGGCTTGAGTGAGAAGAGTGTCAACAATTTGGCCATTTGTGGGCTTGTTCATTCCGACTTTTAGAACTCAACCGTGTCCTAGACTTCAGGATGTAGAGGTTGATGTTTCTCCAACTTAATTGATTGAAGCCTCTGAAATTGGGAGTTATTCTAACATGATCTCCAAAATTTGGCAAATCTGGGAGATAAATTTTTGACATTTGGGGCTGTCTTTTCATGCGTAGAAATAGATTATTTTTGTTCCTGCAAGACTCTGTAACTTAACAATAACAATTATGAATATATTCAGGGATTTCGGCATAAAGCTCTATGTCAACCTGAATAGGAATATATTTGAGGATCTCATCTTATAGCACGACGTCAACTCAAATAAATTTAACATAAACTAAAAAAATATATCTGTCTTGCAGGGGAAATTCTAAAGTACATTTAGGAGAATTTTCAAGATTAAAATACACAAATACATCAATATTTGAATTGATGTACTCTAAAGAAGATTTTAACATACAACATTGATTTCATTTATATATAAAAATCTAAAAATGTCCCTTGTGTAACAGGGAAACTTTCATGAAAAAATTCTTCATCTGGAGTATGTTTATTTAGGGATCTCGGCATGAAGCATGATGTCAACCTAAATAGATATACTAAAAAAATGTCTTGTAGGGGATTTCTATTGTACCTCGATAAAGTGGTCGTCAAGTATAGTACTTTTTTAAGTATTGACCATTAATTGACGATGAGTTGGTATGCCCCTCCTTGGTATACTTTCTCAATGATAAAAGGGCCTTCTCAGTTAGGCTCAAATTTGCCACCAAATTTTTTATTATGAATAATTGGTCTTCAAAGACTAAGACCACCCCCTTTGGAATATTCAAGGCGCAGTATGGTCAAAAGCCCTGACATCTTTGGTCGATAGACTTCTAGATTTTGGTGAGCTTGCAATCTAACTTCATCGAGCACGTCGAGTTCCTCCATTCTCAGGCGAGCATTTTGATCTTTAGTTAGATTATATTGGATGACTACTCGAAGTAAAGGCAACTCAACTTCGAGCGGAAGAATTGCTTTAGTTCCAAATACCAATGAATAAGGAGTGGCTTTAGTCGGCGTCTGTAGGTAGTTTGATACTATAGAGCCTTTATTAACTTGGTATGCCATTCTCTCTTATTTTTAGCGAGAATCTTCTTAAACAGTTTGACCAATATCTTGTTGAAAGCTTCTGCCAAACCATATGCTCTTGGATTATATATTGAGGAGTATCGCCAATTAATTTTATGTCGATCGATGAATCTATAAATCTTTTGCACTTTTAATGGCTACGTCATTGTCAAAAATTATTCGGCGTGACACTCTAAATCTATAGACCACATTATGCGTGAAGAAGTTGATCACTCGGTCAGCAGTAACTTCTTTAAATGGAGGAGCTTCAACCACTTGGAGAAATAATCAGTCACTACTAAGATGAAGCAATGTCCAGCTAACGACGGTGGATTAATTGGTCCAATTATATATATACCCCAACATTCTAATGGCTAGGATGCTATTGTTGGGTGTAATGGATTTGGAGATTGATGGATGAGATTCCCATGTACTTGACACTCATGACACTTCTTAGCATGATTAATACAGTCTCTCACCATATATAGTCAATAATGGCCCATCCTTTTGATCTTTATGCCATCTTGGGACCTGACTGATGTGCACCACAAAGTCCTTAATGAACTTCAACCATCACTTTGGTGCTTTCATCTGTATTTAAGCATCGTAGTCATATTTATTCAAAGGATCTATGGTATAAAGTATTGTTGACGAAAGCATAGCGTAGCATTCTCTTCTCGATTTGAGCTGCTAGTGATTTATTATTTGGTAATTTGCCTCATTTGAAGTAGTCAATGAAGGTTACCTTCAATCACGTGACTCTTCTACAACAAAGGCTTCACACTACTTTTCTGAGACAATGTCATTCTTAGCTCTTCTTGGTACAACTTCTTGTTGATTTTGGGGAGTATAAGGAGCAACCTAAGTCGCATCCTGCTATGTCAGATTTGATATGAATCGACAGATGAATGTGAGCTATCCTTGTAATGAATAAAGCTGATGCAAACTCTTCGGTGGAGGCATCTCCACAATTGCCTTGATCTTAGTATGATCGATTTCAATACCTCTATGACGTACAATGTACCCGAGAAATTTTCCATAGGATACCCCGAATGCACATTTTAGAAGATTCATCTTGAGATCATATTTTTTGATTCTCTCCAATACAATTCTCAAGTCTTTGAAGTGGTTTTCATGATTTAAGCTCTTCACCACCAGATCATCAACATAACACTCCACCTTTTGATGGATCAACCCATCAAAAATACGCATCATGGCTCTTCGATATGTAGCTCTAATATTTTTCAGGCTAAAAGGCATGATCGTGTAGCAATATATGCCAATAAGTGTTCTGAATGATGTATATTTTTCATCTTCAGGTGCCATTTTGATTTGGTTGTATCCCGATGATCCATCCATGAAAGAGAATATATCATAGTTGGAAGTATTATCCACTAGTATTTCTGATATTGGAAGTGGAAAGTCATCTTTTGGCACGCCTTATTTAGGTCATGGAAGTTAATGTAGAGACGAATTTTGTTGTTCTTCTTTCTAACGGGACAATATTGGCTATCTAATCTGCATACTTGTCCTCTCGAATAAAGCCTGCTTTAATTAGCTTTTTAGTTTCTTCAATTATCTGTTCTTCAATCTCCAATCTCATTCTCTTAGGAGCATGCTTAACGGGCATCACATCTAGTTTAATAGCTTATTTATGAACTGCTACATCAGGAGATAAGCTTGACATTTCAGAATATGTCCTGGCAA
Organism: Cymbidium sinense; assembly: GCA_021442155.1. NCBI lineage: Eukaryota > Viridiplantae > Streptophyta > Magnoliopsida > Asparagales > Orchidaceae > Cymbidium > Cymbidium sinense. The sequence goes on along the minus strand of CM038217.1, from coordinate 80,957,431 downwards.
AGCAATCCCTAAATTCACAAGTAGCATTTTTAGTTTTTCAACTTTCTCATTAGGAAGAAGGGCACTAATGAAAGTTGGACGAGGATCATCCTCAGCTCCTATGTTGATTTCTTTAAGTTCATCCATAGTAGTTATTTGTCCAGCATCTTCGAGTTCTTCAGGTGCAGGCTATGCTTCTACTTCTTCATCATTTTTAAGAAGAATTTCATGAGAATCATTTTCTTCATCACTAAGAGTTTATATCTCAGCTTCTATTATATTATAACAAGCTCTATTTTGATGAGATTTGCGGATGAACCCAAGACCTTTAGTGATAAAGTTATCACTTCTTTGTGATGTTTGAGGACTTTTTTGGCTCCACATCTTATTAAAGATTTGAGTCCTATATTTAGTAGTTCCAATATGAATTCCAAGCTTATGCATCATTCTTCACAATTTCGTGGATAGTATATATATTCTTGTCGACTATCTCATCATAATTTTATGTTGAGTAGTGATCAAAGTGAGGTCGGTGACTCTTGATTTATAAAATAAAGTTTTTATTCCGTCGCTCTCACTCAACAGCGGCACATAGAATATTATCAATTCTTCAATATCATGAACCTCTAGTGGAGTGATTTCTTTGAAGCACTGTTGAGGGATGAGCTGACTCTGCCAAATGAGCTATCCTCCTTGATGCATCCATCTGAACTATATTTTCAAAAGTAGATTCAAAATCATGGCCTCAATTAGAATCACTTATTTCATACTCTGCCTTTCTTGAAAGCTTATAAGTTCTCTTATGTTTGATAGACATATCTTCTTCTTCTTCTTGTCACTTCCCAAATGAGGAACTGATTTTCCTGACTTAGGTGCAGAATCAAGTGTTTTAGGGAGAGTAAACATTACCTTCTTTCTTTCTCTTTGCTTCTGCTCTTTCACTTTGTGAAATTACTTTTTAGTTCCTGAAGTGGATGCTACCACTTCAAGAGGCTTTGCTAGCTTAGGCTCTTTGAGGATGAAATATTTTGCATCTTCATAGATCTTTGCTTCATGAGAATGGTTGTAGTTACGGGAATTCAATTCTTCTCCATCTTCGATACTTCATGCATTGAATTGATGGGACTATGCCACATGCACATACCAAGAGAGCTCTAAATGATGTATCGACATCGATTATATAAAACTTGGCTTCTGTATATAAATCTCTGAACTTGAGCAGGAGAATAAAAGAACCCAGAGTTTTCTACCATTTTTTATTGAAGCCATGAACCATCAACTTATCTCTCCCAAGATGCTCGATATTAAGTGATAATCTTTTTAATACCTTTAGACTCATAAGATTGATAGAAAAACTTGGATCAATCAATATTCAGCTAATCGAGATATCATCACTCTACAAGAATATATGAGGATTGGATCCGCTTATCCCCAAAGATAAGATCCTCTTCAAAATGTCGGCCATGCATTTTTAAAGTAAGCTTCATAACTCTCCCGGATCTTTGAGAGCCTGTGTCAAAGTTTCTTGGAGGTCTTTTGACATCAAGAGAGCCTCGTACACACTCAGTTGTGCATGGATCTTTCTCAGATGTGACAGAATATTATAATCTATATTCTCGCTTGATATATGCTTCATTTTAAGATTTTTGAGAATGATATCTTCGTTGACTTCAATTTATTTATCTTTGTCTTTATTTACATTCCCTTCTTTGATGCAGGTGGTAAAACTTTACCACTTCTCAACTGAACTTGAATAACTTTATCTCGCTCAAATTCTTCTGAAGGGGTAATTTCTTCAAGTTCCCTTCTTATTCTGGAAGATTAGTCAAAAGGGCTAGACTCATTTTTCAACGTCATACATTTCATACGTGATGATATGGATAAGTCTGACTCTTCTCCATCGGGAAAACATAGATATTCATCTGAACTGTTATTGTCTTGTTGAGTCATTAAACAAAATTCAAACATTAGCTCCTCAGGCTCTTCTTGCTTTCCTGACAAGAATTGTGATGGGTTGGTCGAGCCTATTTCACGGCTGAGATGGCGGGACTCTTGAACCACCGCCGCCTAACTCACTAGACTGAGATTCCTTTATTGGGATTCCTACTCTTCCTCGTGGATATGTCCCATGGGATAGGTATATTCTACAGGCTCACAAAGATACTTTACGGACAACCGATATTTATGAGGCAGTATATCTATCTTTATTTAACTTTAGGGGTATGCCTTCTTCTTGGGCTCGTGAAGTAGTGGAGTTCTAGGATCATAGTAGTAACACTTGCTGGATTGGCCTAGAGGAGTTGACAGTCACTCTTTTGGACTTACAGGCTATGTTGGGTCTTCCTGTATTTGGTTATCGCTACGAGGAGTGCGTTCCACATGATGATGAGTTATTTCGTAGGCAGCCTTCAGATGATTGTGATCAACGAGGTAGGTCAGCTATGCCTTCTATTTATATTGATCTCCACCTTTGCATCTTGTCTCGTGTTTTAAATAATCACGAAACAACTTGTAATGGGAAGCACAAAAATGCATGTCATTATAAAATATATATGGTATATATATGCGCGACTGCGCGCTTTCCGCATCCCGTCGACCGCATCCCGTTCTTGGCCCATCGATCTCGATAATATTGAGAAGAGTATGATTTAAAGTGTCGATATAATTTTCAGAAGGTAGATGGAATAGTAGATAATACACTACCTAGAGATTTCGCCCTCATTTAGTGAGGACTTTAGATTTGGTTCTAGGTTTCCTATGGAATCCCCATAGTTAATTACCTCTCCCAATAAGTGAGAGAGAACTTTCGATTTAGTCATTAGCTAAATGCATGATATAGTAGCGAATGTGTAGTTTAGAATTTATGAAATTAATCATTTTCTTAAACCGGATGGTTGGGGAATGATGACGCGTGCGTCTGATCCCATGATTCCATCATCCCGGCGTCTAATCTACTTAGTTAGAGGAGGTAGTCGACCCAACTTGACCGAAGGATTCTTATCAACAACGCATGGGTTACATCATCCAAGAAATCCTTGTAGAGCTGGGGTGATATTTGTCTAAGGAGACAATCTTAAGTCTAACTTAGCTAACATGAAGGTTGTATGCCCTATCAAGTATACCCTATTACTCATAACTCAAAGGGCAGAGCCATTGGGGAGCATACGGGCTTCGGTCGTGATCATAATATAATGGAGCATGAAAACCACTGATCGAAGACTCGTGGTCTACTTCATCGATGAACTCTTGGCCAAGCCATGCGAGGACACAGGCCACATCCTTACTTGCAAGAGATTGATTGAGAGTGAACATAATATAATACTTGATTTGACATTGGCTCTTTTATAAGCTAGAGTTTTCTTAATTTGTCATCCCAACAAATAGTTATGGAAGGTGGATAGATTGAGTTTTGATTTAAGCTTTTAATGATAGAATTCCATTTAAGTAGTTTCAGATTGTTACTTAAAAATTGATTAATTAGAATATGTTTAAGAGCTTTAGATCATGTCAACTCTATTTAGCTACTAACATAGGATTATATCTACTGTCACCTAACAGAATCAGTTTCTCAAATATTTCACTGCTTTGAAACTCTTATTATAGTTTTTTAAGTTTTGTTAACTCGGACCCAGTCCTAAGACTAAACCAAGAAGAAACCCGCGCAACATCCTCAGACACTTGAATCTAAATATTCAACATAGTGTCAGGGTCCATGCAGGTGTATTTGAGAATGCTCTAATTAACTCCATTTATTTTCTTGTATAAAGTGTTATCCGGTGGCCTAGAAGACATTTTAATTTAGATTATAGTTTAAAATATTACTTACACTTAGTTTATTTATTGGGTTTTTGTAATTCTCCCAACTTGATTATGTTCAATTTATATTACTCTTGATAAGTTATGACGATTTCAGTGTTTATTGTTTTAGCCTTACTCATGCTTATTAGCTAGCATAGTAATCACCTCCATATTCACCTCCATATTCGTATAAGAGTTATTAAACCCAATTTGGATTCATCTTTAGACTTTAAGTTTATTGCAAGTTTGTTATGAGTTTAATATTAGTCTCCCAAATTCCAATTAAAGCTTATTTAGTTATGAGAAATTTACAAGAAAAGATAACTCACTCATTATTTCAATTTAAGCCATAGAAAATTGCTATTAGAGTTTGTGAGTTTAATATTAGCCTCCAAATTTTACTTATATTTTAAATAAGTGTTCTATTCTTTCCAAGATTTTCTTTAAGTGTTCTCCCCCCATTTCTCTTTGATTTAATATTTATCTTCATATTTATCATATATTCTTTTGTTTGACTTAAATTTAGGTAATTTTCATTTGAATTTATTTAAGTCTTGAATTTTAATCTAAATTTCTGACCTCCGGCATCATCATGTGGGGCGCATCGGTATTTTGGCTTACTCGGTATGCCCTCTTGAGTGTAACAAGTGGTGTCTTGCGACATCACAATCGGTTTTTCATCTCGTCACGCCCTCTTGACGACATTCAAACATGAAAGAAGACAAATACAATATATATTCATTCCCCCCCTCTTTTTTCTAAGTCTAGAAATTATACAAAATTTTGGAATTGGGGAGTGACATCTGACGGATGTTGGCTTTTCGTACCTCTCGAGCATGCGGTATCTTTGCACCACCGATTTTTCATCTCGTCGCCCTCTTGAGCCGACGCCTTCAAAGCAATCATGATATATATATATATATATATATATATATATATATATATATATATATATATATATATATATATCCATTATTATTTATATTTCATGTTACTCATTTTTTCGACGTGTAATCTGTAAGAGAACAAGGTTGGGTATGAAAGAAGAAACCCACCACTGACATGTTGCTTCTCATGGCAGAATTGAGGAGGTAATAAAATCAAAAGAAGAACTCACTCTTGACTGTTCTTCTCCGTTTATAAGCGAAGCTTGGAAAGATTATGTAAGAATCGATGCAACCGAAGAAGAACCCACCTCTTGATCTTCTGAAATTTGGATTGGGAAAAGAGGGGTATTTTCAGTTTTGGAGAGGGGAAGGAATTGAGCAGTGGGCTGGGCTCGCGTGGGCTGCAGAGCGGAGGTGGGCTGTGATCGGATGGAGCAGCAACCTGGCGTCTGAGGTGGTGGTCGGAATATGTATACTTCTGGCTGCGGAGAGTCTGCGCTGGTTAAGCGCTGAGGACCGAGAAGGATCTTAAAAGGTGGAACGATGGCTTGCTCGGGGTGGATGGGATGCGGGGATGGGATCTGGATGGGCAGCCGATGCAGGGTATAAATCGAGCTTGAAACGTAATTCTTGTTGTTCTCTCGTTTGAAATTTATTTTGTTCATGTTCGCTTATATATCGAGCTTGAAATGTATGTTCTGTTATAGTTTAGTTAATCGAAGTCTAACCTAGCTGTTCACAAACGAGCTTTTGGATCCTATATGAGGAGGATTGAGCAAGCCAATCTTTTCATAACAAAAGTTTTAAGTTATGCTTGCATTTGTAATATGTAAATGTTGTATGTATATATAATAATAATAATAATAATAATAATAATAATAAAAATAATAGTAATAAAAATAATAATAATAATAATAATAATAGTAATAAATAAAAATAATAGTAATAAAATAATAATAATAATAATATAATAATAATAATAGTAATAAAATAAAATAATAGTAATAAAATAATAATAATAATAATAATAAATAATAATAATAATAATAATAAAATAATAGTAATTTTAGCTAAATAGAACGATCAAACAAATGATTGTTTAAGTCTCGTTCCTTTATCGAAAAACGAAATATGTTTGTGTTCTCTTTTGTTAACAAACGAAATAACTTCATAACGAAACACGAGCTTCGCAATGAGCTTTTGACCTCGGATGCGAGCGTTGCGCGGTCCAAAGCCGTCACGTGAGTTGGAATGAGCAGTGGTGGTCGCGAGCGGCTGCGGTGGGCGTGTCTGGGTTTGTGAAAGTCGGGCGGGTGGGACGGATTTGCGGGATCTGGGTCGGCGGGATCTGAGCTGCAGGAAGCCGGACGGTGCGGGCAGGGTGTGGGAAGAGATTGAGAGGGGAGAGGGACGAGATTTACCTGTGCAAAGGGAGGTTGGAGCGTGGGAATGGAGGATGTCACACCCCAGATGACCCCCTTCCCTTATTCTAGGGTTAGTGTGAAATGTAATAGAATAGGATGACTCGATTGACATTCCACGTTCTAACTATGTCTACAAGAGCAAGTGAAATTTGTATCTCCTCAAATCATCACAAACAAATTCATATATTGATTTTTCTTAACTAATTAATTCATATCACAAAGGAAGAGAATGGAACCGTTTTTTTCTCCCTTTTTTTTTAACCCGAGAAAATGAGAGAGGGGGAGTGGTTGTTGCATGAGTCTTTCTTTCTATTAAGGGAAACACAAAACAAAGAGGGAGGGAGCGGTTAGGGCTTCTTAGAGATAAACAGGCTTAATTGATTTGTTTCAAATATTTAATTAATCTTAATTGTGAATTTTACGCCGATAGACTCATATAGTTGATATGTATATCAATTTTAGCGATATTCCTGACGCGTGCTTCAGCGTTTATCTGGAGGCCGTTTGGTTCAAGTCGACGTCAAATTGGGTCAATTTCAACTCAAAATGCGCGTTGCCGCTTTCGACCGCTCGATTTTCGCGTGGACTTGTTTGAATTAAGTGTGAATAGCCTTATTTGATAGATTTTGATGTTTCAAAGCTAACATCGCAATCAATTTCACGAACGGTGATCGTTTGGCTTGTGTCGGTGCCTCCTAACTTCGATATGCATGGATGCGTATTGACAACTTGAGCGCTTGATCAGTTGATCATCAAGTCATAAAATATTTATATTCTGACTATTTTCGACATTCTGAATGCGATGGTGAAGTCCGTTCGTCGATCGGAGGTCATTTGAGTTGATTTTAATGATGTCCTGTGCATTTTAGCCTCGATTTGCGCACTATCGCTTCTGATTATTCAACATTTGCACAGACTTATCCAAATTGAGCGCAGATAGTTTTAGTTAATAGTTTTTGATGTTTCAAAGCTAACGGCGCAATCAATTTCATTAACTAAGGTCGTTCGGACATCGTCCCAGCTTCCTGACTCCGATATGTGTGTCGACACATTGATAGCTCAATCGCTTTATCGGTCGCTCTTTAGATTATGCAATATTTATATTTTGATCAATTTTGACGTTCTGAACGCAACGACAAAGTCCGTTCGTCGATTGGAGGTCATTTCGACTATGTTCGGTGACGTCTAGTGCATTTTGAGCCCTGATTTGCGCACTATCACCTCCGAAGTCCGCTGAATTCGATTTGTAGATTGACTTGACTTATGACACATGTGGAGGTCAACATATACTTACGGTTGTGTGAGCAACACATTCTTCGGTATCAGTGTCTTGTGACACCAGCATCATGATCATGTTCTTCCTACAATCAATTAAGGATTTTAATATCGATTCCTCCTATAACTAGGAGTGCACTCTCATTGCCTTCTACTTTTTTTTCTCTTATAATAGTAATTTTTGCTATTCCTCGCTCATCTAACATCTTGTTTGCTTGTTTTCTTTAGCTCTAAATGGTTCCAAAATTGGCATTCAAGCTTCTAACTTGAAGCCTTTTTTTATCCTTCTCTCTTTTATCATAGCATTTCAATGGATCCCACCTCATCCTTCTTCCATATAATTAGTTACTCCTAGCATTTTAGCTTAACGACTAATTTAGTCTCCATCATTGTTACTTATTCTTGAGGTACATTAATTTATGGAGGCTCTTCTCTTGCTTTCACACCATTTAAAAATCAAGCCTTTTGTTGTTCTATCTTCTTATTGCATTACAAATATTATTAATGAGTTGAATGTTTTAAGGTTTAATTTTTCTCCATCTAAATACTTTTAAATTTTTTATCAAGATTCAATTAGACTAACATAAATAATCATCCTCATCATATCATTATAAGACCATCTCCATAAACATATTACACCATATTTTTCTTTTAATGATCATATTATATCATTAGATATCTAATGTAGATAGTAAAATTCTCTCCACATTTTGACTATTTTTTTGAAGCCACATATCACACTCTTATTTGGATTACATTCCTTAAACTTCATCAATATTATTTCAACAAATATACTTAAATACTCCCTTAACTCTGCATTAGTAAACTTATGTTAGCAGATGCTACTGCAGTTTGTCTTTCTAGGTCTTAAGTTTTTGGAATTCTATGTGAATTTAACAATACTTATTGATCTTAGAAGGAGTGTGAATTGGCTTCTTAAATTATGGATATTGATAGAGGGTTTAATTTGAAGTCATCCCAAACTTGCTACTCTTCTTATAAAATTTTTAGGCTTTTCTCTACATATTTCAAGCCACATCCAAAACATAGAAAATCTAACTATCTAGTGCAAATGGAAAAATTAAATTTATAGAATTTACCTCTTACCACTATAGCGGTTTGTTATCCTTCATTAGATCATGTATGAACTCAAAACATAGAAACCATATTAGAATCTTATTTAGAATTCGAGGCAATTGTGCTTACCTTTTATTAAGTATAGTGATTCATATAGTTGTAGACGAATTGTCTCAAATTTATAATAAAGATTCATGCATAAGACAACTATTTGATCATCTCCATTAGTACTGATCTAAGTATGAATATTTATTATCCTCATAAAATTTTTGTAACTTAAGGTGACTTATCAACTACTTAAGAGGCACACTCAACCTCTTGCTCCTTTTATATAGTATCATCTATTTTAGTCACTTTATTAAAAGTAGTTGTTCCATTGCATGTTCCCTCAACCTCTCCCATATCAACACCAATGTCATAATAAGGATGGACACCTATTTTAATAAAAATAAGACAACAATAAAGGGATTTATTCTCCACTCTTTATGATAATATTTTTAGTTGCAATCAAAATTCATTCATTTTGTCTCCACTTTACTCATTATCAATATATTTACTATTACCTTTGGAGAGTTAGTTGGTGCCACCATAAATAAGTTGTCTTAAACTCTCATTAACTCAATAGCTTGTTGTTAACCTCTATTGTTATGACTTTACTCTATCATAAATCATCTTTTGAATCATAATCTTCTGTGCACTTTTAAATCTTCTCCTTCATTTTAAAGCAATATTTGTGTATGAAATTCACAAAAATCACATATCAAAAAGAATATTGATCGATGATGAACAAAATCATCATTTCAAAATTCAAGAAAATACTTATACAATCTCGATATAAAGGGGAATAATAAGAATGAAATTTTAATTTTACTTCATGAATGTAATCCTAACAATACACAAGTTCTAAATTGAATAAGTGAAAATAATAATAATAATAATAATAATAACATAAGCTAAATTTGTGTGCCACCAAAGACATATTAACATAAAATTATCAAAATCAAATAACTTGTCAATAGTACATAAGCGGAATAGAACTCGTATTTAGCTCATTTGAAATTTATTTTGTTAGTTTGGCTCGTTTGAAATTTATTTTTTGTTAGTGTTCGCTTTATATATCGAGCTTGAAATGTTTAGGTGTTTTACCTTTAACTAAAACGAGAACACAGTTGTTTGACAACAAATTTTTTTTTTTTGAGAGGAGGATTGAGCAATCTTTTCATAACAAAATTTTAATCAGTAACAAAACTTGCATTTGTAGTATGTAAATGTGTTTGTATGTATATATAATAATAATAATAATAATAATAATAATAATAATAATAATAATAATAATAATAATAATTAATAATAATAATATAATAATATATAATATAATATAATTTTTTATTTGGAACGATCGAAAATGATTGTTAATGTTATTTCGTTTATATCGAGTTTAAAATATTTGTTAGTTTTGTTTTACTTTAGAAACAACATGAGCATTTATTCAACAACGCTTTTGATCCTACTTGTCAAGCCTTGAGCACAGTTTCAACTGCAATTCTCTTGATGAGCTCAAAATCTTATTATATTAAGTCCCATACTGATCAAAGTTCTCTTAAAATATTATTATAACTCTCTTAAAATATATTCATAACATACATGTATTGTTAGAACAAAATCAATGATAAGAGCTAATCTATTGAAAACTTTTTGAAGATCTTGACTAAATCATCTACTTAGAGTTAGAGCTTTATCCTCTCCAACAACTCAACTACATTGTCCATCAACTATTATTCTGCACCCAGGTCGAGCTATCCAATTCTGAAATTTGTTTATATTTTATTTTAAAAAGATGAATAAAGCAACACAAAGTTTATTCATACAAAGTTGAACTTAAAACTTTTATAATAATTTATAATAAGATATTTAACAACAATTAGGTTGGGCCCTTTGTGGACTAGCTTTGCACACCAATGCTCGTCGTCCGGTTAGCATCGTTTTGGATCCATCTCCATAGGTTGCGGTCAGAATTTTCTGCTATTCGGTGCCACAGAAGAAAGAAGACGGCGAGAAGCACAGAGAAAAAAGAGCCTGTTATCCAATAATTCGTAACGTGCATTCTTAACAGCCTCTTCTTTTTCTTAATTGACAAATGGCAATGAAAATTCATAAAAGAAACAACCAAATAAGCGGCGCTGGCGGTTGCAGGAGGGTAAACTGTAAGGGTTCTTTTGGGTGGAGAAAGGAAGTGGCGTTGGTAACAAGATGGCTGCTTTCCCGCCGTACTTCCGGGGTTCTTCTGCAGCAGTAGACACAATCGCCATCGCTCGAGCTTTTCTTCCGAAGAGAATAAACTTTTCCTCTTTTTCTCGCCTGCATGCCTCTAGTTTCTCTCCGCCACACCTCAACAATGACGGTTGTGCGACTGAAGGCATATTCTAACCAACGGAAGTCAATTTCGACATCATCAACGCCGTCGTCATCTCTCACGCAGAACAACATCAGCACCAGCAAAACAAAGAAGTCTGGAGAAGAGCACGCCACCAGCAACGGCGTAAGAAGAAAAGTAGAGAAATGGCGGTGGATGAGTGCGTCCCATCGGCGGAAGAGGCATCCATCAGCGTCCGGACGCTGTATCAGAATGGAGACCCTCTAGGTCGGCGGGAGCTCGGGAGTTGTGTCGTCCGGTGGATCTCCCAGGGAATGCGATCTATGGCTGCAGACTTGGCTTCGGCAGAGATTCTGGGCGAGTTCTCCGAGCTGAGGCAGCGGTTAGGCCTCGGCGTGGGTGCTGCGGCTACATCAAATCCCCTCGATGGCAATGGCACCGGCACAGGAAGTCTGGCCTTTGTAATCCAAGCTCAACCTTACCTTAATGCAATCCCGATGCCCAAAGGCTTGGAGGCCCTTTGTTTTAAGGTCAGCACCCATTACCCCACCCTCTTCGATCACTTCCAGCGTGAGCTCCGTGATATGCTTCAGGACTTCCAGAGAAAGTCCATCTTCCTTGACTGGCGCGCCACCGAATCTTGGAAGCTCCTTAAAGAGTTTGCGAGCTCGGGTACCTACTTTCCCGTCTCATATCTTCTCTTTTTCTTTGATGATTATAAAAGCTTGGTCGGAATCAAGTTTCATTACACTCACAAGAATTCAACAGACCTAACGAAAACTTCCCTTTCCCTAATTTACCATGAGAATTAACATTCAAACGATCTTCTGAATTTTCATTTCATTCTAAGTGTCCCTTGCCAAGCGCCTTTTATCGACCCATGATTAACTAGATATTTGTAAAATTTATATATATTATGGGATTAATAAACTGTAAATCAACGGTAAATAAAAAAACTCCGAATTCTGCATTGGTGACTGTTTGACTTCTTGTTGATTCATAAAGCAAAATAATAGAATAATATGCTTTTACTAGATCAAATTTAGTGATCATCCTTTTGAATAGAATGACAGGCTGATATGTTTGGGCTTATAAATAATTTGCATTTGCTGGTGTCATCTGTATTTATTGATTCATTTTGGACAGATTGTTTAGACAAAAGGGGCTTTTTGGTTGCAGAATTTGAACAGGATTTAACTTAAATCCACAGTTGTGTAATTCACTAAAGCCGCTTTCGCATGGTTAAATCCAGATTTACTAAATCCTGTTGGTAGGCGAATTCACAGGATTTACCTTTGCGACGTCTCCCTTCTCTTTTTCGGGCAGCAGCGGAGCGAAAGGGGGAGGAAGACGAGTGTTTCGAATTGCGGAAATCCCCTCAATACCCTGGCCACAGTGCAGTTTCTGGTGGAAGAAGAGGAAGGAGAGGAAGTTAATATTAATTTTTTTTTATAATTTATTTAACTAAAAATTCATATTTAATTAATTTTTAACTTTTTTAATTATTAGATAATGACTGATGAAGATATTATTAAATTTAAATTATTTATATAATGATTAATTACTATGTTATTTTATATTAATTATCATTTAATGAAATTAAATTCATTTGATTTAAGCTTAATAGCTTATGATTAATTAATAGATTTTTAATTAATATATTTATTTTATGATAATTATATTTTAATTAATTTGATTATAATTGATTTCAATTAAATCAAAAATAACTTAAGTAAAATAATATTATTTTTATGCAAATTGACTAAATATAAATTATTATTTAATTTGCTTATTAGATTATTAATTAATGATGTGGGCTCCGAAAATTCACCACCAAACTCTCGATGAAAGAGCGATTTGAATGTCAGTGAAATTTTGAGAATGGAATAGTAGATAAGTACTAGATTTTACTCATTTGTGAAAACTTTAGATCTAGTTCGGGTTTCACATGGCAAAAGTTAATTACCCTCTGTGTTGAGAGAAAACTTTAAAGCTGATGGTTTGAAACGTATATATAGCGTGTGAAGTTTTGAAATTTAGATTTATGAAATTCATTATATTTAACTTAAAGTGGATGGTTGGGAACGATGATCGATCAGATCTGTGGTTTCATCCCGGGTTTGTAGATCGCAGTCCTTAGGAGGTGTAATTTCGACCGGAGGATCCTTATCAATGTGTTCGTCATTCAAAAATCGCTTGTAGGACCGGTGGTGTTTGTCCAACGAGAAAACTTAAGTATTTTAAAAAAGAGTTTTTCTTATCAGTCTGATTCACAACTCAAAGGCGAGCTTTAGAATACGGATCTGATTGTGATATAATGGGGTCATTTGCGACAACCCGGTCGGCTCTAATCATAGCTGCGTGGAACTTACAGTCGTAAGAAGACACGTCATCCTTCATGATGTTTGAGAGTAAACATAGGTGTATTTGATTTGACTTTTTGATAAAGTTTTCTTAATTTGTCGTCAGATAAATAATTGAATAAGGTGAGTTGAATTTTACTTTAAGTTTTTAATATTGAATTTTCTTACATTAACGATATTTTAAATTAGCATTTAGATTGATATTCAATCCCAAGTTAATTCTTTTAAATTATCACATTTTGATGAAAGTATCCGATTAAAATTTTATTTAACACAATCATCTAGGTGTTTTATTATTTTGTTGTTTTAGATCGCACATTCTATTAATTTAATAATAGAAGATCATCTCTTTGTCGTATGTATTAAACTTGATGTTTTATTAGGTGAAGATATTATAATAACGTTTAGATTTTTAGGTTTTGTTATTGACTATTTTACGTCCAAGATCCATCGATTATAGTATTGGTTTAAGTATTGTAGTGTCGGGACTACGTAATGGGTTATTTAATTTAAAATTGATTTAAGTTTAGAGATTTGAATATTGTTGCCTATTTTGATTGAGTTTTATTGCAAGTTTATAATGTTAGGTAAAATTTTGATAGCATTCTCGCTTCAAAATTCACATAGGTAGCTGGGCCTCCACTTAGAAAAAAAGCGTGTATGGGATATAATCACGACTGCGTGTCCATCATCTTAAACATTATGCGTCGAGTGACATGTATGATTTCTGCAGAAGAAAGGCGTGTCTGGATATTTATATTCTTGATGTCTTAAAACATTAACTTTTTTTATAGTTGAATTTTATTAAGTTGTTTATGCTTCTGTATGTAAATGTTTGACAACATCGGTCGTCTCCATATAAGGGTTCTTGGTTATCTTTGGCCACGAAAAAAAGGCGTGTATGGGTGGTATACGATCTATCATCTCGAAAGACATGTATGGCTTTTGTCAATCTTGACAGTTTTTCCACGAAAGAAAGATCTGGTCTCTACCTGGTGTTAGTTTAAATAATAATTTTATATTGCGATATAGCTTTATGTCAAGATGAGTAGGTCTCCCTGTTGGTGTGAAGTTTGACAACATTTTAATCCGTCGTCCGATATAATACCGTATCTTTGAACGCCTTGAAGAAAAGTATGGGTGTATAAAACCACGATATGTTATAAGAAAAGAAAGGCATGGTATCACCGTGAAACAAATTTTTCTGAACGTGAAAGGTATGTAAAATATTATTATCTGGCAAATCATTTTCCAATGAAGAGGCGTGTCAGTACTTATAGTCAAAGATAGACTTGAGAGCGCTGTAGGCTGGCAGATTGACACATAGCATGTTAGGCAGTGGGTTGTTGGGGCTCGTCATGGGCGCGAAGTCGCAGGAGGTCAGTGCCTTGGCTGGATCTGAGGCAGACAGCGGATCTGAGCTAGGATGCGGCAGAGGTCACCAAGTGCTCACGTTCACTGAATAATGGGATGAAATCTTTGTGCTCACGGGTTCTTCATGTGGAGCGGAGGCGGCGTTCAGCTTGAGGGGGGGTTTCTCTAGCCGGATCGTGAGAGCAGACTCCTTCTTGCGGGAGAAAGGAAATGTCGACTTTGTGAGGAGTTTTTTTTTGGGCTATGTAGGGTTAATGGGAAGGAAATATTACGTCATGCGTACTTTACGTCGGACTCAATCTCAGCATGACCTGATCTTAAAAAATGACAAATGAAGTAGCTATTTTTTTGGTTTAGCGCGAAGCTATGAGGAATGAGTATATCTGTGAGAAATTTAAAATATCTTCATTTAGGATGTATTTATATTTTTTTATTTGCGTAGCGAGCATTGAAAGAGATATGAAGAAGGAGAATAATCTGAAATGGAAGCGTTGAGAAATAGGCGATGATGTAAATAAAATGGATCGGTAATCTTTTTAAGGAGTTGTATATGTAAAATGACAGCGATAGTTTGTAATTTATTTATTTAAGTTAGATTTCTACTTGTTTGGAGTTCTCTAATGACTTTCATGTCATTGAGCACTTTGCAGACTCTACTAATGTCGTGATTCATATTTATTTTCATGATTTTTTGTCATTGAGAAAACATATTGATGTAATCCTTGGGAGAAAATTGGTTATTTGATTAATTTTTTAGTGCTTATTTACATATGTACTCTCATGTGTCTTTCAGTATGACGATTTTTTCAGGTTTTTTTCACTTTTAGTTGTTGGATCACTAAATCATCAGAAACAATGATGTTTACAAATTTTAGGAGATTTCACCTTCTGCATGCCTCACCTCTGTCTCTGTCTCTGTCTGCTCTCATACTCTGTCTGCCTGTATATACCTCTTGTCTCAGACCTTTATCACCTATGCACCTCTATATCTCTACATCTCATACCCCTGTGCATCTCTGTCTTATCTGTCTATGACCTCTGTACTCTGCTCATGCATGTCATGTTGTCTCTCAGGTTTGTTGATTTGGTGGTAGAACGATTTTTTGAGGTATTTTGTGTGTACTCTGGACTAATTGTCTGCCTCATCTCTTCTCTGTATCACTGGACTCTATGTTTTAGTAGATGAATGTGTGGTGAATGAGATCGATGATGAAGTTGTTTTATCAATTTGGGGTATCTGAGCAGTTGTGCATAATAATGAAGCAGAACTTATGCTTGTGTGATTATGCACATCAAAGGGTGTTAGAAAAGACCATACAAGTTATTATTGGCTCAGAAATTGAAATCGAAAGATTTTACATTATAGCAGTTGGAAAAAACATCAATCAAACCATATAACAAAATTCAAGAAAAGCGTCGAGGGGGTTGTGCGATGATTGATCTGTGTGGATTTGGAGGAATTGGTGGTTAAAAATATATAAGCATAATCATTCATTGGCAGGCGGTGATATCTTCTCGAGATCAGTCGTTCTTCTGAGAAGGCATCGATTTTGAAAATAATGAGAGCGGCATTATGCGAGCGTTATTATCTAGCGAGAAGTTGGTGGTAGAGAATATTGGATTCACAAAAGATGCTTTCAATTTCATCCAGAAAAGCGAAGGTCAGTTGCAAGTGGTGATAGCAATTATATCTGTTGAGGAAAGACAAGCGGCGAGATGTTTGCATGGGATGTTGAGTTGATCGTCGATTGCTTGGTGAGTTTTTTTTGGAGCAATGGTATGTCAGGGTTGAATTTGATTGTTTTGGGGATGTGATAATTTTTATCTGCTATCGGCTCAATAAATATAATCTTATGCATTTTCGTTGGAGTGAATCATCATTGGCAAAGCGTCTTGTAGCCTTTTGGAAGAGACCATCGAGTCATTCAGTGGTTATTAGGACATTTCTTCGGTTGATGGGTGGCGGGCATCCTATAACGATATTCTTGATCGATCAGTATGGCGAAATATCGAGAATGTCTCTTACCGCTCGCGTCATAGGTTACCAATGACATATCTCAAAAGCCCCTCAAGGTCCATTCAGTAGTTGTAGTAAAGTTTATTCATACATGAGCAAATGTGACCTGAGAGGATGAGTTTGAGGATGCTTACGCGCTAGAGAAGAGCAATTTGCATGATCATGCTTGGCTATCGAACTTTACAAAATTAAAGGAAATGGTCCGCATTCAACAAAGATAAATTTTGTATGGGCATCTTGTCGACTCAGTGGTGAGGCCACAAATAGCGTGTGTCATGGTATTTGACAAGTTCAGTGATTGTTTCTTGGGATTGGAGAAGGTGATGGAAACATGGCAAATGAACATGATGAAGACTTCAAGTGTATCCAGGTCAATTGTTCTGTTGTTAGGAGTAGTCAATTCTTAAGCAAGGCTGCTTTGTTTTTATCTGAGGAAGCTTTACTCTATGTTGAAGAAGAATTTTACATGGAGTTGGGGATTATCATTCGCGGATGATAGGCCCATGGAGTACTGGTGAGGAACTTAGAAGAAGAATGCATCCAAAACCGGATTGTCCACTTTGATGTGTATGGATATTTCTTGTAGTTGAAATTTGAAATGATGGGCATACTTTGTGCACATTAGAGTTCTTGAGAATGATGTCTTTCAGGATAAGTACCTCCTCATGGGGTGGTCTACAAGAGGGACATCTACATCGATGGTTCATCTGAAGGTTAGTACATGTGGAAGCGAGATGGAATTGACATTATTTTAACCATATAAGTCGATATATATCAAATTAGCTCAAGCACGTAATAAGATTCTTTGAGGATTACATGCTTGCATCTCTTAGCGACTATCGATGAAGTGGACTCATAATAAGTGGGAATTCTCCACCGTTTGTGACGGATCGGTTAAGAGGAAGAAGCGCATCATGGGATAAGGACGGTTTGAAGGATCCAATCAAGAGGCGTCCAAAGGGTGTTTTGCAAAGCTTATTGGGAGAAATCAAAAATTCAAGTACTTATCTACTTGCCTCGATGTTTCTATTACTTATAGGTTCTGTAAATATTTAATTCATTATTTTCTTGTCTTAGAAACAAAAGTGAAGTCCGAGTGTAGAGCGGGATCGTCAGGTTGCGACTCTATTATGCCCAGTGCTTTTCACTAAGCTAGAATATTTCACATTGGCCCGAACATTCATCCATTACTAAGATGTTGTACCATTCTTATGTTGTACCATGGAATTCAGTTCGACCTCATCAATCAACCAATATCTTTGAAGGGTACACTAAGGCGATGATGGATATTATTACATTGATGCATGATATTATCAAGAAGGCATTTTTTAATTTCATTTTTCTCGTTTTAGTCATAATGCTTGTATTTTTTTGTTCATTTCATAACTTTTAGTAAACTTGAAACATTTGCAATAAAGTTACTTAAAATTTTATTTTTGAAAGATATTCATTTGCATTATTGTCATCTAAATTGGACCATCTAAAAGCTGTGTTTATTTTATGTTTTTCGTTATGAAAACTATGCATGTTCGAAACAAATATAAGCTTTAATAGATATGTTTTATTTTTTTATTTTTTTTAAAATTAAATTTATAATAATAGATATTTGTTTACTCATTTTTATTTATATACTAAACTATTTAATATCATATCTTAAAATATATTTTTATACTAAGTTATACTAACATGTTTCTAAATTTTAATTAGAGTATGCATTGGATTTGTTTTATCTGTGAGAGGATTTGAATTAAAATTCAGAAAATTAATTTTTTGATTTTAATAATACAAATTTAGAAAAATTCAAATGATGATTAGTAAATGAGAAATTAAAAATAGGTAATTATTTTTATTTATTAATATTGATATTTTGGTTTTTGATTTAATTAAAATTTGCTTAAAAGCGATTCTAACTCTTTTTTAAGTTAAAATTCAAATTATTTAATATTAACATTGAATTAAATAAATCATATGTTCATGTAGGAATAGCTTGATGAAATCGCATTGAAAATCTGACAGCTACTTCGCGTGGAGCATCTTCTTTTCTTTTTTATCTTACCATTTTTTTTGTTTTAAAATAATCAATAAATAAAAATATATATATATATATACTTTATGTTACAATGTATATTAAGTAAACAAAAAACAGAAATTAAGTAATCTCAGTTGTATTTTATGAACTATTTGGCATCGGTTGTATTTTATTTATTATTTATTATTATTATTTTGTTTTATTTATGTTTTGATTTGAAAAATATATTTTATAGTGATAATTATTTTTAAAATATTAAAAGAAATATAGTGTTTTAAAAAATAAATCCAATGAAATATATATATGGCTACGAGAGGTAAAGTCTGAGGAATGCAGAGGTATAGAGGAGAAGATGCAGAGGGTACAAGGTATAGAGGATATGAGGTATAGAGGTGCAGGTGTAGAATGCAGTGCAGGGAGATACAGATAAATCTCTAAAATTCTTGAGCACCACCTCATTTCTAGGATTTGTTACCATGATGCATGGTAGGATCCACAACTTCCCTCAATCTGCAAATAACTTTATCATTGCAAATCCTTCCGATTGTAGTGCGAGAGCAAAAGGAACCTGTCTTGGTTGGGGAATATCAGGAGAGATATGAATCGATGAGCGGCATCTGGGCCTGAGATGAGGCATGTCGAGCTCTGTGAAGTTTCATGAGGAGAGGATGATTCATAGGAAGCATACATTAAATCAGGCCAACAATCGAAAAAATAGCCCAAAATCGTCTAATATCGAGGAGGGAGAGGAGTTACAGTGCAGAGTGCAGTCTGAAGGAGATGCAGTATTCATTTCTCCAAACACACCCAAAACACAACTTCTAGTTATTCATAATGGATTAGCCATGGTATGCCTCCAAACGGGAAAAATGGGTGAAAAAATGCAAAATCTTAAGAAAGTATAGAATTCTAGATGGAGGGGTTGGAGAGAGTCTGGTGCAATAATCAACAACCAAAATCGTCTACAATATGGGAAGAATTAGAGATGATTGCATTTTTTTCTCCTGAACACACCCAAACCGGCAGAACACAACTTGGTTATTCATAGCATTAGCCATAGTATGCCTCCAAAGCGGGAAAAATGGGTGAAAAAATGCAAAATCTCAAGAAAGTATAGAGACAGATACAGAGGGTTGGAGAACGTTTGCAAGCATCAAAATTATCAAACAACCTCTAATCTACCTTCCAGAAAACAAGAACATTGTCTAAAAACGCAAAATCTGAAAGTATAGAGTGCTTGTTGGGTTTGGTCTGAGTCTGGTGAACAATCAACAAAAAAGCGACCCAAAATAAATCTAATATCGGGAGGCTGAGAGAGATGCAGGGGAGTCTGAGTACGAGCAGGAGTCTGAGGAGAAGTAAAAATCAAAGGAGCCAATAAACCTAAAAACATCTTGATGGATTGTAATCAAGACAGAAAACCCTAAAATCTTTCAAGTTCGTGATCTCGTGAGAACCGTCATCAATTTGAAATTCGCCAGAAAAAGCGATGATCGAGCACGGAAGAGACAGTGAGCTCAGAAATTCTCTTCAAGCCCGCAGAGTATTACGAAAGAATCGCAGCAGAATATTTTGTTCCCGGTTTAGGCAGAAACCTCGGGTCGGGTGCCATGAAAAATAGCGCGTCTTACGGCATCATTTTTGGCGTTACCTGGCTGACATCGATTGAGTCGCGTAAAGCTACGTTGTGGACTCATATTTTCCCTAGGGAATGAGAGGTTTATACGGGGGTTTTTATTTAATTGTTTAATTAGCTTCAATTTGAATTTTTGCACCGACATTATTATATATTCATTATATATGTCAATTTTATGTTATTGATGTCCAACCAGTGGTCGGTTTTAATCCCGTTTGGTTCAAGCGGCCGAATCGGGTCAATTCGGTTCAAATTTGCGTGTTGTCATTTTATTTCGCCGATATTTGCGAGAGATCAAAAAATTGAGCAGTCTCATTTAATAGGTTTTGCATTTCGACACTAAACGATCAATTTGTGACGGAGGTCATTTCGTTATTCATGCGGCTCATGTATATGGGTACCCTCATTCTTGATCGGTATTTGAATTATTTTGATCAATTTCGATGTTTTGAATGGCCAGTGTTAATGATGGGAGATCATTTAAACTAATCTTTGTTGAGTGCATTTCACTCCGTTTCGCGTTGAACCTGGAATTCACCTTGTGACGAAACGACTTATGGCGCATCATGGAGGTCAACAAATGATTAATTAAGATAATATAATAATAATTAATAATATTCTATCAAATAATTAATATTACTTAATCATAGTTATTCACTTAAGCAAATTTGATTGCATAGAAATTATTATTTTAAATAACTTAATAAGTTATAAATTAAATATTAATTAGTCTAATTAATATTCAAATTACTAAATAAATATAATAAAATAAAACTTTCATATAATTATTATTAAAATCATATTTGACCTAACTAATTTAAATTTTAAAGTAAGTAGACAAACAGCTGTTTAGCATTTAATTGGATTTAACTTTTATCATACCAAACAGTTTTTAGGATTTAGCTAGCTCACGATTTATTAAATTTGGATTTACAGGATTTATTAAATTCTACTTGCAGCCAAACATCCCCTAAGAGAGGGAACAAGCTCCTTATATATCGTTGAAAGCAAAGTCATTAATTGAAAATTTTCAAAGAGTTAATGGAGTTATATGCATTTTAGAATTGGTGTGCTCAATTTGTTTTGTGGGTCATTTTGCTACCCCAATATCGTATTTTGGGCTTGGACATATGCACACATACATGCATTTGTTCATCTCACTTTTCTCCATGACAAGATTAAGATAACAAATTTCATGAGATATTATGATTATTTAGTGTACTTCAAGCATGCAAATATAACATCATAATGGATGATCCAGATAATGAGATAAATTATTTACTAATTTCATCACATAAATTTATTCAAATTAGATTATTTTTTAGCACAAATGATGTAATGTGTTAAAATAATTTCAATGGCTTTGGCTTTGTTTCAAAAAAATAATAATTATTATAAAAATAATCAAATATTCATAAATAGGAATTAAATTAGATCGCTAAGTTATTCTTAGGTTTTAGATACATTAATGATTTTGAACTTATATTTTGTAGTTAACAAAAAACTTAATGGAGGATGGTTTTATTCTTCCAAGTAAAAGAATAATAGAACCCCAACACCCAAAGCTAACTCGTGTACACACACATACATTAATTTAATATAGAAGTGAATCATTTTTTTAAGCAAACCATCTTGAGTCAAAATAAAATGATTCTAAATTCTTGTCAAATATAATTTGAGCAATAATAAGATTTGAATTTTAGGCATGATGATTTACCTTTTTTCTAATCATTTCTTAGAAAAGCTCCACTAAATTGAATTATTCATCACAACTAGTAATGCTTTAAAGAAAAAGTGAATAACCATGATCCTTAAAGTATTATTGAAAATCCGAAGGGTACAATGAACCAGAAAAAATAAGTACACTCTAAAGGAGCCGAAATTAATCCTTTATTTCTACCTTGATCACTTTGGCACATATATAAATGCATGCCACCCTGGAGTTTCATAAGTTTTACATCATGAAATGCAATATGGTATTTATTTTCAATAATGACTACCCATGTAAGAAATTCAAACATTCTAGCAACTATCAATATCTTATAACTAGAGTCCTTATTGACCTGTTACAGGGTACATCAAGTGTGAGGTGAGTATTTATATAGATTTTTAATAATTTTTTTATTTTATTATTATTATTATTTTTATTGTTGGATGACATCTTTGGCCAAAAGGCATCACAAATTGTGGTGCTACGAGAGTAAATGAAAGGGGTTGACTGATTTAATTACTTTTTTTAATATATTTTTTTGGAGGTTGTCATTTACACCAATCATATTTTTCTTTAATGGGATTTATGCAACCTCTCCCTCTTTTAGAAAAGAATTGTAATTTTATTGTGATGAGTCCTCTGCCTAATACACCTATAGGCATCTGAGAACGGTGCCAAGATATATATATATAGATATGATTCCCACTGGTAGTGCTAGGAGGTGTCTCTCCCTCTTTTTTAACTCTTCATTTTGCCTCCCATCTTGTTGAACTATCACTTATATTTTTATACATATGGCCACATATATACAAATATGCAAATTATAAACATTTATATGCATGTTCATGTTGAACTTTTGGCATGCATTTTGATGTCAAAAAGTATAAACAATTTAGGTTTGACCTCTTGTTAGTATAGATTTTATGTTTTTACATGCATGGATTGACTTTGATAACAGATGCTTTAATACATATGTTGCGATTATCAATATTTTGCGTTGCACTTTAACACTCATTAGATTATATAAATTAAAAATAAATCAACCATAGGTTTTTTTGGAGCTCTAACTTTTTCCTAAATTGTTTTCTAATTTCTTTATGGGCCAAATAATACTAAAATATAAGCAATAATAGACCCGTGAAATGCCTTAACACTCCCCCTCTCACAACCTCTATTCAACCTTCTTGCTTAATGTGCCATAACCTAGCCTGTTAGGTTAAACTTTTTGACATTTAGATTGTCAAAAGGTCTAGCATAATGAAATCTATGTTATCAAGTTTATATTATATGTAGTATTAATTTGCAAGAGCTAATATCATGTACATTTCATTTGAGATCAAATGAAAATCTACGAAGGATATCTTATGGTGGCTTATATAAATGTTATTGTTGAGTCAATAGTACACAATTGTTGTTAATAATGAAGCATAAATGCACCAAAGCATCAATCTCAATATAGTTGTATCAAATGAGCATTAAGCCATCGATTCACCCTAAAGGGTATAAAAATTACATCCTAAGGGGTATAAATTAAGTGTTCTCCATTTTATATGGACTTCATGCTACATCATATACATAAATAAATCATAAGAGCTCCCTATGGGTATCGGTGGATCTATAGTGGGGACACTGGGGGCTCATGACCCCACTGAGTTGGCTCTAAATGGGCTGTTAGCTACAAGATTTGAGTAGGATTTAAGCCGGATTTAACTTAAATCCAGCCAAATGGTATTTTTGGGCAAGGTAAATCCGCTGCTTTTGTAATCCTGTTAAAGCCGCTTTAAGTTAAATCGGATTTACTAAATCTGTTGGTACGGATTTTAGGATTTAGAAGCCTGAAGGAGGGTGAAGATGAGGATTACCATTACATTCTCTTTTTTTGAGGCGCAACTATGGAACTAGTACAAATACAAGGGTTTTGAATGTCAAAATGCCATCAAACCCTTTTCTTTATTATTATTTTATGATTTATTTTTAATTAAATATAAATTATTTAGATAATAATTAATTAATATATCATCTTAGATTAATCATAATTTAATAGACTTAGATATATTTAATATAAACTTACTACTTTATGATTGATTAATAAATTTATAATTAATTGATATATTATATTATGATAATTATATTTTAATTATTTTAATTATGATTATTACTTTTATATAAATAAACTAAATAGAAATTATTATTTAATTTACCTATTAATTATCCTCAATCATAGTCTCAACACATGGGAATTATATATTTTATTGATTATTTAAATAATATTTAAGAAGGATATGTTAATCGCTACCATTTACTTATTTTTTCATTGTGTTTTTATAATTATCATTTGAATATTTATTAGATATTATTTATTATAATTTCAATTAATATTATCATCTACATTACTATTGTATTTTTAATTACTTGGCTTACATCTTCTTGACTTAATTATTTAATTAGTTTTTTTAATCCCAAGCTTTTTTTTTTCAAGCAAAAGCCAATCAAGACGAGTGTTCCATTATAATAATTATTAATTAATATTAATAAAAAAATTTAAGTTAATTAAATTAATAATATTTATAATTTTAATTGATTATATACTTTTTTATTTAATTAGATTTATTGTCATAATTAGTATTTAATAGTTATAAAAAATCACTCGTATAATACTATAAGGAATTTTTTTATTAAATAGTAATAAATTTAATTGTGTTGATATTATACAACAACTTCAATATCTAAAAACTTGGATGACTAAATTTAAGATAATGTAATAATTTTATAAGTTTTCATCATCACATTTTTTTTTGTTTATATTAAAATTTAAAAAAATAAAATCACTTATATCAATTTTAAGCTCGAATTAAAAGATTAAAGACATTATTGAAATCTATGATTTTATGCCCTCACTGAAAAAAATTTCTGGCTTCACCCCTGCCTTTGGGTATATATTAAAGTTGACCAGTGATTTGCTTGCCATATCTCTGAGTTATTACCTAGCCATAACCAAACATGCTTCATGCTTATTGGCTGCTCATTTACTTAGTGTGGCAAGCCCTCTAGCAATAAGTAAACTAAGCATCAGATGCAAAAAACTGGCATAATCTCAACCCTCACATCAAATGAGGAAACTTGCTATTTATAATGAGGCACCTAATGGTCACAACCAAGCCTATTGACTTAAAGCTAGGAATCACAGCAAGATCTTTGAATCAGTCTTTATGGTCACAACAAACTCCTTGGTCCATTGTCTTAGTTACAAAATAAAGCTCCTTAACTTTGACAACCAAGGCTCCTTGGGTCTTTTAACAATAGTCTACCTAGTAATTTCTTAAACATTTTAACCATGTGGTCTTAATAAGGTTCACCACTATCTCTTACCTTAATTCTTGTCATATAGAGCAATTGGACATATTTGAATATCATTTGTTGAAGTGAGTCCATACATAAAGTGTAGAGTTGGTGTGGAATCAAGAGCAGTTTCCTGGTAGAGTGGACTAATTAGCTTTGTATTGGTGTGGTGTAATCTGTCACCTTGCAAACATGCTTGTATTGAGACTGGAAAACTAATATATATATTGCTGATGAGGAGTACGAGCTACACAAGGCAACAATTGGTTTGGTAATTACCTCCCTCAAATGGTGACTATATGAGGTTACTTGTTGATTTAAAGAATTTGCCCGCACTTGCTTCTTTGTCAAACAAATTTTCTGTTTTAAATGAATGTGAATCGACATTGATAATGATATAATAGCTTTCATAAATACTTTACCTTCAGTTTGAATTCCCTAAAATTGATCTCCATACAATAATTCACAATGGTCAATTTTGGTTTTTGAAACACGCTACATGGAATTAGAGGAGTTCAGAGGAAAATATGACATTTTTGGCTGAATTTACGACCTCCTTGCTTCCAAATATATTTTATTGTATAGTAAAAGTCATAAATGGGCATCTCTATTTCTTCTCTTTGCACCTTTATATCTTTAATTTGTCTTGTCAATGAAATACTGCAGACGAATAAAGAATGCTTGCATTACAAAATTTATTTGCAGCCCAGCATCGGGCTGCTGTACGGAAAACGTCAGAGACAAAAAATATGCCTAGTGGACTTGGATTGCAGCTAGAGAAAGTCAAAATAATGCAGGCCAAGATAGACGACTTCGTTAATCATATGTCAGAACTTCTTCGCATAGAACGGGATGCAGAGCTAGAGTTCACCCAAGAAGAGTTGGATGCTGTCGCTCATCCTGATGAGGATTCTGTATCACTGAAGCCAGTTGAGTACCTTGTTAGCCATGGACATTCTCAGCAAGAGCAATGTGATACAATTTGTAATCTGAATGCTATCAGCTCTTCTACTGGCAAGTTGAATGTTTTTCTATATATATTTTTTTCTTGCATCAATTTTTTTTCTTAGTCTAATCAATACCAGTCACTTGATCTTTCTAAATATTGCAATAAACTGACAAAATTAAAAGTTGTATAGGTAGAAAAATTTATATTATTCATGATTGTCGGCTACAACTACGATCATTTGGAATGAATTATGACTTTTTATGAATGATAAATTATGAAGGATGACGCATCAAGTAAGAATCCCTACGAGTGAAAGTGCAGATGTATGCACTATTTTAAATGCTCAAATTGTATAAATAACCATGAATAATTTAATTCATTAATAATAATTTTAATATGTTAACAATCTAAGAGAAAAATATTCATAAAGCAGAAACAACATGATTACAAAGTTAGAACATAAGGTTATTAAACATGCATAAAATATAAATATCAGTTGATAACAACTAAAATATTGATTTAAGTAATAATTTATAAAGCATTAAATGTAAATAGTAGAATTAGAAAATGAAGGTTCTGACCTGACAATCAGTTGGGTTTTAGCTTGTTGAAATAAAGCAAAAATAAGCATTTTTGTTTTTCAAAATTAAAGTTGATGGCTAACAAGCTCTGTAAGGCCACCAAGACAAAAAAAATTTTAATCAAATTAAATAATTTACCTATAGTATATGGATAAAAGTACTTCAAATGCAAAATAACGTACTCCATGTCCCTTATGCATGGCGCAAATATAGCAAATAAATCACTCGCATGCACTGTGTATCACATAAAGTGATGGGAGTGCACCACATTTAGCTTTAGGCTATAACAGATGTTATTCTGCACCTAAGTATGAATATGACAATCAAGGCTCGGTAAAAAGCCTTTTTTTAGAATTTATTATCAACTAGTGTAATCAACTTCTTTCATCTGTTCTTTACCTGAGTTCTTGTGACTGATATTGATTCCATATTCCTTGCATCAAAATATGAATCACTATAAAAGAGAGCTTAAATTATAGTCCTTTAGCCAAAGGTCATGCTATTTTACATTTATTATAGTTTTTAGAATTTTGCATGGCCTTTTTCTCTATGTATGCCCTTTTTATTTGCCTATGGTTAATTTTTTCATGATTTTTATCTACAGGACTTGGAGGTATGCATTTAGTATTATTTAGAGTTCAAGGAAGCCATAGGTTGCCCCCTACAACGCTTTCACCTGGTGATATGGTCTGCATTAGAACATGCAGTAGTAGGGGTGTTGGGGCAACTTCATGCATGCAAGGCTTTGTTAACAACTTAGGTGAAGATGGATGCAGTATCACTGTGACACTTGAATCTCGCCATGGAGATCCTACCTTCTCGAAGTTATTTGGAAAGAGTGTCCGTATAGACCGCATTCACGGTTTGGCTGATGCACTAACATATGAGGTAAAACAGAAAACATAGAATTATCGATATGCCTTTTACTAGCAGCCTAAGTTTTTATGTTTTAAATTGGATGTTCATGAGCGTTCAATAGCCTTAGATGTGCTTTTGTTGTTGATTTTTTTTATTTTTTTCATAAGGTTCTTTGACCTCATGAGTCCTTTTCATTCAGTGTGCAAGAGTTTTAAATTACAATTTTAAGAGTCATTGAATTGAATTTTGCAACAATACTGACATCATGTAAACCATTAAGCTGTAATAACTGCATTAGTATATATATGAAAATTACTATCCTTTTAGAACAATAAGAGCCCATGTCATCATATAACTTACACCCCTTATCCAATTTTTCTTGAATGATCGAGGTGTAAAAAATAGCTAAAAGATAAGTTTTGATTAGCTTTTTACAATATCAATGACTTTTACAACTTTTTGGACTGTTTTTTTTTTATAAAAGGGTGGTAGCCTATCTCTATACACACACACACATATTTCTCTTGAAGGCTTTTGATTGACTATTATTGTTTTCTAGAATCACCATTGTTTCTATTTTTGTTAATTGAGTGCTATTCGAGTGATGCATTTTTAATTTAATGTTTGGAGAGGTATTGCATCCAAAAAGAAATTGAAGTTGGCATGTTAAATAGAGTTGAAAGTGGGCAGTCAACTCTATGGCATGCCTTGTCACACCCTAAATGATCTCATTTTCCTATATCAACTTGAGGTGTAACATGATAGGATGACTCAGTCAGACTAATTTCCACCAACTCATCTCGACATGTACGGATTCGGGACAAGTGAGTGAAAACTAAATCTTACCATGTCGTCACGAACAAATTCTTATATTTTGAATTTTCTTAACATTTTTTCATATTTAAATTGCATAACTAGGAAGCTTATAAAATCAAATTCTAACATAAATATGAAGCAACTAAAAGTTCCAAAACATAAATTGTGCATATCTCAAAAAGACTTTATGATCCTCTAAAATTATGCACCCAAAAGATGTATAAGTCAAAAAGTCTGTCTAGCTATTACATTCCTCCTTATTCTTGCTTAAAATTCAATGTGTAATATCCTAAATTAACAACTCAGTGAGTCGAACAATACAACAACAACAACAAGCCTTTATCCCACTAAGTTGCCACATGAATCCTGCCTCCATCAGGTCCTATGTGTCAAATTCTCATTTAATTCAAGTATACTTGGTCATTTTTTATACATCTTAACCAAGTCTTTTTAGGTCTACCTCTACCTTTCTTAACATAAGGAAAATCTAATGCATCTACTCTCCTAACAGGATCATCAAACGGTCAACGCTTTATGGGGCCAAACCATCTAAGGCGACTCTCTTTAATCTTATCTGCCACTGGAGCTACTTCAACTTTTTCCAACATACTCATTTCACATTTTATCTCTAAGAGTAAAGCTCATCCACTGAGCATCCTCATCTCAGTAACACTTAATTTAGTCTTATGCTTCTCTTTATTAGCCAACATTCTCACCATAAGTCATTGTGGTCTTACCACCATCTTATAAAATTTTTCCTTAATTTTAAGTGGAACTTTTCTATCACACAACAGACCAGATGCATTCCTCCACTTCAACCATCCAACTTGAATTCTACTAATAACATCTTCATCTATTTCATCATCTTTTTGAATAGTAGAACCTAAATATCTGAATCGCTCACTCTTATTAATGACTTGTTCACCTAATGTCACAACACTACCACTAACTTCTACAACTAAAATTACACTCCATATATTCGCTTTAGATCTACTTAAACGAAAACCTTAGACTCTAAGCCTCCATAATTGAAGTTTCGACTCCCTCTAGTCTTATCAACAAGAAGAATGTCATCAAGAAAAGCATACACCAAGGTACATCTTCCTATAAATGCCTAGTAAGAACATCCATAACTAAAGCAAAAAGATAAGGGCTTAAAGTTGATCCTTGATGTAATCCAAATAGGAAAATATTTTGTCAATCCTCCTTGTTTTTGGACACAAGTTATAGCTCTAGTATACATATCCTTAATTACTTGAATATAACCAATATTAACTCCTTTCTATTTTAGAACTCTCCAAAGAACTTCTCTTGAAACTTTATCATAAGCTTTCTCTAAATCAATAAATATCATATGTAGATCATCCTTACTTTCTCTATACTTCTCCATCAAACCTCTTAACAAATGTATAAGATCCATAGTAGATCTACCGCATGAAACCAAATTGATTGTGAGAAACTTTTGTATCACATCGTAACCTATGCTCTTACTCTCCCATAATTTTAATGTACATATTAACTTAATTCCTCTATAATTTGCACACTTTTGTGTATCACCTTTATTCTTAAATATAAGAACCAACAAACTCTTTCTCCACTCATCTGACATCTTTTTAGTCTTTAAAATAACATTAAAAAGATTGTAAGCCAAGAAATTCCTTGATCTCCTAAACATTTTCACACTTCTATTGGAATATCATCAGGTCCTACTGCTTTTCCATATTTCATTTTCTTTAAAGTTTTCTAACTTCGATTTACTAATAATGAAGATAAAATAAAATTCTATTTTGTTTAGGGTATTAAAGTTGTTAAAATCAATCATTTTCGATCCTTCATTGAAAAGTTTATCAAAATACCTCATCCACCTATTTTCAATATCTTTTCTAAGAAAACACTTTATTATTTTCATCCTTAATACACCTCACTAACTAAGTTTTACTTCTCCCATCTCTTTATTGGTTAACTTATACATACATCTTTCATCTTCTTGTATCTAATCTATCAGATAAATCACTTTTAAATTTTTGTATCATATTATTTTCTTAGAATCTCTACCACTAATTTATATATTTCCCAATTCTCCAAGTTTTATATTTAAACCAAGTTTTATAACATCGCTTCTATTTCTTATCTTTCTTGCACACTCGATTCACCACCAACTATTTTATTAAAAGAAACTTTTCCTTTTGATTCTCCAAGCACATTTTAAGAACTTGTTTAATTTCTACTTTTTTCTCACATAACAAGAAATTTCTTTTAACATCAAAATATTAAGCTCTCAGTTGTCTTAAAAAATATTTTTATTTGTGTTATTTAAGTGTCCCCATCTAATCCTGCAATAATTTGATTTATTTTTCCTCTACAATCTTTCATTTTAAAATCTAAACTAACAATCGATGTGTTTAAACTTTCACTGAATGACCTTACAATCTTTACAATCTAAATGATTTATTTTTCTTATCGAAAATAATCTGTTTTACTAGATCCATTTTATAAGTAATAATATGTTCATCTCTTTCTTAAATAAAATATTACAACTACAAAATCATCAAAGAAAATCTAATATAATCTTACCTTCTTCATTAATCACTCCAAATTCATAACCACCACTTAATACTTTTAAAATCTTCTACCACTCTACCAATACGCCCATTTAAATCTCCTCCAATAAATATTTTTTCTTCAAGATATCTTTCAGATTAATCTAATTCATTCCAAAATTTTTCTTTTGACTATCCAAACCTACTGGGAGATAAATACTTATAATATGATAATCTTAGTATCAACAATAATCTATAAAGCTATAATTTTATCTCCATATTTATTAATATTTATAGCATTATCTTTCAAACTTTTATCTATAATCACACTTACATCATTTCTAGTTCGACTTCTCAATGAGTCGAACAATAATAAAGTAAATTCAATACATGATAAAAGAAATAATGTGTATATAAAATTGAAACTTGCATGAATATAACAGCAAGTAAAGGCATGCTTACATATATAAGCACTGAACAATAATATGCAAGGTTGCGAAATATTATTAGTAAACATCAGATAATTATACATATATACAATTCATTTTGTGAAGTCCCAGTTCAATTTTAAATTGAATCAAGTTATCTCGTTAAAATATCATTTATACTTGTCTAGGTTTGACTCCTATCATAACATGAGGATCATTACCCCGCCTGTCAGTCAAAACTGTTGATAAGGCTAGTCATCCTAACATTGTATATCAACAGCCCCCTTGACATCAAATGATCTAATTCAACTTGAATGGTAAGGGTCAGGAATTCTAGAATTCCTTATTAAAGACTCATCTTGTCATAACTTTTATTTATCTATATAGATTATCATAAAACAGTTTACCTATAATAATTTTCATAGCATTTCTTGCTTATCATATGTATTAATTTCATTTGCACATTTAAAAGTATCTGCACTAAATAATTTATCATATATATAACAATATTGCATGACATCAAGAATACTAACTTGGATCTTAATTAGGTAATTCAGTAAAGGATGATTAATGAGTTGTGTATATAATCAATTATATTTGAATAAAATGTAAAAGAAACATCTAAATATAATATATTATATAATTAGAGCAAGTAAACAATGACAAACATTAGTCCTATAGAAAATTTGAACTTAATTAAATAATTGCATGTCTCAACTCAGTAATTGGGTAAGTCTCGAGATGTGCTTGTCTATGCTTCTTTGAATACAAGGTCTAACATCAAAAAAGAAATTATTAATGCTTGATTAAACTTAACTTAATACCTATAATAACTTAATTTACATTTTTACTTGAATTCAACCTCATCACGTTCAATCCGTTGCCATCAAACAGTCACACTACTTCAAAATGCCTCGAATTAATGTCAGCTAATGTTTATCTAGTTAAATTAACATAAAGTTAATAAAATTTATCATATTAATATAAATAACATTCATTTAATATTTTAAACTATCCTAATTTCATTATAATGCCTATATATACCCTAAATCCAAGTTAATTTGATAATATTACAATTCTACACCTAGAATTCATATAATTATATGGTAATTAGATTAAGTTGCCAAATTTCTTTACTGTTTTAATTAATTCTCCAAAATTTTAGATTTGTAAATTACTAATAATCAAAAGGAGAAAAAATGGGTAAATTAATAGGAATATCATCTACTTAAGCAATATACATACATTAGATTTATTCACCTAATTTCTATACTATTTTTCCCGATTTTCCCCAAATCCCACTGCCATACTTATCGGTTTTCCCCTTCCTTCCGTCCAACAGTTGTTGCAGCTTCCCCCAAGCCACAACTATTTCCCATGAACCAACAGATATGAAACAACAAGGTGACGGGAATACAAACCAGGAAATGAACAGAAAAAAATTGGGTTTTGCTATTATTATATAAGCTAATATAAATTACCTATTATTTCAATCAATCACACCCCTTAACTTCCACTAAACGAAAATTAGCCAATGCATGTCTAGGAAAGTGGAATGTCTCGGTTTGCTACAACAATTGCTACAATAACTGACCAGAAGAGCATAGAAAGTATAGAAATTTTAATTGATTTATTTAATTATTTAATAAAATTATATATATATATATATATATATATATATTTTAATCATAAAAATATGTAGAATTTTATAAAAATGCGTAGGATGGCTTTCGAGTGTGTGAAAAATAGGGTATATTTTAAAATGCTTTAAATTTACCTTTTATCCTTTTTGGGTATTACAATTCTCCCCTCTTTATAAAAAATTCATCTTCAAAATTTCCTTTGCAATTATTCAAATAGGAAGGAAAATATTTATTTTATTTCTTGTTCATTCTCACATGTGGCTTTTCTTAGAAAAAAATATTGAAAATAGGTGGATGAGGTATTTTAATAAACTTTTCAATGATGGATCCGAAAGACCGATTTTTTAGCAACCTTAATACCCTAAACAAAAATAGAGAATTTTATTTTTATCGTCAGATTAGTAAATCAAGAAGTTTTAAAGCTTTAAAGAAAATGAAATGTGGAAAAGCAAGGACCGATAATATTCTAATAAGTGGAAATGTTTAGAGATCAAGGAATTTCTTGGCTTACAAATCTTTTAATGTTATTTTAAAGACTAAAACACGATGAGTGGAGAAAGAGTTTGTTGGTTCCCATTTAAGAATAAAGGTGATGCACAAGAGTGCAAATTATGAGGAATTAAGTTAATGTGCCATACATTAAAATTATGGGAGAGAGTAATTGAGCATAGGTTACGATGATACGTAAGTTTCACAATCGCTTTGGTTTCATGCCGTAGATCTACTATGGATGCTATACATTTGTTAAGAGGTTTGATGGAGAAGCATAGACAAAATAAGAAGGATCTACATATGACCTTTATTGATTTAGAGAAAGCTTATGATAAAGTCTCAGGAGATGTTCTTTGGAGAGTTCTGAACGCAGAAGTTAATATTGGTTATATTCAAGTCATTAAGGATATGTATACTATATGTCACTTGTGTCCAAACACAAAGAGGATTGACAAAATATTTTCCTATTTCGCTTGGATTACATCAAGGATCAACATTAAGCCCTTATCTTTTTACTTTAGTTATGGATGTTCTTATGAGGCATTTACAAGAAGATGTACTTTGGTGTATGCTTTTGTCGATGACATTCTTCTTGTTGATAAGACTAGAGGGAGTCCAACGTAAACTTGAATTATGGAGGTCAACTTTAGAGTCTAAAGGTTTTCGCTTAAGCAGATCTAAACTGAATATATGGAGTGTAATTTTAGTTGTAGAAGTTTTAGTGGTAGTTGACTTTGTGATGTCATTAATAAGAGTGATCGATATTTAGGCTCTATTGTTCAAAATGATGGTGAAATAGATGGAGATATTATTAGTAGAATTCAAGTTGGATGGTTAAAGTGGAGGAATGCATCTATTATTGATAGAAAAGTTCCACTTAAACTTAAGGAAAATTTTATAAGATGGTGGTAAGACCTCGAATGACTTATAGAATGTTACCAATAAAAGAGAAACATAAGACTAAGTTAAGTGTTGAGATGAGGATGCTCGTGGATGAGTGGCTTTACCCCAGAGATAGAATGCAAAATGAGTAACGGGAAAAAGTTGGAGTAGCTCCTGGTAGATAAGATTAGGGAGAGTCTTAGATGGTTTGGCCACATAAAGCGCCTACGTCCTATGACCGACAGAGAGTAGAGATTAGATTTGCCTTATGTTAAGAAAGGAGGTAGAAAAAAAAGACTTGGTTAAGATAAAAAATGATCTTAGTATACTTGAATTAAATGAGAATTTGACACATAATAATAATGGAGACTAAGGATTCATGTACACCCAAGGGATTAAGGCTTGTTGTTGTTGTTGTTGTTGTTGTTGTATGTGCTTCTATTTAATTTTAACATTTGAAAATTTTCTAACATATATATATGAGGCTTAATTTACCTCTCTGAACAAATCTTCTAATACCTTTCATTGGCTTAACTTTCAAA
Organism: Cymbidium sinense; assembly: GCA_021442155.1. Classification (NCBI taxonomy): domain Eukaryota; kingdom Viridiplantae; phylum Streptophyta; class Magnoliopsida; order Asparagales; family Orchidaceae; genus Cymbidium; species Cymbidium sinense. Next base: position 80,922,417 of record CM038217.1, on the reverse strand, counting down.
AGTATAAATTCTCCAACTTGAAACTCCATAGCTCTATGTTTTGGGTCATAATATTTTTGCTGATGATTCTGAGCAGCTTTCAATCTTTCTCTAATTAATCTAATGCTCTCTTTAGCTTGATCAACTAGCTCTATACTTAAAAGCTATCATTCTCCTACTTCATCCCTACTCAATGGAGTTCTGCGCTTCCTACAATATAGTGTTTCATACGAAGCCACATGAATACTAGATTGATAAATGTTATTATATGTAAATTTAATCATAGTAATGTGGTTCCCGTTGATTCCAAAATTCAGAATAGATAATCTTAATAAATCTTTTAATATGTGAATTTTCCTTTCTAACTACCCATCATTCTGAGAATCAAAAGTTGTGCTCAAGTGTAACATGTGCTCAAGCCTCTTTGAATTCCTGTCCACAACTTGAAGTGAATCTGTCATCTCTGTCAGAGACAATTATTTTTAGAAATCTAATGATCTTCTTAATGTACAATCTGGCCAATTTATCTACTGAGTTTGTCTATTTAATAAGCAAGAAATAGGCTGATTTAGTCAATCTATTGTGGGCTCCAAAAATTCGCAATCAACCTCCTGATGAAGAGAGTTTAGTTAATGTTGGTCAAATTTTCAAAAGGCAGATGAAATAGTAGATAAGACACTACCCAAAGATTTCGTTCTCATTTTGTGAGGACTTTAGATTTGGTCGGTTTCCATAAGCACCTATAGAATACCCACAATCTGAAAGAACTTTCAATTAAGGCTAGACATTAGATCGTTAATCGTTTAGCATATAATAGCAGCATGTGAAGTTTTGGAATTTAAATTTATGAAATTCATCATATTAATTTAAAGCGGATAGTTGGGAGAATGATGACTACATCAAGATCTCATGGTTTCATCATCTCGGACTGTCGTGGTCTTTAGTCTACTTGACCAAAAGATCCTTGCAGTAGTCATGTGTTGCATCGTTCATGACAATCTTGTAGACTTGGGGTGGTGTTTGTTTAAGGAGGCATCTTTAAGTTCACCTTAGCTAAGGCTTTTTGTCCTATCATGTATACCCTATGATCCACATCCGGGGGCAAGTCAGAACATATAGTTCGTGACCGCATTATAATATTTTGGTAAATAATCACCCTGGAGGACTTTAGAACCGCATCATGGTAGAGCCTACGCACCAAAATTGAGATAGAAAGATCTCACATCCTTATTAGCATGAAATTATTTGAGAGTGAACATAACTATGTACTTGACTTGACATTAGCTTTTTTGTGAGCTAGTATTTTCTTAATTTGTTACTTCCAACAAACAATTGCGGAAGGCGGATTGAGTGAAATTTGTTTTAAATTATTTAATGTTGAATTTCATTTAATCATTTTAAGCTTAATAACTTATCAAATTTTGAATTTGCATTGATACTTGATTTTGGTTAATTTAATTTGAAACTGAAAGCATAGTAATATCCCCTTAGATTGAAATCTCTATTCAACATAGTCATCATCAGGGTTGACCTTGTCAACTCTATTTTTTGCTAATAAAGGATCGGATCTACGATTTGTATTTTGAAAATTTTGAATTTGGGATGATTAAACATTATTATTTTAGATATTTTATAATGATGACATCTCCGGTTAACATCTACGATCACCGCAATCATCACTGGGTAGATATTGCCGACCTTACTATTTGCTGACAAAGGATCGGGTCTATGATTTGTTGTGATTTAAAATTACTTGAAGATTAATCACATTTTATATCTTATCAACTCTAGCTTGGGCACAGAGGATTGGGTCTGAGTTTTGCATTCTAAATGTTTAGATTCGATATAGTTTAGCATTGGTGTTTTTAAAACTTTTAATATTGATAATTCCCTCCAGTTGACATCTTCATTAAGCACAGCTATCACTAGGGTAGATCTTGTCGACTCTGTTATTTGCTGACAGAGGATTGGATCTATAATTTGTCGTGATTTAAAATTTACTTGGAAATTAATTACATTTTAGATCTTATCAACTCTAGCTTGAGCATAAAGAATTGAGTCTAGGATTTGTATTTACAATTTTAAATTAGAGGTGAATTATATCAACGACAACAACAATAATAACAAACCTTAATCCCACTAAGTGGAGTCGGCTCATGAATCCTTCGTCTCCATTGTGATATGTCAAATTCTCATTTAATTCAAGTATACTAAGGTCATTTTTATACATCTTAACCAAGTCTTTTTCTACTCTACCTTTCTTAACATAGGCACATATCTAATGCATCTACTCTTAACCGTCATCGACGCTTTATGTGGTCAAACCATCTAAGGCGACTCTCTTTAATTTTATCTGCCACTGGAGCTACTCCAACTTTTTCCCGAACATACAAGAGATAAATTTATATCAATACTTTGAAAATTTTAATAATGATAACCCCTTCGATTGATATCATCGATCAACTCCACTATTAAAGTAGACTTTGTTAACTCTGCTTGTTTACTAGTATAGGATCGGATGTATGATGTGTATTTATGAATTTGGATTTGAGGCGATTTAACATAAATATTTTGAAAATTTAGATAACAATAACCCTCTCTGATTAGATTCTACAATCAACACAGCCATCACGAAGGAATTAGAAGATAGTCAGCCTACTATTATATGACAGAATTATCTTCTCGATTTTCAGTAAAAAAGCTATAATAATATTGTTGTTAATTGGATCTAGACCAAACTGAACTAACCCGCAAACATCCTAACTAAGTTTATATTTTTAACAGGTGTATCGATGTACGTGCGGGTGTATTAAGAATGCTTGCACACTTTTGAAATATTGAATTTTAATTTTAATCATACCCCATGTGTGCAAAGCCCATTCCATTGGGTTATTTGAGTAAATCTCGATATTATAAATTTGAATATGAGATTGCCTAGTGATGTGTGTATTCTTCATTTCTTTGAAAATTTTGATTGTTTACACGCATTTTGAGGCGATAAGTTTGAATATAAGCTCGCTTCATAATGCATGCAATAGTTCAGTTGAAGCCTTATTTAACGCTATCCGCTTGTACAACATGTGGATTCGGTGGCGTTAGACATTTTGGCTCTTATTCAATTCAAAGCAACAACAACACAAATCTCATATGTACTTGTTGATTTGCTTGTAAGCTCATTATAAGTCTACTTTGGGTTCTTTAGGTTCTCTTTAACTCATCTGATGTAACACACAACACAATCTACATGTACAATAAATAGTTATGTACATGCTCATTAGTGAGCTATTTTTGTCCCATTCCTATTTTTAAGCAAGTCATTAAAATAATTTGTTAATGGCTGAGTTATCCAACCTTCATGTAAGTTCACCATTAAGTCTGGCTCAAGTTCAATTTTCATTTGGAAGCCAGCCTTCCAATTTCTTATAAGTCTAGTGTGAATCTTAGGCTTATATTTATCACGAGTTCATTTAATCCTTAACTTTCAGTGAAATTTGATTCATAATTGTTGACAAGCTTTCAAGCTTTTGCAAATTCATCATATTTGATGTTTATTTTTGTTTGTAAAATAGTCATTAAATCCCCTTTAAGCTTTATTGTGTGAACTCAAATTCTTTTAGTTCTTTTGACGCAAGATATAATATTGTTCAAATATTTACTGAAAGATAATGTTGATGTCATGGATAGATGTTGAATTCTTTATAAATTCCATGAGAGTTTGGGATACAAGCTTTCAAATCTACTGTAGATTCTATTTGTGCTTATAAGCAACTATTAAATTCACTAGAAGTTTCATGAAATTTTTGCTTGAATTTTGTTCTTCTTAGGTGATAAGCTTTCAAGTCCGTTGCAAGTTTCATTTATGCTCATCAATAAACTGTCAAGTCTCCTGTAAGCTTATTCTTATTTAATGATTTAAAAAAAAAATTTTGTACGTAGGTTTAACTTCGATTTATCATTTTCATTCAAGTTCAATTTAAGTTTATTAACACTCTTATTTAATCATGTTTAGGCTTCATGTCTGTCTAAATTTCGACAGCTTTTTGACATCATCTCCACGTAGAAGGGTTATATCAAGAGTCAAGTTGGCTTACCTGTCATGTTTAAAAAGACTTGCATAGTATGTGTCTTGTGACACCGCGATGAGATCTTCACACCTACCACACTTAAAAAAAGCGTGCATAAGCCTTCAAATACCTGTAATTTTGATTTAAAATTTAATTTTTATCTTAGAGTTCATTTTATGTTAGATCATATAAATCACTCGTCAATTCAAATTTTGACAGCCTCCCAGCGTCATCATTATATAAGGGGTTACATCGTGAGTTTATTTAGTCTTCCCGCCAGCTCTACTGAGCATAACGGTCAGTGTCTTGTGATATTACGACTGTAATCTTTTAACGACTCCATCGAGTAGGGTTAAACTGTTAAATTTTACGAAAGCATAATGAGGTCTTCAAACACTCATCACATGTTCCAATATCAACCATTTCTACATAACTGTGAAAAGGCTCGTAATCAAGTACGGCTACAACTTTACAAACCGTTGGAAGGAATCAAACCAGAATTCTATACACTGATCCCAAAACTTAAAACTAGAGAAATCTCTCCTTCAGATCTCCCAAACTAGATACAGAAGAGGCAGGATCAACATGTGAACCGAATGGAGATTTTAATGTTAACTAAGACTACTACAAAGATTATTTCATTTCTAGACCTTTTTTGTTTAGACAATGGGAACAAGACCAGCGGGAAACTAGGGATTACAATGGCAATAAAGAAATCACAGAACATTGAAGGCATGGTTGACAAGAGGGAAAATGGGAGAGGTCAGACAGGGTGATCAGCTGTAGGGGATAGGTCGAGCAGCGATCTCAGAAGAGAGAGAGTGAGACGATTGCTAGAGAGTGTGTGGAGATGGTGAGGAGTTCTTGATTTTGGCAGTTGTAGGCACAGCAAAGCAGCACCCGAGAGAGAGTGCCCTCTGCTATAGGGAGAAGAGAGGGGCTGGATATTGAAGATAGGGGTGTAAACGAGCCGAGCTTGAAGCGAGCCAAATCCTTGTTCATGTTCGGCTCGTATGAAAATTGTTTTGTTCGTGTTCGGCTCGTGTTCGGCTCGTGTTCGAAATGACTCGAAATTTTATTATTCATGTTCGGCTTGAATTGTTCAAAATGGCCCGTGTCAGCTCGAAATGCAATAATCCGAAAAATCTATAAGAGGGAGGATTCAACCTGGGCCAATCTTTTTATAACAAAAGTTATTAAGTCATGCTTGCAACTGTGATATATATAATTTTTTATTTCGAGTTAAATCGAGCCGAACACGATCGAACAAAGGATTGTTCATGTTTGGCTCGTTTATAAATCGAGCTTGAAATGTTTGTTTGTGTTTGACTCGCTTAGTTAACGAACGAGCCGAACACGAGCTGTTCGCGAATAACGAGCTTTTTTGACAGCCCTGATTGAAGAGAGTGAGAGGGTCGCCGACAGTATTGGGTTTGCCAGCGGCCCTAGAATCGCGAGAGAGGGCGACGAGAGCCGAGTGTGTGAGGCTTTAACGAAAGGTTAATGGCAAGGAAGTGATAGAGTTCCACTGTCCTGGCTTGCTTGACAAGCAAGGGAGATGAGTTGAATTGCTCTTTCATGTCAAAATCGAGATGGTGTTGTCTCATGAGAAGGAGAAAGCAACAAGTTTTAGTACGAGACTATGCGATCCGTCGGTTGGGGGCTTGCTCCCAACGAGGAGACGCAGGTTCGAGGCGCATAGGTGCGTGAGTGTAGTTGCCCTTAAGGCTTAACTTCCCAAAAAAAAAAAAAAAAAAGGTTTTCGTTCTACCGAATAAGAAAAAAAATATTATCTTTTTAATTTACTTCATGTGAACTAGTATGGGGAGAAGGAATTTGATAGCTTGTCATTAGTTATGTGGAGCGGTGAAGACATGGAGAAAACTTTTTCTTTTGTTAGCTAGTGATTGCATTAAGTTTCTCTTATAGAATTAATAGGATAGGTGGCTGCATATATGAAAAGTAATGGCATGATATTAATAAGCAGATATGCAAAAGATTAATTAATTTTGCATAGGTGCACAACAACAACAACAACAACAACAAGCCTTTATCCCACTAAGTTGGGTTGGCTACATGAATCCTTCGTCTCCATTATGTCATATTATGTATCAAATTCTCTCTTAATTCAAGTATACGAATGTCATTTTTTATACATCTTAACCAAGTCTTTTTAGGTCTACCTCTACCTTTCTTAATATAAGAAATCTAATGATCGACTCTCCTAATGTCATCTGGACTGACGCTTTATGTGGCCAAACCATCTAAGGCGACTCTTTGTAATCTTATCTACCATGCTACTAACTTTTTCCGAACATACTCATTTCTTATTTTATCTCTAAGAGTAAAGCCACTCATCCACGAGCATCCTCATCTCGTAACACTTAACTTAGTCTTATGCTTTCTTTATCAACATCGCATCATAAATCATTACGTGTCTTACCACCATCTTATAAAATTTTCCCTTAAGTTTAAGAACTTTTCTATCACAAGCGGATGCATTCCTCCACTTCAACCATCCAACTTGAATTCTACTAATAACATCTCCATCTATTTTGCCATCATTTTGAACAATAGAGCCTAAATATTTGAATCGCTCACTCTTATTAATGACTTGTTCACCTAATGTCATAATACTACTAGAACTTCTACAACTAAAATTACACTTCATATATTCAATTTTAGATCTACTTAATGAAAACCTTTGGACTCTAAGGTTGACCTCCATAATTCAAGTTTCTCTTAGGCTCCCTCTCTAGTCTTATCAATAAGCAGAATGTCATCAGTAAAAAGCATACACCAAGGTACATCTTCCTGTAAATGCCTAATAAGAACATCCATAACTAAGGCAAAAAGATAAGGGCTTAAAGCTGATCCTTGATGTAATCCAACTAAAATAGGAAATATTTAATGTTATAAGATATTAAACAATTTATTAAATTAATTAGTGATTGAATATTTAATGTTAGATTTTGTCTGATTCAATGGGATTTGAGTTGATGCTTTGTGAGGATTTAATTATGAAGATTATATATTTGTATAATATATATAAAATCCTTTGTCGAGCATCTCAAGGTTTGTGTCATGTCATGCCTCACTTGCACATGTAGTTTATGTTTTACATTATGTTGACCTCTATGTATGTCATATAAGTCCAGTCGAGCCTACAAGACAAATTCGAGACTAAATAAATACAAGAATCGCAAATGCATTATCATCAAAATCAAATAAATGACGATCGACAAACCATTTTCGCCATCGTGATTCAAAACATCGAAATTATCAAAATATACATATTACACAATTCACGAATCAATCGAAGTCGTCGCCAACGCCAGCATCGAGTCGGTAGCGATGACGCCCAAACGACTCGAAAAAATTACGTCGTTGAATTTGGAAAGTCGAATTTATTTAGAAATGACACCCATTTATGTGGAATTGATTCCGACAAGATTCACAAAAATTTTGACGTGATATTGTGAAAATAAGACATCCAATTTATTTAAATATAGGTCAATTTAATTTTAATAATTAAATCATAATATGATTGATCAGATTATACTCTTTCCATAAATACTCCTTAATCATGTTTAAAATTGCACTTCAATTTCAAAATCCGCTAATCCCATATGGAAATACACTAATCGACATTAATTGGAGGATTTTCCCTCAAGATTGGGATCAATTTGAAGCGACCGAAATTCCGGAGCCCCCTCTATTCGCTCGATTCCGGAGGAGCCGAAAAGGGGAAAATCTTTTTTTTTTCGTCGGTTCTCTCTCTCTCTCTCTCTGTTTTGCACTGCACAGAAATTCCTCTTGGTCGAGCGTCAAAAGCCTTCTTCCTCTCTCGTGATCGAAGGCCGAACGAGCCTTCATCCGTCTATCTCCTCCTTCCAGCTGAAGTCTAAACACCCGTCTCTCCCTCCTGTTCGCCCGTCTATCGTGATTACAAGCCGAACGAACTCCCATGCCTGTCTCTCTCTCGGTTCGCTCCCAAAAGGCCCTAAGTCCTCATCCGAAAGGATTTTCTCTCCCATTCGCTCGTTTCCCTCTCTCGTCCTCCTCCCTCAGTTCAATTCGTCTATAGCCATCCCGTCGATCTCCTATTGATCGGTCCCTGTTCGAATAGTCAGTCGAACCCTGTCGCCAACCCCAATCCCGCTCGGCATCTCCCATCCCAAGTCGTGCATTCGATCTCCCAGCCCACATCCAAATACCTCCCGTTCCGCTTCAACTCGTAAGCCTCCCTCCGTTCTCCCTCTCTCGTCCGCTCTTTCTTCCGCATCCGATTCCCCTTTATGGCATCGGCTCGATCTGAAATACCAAAAGCTCTCCTCTCCTATCTGCCTCCCCTTAAGCTGAAATCCCATCAAACCATAAGCTCGTCCATACTCCTTAACCTTCCTTCCTTACAAGCGATGAAAATGAGGGGTAACTCATCATCAGATAGGTTCCCATCTGCTTCCCTCCGAATCTTCCTCATTCGGATCTCTCGTTTCGACCAGCAAATCTGCAAAGCCCCAATATCCGGGCATCCTCTTGCCGTAACCGAGAGGTAACTCTGTCATCAAGCGGGTTCCTCTTGGTTCTGACTATGGTGTCCCTTCTTCCCCCTATAGTCGACTTCTTGTGCGCTGCCGAATCACTTAGCCGAACGAGTTGGTTGCCCTTTATCTCATCCGCATCTCCTTCATATTGAGCACTGCAGCCCAACATTCCTCATCACATATGCAGTGAACCGATCCCTTCCTATCTGTACAGTGCCATCCCCCCCTTCAACCGATTCTCCAACTTCTTTCCCCTCACCTCTTGCTAGGTCACCAGAACAGTAGCTAACACATCTATTTCCTAGCTTGATCTTGCTTCCGGCATTCAATTGAACCTCTCTTATGGCTTTCACTGCCTATTATATTACTCTGGGATAAAAGAGAGATTAGAGCTGAATATTATTGCAAATCAATTGCGTTGTTATACAAATTTATTATCGTCACTGATTGTGGATGTATAAAAATGCATGAATGTATATATGGTATATGCATTTGTTTCTTTATGTAGGTTTGAAGATGACGAGATGAAAATTGGTCAAGGTATTTCAAAACACCAATCGTCACGCTTCATCGAGATGGGCAGCCAAAATTTAGATACCCTGTTGAAATACTGTTGGAATTTTGACTAAATTTTGAACTTTGAAAAAAAAAAGGAAGGATTAAGATTTATTTAAAAAGAAATCAAGCACATCAAAAATATAATAATCTAAAACGAAATTTAATTATGTTAAATTGTAAAGTTTCATAAAATAAAATAAACGTGAATTTCAAAAAAAAAAGGGAGGAGGTTTGAATGTATAGAAATTGCATATATATTTGCTTTTATGCAGGTGATTAAAGCTCATATATGCTTTTACGCAGAAAGTTCTTAATTGAGAAAATTAAAATTGGTGAAGATCAACCGTCACGCCATCGTGACGGTGTAAAATTATTACGTAGCCTACATACTAAGAATACTAACTAAATTTTTGAAATTTTATCCAAAATTCATACTTGCAAATAAAATTTAAGCTAAACAAATAGCGTTGTCTAAGCTCGTTAAAATAAATTGATATCAAATTGAATTTTGAATTATAAATGAGAATGAATTTGAAATGAATATATTTCAAATAAAGAAAGATGTATTGAATTCAAACAGATTTATGAATTTGAAATGAATTAAATATTTTGACAATAAATATAAATTTGGCACTTCAATATCTCAGTTCATTTGATTTAGAAGATGACCTGACTGAATATCCAATTAGAGCACAAAAGATCTTCTTAGAATTAGATTATAGTTTCAATTCATAATTCACTCTAAATGAATTGGAGAAAATCTAAGAATTCATAAGAGATTTTCAATGAGATCGAATGATTGCTAATAAACATAATTAATGAATTCTTGGAAAATATTTGAAGCATATCATTCGTCTTATTAAATACTCGAATTCGATTAAGGAGAAGTTGAATATAGTTTGTGATGAGTTTGAGAATTATCGATAGACATAAATGAGAGTCTATTGAACATTCAAAGACTAATCAACTTTGAATAAAATAAAACAACTAAATGTTATTCGAGGGGATCTAATATGTTATTAGAATAATTTAAAACGTCTTAATCGCCACTGAACCCGCAATACTAAAGTGCAAGCAGGCAGAATGCACTATTTGAAAATTTAAAGTAAATCGCCACCGAACCCGCAATACTCAAGTGCAAGCGGGCAGAAGGCACCATTTGAAAATTTAAAGTAAATCGTCACCAAATCTGTAATTCTTCATACTAGCAGACAGAAGGCGATACTAAATTAAATGCTACACTAATTATGGAGCTTCCTTTAATAAAAAAATAAAAGAAATTTTATTTTAATTATGATTTTCAAAATCAATGATTTTATTAATTATATGAAATTATCTAAGTTAAAAATACCTGCATGTGCTCGGACATAGAGATTTAAAGTGCAAATTTTAATGTCAAAAGATCAAGCGCTAAGTTGGGATTAAATAAAAATACAAAATTAATCTCATAATTAAAAAATAAAATAATCTGAATTATCAAATGCCCGCATGAGCCCCAACACTACGATGAATGCTTAAACTTAGTGTCTGAGGATACTGCACGGGTTGATTCCCGATTGAGTCTTAGGATCGGGTTCGGGTTAACAAAATCTAAAAAAATAAAAATAAAAATCAATAATAATATTATAAGAATTCCAACTCAATAAGACATATGAGATTTATATATATGACAAGTAGACCGATCCTTTATTATTAAATTAATGAAATAGGATCTAATAAGAAAATAAAACATACACCTCGATGATAAGCGTGTTGATTGAAAATCTCAACCGGGATATTATCATCAAAAGATAGTTGAGTTCTAAACTAATTCATCATAAAATTAAATTTTAACTAAGTAAATATCTAAATTAAATGAAATTCATTATTTAAATGCTTAAAGTAAACAATTCATCCACTCATCCATCATCATTTGTTGAAGATGACAGACAAAAAACTCTACCCCAAAGCGAAGAGTTAAGTCAAATAAATCACTATATTCAAACTCAAATAATCTCATCGTCGTAGGACGTACTATCCTCTATCTGCATGGGCCACAAGAGCTACATATGACGCGACATGACTGAGTCCTCGACGTTCCGCTAAAATGACACCATATAATATTACGGCCACGATCAGTATTTATTTGTTCCCTGACTCTTTAAGTTGAATTATAGTAGAGATAAGATAAAGTTTTGTCAAATAAGCTAATTTAATATTGTCAAACAAACACCATCCTGCCTACAAGATTACTTGGACGACATAACCCAGTTCGTGGATCCCGTGTTGAGTCAACTACCCTCTCCAAAGTGACAGCATATGATGATAACCATGTGATCTTGATCGGGCACGCCATCATTCCACCAACCATATGCTTTAAGTTAAATAATGGTGAATTTCATAAATTCTAAACCCCAAATTTTAAACTTTGACTACTATATCGCGCATTTAACGGCCTAATGATATTTTAATCGAAAGTTCTCTCACCGATTGGGGAGATAATTAACTATAGGCTGCAGGAAACCCTAACCGTGATCTAAAGTCCTCACAAAATGAGGGTGAAATCCCTAGGTAGTGTCTTATCTACTTTTTCATCTGCCTTATGAAAATTTCACCGACACTTAAATCATGCTCTCTTCATCGAGAGGTCGATGGCGAATTTTCGGAGCCCACATATTCGTGCATCATTTATGCAATATGGATGTCCAAAGTAGATATTTTGATGTTTCAGACACAATGGCATGATCAATTTCATTAATGGATGTTATTTGGACGTCGTCAGAGCCTCACAACTCCGATATGGGCGTAAACGCATCGACAGCTTTTTTTCTCAATTAGTTGACCATTGGATTGTGTAGAATGTATATTTCAATCGATTTTGATGCTCTGGATGTACGTTCGACAATCGAAAGTCATTTTGACCAGTTTCGATGATGTTCGAGATATTTTGGCTTCGAATTATGTGATATCACGTCGTAGCCCTTCGAATTCGCTATGTTTGGTCGGTTTGACTTATGTAACTTATGTAGAGGTCAACATCTATCAATAATAATCTAGATGCTATCATGACTCTACTTAGATCTAAGAAATCTCATAATAAAATCCATCGTAATCTCTTTCAATTTTCACTCAAGTATAATCAATGATTACAACAATTAATTGGATCTCTAATGTTCAGTCTTAACAATCTGATAAGTTTGACATTTGGAAACATACTCAATTATATCTTTCTTCATGTCTGACTATCAAAATATAGTTTTCAAATCTTTATACATCATTGAGTTATATATTATTATTATAAATTTATATTATAAATTTTTAATATATTTAATATATACATATAAATATATCTTAGTGAACTTAAAATTGATCTTGAAATTTATAATTATTAGAAATATTATTTATGTATTTGTCCTATTTATTTTTTGTTATATATTTATATTATTTTATTATTTAATTAGATCAATGTTTAATAATTTTAATTTTTATTAAGTCATCCAATTTAATCTCGATTCAACCCCTGTTGAACCATTAAATCTTGAATCTCTCTTTCTTTTGGTTCAATATCTGGTCCAATTTTCATAACCTTGGCTACAATCTTCTCCAAGCCACAACGGTATCTCGTGAACCAACAGAGATGAAAAAACAAGGTGATGGGAATGCAAACTAGAAAATGAATAGGAAAAAAGTGGGTTTTAGCTAATATAAATTACCTATTATTCCAATTTATCATAATCCTTAACTTCCACTAAACAAAGATCAGCTGCCATAATAATTGCTATAGTAACTGACGGAAAAAACATAGAAATTATAGAAATTTTAATTGATTTATGTTAATTATTTTATAAAAATTTAAATTTAAATATATATATATATATATACTCAAAAAAATATATAGAATTTTACAGAAATGCGTATGATGGCTTTCGGGTGTGTGAAAAAAATGAGGTATATTTTAAAATTTTTTGAAGTTATCTTTTTATCCATTGTGAGTATTACGTGCTTCAATAAGAAATCATTAATTCTCCTTATTTGGGTTATGAGAAATTTCATTTATAGGTGTACTATTGATTTTAATTAGATGATTGACTTGTGTTTACTACAATTAGATGGACAAGTTGAAAAAGATATAAATAAGAATGTTAAGATGGTTATATATAAAAATTAGGAAGAAAAGAGTGAGAAATAATTCTATTATAATATTAGATAGATAGTAGGAGCAGCCGCTTTTATGATAAGGCGATGAAAAATATTATACAATAGTCAACATAAGATACACTCTTATAAGATATCTAGGGAGGCCTAATTTGAAAGAATTGGGAAGGAAAGGGATAGACAAGATGCAGCAAGGCTAAAATTGCGCAAGAAGACTTCCACAATAGAATTAACACCTCATGTGCCATTATCATCATTATCATTAGTCTTATCCCAGTAATTAACACCTCATGCACTCAATACAAATTAATGAAGGAGGGGATTCATAAAGCCTACTCAAATACTTGGGATAAGAGTAAAGATAATGATGATAATTATGAGTTTTTGAGGTAGATAAGTGAAAATTCATGTGCAACAATAAGCTGTCTAATTTACTTTATTGGTTCTATTATTTTTCTTGGTGAATACTCCATTTAATTACTTATGTCACTTTCTTTGTTCTATTGACGAATTCTCCATTTAATTCGTGAAGTCACTATTGTACTTGAATGTTTATGATCATGCTATGATTCCATATGCATCCCATCTGGCAGCGCAATTGTGAAGCATTAATGCTTCTCCAGAAGAGTGGTTTACATAAAAAGAATCCTTCACGTGCAGTGGTGGCTACTCTATTTGGAGAAAAAGAAGATTTAGTTTTGCTGGAGGAGAACAAGATTGTTGAATGTGGTGAAACAGATGTTGATGTTTTAAAGGGGGAGGAGAGGTTCGATAAATCTCAAATAAGAGCTATTGCATTAGGTTTGAACAAGAAGCGGCCTCTCTTGGTGATACAAGGTCCTCCTGGTACTGGAAAGACGGGTCTGCTCACAAAGCTGGTTAGTCTAGCTGTTAGACAAGGTGAACGTGTACTTGTGACGTCTCCTACAAATGCAGCTGTGGATAACATGGTGGAAAGGCTCTCAAACATGGATCTAAACATTGTACGCGTTGGGAATCCTGCTCGAATATCTGCATCTGTTGCTTCAAAATCTTTAGGGCAGATAGTGAACGACAAGCTTGCAGTTTTTAGAAAGGAGTTTGAGAGGCGGAAGTCAGATCTAAGGAAGGACCTCAGACATTGCCTAAAGAATGATTCCCTTGCAGCAGGTATACGTCAGCTTCTAAAACAGCTTGGGAAGACTTTGAAAAGGAAAGAAAGAGATACCATTAAGGAAGTACTTTCAAGGTCCCAGGTTGTGCTTTCTACTAATACAGGTTCTGGTGATCCCCTTATCAGACGATTGGACAGCTTTGATCTAATTATTATAGATGAAGCAGGGCAGGCTATTGAACCATCCTGTTGGATTCCAATCTTGCAAGGAAAACGTTGCATACTAGCTGGTGATCAATACCAGCTTGCTCCAGTAGTTCTTTCTAAGAGTGCCATGGACGGTGGACTTGGCATTTCGCTAATGGAGAGAGCCTCAGCTTTGCATGATGGTGTTCTAGTGACCAAACTGACTATTCAATATCGAATGAATGAAGCAATTTGCAGTTGGGCATCAAAGGAGATGTATGGTGGAATGCTGCAGTCTTCTGCATCAGTTGCCACACATCTTCTTGCTGATTCTCCATTTGTCAAGGTCTGTTTTAAGTTTAGTACCTGCTATCTCTTTAATCAAAACATTAAAATATTAACTGAAATCTCACACTTTAATTGCTACTACATTTGTTGAAAATGTGCTAGGATTTCCAAACTGTTTTCGTGCCTCCCCTTTCTTCATTAGCATAATTTTATATTACGCTTCTGCACTGGAGCTAGGATTTCCAAACTGTTTTCGTGCCTCCCCTTTCTTCATTAGCATAATTTTATATTACGCTTCTGCACTGGAGGATAAAAAAATAGATGAGTCGCATATCTGTATGACAGTATATACATGGAATGTACGCATGTTGTAGTTTTGAAGTGGTAAACGGATAAACTTTTTTCTAGGCAGGAGAGCAGCGTACTCAAATGCTTCTAAGAGGAGTGAAACGAAAAAAAATTGAGGTAGTAAAAATTTTTGTTGATGTTGGACTTGAGCAGCTCTAAGGGCTACTGTTCACGTACCTAAAAAGAAAACTTTCTCCTACTTGGGGTTAAACTTCTTTATCATTCACTCCTAAGATCTACATCTTCCTTACACACACACACACACACACACACACATATATATATATATATAAAGAGAGAGAGAGAGAGAGAGAGAGAGAGAGAGAGAGAGAGAGAGATTTGATATGGGATGGCCCTCTATGGTGACAGAGATTTGTTTCCATGCTTTGTTTAGGTATTTAGTTGTGTTTATTTTTAGCATGCAACTTGTGTTTCCAAGATCTTCATTGGGATGTAGACCCAACTTTGGTCTTACAAAATCTGCCCACTTATAGAGTCATACAGAGGTGTGCTTCAAACAATGACGCTGTCGATGACTTCTGTAGCATGCAGTGTGCATGTCCATTTGTGTATGATGGAAGCTTGGTTGACTTTGTATGGAGGCACCATGTGTCCTTACGCAACGCCTTTCCCATCTAAGTATGGGTGTTGGTGCTCTTGATCTCTGTTATAGTAGGCCTAGCATTCAAAGTTTTGTAGGGAGTTCATCAAGTTGTGGTGCCTAGTAGTTAGTGGGGTGTCTTACTGTCTTCGGTCTGCCTAGTAGAATTCCTAGAGTTTGCTTGTGAGTACACTTGCTTGGATTATCCCCTGAGACCGTTTGGACTTTTAATCAGCTACAAGATTGGTATTAGCTGATTTTGTACATTAATCTTGTGTCATGTAGAGCCTCTTTGGTCTATTTTATGACTAATGTCCCTGTGTAACTTTTCAAATATTTCATGCCCAATTGAATTCTCAATCCAACCAATCACACGGATGACATGTCTGCTATAAGTTTGTCGTGAAGTAGCTAAGAGCTAAATCCTATCTTGTTGTTGGGTTGCAAGTAGTTGCCCATTTGTCTGACCAACGATGTTCATGTACCAATGCCAAATTATTGTACTAGCCAGGAGAGTACTTTGTAATGAGTCAATTTTTTTGGCAAGTGTGAGAATTTCATCGAGATCTTATTCTTAGGTTGCCACATAAACGGCTTTCATTTTTTTGAAGGAACCCCATTTTTACCATTAAGTTCTTTGTTTTAGCTCACAGCCTTCTATAGTCTTCGAACATCACGCCATTCATTTTCATTTATAGCATGAAAATTACATGTATATTGAGTTCCATAACTTCTCATAATTGATCTATCTATCAACATATTTTAAAAGGACAATTAGATGTCAAATAGAAGTTGAACAAAAAAAATTCACTATATTGCTACATTTTGTCAATTAAACAATTGAAATTAGGGTTCTAAATGAATTGAGTTGAGCTAAGTACTATGATGTTCATGCTTTTCATTTATTTCCTTATCGAGCTTAAACATGTTTTCAATTATGATCTCTATTCAACTTAAAATTAACTTAAATGTTCTCGTATGAAATATACAAGCATGCAATATATGTATATATATATATATAAAAACTTAGAATAGTGTCAAAACATCATAATTATACTATTGCATTCAAAAGCATGCCTGTCGACTCTATTAACTTAATAATAGGATCGACCATTGTATACGATAAAGATTAACTTTATGTTTTGAAGATATTATAATACATCAGATTTTTAAGTTTTGTTAACCAACATTGGGAGAGTAGATGCATTTGCTTTAGAAGTAAGAGGTAGATCTAAAAAAGACTTGATTAAGATGCATTAAAATGACCATAGTATACTTGAATTAAATGAGAATTTGACACATAATAGACAATGACGAAGGATTCATAACCCACTAGTGGGATTAAGGCTTATTGTTATTGTTGTTGTTAACTTGAACCCCCCCTAAGACCCAACCGAATCAACCCCGCAAGATCCTTCATAAGTTAGCAAGATTCATTGGGGTCACGCAGTGTATTTGATTCACCATTAATTTAAACTTAAGGGATTTGTATAATATTACTTATTTTAACTGAATTTCATTATAAGTTTAAATTTTTAGATAAAATTTTGACAAGATTTCTAGCTCCCACGTCGTCTATACAATGGGACTAGGTTTACAGCCATGCCAAGATAGTATGGTGTGTAAACACCACGATAACATCCTGTCAGTCAAGACATGTATGAGTCTCTAAGTCTCAGATGAAGCATATTTTCTCGCTAAGAAAAATATGTACTTTACATACTTGTAATGTCGGTAAAACATTAATTTTTAGTTGATTTTTTATTAATTTTTCATGCCTACTATCGGTGTAAGTTTGACATTTAAAGATCCCGGGCGGCTACTTTGAGTATGGTATATCACGCGAAAGACGTGTATGGGTGATATAAGCTGCCTTAAATCCTCTTACGCCAAAGATGACGGCTCTAAAGTACATTAAACAGATTTTTTTCACGCCAAAGGGCATGTCCGTACTTATATAAATATTAGTTTAAACAATAATTTTATATTATGCATGATTTATGTTAAAGCGGTGTCCCCCATCGGTAGTTTAAGATTTGCAAAGATTCGCATCGTCTGATAGGGCTACTTCGTATAGCCATCACGCCAAGAAGCGTGTATGAGTGGTATAAACGAGTGAATCTTCCCACTATGCCAAGAAAGGCATTAACTCTGCACTGCCGGAACAGATTTTCCGCCACGCCAAGAAAGGCGCACGGTACTTACTAATTACGGGCCGGGCGAGCACGGTGGGGCACGCGAGATCTTTGTCGAAATCTTTGTCAAAACTTACACCGATAAGAGATAAACAAATTAATAAAAATCAATTAAAAGTTAAAATTGATGTTTTAAACTGACATTGCAAGTATGTAAATACCCGTACACGCTTTTCTTAGCATGACGGGAAATATATGCTATACGTACTGAGACTTCATTCGTATTTTACTGAACGACGTGTCTCACCACCCATACATACCTTTGGCGGTAGGAAATCCCCATCTATATACAGATCACAAAATGTCAAAAATTTTATCTAAAAATTTAAGAATCATGAGCTAAAAATTCAGACCTCTTTGATGAAAAGAGTGTTTAAGTCTGTGTAATTTTCGGCAAATGGAATAGTAATAAGACATTACCTGAGATTTATCATTTTGATGACTTTAGATCTTCCAAGTTTTCTATAGAATCACCTATAGTTAATACCCCTCTCAATGATGTTGAGAGAACTTTCGAAGCTAGTCTTGTTACTTAATGCAAGCTTATAAGAAGAAGAAAATTTTGAAATTTAGATTTAAATTTATTATATTTAACTTAAATGGATGGTTGGGAACGATGACGCCTCATCCAACGTCCGCCATCCCGCCGGTTGTCCCAAGATACTTAGTCGGAAGAGGTCGACCCAACTGATCAAAGATCCTGTCGTTTGGTCAGTCGCCCGGAATCTTAGACTTGGAGTTTGTCTTAGGGGATAAATAAGTCAACCTTAACATATGACTTTTCCTAATCAAAATACATTATATAGTTCACTCAAAGAGCAAAATCGTTACAACATACGGGTAGATTAAAGTGGTGTCATATCATGAACCAGATCAAAGCGCTCCGGTAATCATTTATGTGGTGTCATTTAGGTAAAATCACGGATAAAAGACACGCACCACGCCCTACGCATAAGATTATTTGATAAAATTATTTTGTATTTGATTTCATGCTTTTCAAAAGTTTTCTTTTTATTCTCGACAAAGGTTACGATGGGTGGATGGATTTTACTTTAAATTTAAATAATTAATTTCATTTAATTTATATATTTTTTGTTTGAACATTTGATCATTTAATAATGATTTGACATTAGAATTTAAATATTTTATTATTATAATTATTATGAAATCCTCCTGAAAATATTCATAATACGCCATCATGGTTCATTGTTTCTAGAACTGACTATTAATTTAATAATAGAGATACTCATATGATAATAAATTTCGATGAAAAAGATATTATAATAACATCATTAGATTTTTTGATTTTGCTAACCCAACCCCTAAGACTCAATGGAATCAACCCCGAACATCCTCGACACTAAGTTTAAGATTCACGATATGCATGCGTGTCTTGATTTAGCATTAATTTAAACTTAAGCAATTTGTATAATATTACTTGTTTTAATCGAATTTTATGCAGTATAAATTTTAGATAAAATTTTGACAAAGATTTCGACCTCTTGTCGTCACATATGCTATAACTGACCTGCCCCACCACGCCAAGAAACAGTAGTGTATGATGACGGGTGAAGCGTATCCCACCATGTCGAAAGACATGTATGGGTCTCTCAAGATTGTATGAAGACATATTTTCCTCATACTTTTAAATACTTGCATGTCGGTTAAAACATCATTTTATCTTTTAGTTGATTTTTATTAATTTGTTTATGCATCGTATAAGTGACAGATTTCAAGAAGATCCAGTGCCCCTCGACACTGCGCTCACTTGTGTTAACTATAAGCCCCGCACGTCTTTCTTGGCGTAGGGAAATCATATTTGTTTGCATGTATAAGTACTGCATACGCCTTTTCTTGGCAGAACTGCTTCGCATGCATCTTAAAGCCTCATACACGATTTCTTGGTATGAATGGTAATTCATTTATGATTTATACTACTCATACACGCCTTTCTTGGCGTTGTTGAGACCAAGAAATTCTAGCCGGTAGATGTCACGAAACGCCAAACTTGCGACAGGACCTACACAACTTGACATAAAGTTATGCTATAATATAAAATTGTTGTTTAAACTAATATTTGCAAGTGTATAAGTACCCGTACACGACTTTCTTGGTATGACGAGAAAATCTATTTCAGGTACTTTAACCCCATATTTTCTTGAGGGCGATTAATGCCAATGTATGAATAGCTCTCAAATGATCCTACACTTATTACGAGGATTCTAAAAATTCTTTGGATAACCCAAATGATCATGATATCAACCCATTTGATCATATAAATAAGAACTTATGTCAAATTTTTTAATGTCCAATTAATCTAGGGATCTTAGTGAGTCGCCATCATGGGGTTATTTACAAGGCAAGATCATAAGACATGCTATTTGGTAGATTCCAACATCCTAGTTATAGTCCCACATATGGGATTATCAAAAGTCAATACTTTAACCCTTGACCTTCCCAGCAATTCACAAATAAAGTGATAATTCTGAAACTTCAATTCATATTAATTACAAGTATCAAACACAAGCCAAATACCTTAAAGACATATAATGGGCCTTGTTATTTATGTAACCCCTAACTCCATTAATCAATTTGTCGTAAAGCCAAAACATAGGCCTTCATAAAGATGTTAAGACCCAACCTTAAGCTGTTTTTGCAACAAAGATACTAAGTTAAGCCAATCATGTGCCTACAAATAGATGTAAACTTCATCCTAATTAATAGACTCAAAATAATGCTAACAACCCCCCTCAAACCAATTTAGTAAAATGGGTCATCTTATCTAGAAGTAAAAGATCATAAGACTCATTATTAGGTTTTTTTCTTATCTTTGAGGTTGTAAGTCTCACAGGCCCCCGATCTGTCTTGCATCAGGTAGGCGGAGCTTATAGACGTTTAGAATCCGGAGCTCAGTTTGATCTCAGATCCATTATCCCCCGTAGTGTGGGGAGCATATCCTCCAGGAGAGGGCCCGAGAGGCCCATACAGCTCACACTATTAGTAGGACATGACCTCCTAGAACTCTACCCACCCTAAAGGTTTCACCTTATCTTATAGGGTAGTCAGTATATTATCGCATATTTCATATATCTCACTAGAATACAAAACATGAGTTATGTACTACGTCACTCTAATGTCAAATATGCGATAATAACAAGAAAAGAGATCTAGGGAAAGACAAAAAAACTCATTATTCCGAGGTATCCGATCAAACAATACAGTTGAAGCTTAATCCAGATGGAAAGACTATCAATCGATATTGAGTTATCGTTCATCCTAAAAGGATATATGATTAACATTCCGATGGATGTAAGCCCAAACTCAAATTAAACTCAGATAGTCTCCTATGCTAGCAAGCTTAACAATCAAATCCCATATGTCATAGATTTGCTTATTTGAGTCAAACTAAATCTAGTGTGTAATTGATAGCCATGTCATGCCTTTAAGACCATATTATTGACTACAAATAGTAGCTCTAAAACACAAATAACAATATTGTATGTTACTTAACTATTCAACAAAATTGATGCAACAAGCCCTGCTAATAAATGAGTCAATCTTTACGCTCAAAAGCACTCCTTTGATGCATACATGCACTTCCTCCACCTTAGTTTGCTTGAACTACTTGAGAGAATGCAACTTATGATTTTTAATAAGCTTCCTGAATATTATAACCTTGATATTGGTTGATTAGATTCATGGTGACAAAATCATGAGATTTTGATTGGGCTTACCTCTGTCTCAAGCATTCCCTATTCAATTTAATTCACATATAAAAGTACTAAATCAGCCCAAGTAATCACCTTAATCAAGAGTGAAATCTATGAGTAAGTAGAGTAATTAATTATGTGAGCTTGTGTCCAAGTCGTGATCTCAGATTTAAATACACCTTGTTTCAATGTTAGAAGAAATCTAGTTAAAACAAATAAAATCTACCTCAAGAGAAGCTATGATCGAGTACACCAATGAAGATTAGGGTAAATTATAAATATACCTATTACTAATAGCAGGTGTATTCATTATTTTTTTATTAAAATTGACAGTTCACTCAACACTTAAATATTTTATGAATGTAAAACTAGATTTTTAATATATCTGTTTAGCTATGTACTTAATATTTTCATTATCAAATATTAACTATAAAATAAAAGTAGATTTTTTTTTAACCTATATATCTAGTATTTTTTTAAATATTTTAATTATCACCTGTTGATAAGAATAAATTTTGGTTTTAAAAGTTATTCATTTAATTATTTGCTCAATATTTCCATTTTAGTTATACTTTGAATGATATAAATAATTTTGAAGTACATCTAATATAGGAAAATTGACATCATAATGTATAGAAGAAGCTATCAAAAGATAATTAAATATTATTAAATAAGTATTTTATCAAGCTCTTAACAAACTATTTGTTAAACAACAACAGGGTGTATTCATGAATGTCAATAAACAAGTGAGTCAATATTTAAACTCGTTTATTTCTATGCCAAATTTTTAAAAAATAAATTGTCAAGTTTGTTAACCGTCTAAATAAGTGAATTTAACAAGCTTTCCATGAATGGCTATAGAGGTCTTCATCAAATATTTTATTTCGCTCATAACCTTAATTGAATCTATTTACATATCATGAACAACCTATCTACCAATTTCTAGGTTGTATAAACAACTCTATAATGTCAAAAGGTGTTTCATGCTATGAGGTAAAATGCATGATTGAGCCTGGTGGAAGAGAGCATGGATGTGCATCCATATTAGCCTTGGAATTCTTACTGAGATGACTCGCTGAACTGTGCTGATTAGGCAGCGGAAATATGACGGCTTCAGCTTGAAGGATGGCCTTAAGTTTAACTAGTCTAACTCGAGCTCATGCCCCTAGATTCAGTTTGGCAATTACTAAGGTGCGTGTCCATGGGAGGGCATTGTATGGCTACAAAATACTTATTTATGTGGATTTTAACATCTTATATTCAACTCGTGGAGTCATCTTACTCTCTGTATTGTTGAATTTGAGGGATGGAAATTTATTTCACCCTTTTATTCCATTAGAACGTCTAGACCACATAATTAGGTCTTTGCATTCATATTCTCTTTTCATGTATCTGAATAGAACATTTGATAGAAACTCAGAGCATGCATTGGCTCATGTGTTACCTGCTTAATTTCTCAATTCTGGCATAATTTTCTATGTTTTAATGCTGTTGTTCATAATTGCAAATTAATTTGAGATATAATTTGTCGAATTAAACTCTCTACAATTGAACATTAACATTGGTGTTGATTAGGTGACGTGGGTAACACAGTGTCCTCTGCTCTTACTTGATACACGAATGCCTTATGGCAGTTTATACGCTGGATGTGAGGAACATTTGGACCTGGCAGGCACAGGCTCTTTCTATAATGAAGGTGAAGCAGATATAGTCCTGCAGCATGTCTTCAATCTACTATATTCTGGTAGGCATTCCCGAAACATTACAAGGGTTTTTTCAGAAAATTTGTAGATGATCCATCAAGTTTCCCTTTCACCTTGTTCTTCAACCCTAAATTATTACATTAGATTCACCTATATCTCTGCAATGTTCTGCAATGTTCTAATCTTTTCTCGTTGAATGTTTTAAAAACCTCAATTGATACACTAGTGAAATCAATACAGGGGAACTTATCTGTGTTTTGATCAGTTCAAGGCTTTTTTCTCTCTCTCTCTCTCTCTATGAATGTTGTATTAATACGATACACTTGGTCGTTTGATTATATTATGATTAGCTTTTTTGAAAGCAGGAGTCTCCCCAAATGCCATTGCTGTTCAATCTCCATATATTGCTCAAGTAAAACTTCTGAGGGATAGATTCGATACATTTCCAGGAGCCTCTGGTGTTGAAGTTGCAACAATTGACAGCTTTCAAGGACGGGAGGCTGATGCTGTTATTATATCCATGGTGCTCTATCACATTGCCTCACTTGAAATAAAAGTTTATATATATATTTCCTGCTGCATTTTGTGCGCATTAATATGCTATGCTTAGTGTTTTTATTACTGGCAGGTGAGGTCAAATAGTCTAGGGGCGGTTGGATTCCTCGGTGATAGTAGGAGAATGAATGTAGCGATAACAAGAGCACGCAAACATGTGGCAGTTGTGTGTGATAGTTCAACCATATGCCACAACACTTATTTAGCCAGGCTTCTGCGTCATATTCGACGTAACGGCCGCGTAAAGCATGCTGAGCCTCGATCTTTTGATGGTTTTGGAATCAGCTCCAATCCCATGTTGCCTTCCATTGGTTAAAACTCTCTGGTTTATGCATTTTTATCGGTCATGTAAATGCCTCCTCCTATTCTACGTTTATTATTATTTTATGTAAGAATGATTATTTAATGCGCCTGCAACGAAGTTCAGGCCAGGCCAGGCGACCCACCCATGCTTGTTGTAATGTTGTAATGTGGAAATATGTAGGAATTTGCTAACCTTGCTGCTGGGTTAGGTCCGAAGAATTGTCCGTTCCATTGTTTGACATTGTCGTAAGCTCACCCATCCATTCTTGTCGCCCTCGCCCCTTCCCATCATCATCGTCATTTCTACATAGAGGATCCAAGAGATCTATTGAATTTCACTGCATAAATTTCACATTCAACCAAATAATTTCCAAATATTACAATCCTGCAGTATACTCGATATTAAATAATGCCAAATATATCGCAGCCTTAATTTGAACTCTAGCCACCGTCTCTTTAGCAAAAAATTATCTCAAAGGCACTTTTAATCAAATATGAACTAGCTGCTGATCACATTTGGATAGAATTTTCCATGCTGAGCTGGGGCCCGCTGGTGCTGCGTGAAATCAACATTACAAACCAAAAAAAAAAAAAGACTTTTGAGTGTGTTTTTTCAGTCACAGTTACAGCCACAGTAGTATAGATGATTTTTTTAAAAAAAAAAAAGTTATTAAATGTTGAATACTGATGAATGTTCTTTTCTCTACATTAAAATCAAGAAATTTACATATCAACCACAGGAAATTATAAGCATTCAAGATTCATGTGGTTCGCTCAAAGATCTGGTTAATGCAATGGATGAACTTGAGAAGCCAATCCCTCGTGTTACAAGAGGCAGCCTATCGTGAAGAGCATCAGAAACAAATTTCACATAAGATGTTCCACCAGCTACCTGACTCTCTTTGTATCGAGCCCATGTCACTAAGTATAAACCAGAGATGATTAAAAGTCCTCCAACAATGCTGCAACCACATAAACCCAAATGAGATAATAAGTCCATCATAGCCCATGTCAAAGCACATCCTGCACTATTTTAAAAGCCTGAAGACTTATTCAAGGTACAACAAACACACAAAACCTAGCTTGTATCTGCTTATTACAATATATGTCGGTCCCCAATTTCTCGTACTCCTGTATTTGGAATACTATTAAAGAATTCAGCACTAGTACTAAGTTATGTTAACAAAGAAAACACATTAAACTCTAGTACTAAGAGATACTACTGCATGCAAGGAGTACCTGCTACAGTTATAATCAAATAGATAGGCCATTGAACTACTACTATTAAAGTATACTAGCACATACAGAATTTCTGCTGAAGGAATACATGACGTTCAAAACAAGCACTGTAATAAGAAATAGGATCAAAATCTCTCTCACAACTA
This sequence comes from Cymbidium sinense, assembly GCA_021442155.1. Classification (NCBI taxonomy): domain Eukaryota; kingdom Viridiplantae; phylum Streptophyta; class Magnoliopsida; order Asparagales; family Orchidaceae; genus Cymbidium; species Cymbidium sinense. The sequence continues at coordinate 80,896,768 of CM038217.1, read as the reverse complement.
ATACCAAAATCAATTTTTTTTTAACTAACGAATGCAATTATTTAAGCATGTCATCAACAAATTGTTGGGAAAAAACATAGGTTTGGGTTTTATTTGGATTTCAATATTTGAGTGAGAATTTAAAAAATTGAAAGCGGTAGGGTGTTAATTTTCTAAATAGTCAACATTTAAGTGTTTTATATGAAATTGTCCTAGAATAGGCTTAAACATTTTACCATTCCTTGCCTCTTTTTTATTGGCTTGACCAAAGAAATTTTCCTGCGCGTGGCTTGCAGAAAAATCTCTCCAAGAGGTGCGCAAAACTTGTGACATCTCGTTTTAAATGAAAAATTACGGCCACCGTATGAAGAAACCTAGACAATTAAAGGTTTTATGAAAAGTATCATACATAAAAAAAATTTTAAAAAAAACAAGCTTTTTTTAAAATAAAACCAAGAGAAATAATTACTTTTGTCAATGAGGGAAATACAGAAATATATGCGAAGAAAACACCAGAGAAAATATCTAAATAGTGTTTCACTTGAATAAGGTAAGCAAGGAAAGATCTCTGAACCATTATAGATTCATAAATAGAGTAGTAGGTAAACGAGGAGCACCTTCCAGTGTAAATGGGACTGCCAAGAAATAGTGTCGACAACAATGCCGAGACAGCTGGTTGAAGAGGATTGTACAGAGCCACCAGGGCAGGCCCAATAATCTTGTTGGACCATGTCAACAGCCAGTAATTCAGAGCAGATGCAATAATGCCCTAAAATGTCAGTTGATAGTAGCACAGTCAGTTTCATGGTGCAATGATGGATCAAAATTAATCCAATAAACCAAAAGAATAAACATGGATGTCGCCTTTCTCGACTCCATTGGGTACAAGGAAACTTTATCGCTGCCTTAACACCCCCATATCTAGGTCCCATTTGGAAATCATCTAGGAAAAATGAAATTTTCAAGAGCGTAACAGCTTGCAACCATGATGATTCCAATTTCTAGAACAAAAAATAAGATTTAAATAAAGACCAAAGAGCATTAGCTCAAGAGATGCTCCTGGGTTTTCAAGGTAAAGGTCACAGGTTTAAGCTCAGCATAAGACCCCTTAACTCCCCATGTGGAATTCAATCTGTAACTCACTTTGTACCCTCTTTATTTGTAACTGATTTTGTGATAACTTATTTGTAATTGACCTCCAGTTCTACGTTCAATTAATAAAATATTTGAGATAGAACTCTACCCTAAAAAATACAAGTTACATAGATTTCAAATAATAGTTTGAGAGAAAATAATTAAAATGATCCCCCAATCACCTACAAACAGAAATCATCAATTTAATCATCCAATATTTTAACAACTAATTTTTTATTAATTTTATTTTCGTGTGCATAGTAACTACAATCACATTTAGTAGATTTGGTTTAGAATTATATAGATTTTGGAGTGAGCTATTTTTTATAATACATAATTCTATTTATTTGGTTATTTAATTTCATTGTAATGAAATACATTGAATTTTTTTTTTGTTCCAGAGTGTTAAACTTGTAAAACTATTATATTGGTTTTATTGAATTTTTTATAGAAAGAATAATAAATTATTTTCATTATTTTCAATAGTTTAATCATTTTCATCATATAATAAATGAAGTCAAAAAAAGTGTAAAAAAATACATGGGATGTATAATAAAAAACTAGAAGAGCATGTAAAACCCATAGTTACTTAAAAAATCAAGAAGAAAATATGCACTCCAAAAATACCTCCATTTTTAACACCTACATTCCTAAATTTTCATTAGTTTAAATGAAGGGATTGATTCAATCCCTTTTTAAATAGTTGGGGACTAAATTAATCCTTTTAGATAGTTTAAGATAATTTTGGTCATTCATAAATAATTGGAAGACCGTGTTGATCTTTTTCTCAATATTTTGAATTCCAAGAAAAGCAAATTTCAAAAATAATCCTCATGCTACTCCAACACCAAAAGCCAAATAACAGAAAAATGCAAGAGAAGCGAAAATTAGAGAAACAATTCAATAAAATATCCAAGGATGCATAATTAATTTTTTGGATAAAAGCTACAATAATTAAAAGTTTAAAGAACAAGAACTTAAAATAGATAAATAAGAAACTAATGTAAACCAGCATTATTACGAAAAAAAATGAGAGGTTAAGCTCCTGCATAATGGCCTGAAGCTAAATCATGGAAAACACTATTTTTGGGTAAAATTGCATACATCAACTCCTCCCTGAATCATACATTGGTGAGAGCATGGACTAGATATGACCTCTTTAGTGGTACTGTATAGTTGTATATATAATAAAGTACCTACTTAGTCAAGAACCATTCCTTAGCTCAATCATTCACACCTTTAAGAATGACACTTCATTTCAAATATGTATAGATTAAAATCCCATCCAAAAACAAATCCTTCCTAATCTTCTTAAGTCCGAATAAAATCCACTACACTATTGATAATCACACACAAGGACAAATCACATACAAATACAGAGACATACACATAAGCCAAACATGCATAGACTTGATTTGAAAAGGGATGAATGAAAAGTAAAAGATATGCATGAAATTCGATCCTTTTGGGTGTTAAAACGAAGTAAAACTTGTGTATAGTAAACATTTATTGCATTTCGAGTACCTCAAATTCCAATCATCTAGCAAAGTAGACATAACCAATCTGTACACATCTACTTTGTAGCAAATCAACCCCATTTATTTCTGAATTTGGATAAGCAAAAGAAGTGATCTCATTCTTTCTCAATATCTTTTGTGGTGACTCTCAATTGAACTAGGGTGCCATGAAAATGCTTACCTCAACATCAAGATGCTCAAATCCTCCCTTGGTTCTCTCCCCCTCACGATCTCTTCTTTCTTTCCTTCTTTTGTTGTCCGGTTGGCCTCATGGATGTTCAGAAAGCTAAAAGATATAAAAATTTTCACCCCACCTCATTCATTTGGAATCCTGCTTTGGCCTAACGCTTTGATTTCATAGAGGTAATCTTACCATTGAAGTTTGCTCTAAATATATAAAATACATTGTAATTTTAATCTTAGAAAATACTTTAAATACATGGTAAATAACCTTAGGAACCAAACGATAAATGAATGAATCTAGTGAAATTGATTTCAAAGCTCAACTCCAATCACTTGCACACATGCACATGAATATTAAACAAACTACCCTTAACACATGCTGTATATAAGTTTAATAACCAAGTGTAATAACATACAAAAAGCAAGTTAATAATTAAGATATTCAAACATAAAGATTTCAATATAAACAAAGTAATTTTGATCCAAAAAAACTAAGGTATTTCTTGATCAGGGTCTTTGAAGTCTCCTTTAGCATCTACTCACAAACGGGTGATGGTACATTCTCAGTTTTCATCTTCTCTTATCCCTCACCGTGCTGCTCAACTTTTTTCAACTCTAGTGTTGCACTCTACACTTCATTAGATTTCTTTACATATACCATCGTTTAAAATTATGTCCAAGCTTCCAATACGGTTGTTGATTCTGCAACATTAAAGTCATCATGTGCAATTATCTTCTTGAATGTAGTAAGAAGTTCCGTAGATTTCCTCCTTGGAGACATACTTTTTCAGTAATAAGCCAACCTTGATCATCAATGCTTCGTTCTCTAGAAATGACTGAAGATTAGAGAAAAAAATAAGATGCACTTCATTTTGAATCTTATCACAAACTATAGGATTCAAAATATGGGAAAAAATGTGACTTGCTTGGTCTTCCACGTCCTAGATGTCTTATGGGGTCGGCCTTGAGAAAATCTTCCACTATAAGCCTGATCCAGCTTTCTTTTAGTTATCCATCAAAAACCAACCGTCGGACAATAATCTTCATCATTATCCACCTGATATAACTAAACAGCCAATCGAATGCTAATGTGCAAATAATCATACATCAACTAACACGTACCACACACCTTATGTGAATGGTTGCCACTTATCAATGCATTCACGGATTGATTGGCACCTGCCAATGCATTTTTTGCTAAGAACTTCTGCCCTTCTCAAACTGCCTCACGACCACCAATCATTTCTCAGCCAGATGCACGTCTGATCAATCACAGACTATGTAAGGCATCAACATTATTCAAGGGTTCCTTCTACCACTAAAAGACTGATACTACATCATCTTGTTACTATTAATTTCCTTTGAATCCTCCATGATCCACTCAATTCCTATAAATCCTCATAAATCCTAATACTCCAACCTCTGTTCGTGTAAGATCCTATTAATTGAAAGATTCATATCATAATTTTTGGATAAGTTTTACTCCTATAAATACTCTTACATCCTAATAGTCCAACCTCTCTTGTGTAAGATCCAAATGTAAATCATTATTTTTTATTTCATTTTGTATAGAACAATTCACTTATAAATTAAACTAAAATGGAATTCCTCTCTCATCGCTATCATGGATGCAGGTTTCTTGAGTAAATCACAAAAAATCTTGATATTTATCTGTGATTGCTTTGATATTTGCTCATCCATTTTCCCCTTAGCTAGAAATACTTCATTTGATAATCTTTTATCTCTAAGCTTTAGAAATGTCATGGTCCACACAACCTCTCTCAAATAAATCGGTTCCTATCCCATTAAAATGATTGGTCATTTAATTAGCCAACCCCATTAAATGACGAATCTACTAGGGGGTCAATAGACTCCATTAGGATGGTGAAAATCTTTCTCCTATGCATTGTAAAGTGTAATAAATGATTAATGATTCATTTTTTATTATGTAAATAAAAATGGTATGAATTCTTGCATATATTATAACATTTGAATGAACTACTACTATTTTTTACATGAGTTGTTATGAGCTTGATAGAAGTCCCAGTAGAATGATTGTCATCTCCTATATTCTTTACCAAATAAATTTAACTACTCTGGTGCACTAGTTATAATTGTAATGATATAATAAGCATTATCAATCATGACACCTTCTTGATTATATTTTATGCCGTGCATTTTTATTATTTCTGCCTTGATCAATAAAATTTTTCAATTGAGTTTGCTTCGAAAAATTATTCATTGTTTTTTCGTTTAATACAATCAACCTGACTAATTGGCAAACTATCATCACAAAAACATATTCATAAACTATAGATATTCTTTCTTCAATAATAGTTTTTTGTTTAAATTGTCAGTGTGCAATGTTCTTCAATATAATTTCATTTTAGATATCATATGATTACAAATTTAAGTTTATCTGGTTATATATAAGAATGCATTTTTTAATATAAAACCTCTTCACTTGTTCTTAACTCTTAGGACTAAAGTCCTATCATGTCAAGTGCTATCAGGGTGTATCACCTATAGAACCCATGATGTGATAAGATAGTCGAAGAGAGAGAGACTTGTATAAGAGCTCACCAAAAAGCAACAATGCACAAAAACATAGCTCAAGAAATTCGATGAGAACTTAGAAGTTATGATAAATATTTGGTGGCTTCTGGACATTTTATGGAGTTTCTCTCCTAGAAATTTAAGTATGGTTATTTATAGCTGAATAGAGGTATGGGCATGAAATCGAGAAAGTTCTAGCCATGATAAGATGAAAGCACGGGAGAAGGGATATGACTAGAAGAGTCAACATCATGGCCTATCATAGTAGTGATAGAGGCGTGGTAGTTGGGTTGCAACTATTTAGGTACGATATAAGATTCATGATGGTGAAAGCAAACATCAAAAATATCAAAACATCTTTTGATTTAATAAATATTGTTTCATCAAAGACTCCAAAATTAAGTAGGCTCATTGCCAAGGTACTCAGCTCTGAAATAAATTTGAGAAAAAGTACCTAATAGAGAAAGCTAACACTTGAACTTATAGAGACCGTTTATAAAATCTTATATGTTTGATGAATGATTTTGGTAATGTGCTATTGATGAGAACATCAATTATTGAAGAGGGGAGATTGTAAGATCCCATAAGTATGGTGAAACAAAATTATTAAATATTGAAGCACAATGAGGGTGAGAATTCAAACAATGATATGTTGCATGCTTTTCTATGAGAGAGAAGCACACATTGAATGTGTTGAAGCTAAACCGTTAAGCTGATTTAATTTGATCTATTAAGTTCTATTTAATTTTTTTTGATTTTAGAATTAGTTAAAATGATTTTCAATTTCAAAAAAAAAAAATTAACGGAAATTTAGAGAAAAAAAACATCACAACTTAGCAAATAAGTTGGGCGGCCAAATCACACATTTTGGGTTAATTAAAATGTTTTAAATGTAAAAATGGACTAAAAAAGGGTTTAGCTTCTATTTAGGTACCTTATTTTTATTTTTTTCTATAGATGTATCACATTAAATAACTTGAATATTTGATAGTTGTAGGTAATCTTGCATGCAATTCATTTGCAATTGGGCAAGTTCATCAAAGAATCTGTTAATCATGCGAAAGAATATTCCTACCCATGTCCAACTAGTGCATATGAAATGTTCAAATTAGAAAAGTGTGTATATGTATGCGTGAAATTAGAAAATAAATGAAAGAAATATTCGAATAAGCATGCCAAGCGTTCACGGAAGCACAAAGTGCTAGCAAAGTTGTACGAAGCTTTCTCTTAAGGAAAGTGGTGTCAGTGAAAAATTAGAGCAAAAGAAATCATCTCCTCGATAGAAAAAGAGTCGGAGGAGATTTTGAAATTTGCCTCTGCATGGACACAGAAGCTTTGTACAAGAGTATGAGCTCTTCATAGCTACAGGCTTAAAGTGCTATTGTAACTTGTTGCAGTACCATTTTATATATTTAAAAAGACAAGAGTTAACCCATGACTATTGGTAAAAATGAGAACAAGAAGTTAATATCATGTTCCTAAATCAAGAAGAGCTACAATAAAAATAAGAATATCAAGTAAAAAAAATTACAAACCAAATAAATATTGACAACTCACCGCATAAAGAACTGCAATAATTTCAGACTCTGTCAACATCCATTCTGTATAATCAGTTGTTGTGAATATTCCTGATAACAACATCAAGGATGCACCAAAGAAATAAGAGTATGCTGTCACAGACAAGCTGGCAGGAAACTTTGCCAAAACTGGAGCCTGAAAGAATTATAGAAAGAATAAATAATAAAATCAAGAAATTTCAAAGTAAGAAGTAGATGAGAGGTAATAAATATTTTTAATATTATGATTGCTCTTTAGAGGTTGGGTATTGGTCTTTTGGAAAATTATGTGAATTGGAATATAAAATAAATACATTAGCCAACCAAAGAGATAGATAAAAGATGAAAGATGTATGTATAAGTTAGTCAACCAAAGAGATAGGTAAAGACAGAGTTCAAGTGAGGTGTATTAAAGATGAAAATAATAAAATATTTTTTTTAGAAAAGAATATTGAAAATAGATGGATGGGGTATTTTGATAAACTTTTCAATGAAATATCTGAAAATACGATTGATTTTAGCAACCTTAATACCCTAAACAAAAATAGAGAATTTTATTTTTATCGTAGTATTAGTAAATTTGAAGTTAGTAAAGCTTTAAAGAAAATGAAATGCGGAAAAGCAGTAGAACCGGATAATATTCCAATAGAAGTGTGGAAATATTTAGGAGATCAAGGAATTTATTAGCTTACAAATCTTTTAATGTCATTTTAAAGACCAAAAGATGTCGATGAGTGAGAAAGAGTTGATTCATATTTTAAGAATTACGCATGAGCAAATTATAGAGAATTAAGTTAATGTGACATACATTAAAATTATGGAGAGTAATTGAGCATTACGTGATACGTAAGTTTGGTTTCATGCCGATAGATCTATTATGGATGTTATACATTTGTTAAGGGTTTGATGGAGAAGCATAGAAAGTAAGGAGGATCTACACGATATTTATTGATTTAAGAAAGCTTATGATAAAGTTTCAAGAGATGTTCTTTGGAGAGTTCTAGAAACGAAAGGAGTTAATATTATATATCAAGTCATTAAGAATATGTATACTCATCATTGTGTCCAATGTGGGATCAAAATTCACCCACATCTTTCGATAAAAAAAGAAAGAAAAGTTGTTGATAATTTCGTAAGAAAATAGATAAAGACACTACCTGAGATTTCGTCATTTGGTGAGAACTTTTATACCTGGATTCGCCTATGCTGCAGCTATAGTTAATTTCCCACACCGAGAGCACTTTCGACAAGGCTAATGAATCAAAAGAACGAGTATATATCATGAGTGGAACTTACATGAAATTCATTATTTTAACTTAAAACTTTTTGTGGAACGATGACGCCCATCAAGATCCCATGGTTCCCATCCGCCGTCGCCCCCATCCCGTAATGAGGAGGTAGTCAACCCGACCGAAAGATCCTCACAAGAACACATGGGTTACGCCCAAGGTGTCCTCAGACGAGTTTGTCTGCAAATATAAGTCAACCTTAGCTAACATAGTGCTTTTTGCCCAACTAAATACATTCTACATTTCACTTCAAAGAGCAAAGCGAACATACTACCGCGATCAGTAATTTAGTGCCATATCGCCGAACCACCTACCGAGTCGTGGCCGAACACATTTATGTATATCAACCACGCGACAGACACGCCACGCCCCTTTTGTGAATATTTGAGCATGTATTTAATTTGACATGGCTCATGAAGAAAAGTTTTCTTAATTAACCAAGACAAACAATCATGAGGGGTGAATTAATTTTATTTTTTTAATTTTTTAGTTTTAATTTAAATAATTCATTTCATTTTTTTTATTATATTTTGTATTTTCTTTGAATTTTGATCATTTATGATTGATTTGAATATATGATCATTTATCTTGAAATATTTAATTATAATTACCCTTCAATCATGTAATATCAATCGATAATCTTGTACTGCCCAGCTTTTCTGAGGACGTCAATTCATCATCTCAAGAAGTATAATCCTTCAAAACCTTGTCCACTCTAACATGTAGGATCGTCGACTTTTCTTCTAAGAATTTTGTGTTTATGGATTCACATCTTGATATATATGTAATTTTTCTTTATTATTTATTGAAATTCTTATAATATCAAATTTTTAGGTTTTGACCGTCCAAGACCAAACCATGACAGAAGATTCTGTTTCTTTTGTATTTGACTTAGTAATTACTCCAACATGCATATGGACATTCGTTTGAAAATTGCATAGACATTAAGAAGTTTTCATGTCAAATTTTGATTTTGAGTTTTGTTAACTAACGGCCCAAGACCAAACCGAAGATAGCATCTATTCTTTGTTTTGTCTTACTTGCATTAATGTAATGTTAACATTTCAACATACATACAGCATATTTTTTAAAATATTGTATACAGAATGCCTAATAAAATGTAGTGCAATTTTTTTTATTTTGTTGACCGACCAAACCGATTATAAGATTCTTTTTTTTGATTTATTGACGAATAATGCGCGTTTTGATATGGATTTTAGGTTTTGTTAACGACCGTCAAGACCAAACCGAAGCGTAGATTGTTTTTATTTTTACATGTAATGCACCATGCTTAATATGACATTTTTGGTTTTGTTATTCAACCCGTCAAGACCAACCGGATAGATACTGCCAACTACTATTTTCGCAGAGGATATTATTATTTCAAGATCTATCGTTCCAAACCTCACAACTCTGGGACATACTTGTAGGATCTTGAGACTTTCTTGAGATCTTGAACTTAAAAGATGATACAAATGATGCGATGATTCATCTTTCATTTATGTAATTAACTTAAGATTTACACAAGATTTAGATTTTAATTTTGTTAATTAACTGCCCCAAGACCAAACCGGATTATAAGCATGGATCGAATAGTTAAGCAAAAGAACATTGCTTCATAAATCATGATTTCATTTATCTTGCATATTAAAGGCATTCAAACCGAATAATGAGATAACACTTTAAATATACATCAATCATTTTACTTAAGCATTTTAAAGCGCTCTCGCATTTGTTTTCTAAATGATATCAATAACTTATATCTTTCCACGCATTGAGTATATGATAATGGTAAAAGAAAATGAATTTGAACTTTAAGTAAATAATTCAGCTATGAAGATTCGTAAGAACCAAGCAAGATGTAAGATCTCAGAATTGTCATAATATGATGAATGAGATAAAATGAATAATCATATGTACGTATCTTCTTTTTTCTTCTTTAAATACTTAAGACATTTCACATTTTTTATTTATCGTTTTTTGTACCTCCTGCCATCCCCATAGGTCGCCGAGACTAACTTCCCACCACGCCAAGAAAGGCAAAATGTCGTGAGACACCCTACCGGTTTATCACCACGCCAAGAAGCATGGGTCAGTACAAAGATGATTTCCTTGCCACGCTTGGAACAACGGAGCAAGATTATCATATCAGCTCGCCACGTTGGAACAACGTGAACGCATTTATCATAGTTTCCCGTACGGGAACAATGTGAACGGTACTTATAAAGATGAGTAATAAATTTGCATTCACATGTATATGAAATTAAAGTATAAGCATTTATATATGACACATTTCAACTCTTTTTTTATTGAATTTTGGCAAATTTCCCATCCCCGGGTCGCCGAGACTAAGTTTTTCCCACCACGCCAAGAAAGTATGGTAGGTGTCGGAGACACCTGCCGAACCCACCACGCCAAGAAAGGCGGTATGCAAGAGATAATATTTAGCACTGAATCCTTATCTGCTTTATCAAAGTTTAAACTCGCTTACGAGATGAATTACCACCACGCCAAGAAAGGCAGCAGGTCGAGACACCAAACTTTGATACAAGATTTCAATGATATCACATATGCAAGAGTATAAAGATGAAATTTACCCAACCCTTATCTCGCTTATCAAAGTTAACTCCCTCCAGGTTATGAGATCGAGTCGCCACCACGCCAAGAAAGGCGTATGGTGGTGTCGAGACACCACAAAACTTTGATAAGATTTCAAGCAGATATCACATATGCAAGAGTATAAAGATGAAATTTACCTGAACCCTTATCTCCGTGCTTATCAAAGTTTACAACAGCCTCCCGCTCGCAGGGTCAGACGATCACCACCACAAGAAAGGCGTATGGGTGTGTGAGACACCGCTAAAACTTACAAGATTTCATTAATATGATATCACATACAAGTATGCAAGATAAAAGATGCAATAGAAAGGAAATCAAGATAACTCATACTTCGCCCAAAATAAACTTGCTTTTTTTCATTCTTCCTCTCAAGAGAAAGAAACATACATCACATATTAATGACCAAAGTGAGCTTTCAAAGATGAAGTCATGTGTTTAATTGATTAGAGTTCATTGTCACAACATGCCTTTATAATTCAAGAGCAAGAAAAGTCATAAAACAACATATCTTGCATGATTTCAAACCTCCAAATACCCATGGACAAACATAATCATTTTAATGCAAGATAGAGACTTGACAATTGCTTGTAAGAAAGTAGCAACAGCAAGATGCATCTTTAAAAAACCGAACACCAAAAAATGTTTTAAACTTGCACAAACCATATTGATTTCAAAGGCTAATTAACATAGTGATCACAAAAGAGAAAACAAGCACAAAGTCAATCAACCCTTCCCTCCTCTTCCTTTATCATGATGATTATAAAGAAATTTACTCCACATACAAGCAATCACACTATGTTTAATAAATCAAATCTGAACTCTTCCCTTTATAAGATAGCCACTTTCATGATCAAGTAATCAAATAGTGGAAAGAGGCAAAGAAGCAAGAACCTAAAGTTTGCAATATTTGACCCATTTAAGCAACAATCATAACAAAAAATCAAAAGAGATTGATACAACAGAAATAAAATGAGATTTGGGCATACATCATCCCAAATCCCTAAAGGAAACTCTAAGATAATCCCAAGCATAAGATATAGATATTCAAAAAAACCCTAACTTCCAAAGAAGCTCAAATGCATAAAACAAGCAGGTTGGAGAGAAACAACCTGAGGTTTCAATGCTAAGAGGAAAGGAGGAAAAGGGTGACAGGGTGCTCGTGATCCCGCGTTCTCAGGACTCTGAGGAGAGGAGAAGGAAGAATCGAGAGGGAGAAGAGAGCTGAGAACGAGAGAGTTCCTTGCAGAGGAGTGCTCCTGTGAGCACCAAACCGAGCAGAGGTTTCAGAGAAGGAGAGACCGAGAGCCGAGAAGCCGAGAGAGGGAGCTTCGGCGAGGGAGTCGGGACGAGCCAGAGCAGAAAAGCCAAGAGGGGAGTCAGGAGAGGCCGTGAGCTTCGCCGAGAGCGAGACCGAGAGCAGAGAGGGAAAAATGCGCGGCGAGAGGAAGTCAACGGGGATAACCCTCGCTTTCTAGTCAGCTCATGGTCGGGGCATGGGCTGACAGTAAATTAAAGGATTAAGAGATTAGCAACCATTAATCCCTTTAATTATAATTTAATATTATTTTATGTGATATTAATTTACGACAAACCCTAGCATGGTGTCAATTTTAGTTGTTTCCACAACGCAACGGCGATCAATCGTGATCTGAGGTCGTCGGACAACGCCGCCGACGACGGATAAAAATTAGGTTTACAATTGTGCGCGCATTCGCCGATCGACATTTACGCACACTTGCCGATTGACCGCCAAGGTGTCGCTTTGATAGTTTCGACATTTCGCCATACGATTTTCGAACGAGGTCGTTAGGCATCGCCGGGCTTTGATATGCGATAATTTCATTAAAATTAATTTTAATTTTTTTTTGATCGATCATTAATTGATTCAAAATTTTCTCGATTAATTATTTTAATGACGCGCGTCAATCGTCAATTAAAACGAATTTGATCTCGATCGCGATTTAAGAGATTTTAAAATCCACCTTATTTATTTAATTTAATGTGACAGTTGTAGTCAACAATGCCCCAACAAACATGCGCATGGAGCGACCGTGTTTGTTGTACACTATTGACCTCATGGATCTCCAAGAGATTTGGATGTCACGCTTAAGTTGTAATTTCTACAACTCTTAATACCCGATCGCCGCCTTTGATAAGTGGGTATAACTCTCGGCAAGCAGATTTATCGCTCAACCGCTGCTTGAACCGGTATTTGTTATCATCCAATGCTTTTGTGCTTGATGGACTAGATGAAGGAGATGATTTGACTTGTCATCATCAACTTGTCAAGAGAATTTTTGATCTTCAACCCTATGCTTTCTCGCTGACTTGTTGAAGACTTCTTCCCGATTTGAAATTTATATTTTCTCTTGTCCCGCTTTGTGCATTGGTGACTTGATGGAATTGATGATGAGAATGTGCTGTGCTTTTTGAAGCCTCAAGATTTGGAATTTGTATTTCCTCCTCGCCCCGGCTCGACTGATGAGTTGATGATGAGAATGTCTTCTGCAGTGCTTTGACTGACTTGAAAGACTTCATCTCAACTTTGGGATTGCATTTTCTCCTCCGGCCCGCTTTATGACGACTGGAGTTGATGAGATAAATATCTTCTCCCCGCTTTGTGCTTGACGACTTGTTGAAGATTTCATCTCGAGATCAGATTCAGGCCTCCTTTATCCCGCTTCATGCCTGACGGATTTGATGGAGTAAAACCCCATCGCGATAATGAAATTACCTTCGCCTAGCTTTCTGCCAGGAAGGATAAATGACCACCCAGCCTCGTGAGGTGTTGGATCAATGGCAAAGAGTCATCGGCCCCTGTTTACATGTAATGACATCTTGATGACAAAACTCCTTAGTTGCAAGATTTAAATTTTATACTAACATTGGGATAGCTTCTTCTCCTCTCGCTTGATCGACTTATGAAGAAGAATTTCCTTCGCCTTTGCCGCTGATGACTTATCAAGGAAGGAGATTAAATTTGTTTAATTCCAAACCTCAAGGCTTTCAGTAAGGATATATTTGTTTGTAGAATTTTGAAAGATGACCTTACCACCAATGGATAATTTCCGCCCGTCACTAACTCACCAAGTTGGAGAGATTTGGGGATTTGGATGCTTTGAACTAATGAAGTAGAGGATCCCTTACTACGCCTTGCGTTGAGTAAGCAGATCCACGACTCTACCATATTTTGGCGGTTGAATCCGACCTTATACACCCACTTGAGTCGCAATTGAGCAATGATGAAGGATTTTATCCTAGATGGGGATCTCTTACTACCCTTTGTGGCGGTTGTAAAGTCACTGCCTCAGATTTTGGCGTTGAACCCACCTTATACACCAACTCGAGCCTTTAGATTTGAAGTGGGATGGAAAATGTCCTTCCAACTTGGTTTGTGTTTGCACTTGAAAATTTTTTTCTTGGTCTAAGACTTTTAAATTTTGAATACATAATTTGAGTATGTATGGGGATCTCAAGACTGACGATGTCAACCCAAAGAGAAAGAAAGGCCCCTGCCTTATCGTGAACGTCAATACTTTACTATAAAATTTAAAATGCCCCCTGCCTAACAGGGATTTTATTTTATTTTGGAAATGCGTTTCTACAAGAGAATTTCCAATGAAAATTTTCATAAGCGACAATAAGGATTTTCAAATGCGATTTGTCCAATCACACTTTCATGTAATATTTCTTTAAATGCCGACCGCTGACATCGGTCTTTCACCTCAAGTCCACGAATGAGTTCGATATACCTTTTCATAACAAAAGGTCCTTCCCAATTAGTTCAAATTTACCGCCAATTCTCATGAGGATGATGATCTTCTCAAAGACCGTGACCAATTCTCCTTCCCGAAAAGCTCGATGCATCAGATGATCGAATGCTCGACATTCTCGCCCGATATACTTCTAGATTTTCCGAGCTTGAGCCGACCTCGCCGATCAAGCTCTTCCATCCAGACGAAAGCATTCTCATCTTGGGTAAGATTTTGTTGAATGGCTACTCTGAGAAGGTAGTTCAACTCAAAATCGCTTCACCCCAAACACCAAGATAGTAGACTTTGTAGAGTTTTGTAAGTACGTCCCCCATAACGCCTCCACAAGTTTGGTATGCCACTTTTATTTCTTGTGAGAATTTTTCTAAGCAATTTGACTGTTTTATTAAATGCCTCACCAAGCCATTTGCTCTCTGATTATAAATTGACTAATATCGCCAATCAATCTTATGCGACAAGAAATTTATAAACTTTAGCGCTTTGAAGGTCGAACTATATTCAAATGATTCGGGTACACCAAATCTATAAACAATATCAGGAGTAAAGAAGGTCACTTGTTCACCAGAACTTTAAATGGTGCAAATGCCCACTTGGAGAAATAATCTCGCTAAGATGAATGACCGACGATGATGATCGATTGGTCCACTACATCCGCCCCCTCAAACCCAAGATGCTATCGTTGGATGCAACGGATTTGGAGGTCGATGAATTATGTTACCATGGACCGCATTCATGGTATCTCATGATTGATACAATCTTTACCATGTACCAATTATCCAATTTTGAAAGCCATTTTAGACCGACGTGCACCACAAAGTCCTGATGGATTTCAACAATTAGGTTCTTCTATTCCCAAACATCGTAAACATCCGCTCAAGGATCTATACACGTAGTATTGCCAACATAAGCATATAAAGCCTTTCTCAAGTTGTGCCTATCGAATTATCGCAATTTGTTCCTTCAAGAATGACGAAGGGTCGCTCCGCCTTTCCTTCTCTTCTACTATAAGAATTTCATCATGTGGTTTTAGCGCCTTCGCAGTCAAGTTTCTTCGAATTGAAGCTTCTTGTTGAATTTGAGAAATAATTAGTGAGTGTAAGGAGCAACAAATGCGCACTGCTGATTCTGTTGATGACCCCTCTTCCGGGGATTTTAAACTTATCGTTTAACTCGACGACCGCACACACTAATTGATGTAATCGTCGCCATCCATACTGCCATTTCTTTAGCTATTTAGCTAAGCAACCGCTGCTATTCCAGCCTCGAGACTCGAAATGACATTTGAATTTGCTTCATAAGCTCGAGAACTCGTGATAAGAAAGCCAAGCTCACTTGATTTTGTAAAGGCCCAACACTGATTGATGACGAAGAGAATCGCCATAAATGATTCTGACTCCCATGGAAATGGCTTCCTCTAAACCCGCCACCAACGCTTCATATTCTCGCCGCTGTTGGTTGATTTGAGTTAATTTATAAGAATGTCTCAATGCCACCTTCGTTCAAGATGTGATCAAGACAGACCTTGAGCCTTTGGAAGATTTGAGGGTCGAGTGTATCTAATGGACTAAGCTCCATCAAAATACAATTCCCACATTTGTTGCTTTTCTTTTCATATATGTGCATGATTTGCTCATCGTGAAGATCATCGTTAAGCAATCCCGGATGGGATGAGAAGAAAATCGCTGAATTTGCCCCTTCACCGAACATATGTAATATCAAATCAGGTAAGAATCATCGCCAAGCTTAATTGCCAACGCTTGTCATATCAAGAACTTCAACGGATCGATCCTCGAGATAAGGTAATTTTATGAGATAGATGTAATGAACTTTGGGCAAAGAAAATTAACGCCAAACAATGCTTCTCAATTGAGAATAACGCTCCGCTTCCTATTAGTCTTCGACTAATGAAGATAGCATTCTCCTTCCCTTCCTCATTATGTCGCCAACAAAGCACCTAGATTCTTCGGTCGCCGCTGGTACAGATTTTCTCCGGATCGAGCCGCAAGAATGGGTGGATTCAACAGATATGTTTTGAATCGTCAAGCGCTCTCGACATTCTTCGTCCCAAAGGAGTATCTTCTTCATTAATTTTGCAAAGGGTCGACATCCGCCTGTGATTTGATATAAATCTTCTAATGAATGCTAGATGTCCTCAGATGGAGCTTAAGTTGACTAAGACTCGAGGAGGCATTTCGACCGCTTTGATTTTGTTGGGATCGATTTCAACTCTCCACTACGCACGACAACATATCCAAGGAACTTTCCAAGAGACTCCAAAGCACTTAAGAGGATTCATCTTGAGATCATATTTTCGATTCTTTCAAAGACATCCTTAAATCATCGAGATGATCTTTACATCTATACTTCGACAACGAGGTCATCAACATAAGACTCTTTTGATGAATCAACTCCAAAAGATTCGTCATACTTTGATATGTAGCTCCAAAGATTCTTCAAGCCGGGCATGACATCAGAAGAATATATACCAATCGGCCCCGAATGAGGTCTCTCATCTTCGTGAGCCATCTGATTTGATAACCGACGATCCGTCCATAAATGAGAACATGTCGTGGTTTGAAGTGTTATCCACCAACAGCTCGATACAGAAGTTTAAAGTCATCCTTTGGACATGCTTTATTTAAATCAAGTCGATAATATAATCCACCATTCTTCTTTTTTTTTCACGGGACAATATTAGCTATCCAAATATTTTTCTTCTCAATAAAACCAGCCTTCAATGAGCTTTCTGCAATTACCGTTCTTCAACCTCCAATCTCATTCGCTTGAGGCTTGCTTGACCGGTGTCGCATCCGCTCTACTAGAACCGCTATATCGGGATAAGCCCGGCATTTCAAAGATATGTCCAAGCAAAGCAATCCCCTAATTCACATAGCAGTTTTTAATTCTTCCACTTTATCTTCGTGAAAGTAGCACCGATGAACGCCGTAGGATCCTCCTCGCTCCTTAAATTAACTTTTGTTCATCCATAAGAATGCCTCCCCACCATCTTCAAGCTCGGCCGCTTCTACTTCTTCATTATTTATGAGACTAACGTTAAGAATGACATTCTCATCTTCATCATCACTCACTTCAATTCCCTGCATAAACGAATGTGTATATCCTCAGGACCGTTGTCTTGATAAAACCAAGGCCTTTAGTAGTGTGTTTATTTCTCTTACCAATGGTTTGAGAACCTTTGGGTACCACATCATTTCAAAGAGCTTATTTGCTACTTACTCCTCCAAACTGACATGCATGATCGATTTTGCATCTTTGGAGAGTAATATTTTGGCATCCATGGGCATAGCTTCTTCTTCTTCGTGATACATAATTACCCAATCGTGATCTTCTTCGACACCTGATTTATAAAACAGCTTCCCGCCCGTGCTTTCCGTGGAGAGGAGGTACATAGAAGGTCACCACCTCGACTTTGTGAGTTTCGAGGGGTGATTTCTTTAAAATGTCGGGAGGGAGTGACTAGTGTAGTCTCTCCGCCGATGGATCTATGATTGTTTTAAAGTAGGTGCATTGCACCTTACCTTCAAAAGCAGATTCATACTCATAATCAGAGTCAAAATGTTCTTCCTCAATCAGTGTTTTACTGGTAGATTCGCATGGACCTTTGGATTTAGAAGGAACACATTCATCTTTCTTCAAGACCGCCTAAAATGGTTATTGATTTTGGACTTTCTTTATATCCCTGAATATTTGGAACAATCTCCTTTCCTTTATTCATTTTATCTTCTTCTTAACTTGTTCTTTATGGGTTTTGAAGTGCAGATTGTTTTTTGATTCCTTCGAAGGAAGTAACCATCTGATAAATCTTCATTTCATGCAACCGAAAAGGTTGCATGTCACCCACAATTTGGCATTCTTCTCCATCCTTTGTATATTTCATACATCGATGCAATAGATGGGACAATGCCATACTTATGGTCAGTACTGAAGGCTCAATGAAGTATCCGTGATCATCACATGAAATTTAGCTTCGTAGAGGTCTCCAAATTTAAGAGGAAGGACGAATGACCCGATAGTTTTCATTCCTTCATTGAAACCTTGAACCATGACTTTATCTCCCTGCATGTTGTACATCTAGAGATACCATCTAAGAGTTCTCAAGTTCATAAGATTCACGAGGAACCGGATCAATTAAGATCCATGTAGATTATAATTTCATCACTTTCAGCTGTAACATACAGAGGGCGATTATGCTCTGCAGTCCCGAGCATTAGATCATCTTCTGAAAATGTGACGAGGGCTCAACATGCAAGGTCTCCGTTAGACATGCTCAAAGAAAATATGCTTCAATTTTCCTGAGAGCTTCAATTAAGTACTGAGATCTTCCGACATTAAGTGCTTCAGATACACTAAGTCGCCGAATTTTCCTTAAATGGGATAGAATATTGTAGTCGATCCCTTTGATGAAGGCTTCTATTTGAATCCTTGTGATAACTTTTTCATCATTTCAATTTCTTTTCCTTTATCTTTATTTCTTTTCCTCTCTGGGATGGTAGACTCACCACCTCAACTCTTGAAGCATTTACTCAGATCTCAATCTTCGAGAATTGCCAAAGATCCGCCGCCATCTAATGATGTAGACTAAGATTCGTAATCCGCCTAACTTTATATTTTTATGTTCGCTGATATGGTGAGCTCGATTCATCTTCATCCGGGAAACAGTTCTTCAAGTATCAACTTCATGCATCATCAAGCAAGACTCGAGAAGTTCTTCGCCTTCTTCCCCGCTTTCGTTGATCCAAGATTTGAAATGAATCGCAAGCATAGGTCGCCTCATTATCAGATGTAATCTTCCATATTATTGATGATCTTGTGTTACGCTATAACCATCCAGTAGTAACATTTTGCGCATCTTTCTTCTTTTATTTAATTTGTTTTTGTTTGCATTTTCTTGCCTTCCATGCAGATTTTGGCTAGCCTTTTCGTGAGATGAACTAGCCTTCCCATAACTTAAGTTTTGTCTCAACTCAAGTACGCTCAAGGTGATTTCCAAATACTGAACGCCTTCCTTTTTAACATTTTACGCCTTTTAGAGATCTGACTGCCATCCTTCATCATCGCCTTCTCTTGCTTTATCGCTTGATAATCGGAGATGAGGTGATTACTGGTGGATTCTTTCTTCTGACGCACCAATACACGTCCGATAATGTGAATTCACCGTTTATTTTCGCTAACCAATCTTTGAATGTAGCAATCTTCAACAGATGGCCGAAAGCATGATATGGATTAATTAGATTATCGCTTGTCACCTCTTCAGTCTTTTACACTCTAGTTGGAGACCTACTTGAGCATGTTTAAAACACTGGCCACACTTTCCTTTAAAAGAATACTCTTTGTTCGCCTTTTCTTTTGGTGGCCATCAGTCATTCGCCCTTTTGTTGTCTTGGTCGCCGCTTCACCAATCGACTGGTGTACATACATCATTACCTCCAAGTATGAGCTTGGTGGAGCGATTGAACGACTTTGTTGATAGACGTAGCTTTTCTTTACGCGATAACCGTACCAGATCCTTCTGTATGAGGTGAAATGTGCTCACCTTTCGTCCTGAGCTTTTGCTCTTTTGAATTTATCTTGTCTTCTGATAACAAATTTAATTTTTTAGCCACCCTATCAGGAGCTCAAATGGTAATTGCCATGCAAAGATAAGGCCATCTTATCATCGATGTTGCCCATCAAGAATTTGCATGCTCTTCTTCTAATTGTTCACATTTCATACTCAAATTTCGCCAACGCTGAATATATCGTCACCGATTCGCCTTTCTTCCTCTTCTCAAGAGCGAGATCAAGAATTGTTGTTTTTTGATCGCTCAATAATCTTTTAACGAACATATTTTCAAGTTCTAAAAGTCTCGATCGAAGTCAATAACTCAAAGATACCATTCGAAAGCAAATAAGTTAAACCATCGAATTTAACCGGCGAATAATAATGCATCATCGTTACCGCAGATGCTTTGAATCGGGCCGTGATGCTTGGGATTACCATTCTCCGAATAGATTGAACTTTGGCATTGAATATCCCTTTGATATGGAATTTGATCATACTCATGGATATGCCACCTTGCTCACCAATTTTTCTCGCCGCAATATAACATTTTCTTCTCATTCAATATAATATCAAGTTGAGAGACCGCTTATATAGTATATTCGAGAAGCCGCCGAAGCCGACATTTATTTCAATCCTCGCCAGCTTGGACCCTCAAGCATGTGAGATCAAATTTATTGAGGATATCATTGCCGAGTTTGATGATTATTTGGGGACAGTGTTGACTGCATTTTTTCTCGTGATTAATCGCATCATCGCATATTCAGATCATCATTTCGCTATTCATATTCAACTGAAGATTTCTTTATCTTTGGCTTTCATCTCGAATTTGTCTTCATACCGCCAAAGTGTAGAGAAGGTGGATTTCTTCCTTTCTTCTTCTTCTTGTTGCTCCTCTCTCAAGACTCGAGGATGCTTCCTCTATTTCAACATTTTGTTGTTCTTCGTGTGAGGTGTAGTTGTAACGACGCCAGTTGATATCATGACACCGATGGCTCACCACTGCACATATACACTACTTCAATGTTGCCTCCTTCTTCTTCTTCGCCCTTCGACACTAATTTCGACGGTTGCCTCCACGAACTGATTCCAAGTGTGGAATCGAAATTTCTTCGCTTTCGATCGGTTAACCTCCTCGATGGATGGAATGATTGGGATCCCAGGATTTCTCTGCCTATGTCATATCTTATCATTGGGGCCTCTTTAGTTCCCATCACCGAGCAATTTGGCTGATCTCTGAATTCACACCGATGTCACGCCATGCTGCCTAGAAAGTACTTTGAGGCCCAGCCTCCAGATCTGCTACCCTTCCACCGACCTTTCGGGATTCCCTGGACGCTGTCCAAGTGTCACACCCCGATGTTCGACATGAATATGGCCCCGCCATTTGATGGACGGAGGTCTCCTTGA
Organism: Cymbidium sinense; assembly: GCA_021442155.1. Taxonomy (NCBI): domain Eukaryota; kingdom Viridiplantae; phylum Streptophyta; class Magnoliopsida; order Asparagales; family Orchidaceae; genus Cymbidium; species Cymbidium sinense. Next base: position 80,875,192 of record CM038217.1, on the reverse strand, counting down.
GGAGCAGATCCAACAGACCTTGGTATTTTTTTCATCGCCCCTCTCCTCGCTACTTGAGAACCCGATGCACTCGCAGATATAGCTGGTTTCCTCGCAGAGGAGTCGAACCTCGATGTTGTGGGTCCGAAGGACTGTTGAGTCGACCAAGAGTCCCGCTTAACCCACTTAAGGTTATCAAACCGACATTGGAACACTCACCGCCGTTCCACATAATACCGCGACAGATAAGTGTCGAGTACGCAGCCTCAAGATTTCTTTTTTTTCTTTGCCTCCGCTAAGCTAAGCTTGCCTCCAGATGAAGAAGCTTCAGCATCATACCTCCCCGGAGCGAATGGTTCAGCTGGCTGGATTGTATTATTCTGAGGGACAAAAGAGACCGCCCAAAGAATAACCCTTTCATGATTGTTGTCTTGAGGCCGAGCCTCAAAGATCGATTGTTTTGTGACCCTAGCAGTAGGGTCACAACTTCTTTTTCAGATCCGCATTACACGGTGTGACGAGTTTGCACTTCAAGAAGTCGAGGCTCAAGAACTTGCGCTCAAGATGGTCGGAAATCCACGCCACCAAACCGATGAGTAAGGTCAAAGATTAATGACGCTGCCAACGGATGTTGCGCCACCGCAGAGTAACAAGGACCCAGTAATGCCATTCTGAATTTAAAGGTAAAATTAGCAATTAAATAATGACTATCACCTTACTTCCAAAAATATGGATACGATAAAGATAAAGCATACTAAGCATATGCACTAAATAAAATCTCATAACTTAAGACTTTAAAAGTTTTAAGTTGTCAAGTTTAACTTATCGCTTCCTATTTCATTTCATATTTCATTTATCTTTTCATTTTTTTTATACTCCACAATTATAACTTAGATTTGACTAAAAAGATGGAAAGAGAAACCGCCCCCAAATGGAGTCGCCAGAATTGTGGATCCAAAATTCGCCACCCACATCTTCGATAAAAAAAGAAAGAAGTTGTTGTCTGCGATAATTGGCGATGAATAAGATAAAGACACTACCAGAGATTTCGCTCTCATTTTGAGAACTTTTATATGATTCTGTGTTCCATAAAGCAAGCATAGTTAATTACCCTCCCAATCCGAGAGAGCACTTTCGACAAGGCTACAATGAATCGTTAAAGAACGATATAATCCAGGAGTGGAGTTTAACTTATGAAATTTATTATTTTAACTTAAAACTTTTGTGGGGAACGATGACGCCATCAAGATCCCATGGTTCCTTATCCCGGCCGCATCCCCGGTCCGCTAATGAGGAGGTAATCACCCAACCCGATGATCCCGCCAACACATGGTTACGCTACGCGTGTGTCAGACTTGGAGAGCGGGACAAATATAAGTCAACCTTAGCTAACATAGTTTTTTTTGCCCAACCAAATACATTCTACATTTCACCAAAGAGCAAAGTTGGGGAACATATACGCCGGACCGTAATTTAGTCATATCGCAACCAGGCCGAGGTGTCAGAACCGCCATTTATGCCATATCGCAAAAACCACGCGACAGAGGACACGCCAGCCCACCACTTTGGGAATATTCGCAAGAAGCATGTATTTAATTGACATCGCTTCATGAGCAAAAGTTTTCTTAATTTGTCACCCAAGACAAACAATCATGGAGGTGAATTAATTTTATTTTTTATTTTTTAGTTTTAATTTAAATAATTTTTCATTTTTTTATTATATTTTGTATTTTCTTTGAATTTTGATCATTTTATGATTGATTTATTTGAATATATGATCATTTATCATTGAAATATTAATTATAATTACCCTTCAATCATAGTTTAATATCAATCGATAGACCTTGTCTACTGGCCCGCTTTCTACAGAGGATCGGTCTAAATTCATCATCTCAAGAAGTATAATCCTTCAAAACCTTGTCCACTCTGGGCCAACATGAGGATCTGCTGGACTTTTCTTCCTTTGAATTTTGTGTTATGGATTCATCAGTATATTTAATGTAATTAGCTTTCTATATTATTAATTTGAAATTTTATAATATCAAATTTTAGGTTTTTCCTGACTTCCAAGACCAAACCGATTATGAAGATTCGTTCTTTTGATTGACTTAATTACTCCAACATGCATAATATTCTGTTTGAAAATTGCATTTAAGATGTCAATGAAGTGATTGATTTTTGAGTTTTGTTAACGACCCCAAGACAAACCGTATTATTCTTTTATATTTGTCTTATGCACATGTCCCTATGTCAACATTCCAACATATCATCTGCTCTTTTTAAAATATCATGGACGAATGTCTAAATAAGTCAAATTTTGATTTTGAGTTTTGTTAACTGACCCCAAGACCAAACCGGACATGTAGACGTTTTTTTTCAGATTGACTTGATTGTAATGCAAGCGTGATATTTTTATTTTTAGGTTTGTTAACACCCATCCAAGACCAAACCGGAAAGATTTGTTCTTTATTGACAATGCATTTAATATGACATTTTAGTTTTGTTAACTTCAACCACCAAGACCAACCGATAGTAATGCCAACTCGACTATTTTTCGCAGAGGATCGGATCAGATAATTATTTCAAGATCTTTCTCCAAACTCAACTCTGACATATATGAGTATTTCTTTCGGATTCAACTTGCATCAGTAACATACGAAGATTATCTTATATTTCGATGTAATTAACAAGATTTACAATAAAGCAAGATTTTTTTTAACCTGACTACCCTCAAGACCAAACCGACATGTAGCATGGATCAATAGCAAAAAAAGATTGCTTCATAAGGTCATGATTTCATTTGCATATTAAAGGCATTCAAACAATAATGAGATAACACTTTAAATATGCAGAATCATTTTACTTAAAGATTTTAAAGACGTTCTCCATTTGTTTTCTAAATGATATATGACATGCACTTATATCTTTCCACGCAGTGTCATATGGCATAACGACTAAAAAGAAATGAATTTGAACTTTAAGAAATAATTGTCATATGCTATGAAGATTGTAAAGAACTAAGCTGCATGCAAGTAATCATATATAATATGAATGAGATAGGAATAATCATATGCATGCATCTTCTTTTTTCTTCTTTAAATACTTAAGACATTTCACATTTTTATTTATCATTCGCTTCTCCCGGCCATCCCCGCGATAGTCGCCGGAGACTTCCCACCACGCCAAGAAAGGCAGGGGTGAGAGACACCTACCGAAAGTTTATTTGCCACCACGCCAAGAAAGGCGGCATGTCGCGAACACAAGACAGATTTTGCCACGCCGGAACAACGAAAGACTTATCATATCAGTTTCCGCCACGCTGGAACAACGCGAACGGTACTTATCACAGCCCGCGACGGGAACAATGTGAACTGCATTTATAAAGATAGAGTAATAAATTTGATTCACATGTATATGAAATTAAAGTATAAGCATTTATATATGACACATTTCAACTCTTTTTTTATTGAAAATTTCGGCAGCCCCTGCCATCCCCAAGATGGGTCGCCGAGACTGTTTTCCCACCACGAGATAGGTCGTGAGACACCCTACCAAAGTTTATTTACCCACGCCAAGAAAGCGCATGGGGTTAAAGATAATATACAATAGCTTTTACAATTTTATCGTTTACCCCTGGTTGCCATGAGATCGAGTCTCCACCACCAAGAAAGCGCAAGTATGTCGTGAGACACCGCAAACTTTGATATAAAGATTTCAAGCAGATATCACATATGCAAGAGTATAAAGATGAAATTTAATTGAACCCTTATTCCGCAGTTTACAAGCCTCCTCGGGTAGGAGAGATCGAGTCGCACCACGCCAAGAAAGGGTGGTGTCGTGGAGACACCTAAACTTTGATAGCCAAGATTTCTGCTAAGGATATCACATATGCAAGAGTATAAAGATGAAATTTACCTAACCTTATCTCCGTTTATCAAAGCATACAGCCCTCCTGGGTCGCTTAGAGATCGAAGTGCCCACCACGCCAAGAAAGTATGGTGGTGTCGAGAGACAAGGCAAACTGATACTAAGATTTCGCATATGATATCACATATGCAAGTATGCAAGATAAAAGATGCAATAGAAAGGAAATCAAGATAACTCATACTCCCCAAAATAAACTTGTTTCTTTTCATTCTTCCTCAACTCAAGAGAAAGAAACATACATCACATATTAATGACAGTGAGCTTTCAAAGATTCATTTTAATTGATTAGAGTTCATTGTCACAACATGCCTTATAATTCAAGAGCAAGAAAAATAAAACAACATATCTTCATGAAAATACCCACAAATACATGAAAAGAAACATAGAATCATTTTAATGCAAGATAGAGACTTGACAATTGCTCAAGTAGTTATGAACAAGCACTAAATAAGATGATTTTAAAGAAATAACACCAAAAAATGAAATTTTAAACTTGCACAAACCATATTTCAGATATCAAAGGCTAATTAATATTGATCACAAAAAGAGAAAACAAAGACAGTCAATCAACCTTCCCTCCTCTTATCAGATGATTATATGAAATTTACTCCACATAGACAAGCAATCACACATGTTTAATAAATCAAACAAACTCTTCCTTTCCACTTCAAATAATCAAATGTAAAGACAAATCAAGTGTAACCAAAGCAAAAGACACATTTGACCATTTAAGCAACATAAAATCAAAAGAGATATATAACAAATGAAATAAAATGAGATACATCATCCCAAATCCCTAAAGGAAACTCTGATAATCCCAAGCATGATATAGACATATTCAGAAAACCCTAACTTCCAAAGAAGCTCAAATGCATAAAACAAGCTTAGAAGAGAAACAACCCCGAGGTTTCAATGCTAAGAGAAAGGAGGAAAAGGGGTTTCACGGTCCGCTAAGGCTCATGATCCCGCTGCTCCTGACAAGAGGAGAAGGAAGAATCGCGGAGAGGAGGGGAGGAGAGCCGTGAGAACCAGAGAGTTCTTCTGGAGAGGAGTCGCCCAGAGCATCGAGAGCGAAGGGGTTCTGCCAGAAGGAGAGAACCAGGAAGCCGAGAGGAGAAGGAGTCGGTGCGAAATGGTCAAGGAGAGTGCCAAGAGGAGCTCAGGGAGAGGGAGAGAGAAGAGCGAGAGGGAAATGTCGAGAGGAAGTCAACGATAACCTCCCTTTTCGCCTGCCCATCAGCCGCGATTAGGGTAGTGAATTTTAAGAGAGAAAACCATTAATCCCTTTAATTATAATTTAATTATTTTATGTGATATTAATTTACGACCAAACCCCAAATATAGCCAATGTCAATTTTCTGCCAGCGCAACGAACGCGATCAATTTCGGATCGAGGTTTCGACAACGCCGCCACGACGGATAAAATTAGTTTACAATTTGCGCCGATTCGACCGCCGACATTTCGACACTTTGCCGAACCGCGAAGCTTGATAGGTTTTTGATTTTCGCCATCACGACGCCGATCAATTTCGCAACGAGGTCGTTAGACATCGCCGGGGCTTCGAATTTTTGATATGCGCATAATTTCATTAAAAATTAATTTTAATTTTTTTGGATCGATCATTAATTGATTCAAAATTTTCTGATTAATTCATTTTAATGTTTTCGACGCATTGCAGCGTCGAATCGTCGAATTAAAACGAATTTGATCGGTTCGGATCGCGATTTAAGAGATTTTAAAATCCACCTTATTTATTTAATTTAATGTGGCACATAGTTGTAGGTCAACATCCAAACACAAGGAGGATTGATAAAATATTTTCCTATTTCAGGATTACATCAAGGATCGACTTTAAGCCCTTATCTTTTTTACTTTAGTTATATAGATGTTACTAGGCATTTACAAGAAGATGTACCTTGGTGTATGCTTGCTTTTGATGACATTCTTCTTGTTGATAAGACTAGAGAGGGAGTGCAATGTAAACTTGAATTATGGAGGTCAACTCAGAGTCTAAAGGTTTTCATTTAAGTAGATCTAAACCGAATATATGGAGTGTAATTTTAGTTGTAGAAGTTCTAGTGGTAGTGTTGTGACATTAGGTGAACAAGTCATTAATAAGAATGGCGTTTGATATTTAGGCTCATTGTTCAAAATGATGGTGAAATAGATGGAGATGTTATTAGTAGAATTCAAGTTGGATGGATGAAGTGGAGGAATACGCTTTATTATATGATAAAAGTCTACTTAAACTTAAGGAAAAATTTTATAAGATTGTGGTAAGACGCCAATGACTTATTATGGTGCGGCTGGCCAATAAAGAAGCATAAGACTAAGTTAGTATTCTGAGATGAGGATGCTTAGGTGGATGAGTGGCTTTACTCTTAGAGATAGAATGCAAAATGAGTATATTAAAAAGTTGGTAGCTCAGTGGTAGATAAGGTTAGGAGAGTCACCTTAGATGGTTTGGCACATAAAGCGTCGGTAGATCCGGATGACAGAGTAGATGTATTAGATTTGACTATGTTAAGAAAGGTAGAAGACCTAAAAGACTTGGTTAAGATGTATAAAAATGACTTAGTATACTTGATTTAAATGAGAATTTGACACATAATAGGACACAATGGAGACGAAGGATTCATGTAGCCGACCCCACTTAGTGAGATTAATGCTTGTTGTTGTTGTTGTTGTTGTTGTTGTTGGAATATAAAATAAATACGTATAAACCAACCCATAAATTCTGCATAGAGGTAATTTCCTAGTGTGTGTGTGTATATATATGTGAAGTTTGTATACACAAATATGAAAATAAATTAATTTTCCCGGTAATTTTTAACTACTTCAAATCTTGCTCATTCAAATGTTTTGAAGTTTGATATAAGATGTGTAAGAAGTATGTACTCTAGCCTTAAAAACTTTTATAGTGGCATATATAAGTTTTAATTACTATAATAAGTGATACAATAAATAATTCATTCATGTTGTAGGAAAATGGTTGGTTCTAAGTTCAAGTACCTGTAAAGAAAGATAAATAGCCATACACAAACAATTTCCCATTAAACATATGACACCAATGTGCCATTGTTCAAGACCGAAATCATTCAAAGAAGTTGTTAACCATCCAGCCGGTTCAGGCTGAGACCTGGCACTTATTTCATTATAAGCAATCAGGTCAAAGCCATTGTATCCAAATATAGTTGGACCCCTGTACAAAACCATCAGTACAGCCCCAAACACGCATACAAGTGTGCCTACAATCTTTAGTTGACCTTCCCTCATGCGCAAGTTAACCAATTCAGTGCTGCAATTATAAAAAGATTACAACTGAGATGCAGCGAGGAGGGAAAGTAGCCTCAGAGTAGAGTCCTACAATGCTCTGATTTGAACAACATAACTAACCCCATGATTGCAGCCAAAATAAATGTAAACACGGGTATTGCAGGTTGGATAGCTGCTGCATATGTTGGATTTGTGTAGCTAAGGCCCATAAGAAATAAAAGCTGGTTACCAAAAATCCTAGAAGGAAAAAAACCAATATAAGTTATTTCATCTGTAAAACAATCCTAGCATATATCCTAAATCAATAAAATAAATCAAAATAGGTATGATATTCAACTTACCCAGTTAATCCTAAAATGAAAAAAGATAGAAGAAGACGGCATGTTATTGGAGCTCGAACCTTTCTGTCAACCATGAGAGCAGAATCAAACATGAGAGGAACATATGATGATAAGAAAAGTAATACTTGAGTAGGAAACATAGGGCAGAGAATCATGCTATGCAATGACTGGTTAGACACGCCAAAAAAAAAAAAAAAAAAAAAAAAAAAAAAAGAACAAGAGAGATCAGGGCAAACCCTGTAATTACATACTATCAATTTCACCGCAAGGGGGGAGACGAGAATAGAACCTGTCTCGTATGAAGGCGATTGGAGCGAGGATGGAAAGTGCGAGGAGATCGCGGAAGACGCAGAAGACAACCTGGTTTATTCCAACGTTAAGCGCAAGCTTCGCGATAACATGGTAGCCGGCGGCGATCACATAAATCACCAATCACAATCATCTCCGACACTCACTAATCTCCTTTCCTCGGCGAATCCACTAGATAAAAATAGTTCAACAAGAGAATGGGAAACAAGCAGAGGAAATAAGGGAGAACGGAATGGCAACGAACGAGGACCAAGAGAGAAGACGATCAAGATCTAAGGTATTTTTCGAAGGAGTGATACAGTCGCAGCTGTTGCCTGTTGGCAGCAAAGTCTTTATAAAAGGGGCTCGTTGCCTCGTTATCCTATTTTGCGATTTACATTTATATCATATAATATTTATAATATTTATATATTTAATATTTAAATTTTAATTTATATAAATATATATATATATATAACTTCTCAATTTTTTTTATATCACATCAAAAATAACATCATTATTTAATTTTTTTAAATATAAAAAATTATTAAATAAATAAATATCTAATTTTAAATATTAGATACATAAATATATAATAATTATATAATTTTTTTTTTATTTCCTCCTCTCGAAATGCATTACTATCTGCATTGGCAGCAAAGTTTGGGCAATATGAATTCGGCTAAGAATATAAATAAAATTAGAAATTATTTTTTGTTTTTTTTTTAATTCTTTTTTTATATATATAAGGTAGGATTCAACAACGGTTGGTGGTAAGTTTAGATTAAATGGCAAAAAAAAAAACCCTATAGTTAATTTCTCAAAAATTAATGCAAAATTTGAATTTTTATGCCTCATAATTATTATATTTGAATAAATATATACACTATATTTTTCTTTGAACAAATATTATCAAATTTTTATTTCAAATGAAAATATCCTTATTATTGAAATACAATGTATAATCCCCTTTCAATCTCTTAATGTTCAAATAAAAAATTAATTAGAACTTTACTCTCTCAATCACCTTCTCTACCTCCGAAAATCTCAAAATTTTGAGTTACCGACCCGTTGCCATAAATCTTCACCACAATTTCTCCTTATAGTGATCTCCTCACTAACCTTTTGTTAGTTAAATATATATATATATAATAGATGAAATGAAAACCCTAAGTTTGAAATGAAGTTTTGAATCCCATATTTAATGTTCAAATATTATTTGAACTAAATCAAACATGTAAATTGAACCTAGCGCTCAACTATTAGATGTAAAACTAGGTTCAAACAACTCTTGAAAAAAGGGTTCGACCAAGTAATAGGAACTTCTAATAAGAAGTTTGACATTTTTTTCAAATCTAAAAAATTTGGTTTGAACAAAGTTCATACTAGGTTTGAAACAAAACTTTAATTTGGTTTGAATATGTACTATTATGCTTAACCTAATTTGAATTTCTTAGTGATCTTCCCTTTCAGAACAATAGCTTCAAAATAGATACTCAAATTAGTATGAACCTAATTTGAACCTATGTCCAAACTTTAATTAAAACTTTATTTTTAACCATCGCTTTAGAATAGAGGATAGAAATTGAATTTGGATAATAATCAAGTGAGGTTTCAATCTAAGTTTTTTTTTTTTTCTCATTATCTTGCATAGAATTAATTTATTTAATTTATATCACTATGTATCCAAATATTCATATTTATTATTCATGTAAAGAGGCACCATATTGCAAGAGTAGCATACAAAGTAGAAAGAATGATAGAGAAAATCATCAAGTAGTTTGAAGAACATGATCTCTTTGAAAGAACCTCGTAATGACTAAGAAGATTGAGAGATTGTTCTTCTTAATGTAGTTGAATCCTTAGATTCTTAATAAATTTAATTGCAAAGCATTAAAGTAAATGTATACCTAATTGTTGTAAATGATGTTTTGTTATTCTAATATTATTGGATTCTCTATTATTATTAATATTGTGACTATGATGGCAATTCATGTTATTGAATTCATTGTGAAGAATGTTCCTATCATGATAAGCATAAACATACTTAATGTTCAGAGGATTGCACTAAGAGTGATGCATGAAGAATCTACAACTATTCATTGATTTATAAAGCTGATAATTAAGGAAGAATTTAATAATATTAGCGGCACAAAAATCTTGAAACAGTGTAGGATTCGATAATGGTGCATGTCTTCGCTCCAGAGCAAGGAATTAAGGAGAAAAGAAGAGAATATGCTTATACCTTCCGTGCTTGCTGTGTTAATTAATCAAACTTGGGCATATCTGCCGTGCGCGCGCGCATGCATGGCATAGCATGGCATGCCATGGCGCCGAAACTCATTCTCCGGCGCGGCGACCGCACCAACCCTCTGATCTGGGCAGTTGCCATCCTCTGTGCCGGCTTGGCTGTGGCCGTCATCCTCACAGGACTCGTCATCTTCGCCATCTACCTTGTCTACCAACCCAAGACCCCTTACATATGGGCTTCAACAGCCCATCTCGATCTCCTGGACTACGACCAAATGGGTCTGCTGAGCACTCAATTGTCCCTCACACTTGTGGCCGTGAATCCCAACATGAGAGCGCACGCCGCGTTTTCGGACCTGGAGTTAGCCCTGCGCTTTGAAGATGGCGGGATCGAGCTGGCCCTGCTACGGGCAGAGGATTTGAACGTGGAGAAGAACGGATCAGCAGCGTTTAACTATGTTGTGAGGTCGGAGGCTGTGCCGCTTGATGAGGTTGGGAGAGAGGCATTGGATGCGTCGCTTAAGGCTGGGATCATCAGTTACCGAATGGAGGGTCGGGTCAGAACCAGGTGGAGAGTTGGAGTCTTTGCTTCCCTCAAGCTGTGGATGCATCTTTCCTGCGCTTTAAGATTTGGGGTTCTGAATGGGACTGCTGTCGGATTGCACTGCAGCTCCAAATCTCACTGATCGATCGATGCTTCATCTGATAAACTCTGACTGGGCCTTTTTGTTGGTTTTTATGACAGTATAAATTGATAGGTCTATTAGCATTATATAATTCTTCATGATCGATTAAAGGTCGACTTTGATTATAAATAGATGTAAAGCATTTTAAAGATTGTTATTTCTAAGAATCATTAATATAATTCGATTTGTATTGAAAGTAACAACAATAAGTAATTGAATGTTTTGCGCTGAGGGTAAGTGGGCGGCGTGCGATGCAGTGGGTACACGTAAGTGCCTCGAAAATTGCTTCTTTTTCTTCGTCGCCTGACGCGTCCTCTTCCTCGCCCATCTTCTAAACTTGTCTGCATGTTTTGGTCAGTTAAGTAGAAGGATTCTGATCCTGTTGTTCGCACATTTGCGTCAGCCATGTTGTGGGGTATTGTAAGAGCAGCGAGGATTGCCAGACAGATATGCTGGGAGGTCGGAATGGCAATGCTTGGTTTCTATCTTCAACTCTGCTGGAATTCTTTGGTTTGGGCCGTTGCCATTTTCACTCTTCCTCTCAGGCTCTTCACTGCCTTGTACGCACAGATTCAGGTCAGTTTTTTCTTTTCTTTTCACTCAGCTCCGCCACATATGTATTCAAACAATTTTCCTTTTTCAATTTTGCGGAGTAAACTGCCGAGAGAGAATTGAAATTGGCACTTGTTTTGCCTTCTGAATTGATTCCATGTTTTAATGGAGTGTCGTATTCATGAGAGGACAATTAGTGGTCGACTTATTTATGGTAGAACGTGACCTGGAATTCAACAATTTTGAGATGAGATTAAGGGAAAGTTTCAAAATGGTTTTTCTGAATGCAATTGCAATTATTCATGCAATGAGTTAAGGTTCATGCTTTGATGATGTTCGCATGACAGCAAAATGGTACTAAACACTGCATGATAATGAGAAAGATTTTATTTTTTTTTTAAATTATTGTCCATTTAATAACATCTTAGGCTTTTGACATATTGCCGAACAAAGATATTGTTAGTTGTGTGCAGCTTGAGGAGCAGATTCGTGTGATGAAGAGAAAGTTGGAGAACCTTGCCAATGAAAATAAGGAGCTCGAAGAATACTTGATGCTTGCATCGAAGGAAAGGAAGGCTCTTGAGAAAGTTTTCCAAGAGATGGAAGAGGAACAAAAAAAGATGATCAGTGAAATTGATCTTCTGCATAATGAGGTGATGATTTATTTTATCAGACTGCATCAAATCCCCGAGAAATGTCAGCGCGTTTGATAACCTTGAATTGAATTCGTTTCTTCTACGAACAGATAAAGTATCTGAAAGCGGAGAACCTGGGTTTGCGCCAAGCTCAAGGAAAGGATTTATGGGACTGGGGAACATCTAATCTCAAAGAAGGTCGGGAGATTCTTCAAGACATCTTGATTCATGGAGAACAATGGAGAGATGATGGGAAGTGGAGACGACCACCTCCTTCCTCCGAGACGGTTTCGGAGGGAGACGAGACATTTGAAGTTCAAAAGATCGTTGCAATCCGACAGAGCCTTTTCAGCACGTTCTTATCATTCTTGGTTGGATTGATCATGTGGGAAGCAGAGGATCCATGCTTGCCATTGGTAGCTGCTCTCTTTGCAGTAGTAGGAATGTCTATTACCAGTGTAATTCAGTTCTTCTTCACAGTTAAAAATAAACCAGCGTCAGATGCAGTTGCTTTGCTGAGCGTAAACTGTTTCGTGTTGGGTACTCTAACTTGCCCAACTCTACCAAGGGTTGCAGTTTTGTGTGCTCCTTGGATGATGAGAGCTTTAGATTGGCTTTCCCGGTAGTGCGGGGGAAAAAAAAATCAAAAAATTCATTAGATATTGTGAGAGCTGGAGGCGAGAAACACAACAAATGCTCAATTAATCATATGGTTGGTACGTGAGAAACCAACCGAATAGAGGAAAAAAAAAAAAAATGCAGGTGCGGTGAATGTTTGTACTTTTACTAGTTTTATCTGTGAAGCTTTACGTTTGATGCTTCATGGACAGTTTATTGGATTAGCTTCTTTTCAAACTTTTTTTTTTTTTAGCTTTCAGTGTTCATGTATATATATTTATTTCTAAGATGATTTACGTACACATCACTGAATACCTATATTGATTTATATAACACTCTATTGCCTAAATGACGTCAAAATATATGCATACGGTGTATTTTCACTATACTTAAATTATCGTTGGTGATATATATAAATAGTACGTATATAAATCTCCCTTATTGCTATTACTTACATTTAGGCTTCGTTTGGGAGGATTTTTTTAGTACATTTTGCATTGAAAAAATTATTTGATTTTATCGTTTAAATAATTTTAAAGCTAACTGCTCAGTAGCAGTTTAACCTCAAAAATAAAAGCTCTTTAACCCCTTTCAAAAATAAAAGATAAATAGATTTTAAACCAGAATTGAATCAGAAAAAACTTAGCTTATGAATTTATAACGAAGATGCAGTCATTAGTTACTTTGAATTTCAATTCATAAATATATGCCGTAAAGTTGTCCAACATGCTTCTGAATGGAAGTAAAGGCAAAAGAATTACTGATTATAGTTACTTGATTCTATATGAATCTACACAAAATCATTGCTTTCTTTCTCTTAATAACTTAAATTGGTTCAACAAGACTTAATCTCAACGTCAATTAGGTGATCAGCTGCAGAAGAGCTATCAACAGTAAGCAACTCGAATTCGCCACCTATGGGCAAGTGATCACTTGGGTGATAATGATTTGGAAGACCCCCAACAACATCAGACGAATCAGGACTGGGGAGTTCGAGTAAGCTGACTACTTTGAGGTGACGATTATCCGAAAGAAATATGTAGTCCAGAGTTCCTGTGAAATCAGGAGTACAATTTGTAAACAGTGGCTCTCCTCCATTTGTTCTGTACAGACTACACAACCGCAAATGATCTACTGAATCGTTTACATTAGGCGCTGCTGATGTGATATACTCGTATACCTAGATTTAAAACATTGATCAGACGAACCAATTCCATAAGAATGATAGCAATAATTATTAAATAAAGCACTAGATGATCACATTACAATATAGGGGCCCAGTTGTAAAGGATTATTAAGGAATCGCATGTTTAAGCATCCAGTATCCACATTTACTACGGCCCTATTTTGGATCAATTTTGTTTTTATTTTTATATTATTTTTAAAAACAAATCACATTATTTTTAATAACACATAAAACAATTTTGAGTATGTTGAGTATTTTTAAAAATAACTATCACTATTAAATATATTTTATTTTAAATCAAAACATAAATGAAATAAAACAATATACAAAATAGAAAATAAAAGTATATTAAGCAGCAAATGCAGCTATATTATAAGGCAGGGATTACTATCAGGCAGGGAAGCCCACCAACAGGCAAAACGACTATTCGCTGATGACTCCTCTATATACCATGTGGACTGAAGATGACGATTAATACTAAAAAACAAAGCCCCTTGATATTAATAGTTCCAAGGGCTTAAAGATATATTTTTAAAAACTGTATCAAAGGAGCAGCAGTTATTTCTTATTTTATGATTCAAAATCATAAAAATTTTGTCAATAAACTAATTAATAAGACTAAAAGAGTGCAAGTGAATAAACCTCATCCCCAGGAGTTGAATTAAAATCACCAGCAACAATCACGGAAGGGGTGCAGCTAAATTTATCGCTAATGACTTCCTTGAACCGAGTAAGTCTGGATAGAAGATACTTCACCTGTGCAAGCTTCACATCAATCCATGCAGGATCCCTGCAAATGAACTTATTTTCCAATTTAAGATTCTTTTGCCAGAAAAAAGTTGAATGATCACTTCAAGAGAGAGAGAGAGAGAGAGGACTATCAATACCAACTATAAGCTTTGTTTGTTTTATAAAATTTGAGCATCATGTTTAGAGAGGGCACAATTTCGTTTGGTTATAATGATTGTAATTTTGGATGAAACCTAGTTAAACTGACCATCAAGATTGAATATGCAAACTGAACCAGCGATACAAAAGAAAACATAGGTACATGAATGCTCCAAGAAACAATAGGTGCACTTTATTTGCACTTTAGTTTGAAACTAAAACTGTAGTTTAGATTGGATTTATTCAATTTAATTTGATTTACAAGTAATTCCATTTATTCCACACACTAAAACAATACAAAACACATTTGCACTTATCAATCCTACTTTTACTAAGCACAAACATACGACTTTCATAGCCGATAAACTCAAGACTACATTGTGGATTGAATGTTGCATGAATGCCCAAAGAATCAATAATGTAGACAATTTGAGAGTAAAATTAATTCGGTTACCAGTAAATGTGCGTATTTGCCACAACAACCACATGTTTAGAAGGATCTTTCAATTTGAAAGCTGCTAGCAAACCAACACAATCACGTTTCAGCCTCACACATGGATCATCTCGATTTCCACAATCATCACGATCATTTATGTTTGATAGATCTGTCAAGGAATACAAATCAAGTGGCATATAAACGTTGAAATGAACTATACTATTGAAAGAAAAGTGCTCCCCTTTACAGCTTGATCAGATACATAAAAGATAACTGTTCACCCGAATTTCAAAAATTCCAAAAAAAGTCCCCTTAATATTCATCATCTCCCCTTTTGGGCATGTTAACTTATCACAACGTTAGAAATTATAATCCTAACTAAAAACTAACCTACAAAATAGACATCGTCACAATATTAACTCAATTTTTTGTAACCATACAAATTAATATATATATATATATATATATATATATATATATATAGAGAGAGAGATAGATAGATAGATAAATGATATGATGGCAACAAAGCTTAGTTTGGAAGTTCACATAATATAAAGAAACAAATAAAAATAAAAATAAATCAATCAAGCTTCCCATCTTCTGAACGTTCCTGTGTTTTGAACAGAACATGTTGTTTAGTAGCCCTTATTTTGTAAATTAATTGCTTAAATTCTCTCCATCATCTAAAATCCAACAATGCACAAACAACATTAATTGCATATTCCTCTGACAAAACACACCATAAGCATTTCAACCTTCTGAAAATCCACATATAATTCCTAAAGTCCATACTCCATATCATCTAACAGCTGCAACACTAGTAGAGAATCCCTACAGCACCGACAGTATTTTACATGAAAACTCCTTTGAGCTGGATAGGGCGAAGTACTACAGCATTAACAGCGCCTCCATAATCACTGTTTTAATGAATAAAAGGGATATTTAAAATTGATGTGAAAGAAACAAAGATCAAAATCTCTAAATTGAGTGAACACAACGATACAAAGTGAAGTTGATTGCTATGACAACAAATTTCGAGTATCATAAAAGATCCTACCAAAATTAATGAACAAAGAGAAACTAGTCAAGAGAAAATAGCATAGGATCTCCAATCTATAGATTCACATATTTTTTGCCTGGCATTACTTTTTATCCAACATTAATTTCTCCATCTGTCTTTCATTAAATATTCCTCTTTATGACAACGAAAAAGTAAATTCTTGTCATTAGGAATTGTTGAAAGAAATGAAAGAAGAATACTATAAATTTTCTCATTCAATTAGCATTCAAGAAGTTCTTTTACTTTAGTAAATAGTGGTTGGTGGACTATATAAGGAAAGCGGATCAGTGATGAATTGCCACGGTGGTTAATCGCATGGTGACATTTACATCCAAAGGAAAAGGTGCAAGAGCTATGGACAAGAAGGCTGCACTGGATGCAACCTCTAGAAGGTGTCTATTGTTCTTTATGCAATCACATTTTATTAGAGCATGAATACAAGAAGTTTAGTGAACAACTGCTTATTAGAGGAGATATTCTCCAAATTTTGAATGAAATCAATCTAAAGGACTTAAATTTAGATTTGAAATTGAGTCTTTGCAGAGTGAACTTTTTTGAAAAATGGAAGTGAACATCCTTTATTATAAAGATCCAAATGATTCTAATGTGATCGTTAATAAATGATATAAATCCCCTAATGTCAATGATATTGTTCACCTAAGATGGGACCAAAATGTCACAATGGATTTTGTTGCAAAGGGATATGAGGTTTTATAGGTATGATTGGGATAGAAAGTTCTAGAGTGTTGAAGTATTTGATAAGTTGCACACTAGAATTTCTCATAATTTGTGTTGATGAAAAAAGAAAGGAACATTTTTTTTAGGTATATGAAATTTAGATGACAAAGTAAAAAGTATTGCAAAATGATTGTGCTTTCGTTGGAAGAAGATATATACTAAGTTTTTTTTTTTTTTTGCTTTTCAGGATCCTCTTAATAATTTAGAAGGCAAATCACAACATTTTCCTTTTCCTTGATAATTATCATCCACAAGTCCCAAGCCTAGAATTTACAATGGGTGGAATGAAAATTAGCAATACAATTCAAATCTTTAGTAATTTTATTAATTGAGAACAAGTTAGATGAAATCTTAGGAACCAAGAGAATTCAGCTAAGAACCAAGAAACCATTGACATTAACAGTATAATATTGATCCATTGATATTTTTGGTTGTATGGTCTTTCAAATACGGTGTTATTAGTGATGAAATAGATGGAGATGTTATTAGTAGAATTCAAGTTGGATGGTTGAAGTGGAGGAATGCATCTGGCCTATTATGTGATAGAAAAGTTCCACTTAAACTTAAAGGAAAATTTTATAAGATAGTGGTAAGACCTGCAATGACTTATGGTGCAGAATGTTGGTCAATAAAAGAAACATAAGACTAAGTTAAGTGTTACGAGATGAGGATACTGTGTGGATGAGTGACTTTACCCTTAGAGATAGAATGCAAAATGAGTATGTTGGAAAAAGTTGGAGTAGCTCGTGGTAGATAAGATTAGGAGAGCCTTAGATGGTTTGGCCACATAAAGCGTGGCCGTCCGATAACCCGATTAGGAGAGTAGATGCATTAGATTTGCCTTATGTTAAGAAAGATAGAGACCTAAAAGACTTAGTTAAGATGTATAAAAAATGATCTTAGTATACTTGAATTAAATGAGAATTTGACACATAATAGGACACAATGGAGACGAAGGATTCATGTAGCCGACCCCACCTAGTGGGATTAAGGCTTGTTGTTCTTCAAATACGGATGAAGGGTTTGGAATGAGGAGCATCCCTTGTCATATGATCAAAGGCTGCATAGCTCACGATCCAAGATTATAGATGTTTGTTTTGAACATTAAAGACATTAAATACCATATATATTTGAGCAATTACATTGATGATGATTTATGGTGCAAAAGGCTTTGGTTTGAATTGAATAATCGGCAATTTAAAGAAGATTTCTTGGATATCAGTGTTGCCATGAGATCTTGATTCATTAAATGAGGCAACACGAGAGGAGTATCTTTTTTCCAACACCATTTTGTGTTTAAAACACTATCATGGTTTAACAAAAAAAACATTAAAGTTAGGCTAAGGCAGTAGGTGGGCACGGATGAAGCATGTTATCGTTTCTTTTTAATCTTTTTACTTTAATATCATCTAGCATAGTAATTGTGCATCTTTTGCAAGTTGAACATGTCTAAATGACAATACAAAAGCATTCAACTTCCACATATTCATTAAGTGTTACTCCTACCATATCTTTAATATAACCCAGTATCAATCCTTATTTGTATTTACCAAACTAATAATTTTGTTTTTATAGCGTATAATTTAGTCATCACTATCATATTCTCTTGTCATACAACATTCTTAATACACTTCTTCATCAAACAATCAAACTTTAAAAATAACATCCTTATCAATATCTCATTCTTTTGTATTAAAAGAATTCAAAATACACAAAAATACCACACATATGTCACTTAATCCTCTTACAATATTCATGTGATAATTCTTAATATTACAACCACTAACATTACATATCATGTGCTCAATGCTAACCACTTATCTTTGAAAACTATAATATAATAATCAATCTATTACTCCAAAAGATGTTAACCTACCAATAATATATTTTTTGCAAAAAATATACACCTAGGCGTTTAACCTTGAACATGTAATATACTATTAAAAAGAGATTTGAAATTCTATCGAGCTCTTAGCCAACAAAAACATCCTATAATCAATCTAAGAGAGAAGTATTGCTTTCCCGATCACATGTTGTCTTCCATCTTTGTTAAAGATAATTACTTGTTACAATATCTCTAGAAGAATATGACAGATGTTCAATTGAATCACAACACAAAATTTCATCCATATAAAGATCTAGAAAAGAAATTTTCACTTGGCATTGATACTCTACCATATAGAGAATATTATTGATGATCCATCCACTAGGATAATGGTATGAATGTCAACAACTAGGACTACCATAAACAACAACAAAATATAACAAACTATTTTATTACTAGAATTATTATCAATATTATTATTTTATCATTATACTATTATTTCATTATCATTTTATTAGTATACTATTATTACTATAACATTCTTATTATTAATATTTATTATACTATTATTAACATAATTATTATACTTTATATATACTTTTATTTATTTCCTCTCCCTATTTTTCTTTTCTTACCTGGCTCGGTAAGGCACGAGCTATCGCACCCTCCTTCGCATGTAATGCCTCAAGTTCGTCCCCACTCTCTTTCTTAGTTTACTCCTTCTCCAACCTTGCCTTCCTTAAAGATCGTAAGGTGGTGAGAGGTCAGCTTGACTAGCGACACCTATTTCGACAAGTGTTGCATGTTATCAACCTTTATCCATTTAGTTATGGTTTTTCTTCCTTTAATTCGGGTGTTACAGATAGTGCTTCGAGTCTGCCTGGCCTCCTTAGGTGACCACTTTATTGGATGCATCTTCCAACAATCTATTTATGAATGGCTCTAATATAGATAGTTATTGCAATAAGACTTCCCTCTCAACCTTTCCTCCCCTTCAGGTTGTTCGCCTTTCTGATTACTTCCTTGGTAGAACCTCTAGCTTCTCTAGCTATCAATGTTCTCTTATGGGTATGACTTTCGAACTAGCCTCTACAATAGTATGAACCGTGAACAATTACAATTTTTCACAAAAATCATCATGATGATCAACAGTAAACATAATGAGATTTACTTCTCCTATTGTAATCATAAAGAAAGAAGATTGAACTACTCCAAAGTGTCTTTCCCTTGGATCGATTTCAATGAGATGACAAATCCAATGGAATGGTTGAATGGTTGAATGGTTGACATGATCCACATGGACTAAGGGGTTCAATAGTAAAATTAATATAACCTCGTTAAGTCGATAAGATTAGGTCACAATTACGTGAGTTGTCTATTTTGGGCATCAACTAAGTTTTAAATTAGGCAAACAACTCATGTGTTGATGACCAATGATGGCAATAACAATTTGACAATAAGAAGAAGATGACCAATTGGATATCAAGAAAGAGTTGTTGAAACACTTAATTGACCGGTAAAGCAATATACAAAACCGAAGTGGCTAGCTAGCTTGTGTTAACCTACAACTATGTCCCACTTGAAATTAAATAAATGAGGTGGAGGTTTAAAATCCCTTAATTGCGATCGAAATCGATTATATCCGCTTCAATTTAAAAATTCGGCTTCGAATGCGCCTAAAATATAAAACTTAATTAAATAAAAAAAATATTGAATCAATTAACGACCAATTAAATAATGAAAATCAATTTTAAATTACACGATATCGTCGAGAAGCGACGACATCCAAACAATCGATCGAATTCGCCGTATGTCGCGACAACTAAATACCTAAAATTGACACCCATATTGCTAGGGTTTGTTATTAGGATGATTCGTCAAAATTTTACAAGTAGGGTTAATTATATTAATCCTTAAGCTAATAATCTCTTAATCCCTATTAATTCTTATCTTAGCCCAAACCGCCCAAGCCACCCAAGCCTCCAATAGGAAAAGCCGACCACTATCCTTATCACTCGAACCAATCAAAGCTGCGAATTCTAAAGTCCGAAACGAGGGCTATCCTCTCGGCATTCTCCCTCACGTTAACCTCATTCTCTGCACTCGCTCTCGCTACTCTCATTCATGCTCCTCGCTCGACTTCTCCCGACGACTCTCCCTCTTCGTTTCGTTTGGCTCGTGGCATTCTCTTGGATCGGCTCTCGTTCTCTCGCTGCTAAATTCCTCACGCAGAGCTCTCTTTGTTTCGCTCTAAGTCTCCTCTCTTGCCTCAATAAATCGAGCATCCTTCTCCCTCAGACTTGGCGAACTCCTCGGCAGTTCTCTTTCGTCTCTGCTCAAGCACCAACCTAGTCGAGTAAACAGAGAGCTCGATCCTTCCTAATCACCCTTCCAACCGAAACCCCCAGGTTGTTTCGTTTTAATCATAAGTTATATTTTGCTATGTGGGTTTTTCTCGAAGGAAATGATTTATGTTTATCCTCATACGTGCTATGGTTGGTTAACTCGAAGTTCCCTATCGTTATTTCATCCCTTTGTTTGATAAGTCGAGTCCTGAAACACGTTCTTCATATATGCTATATGCTATGGTTGGTTTACCCTCATCTATATCCGGTGAAGTGTTGTTCTTTCATATGCTATGTATGCTTTGATTGGATGAACCCTCTCCTCTTTCTGTGAACCTCCCCTCCTCACCATTTTCATTTGTGTTGTTGTGAGATACAAGAAAAAAAGAAGGGGTAAGCTTGGAGAGTTGGCTGATTACTTAAGATTGTCAAGGGATAAATAAGTAATGTGAAAGAAGTAAATTTTCCATGATTTTATTCTCTGCTGAAAAAATTTAATATCTGTTTATATCTCGCTATTACAAGTGCTGGATTTTGAGAAAGATGGAGGAAAAACAAAGTATTGGCCCTCATTTTTAATGCAATCAGGTTTTCATAATATTTTTATTTGAATGTTGATATGAAATAGGGAAAAGCCCAAACTTGTCGGGGTAAGAAGCTTTCAATTTCTACAAGATGTAGTGTTACTCTTTTGGTCCAAAAAAAAAAAATGCTGAAATTGGTTTCCGGTTTGCTATAAAGTTGTCATTTCATTGAACCTTCTATTAGATTCAAGGAAAAAGTTTATGCATGTAAGCTTAGTATGGCTACTTGCTTACTTGTCTATTTCTATCACTTGATATCTTATTAGCAGACAAATGAAATATGAATCTGAAATATGAAATTTCAGATTTAGAAAGGTGCTACGTAATTAAAAGTTTGCGTTATACTGCTATTGCAGATATGTCAAAATGCAAAATTCAAGATTGAAATGGCGATGAAAATGATCTATGTAATGGGGTATCAATTATACTTTAATTTCATACACATGTCAACAAATTTATTCTTCATGTTATAAGATTTTCGTTACATTGTTCTCGTGGAAAACTTGTGATAAATTCACGTTAACGTGGCGGAGAAATATCTTTTGTGATAATCCATCACATTGTTCCGTCTGGCGAGAACTTTTGATAAAGCTGTTCACGTTGTTCGGCGATCTTTTGTGATAAGTGCGTTCATTGTTAAATCCGGCGGAAATTTTGAAATACGCGTTGTTCCACGCGTGGCGAGAAATATCTAAGTACCCGTTCACATTGTTTCAATCGCGCGGAAATTTTTGATAAATCACATTCATTGTTCGCGTGGCAGGAAATTGTTGTGATAAGTCGCATTGTTCCAATGTGCGGAAAACCGCGATAAGTACGATTCACGCGTTGTTCCAACGTGGCAGAGAAATCTGTTGTTATAAGTACGCTCACATTGTTCCAACGCGTGGCGAAGCTGATATGATAAGTACGCTCACATTGTTCGAGCGAAATCTTGTCAACGCGACGCCTTTCTTGGCTAGTGGTGAAATAAATTTTCGGTAGGGTGTGTACATATGCGCCTTCTTTCTTGGTGGGTCAGTTCGGAACCTCCATATCGGGATGGTAGAAATTTTGATAAATAAAATGTGAAATGTCCAATGTTTGAAAAGGAAGGTGCACGTATGATTATTAAATCTTTTCATTCATCAAATTATATGACAATTACAGATGCTTACTTATCTTAAATTGTTACGAATCTTCATGCGTATGATTAAGTATAAAAAGCATGTATGATAGAAGCAATACCTTCAGCAGCCATGCCATTTTTTGCCATCTCATTCAATGTTCTCTCAATCCCAATATCAGTTGAGCCATTCTTGCAAACAATGGTATCTACAAGATCATTGTAATATATTTCCTCACATAAGATCAGTTCTGCACTGTAAAACCTTTTCATGTTAACATTATAGGCAGTCAAACAATCAATACAAAAGCAAATTACAAATTCACTGGAAAAAACATGTAAACTGATGCCCATTAACCCCGTCAATGAAGCAAACAATTCAAACAATATATTACAAAGATTCATTTGACAAAACTTCTAATCTGATAATTATGACCTCAACGAAGTAGAAAAGAAAAAAACAATAAACCAAAAATAAGCACAACAATGAATCTAAACCTTATCAATATCTATGCAAGTCCTTTAAACTGAATTGGCAAACCCATCCATGGGTGCAGAACCTGATCAGCGCTATCAATCATACATTTTCAAATAGTTCCAGAAAAAAGGAAAAAAATCATATTCAAGAAAAACATAACCTGATTAAATTCAGCTTGAAATACCACCAGCCGATAATAACCTAAGCACATAAATACAAAATGCCAGACGAGCAAAACAACCTTAGAAAGAGAAAAGTCATCAATGTAAAAGCTGCAAACAAAGATCATGAGAAGAAGATTACAAAATAAAAGGTTAAATGAGGACATCTCGAATTAAGAACCTGCATCCAACACCACAAATTAATCACACCAAGTCATAAATACAGAAACTCACTAAATGAATAGGTCCACCCTACCTCATAGTTTACATATAAGTGATCATAATCAACAAACAACCAATCCATATTCTGTGCAGCACGACACATTCAGACATCTCTACTATTCCCTTGGCCAATTTCAAGCACATACATGCTCATATAGAAAAATTATCTAGATAACTCCAAGTGCTGGTAAAAATGCATGAAAGGCAATCTGGTTGGACATCATGTAGAACTCCAGTTCTCGGACTCCAACAGTTTCAATGTTGGACAGCAGAAATATATTCACAATGTTTCATCACTGTCAGAAGTCTTTTAGACCCATCTACTTTTTCACCTCATTATTTCATTAAACAACCTTGGCTAGCACTTGTAAACAAATTTTGAAGAATTTTTTTACCGAAATAAAATGGACAAACTAGAATAGACCTAAGAGGTCAAATATCATAATGGAAAATCCGACCAATTAAGCCAACGTTATTTGACTGCAAGAAATATAAGCGTACTGCAAAAAAAATGTAGGGATTTTAGGATTTCTGATGTTCAGTGGTAAATTAAACAAATGCAAATTAACATTTGAAGGAATACAGAATACCCACTCAGTGTATTTTCAGTGTATGCCAAATATGTCTAAATCAGGCAAATTCGAAAGAAAAAAAAAAAGAACTAGCATGACTCCTTTCCAACATGCCCTGCATTAATTCTCACCGAACATACATGAAGCTTCACGAAGCCACATCAACATTGATACCATAGACCATAGGTATCATACCTTGTGTCTATCCTCAAAGCCTCGCAATGCTACCAACATAGATGCTCATCCCCAAAGCTATCAATGTACACAATCAACCTCAAGTGTTGTATCATGTATTCGTCTCCAAAATCTCGCAAAGGTACCGATCGTAATGCCTATCCCCGAAGTCGCCGATGTCCACACAACTAAGCCTACATGTTGCATCTCGCATCCGTCCGATGCGACTTCGTCCCCAAAACCGCCGGTCGCATCGTCCCCAAAATCGCCAATGTCGACACCACTGACCCATAACATTGCATCTCATTCCCATCACCAAAGCCTCCCAAAACTACCAACCCTAATGTTCATCAAAGAAGCCATAAATATCGACGTCACTAATAGGCATCACATCTTGCATCTGTCCCGAAGCCATACAAAGTCACCAGCTAGGACATGCATCTCCAAAGCCTTCAACACTAGAATCACCAACCACAATCCCTGTTGCATGCACTCATGCCCAATGATAGTTTATTTTATTATTATTATTTTTTTTATAGTTCTAACAAAACACAAGAAGATGATCTCCTAAATTCCAAATACACAATATTTACTTTTAAATTTAAATATTCAAAAGTCTAAATATTTGCAACCAAATAACACCCAAATACATTCCGTAGAAGCACAATCCTCCTCTTACATATATCTCCAAAAACAACTAATGTCATCTTTTGAAATTTTAAGAATATTTTTCTCTTTTCTATGTGATAAACCTTCTTACATTCTTGTTTGAGGAACCTATATAGAGATCTTATTTCTAATTTTCCTATAACGTAATCTATTTTATTTTCAAATAAAATCTTATTCTGAATTACATCATGTCTCCATAAGGGCTCATTCTTGCATAATCCCTAGGAAGGTAGATAATCCAAGGATCTCCGCCTATTAAAAATCGTGAAATGCTTAATGATGAGTGAACCCAAAGGGCATCTCATTTTAGAGAGTTTATTCACTAAAAGTTTCTATGATTTCTCATTAAGCCTCATAATCCCCATAAGGAAGACGAACAAGAAGGATATCCACCTATTTAGAAGTTCTCAGAAGACACCCCGATGAATGAGCCCCAAGAAACATGTAGTGTTGGACAAATCCTCACTAAAAATACCTAAAAGGGCTCGTAAATGAATAGGCACCAAGAAGCAAATAGAGTCCTACTTATTGACAAGTACACAAAGGGTTTATTGATGAGTAATCCTAGAAGGGCATTTAAAGGTAGCCTGAGTCATCATTAAAAATCCTTAAGAAGGCCCATGAGGCAGGTGACTAGACAAAGTATCTACATACTTAAAAGTCTCTATGAGAGCTCATCATCTAATTAGACAATTGAATAAGTGAGTGAGTAGATTCTCCACCTACTCAAAAATATCTATTGGGAATCACTTAAGAGTGAGCCCTAGAGGGCATCTAATGCAAGGATGACCACTTAACAAGATAGGTATAAATTTATTTCCCTTATTATTTAATTTGCAAGCCCTACCTAACTATAAATGACTTGATGCTAAACCAAACGTTGAACATATAGTTGTCAAATATGCATAAGCATTAAGCGAGCATTTCTTCCATACAATATTCATTTTTTAAATATGGGTTGCACTAATGCGAACCCCCCACTATAACACTTGGGCATATGGTAGATTAGATCCCCTTTCAAATGCAATAAAGATCACTGAGCTAGACCACAAACATTCCGAAAGACACCATCCAAGTAAGCATACATCCAATGTACTTGTTAAAATGTGTTGCAAGTTTGAATTCAGCACTTTGTTCAAAGCATTATCATTTCTCCTATTGAGTTCTAATGTGAGTCAAAGATGTGTTGGTGAATAATCTTTATTTCATTCTCGCTTGTAAAACTTGATAGCACAACAAAATCTAGTTAATCTTTGATAATTGGTGAGACGCTCTTCGCATATCAAGGGCAGCGAAGTTGCTTAGCTATTGAGTTGCACACGAAAGTTAATGTTGAGTTTAAACCTAACAATTGTTAGAGAAAATGAAACCACTTACCCTATCTAGACCAAAGTTCAACAACATATAGATGCCCTTCAAAGCTTCATCAGACGAAAGACCAATGATAAGGGGTATTTAATAAGATAATAGATCAATTGCTATCCAAGCTATTACTTTATGTTGCCCTCTTTTTTTCCTTACTTCTCTTTTTGGTAATTAAGAAAATATAGTGCCAACTAATTCTCATTTAGTAGGCAACTATAGAGATTGAATGCACAAATAAGGATAAATAGACTTGGTAACCACAATGACAACCATTCACTAGAGATGTAATACTAAAAAATTTCCAAAAAAGTAAATTAAATACATATTAAAATATACCCCATTTTTTACACGCCTAGAAAATCATTGTATGCATTTTTATTAAAATTTACTCTCAATTTCAATCATTTTGACATATAGAAGCCTATACAAAATATAATTATCTTTATAATTATAAATTAATCTAATATATTAACTCACTAACCTAAGTTCGAAATTAAGTCTTACTGTTTTAAATTAAAATTACTGTAGCAATTAATCTTTTTCCACTTAAATCAGCAAGCAGCGGTAGATTAGGCTTAGTGGATAAGTGTAGGGCTGTGATTGTTATTGTAATTATTTAGTATAACTAATGATACATAACTGGCACAACACCTGCACCTGATCTCTCATTTTTTTCTTTCTTTTTCTTCCTCTCATTCTTCCATTCGCCCTGCTGTTTCCGTGCCCTTTCTGTGCCGTGCTTCAGGCCACGGTCATGCCCCTTCCTGTACCGTGCTTCAGGCCACGGTCATTGCCCTTCCTGTACTGTGATTCAGACCACAGTACAACTTTCAGCTGAAACCGTGGGAGAGGGGAGGCAGAGGAGGGAACTTTGGATGCTGGTTTTGCTGTGGCAATGGGGATTAAAGGCTGGTGAGGGAAACAGTGAGCGGAATAGCAGCAAGTAACATGTATTATGTAAGATATATATAGTTATATTATATTAATGACTTTTAAATACATAAATGCATATATGTTATATTATTCATTGATTCTACTTAATTAAACTAAACCAACTCTTGTTAATTGTAGCATAGCTGCAGGTTTAACGGATGGCCTAAGGAAAGAAGATAAGCAAAAATAGAGAATTGAAGAGATGGGGAAACAGCGTGAGGAATGTCGATTGAAAAAAAAAAAGATTTTTTTTATAATAAATGTATATATATATATATATATATATATATATATATATATATATATATATATATATATATATATATATATATTATTTATAATGTTTGATTAAATAATTTTCCTAATGATTCCATACATTCCTCCATTCATGAGACTTTGGAAGTGGGGCAACTGAAGAGAAGAAAAGGGTTTAAATATAATTCAATTATAAATATTTGACATTAGTTGGTTTGAGGTTGAGAATCGGATGAAAAGAAATCCTGTTGAGGTAAAAAAAATATATGAAATTTATGTTCAAACATACGAGTATATCAGTAAGTAGAGTTTGTTAAATCAAATGAATTGTACTTTTAGATTGTTTATTCAAGGAAACATCAAACTTGTCGCAAGACTAGCCCAATAACCAAGGTGAGTTATTCAATTGCTAATTTAAGGATCAAAACCTATGTAGAATTGATACTTGTTACTGTTTAATTGTTGTGCTGATAATTACTTGATGCATTTAAGATTTTTCCATATTGTACATATTGATTTAATAAATGCCAAGCTTGAATTTTAACAGCCATGCAATATTTTGTGCATATTGTGTCAGTGACTCATTGCATGTGTTGTAAATATGAAAGGAATGCATACGTAAACGATATGAACAGTAATGATAGGCAAGAAATGTCATGATAATTGAGATAAGTAGATTATTTTATAATGACCTATGCAAAAAAGAAATAGCTCTTATGAAATGAGTTTTTGACAATAAATTTTTGAAATCTCAACTCTTAGCATTCAGGTTAGAATGGACTAGTTAGTGTCAGAGGGGTTGTTATATGAATAGCATTAAAATGACCACTTTTATTAGCGGCTTGGCCGACAAGCCGGATAATGACTCTCATGAAATGATAGCACTCAAAACCTATACAATTATAAATGAAATTCTAAAATAAAAAAGAACTAAAAAAGAAAATTACTAGCCATTATTAATATGTCCCATGAAATCACATTACTATTTTACAGTTACACATGAAAGAATATATCTTTATTACTATTAACATTTATGCAAGTCTCTAATTTTCATGCACATGATGAATCTTATTTTAGCATTGATTATCTCACTGAACATCAAGCTTAAATGTTACTAAATTATTAGTTTTCATGCAAGAATACGGAGTTAGATCATCGTTAGTTGGGTGTTTAGACTTATACTAGTTCTAATGTACAATTTTAAAAGATTGTAAAATATTTTTTGGAGTATGTAAAGTTTTATATTTAAGTGTTTTAAATGTTCTATGTTTTCTTCAGATATTTAGGATTACACACTTCCGGTTTATATTTGAATATGAAAGAATTATTTAATGGTTTCAAAATGTAAGAGTTTAATTGCGACAATTTAGTGAGATTTAATTTTCACCCACTTGACCCTAATAAGTACATGACGAGATGTGAGTGTGGTAAAAGCTAAGTCTAACTGAGTATTCCTCTGTTACATCTAAAATTGACCTGCAAATGGGGTCATCTGAGATATGACAAGAGATATGTGAATCACTATCAATCCTTTAATCATATATTGTTATTGGCAAATTGCTCCATATATCTAAATTAAAGGTCAATATAAAGCGGAAAGATGGAAGACCAACAACAAAGGAATGGCCTTCAAAACTAGGTCAGCCCAAAAATTCATGATGCAAGATCCTCAGCTTAGCCAAGCCAAATATCAACGACTTACTAATAACTCAACTTATTCATCATAGATAACTATTAGAAAAAAAAAATTTCACTCCCTTTATTCAAACAAAAGATCAACATAAGAAGGAAGGATATTGTGTCGTACCAAAGATCAAAGTTGTTAGGACTTGTCGGTTACGAGTTGATCATTCTCTGTAAAACTGATGGGTACTATATCCATGTTAGGCGCTCGAGATATGGCCACCGATTTCAGCTCTCATAATCTTAGTCATTTGAGATTGGTTCATCATGTGTACTTGACATTGATCCTCCTAGGATTGCAAGTATTACTCCTGCATTTATGATTACCCTAGTGGTACTAACTCATTTCCTCGTTCATCCACAGGCCCTGTGGATCTTCTCACGATTCTTTCAATTTCCTTGCTTTGATAAGTTCTTCCACCAAACTACTCCATGTTGTGGTCATGATTTGTGTGGTAAGTGCAATATCTCATTGGGTCACATGACCACCCATTAGTCCTCACTGGCATTGGGTGCTTAAAATATTTCTTATTTTAACAACAAACTTTGTCAATAATAACTACAATTGGGCAACCCTGAGGGAGTGACACAGTTAGTATTATCCCTAGTAAGGGCAAGTAAATCGTGGAGCTTCTTGATGGACTAAGGATGCGACCCTAAGCGTGGGTCTTTACATAACATGCCTCCTCAATGGTTGATAAGTGTGTTGGGCATTGGGTGTCCTCTCCAACCTCCTCACTTATATAATCTTTCTAGTGAATGATGGGCAAGGGGCGATTGATTCACAGGATTCTCCTTGCTAGTTGTTCGAGAAAATTGGGCGATTTCTTCCTTCACGTTTACATGACTGTAGGCAAGTTCCAACAACTTCGTCAATGTCCTTAGTTGTTGAAGGGCAAGGGCATATCTAAATGACCTCTTCCTCAAGCTTTGGTGAGCACAACCTATGTGACTATAGGCTCAAGATTTTTAGCTTCAACATCTCCCTTTATAAGAGGGTAATGAACTTCCTCAGTGATACCCTTTAGGGCTACAAATGAACCAAGCGTTCTACAAGCTACTCAGGACTTAGCTCGATTAGAGCTCGTTTATGTTTGTTCAATTAACAAATCGAACGAGCTTGAACACTTAAGACATAATCGAGCTTGAACTTGTTGTTTAGTTCATTTACGTTCATGAACAGTATCATTTAAAGCTCGTTAAGGAGCTCGATTACTACTAGATTAAGGCTCAATTAAGATTTGTTCGTAAACAATATCATTTAAAATTTTATTTTTAAGCTTAATAAACTTTAATTGATATAGCTTGTATGTACTTATCAACAAGCTGCTTGCGAACAAGCTCGATTAAGGCTCAATTAAAGCTTGTTGATTTCATTAAACTAGCTACTCGTTAATAGGCTCGATAAACCCAATCTAAATCGAGCTCGCAAACAAACTCAAGCTGAACTCGAACAAGATTTTTTTAAAAGAGCTCAAGCTTGAACATCATTCTAAAAATTTGAATCGAGCTGAGCTCAAGCTCAAGCTCGATAATGAACGAGCTTGAACTCGAACAAGTACAAACTTAGCTCAGCTTGGTTTGTTTGCAGCCCTAATTCCCTTAGCTCCTAGCATATCTTCAACAGAACTTGCGAACACTTTAAAAGTCTCTGAGCACTAGCAAACTAAGTGATAAACATCCCTTTAAACTCGACAAAGGGCATGATCACACCTATAAGCAAGCATGAAAACCATCTCAAGGCAAACTCTTTGAAAGTTATGAAGAAAATATAGCATTTTTGCACATCATCTAAGTCGAGTAGGGAGGTAGTGGACTCGAAGCTGGCGACATGATTGGCTGGGTCAGTCCTTCCTCTATAGGATTCCAAATGAGGGATCTTAAACTTCGGTAATGGACAAGCTTCAATAATCTTCCATTAGAAAGTGTTGACCAGAGCCCTATTCTCCTCTAACATCAAGGGTAAAGTCTCTTTATTGCTATTATAGTAAGGCTCACAATCAATGCTCATGTCGATGTCAGTGCTCATCGACGATGTCTGATCCGCAAGACAATAAAGTCAGAAGAACCCTCCAACTCACAGTCGCGTGGAACCTCCCTCTGGATCCTCTCTATTGTGCCTTGAATCAGGTAAGTTATATGATCTTCCATTTCCTTTAAATCTTTTTAAGTGGCGAAATGATGGGTGTTTTGCCCCATGTTGACTAAATAAACTCTGACAGGTTGTCCTACTTACAAAAAAACTCGACTTCTTGTTTAGGCATCAATCCACATTCATTGTATCAAAGAGAATGTTGGATTCAAATCTATCAATGGAATGACACCAGACCTTACTAGCAAATTTTGCTGCAAAGATAAAAAAGTAACATCCCTCTGTTTGAAAGTATGGAGAGTAAAGTAATAATAAAGCACAAAAACTATTAGATCTCATAGTTAAAAATAAAAAAATAAAAAAAAAAATTACAAATCAACCACCTAATATATGTATTTACAATTTAACCACCCTCTCTATTTTTTTTGAACTACCGGACTCATGTATTTACATGTGCCATGATCAAATCTTTGAGAATTTTACAAAAATGAAAAATATGGGTTGAGCTTTTGTTATGAATTTCAATATTTTAAAATCAACTTGAAAAATTAAGATTGAAGGTAGTTAATTTGTAAATATAGAAGAATAGGGTGACTGTGTATGTAAATGCCCCTATACATAGCTAAAGAAAACTCAAAAAATAAATAAAGAAAAATATAGACACCATGGACAAATAAGACATAGACATGTGTACAATGTCACAATATAGCAAAAGTGTAGTCTTTATGGCTCTTCGCATGAGTCTACTCGCTCAAATCTGAAGGTAATATAAGTCTCTATTGAGTAACAAGTGTCTAATGAACTATCCTATAGATATCAACCATTCACTATATTCGTCGTGTCCAAGAATACTAGGTGGGCCATCCAAGTGGATGGCGAGAACATAAATCCTAGATGACGAAAATTATGTTTGTCAAGTAGGCAGTTGACTGAAGAGTGGTCCATGTTGGGATCAACCTTGTCGGTGCTTGATCCAGTAAGTTGGAAAGTGACTAGTGAATGGGATAATCTTGCCTCCTACATTGTGCAAACTGTCATTCTTAGGCAAGTCCATCTTGTAAGTGATATGTCCTAGGCTATCTAATTTTTATATAGCATTATAGATATAGCTTTATAACAATTTGATGGTTATCATAAAAGGTTATCATTTGTCATATTTACTACTAACAAAATAAAAGATATAAGATAAGCCAACTCAAACACAAACCCTTCTCTTAATAATATCCAATTATCAATCCGATCAAAAATCTTTAACCTTGAAAAAAGATACCACAAATGCCAAACACAAAAGTTGGCCAACAAAATAAATGGATAGAAGAGATCTAACCAATTATTATACATATTAAAAACAATTAAATATCCCCCACCTCCCACTTCATTGAGAATTGCACAACTTAGACACCAATCAAAAGAAACATCAACTCCATGAACAATCTTACAAGTACAAAATCTCAAATTATAAAAATATGTTTATTGCATAACTCTGCTCCATAAATAACCTAGATTAAAAATTAATATACCCACATATTGTCAACAAAGACACTATCATCACCTGTTACGTTGTGTATTCCAATACCACCCAAAGATTTACTTTAAAAAATCCCAATCAAACAACAAGTTTACTACTCTAGATACCAATGCACAAGAAATCTACATAAATGCATCAAGTCTAAGTATGATGCATTCAGGCACCCAAACATGGGATAACAAGAATAATGACATGGAAGGGAGACTTGAATTAAACAAGACTAAATGGCTTACAAAAGAATGAATAAGATTCAAAGGAACGTAACATAGCCATAGCCTTATCAAAAAGTTACCTGAAATCCTTTTTCAAAAGTACCTTAGCCATAGACTTATCAAGGAGTTCCTTAAAACACTTTTTCAGAAGTTTGGTTGCAGAGAATAGTATATCTGGACATTCCAAGTCGGATGGCCAACAGAAACAGCAAATAGGTAAAATAGTTCCCAGCTTTCATCTCATAGGAATAGATGAGCTAAAAAATATTTAGGATTTGCTAAGATACACATCTTGGGCTAATAAAAACAAATACACATCTAGCTGCATGTCTTCAGAAATAAGCTCAAAGCATAAGCTTTCTTAAATTCTTAATGGTTCAGATTCAACAATCCACCCAAACAACTAGGCCATACCTAGAAACGTGAACCAAAGAAGTAGAAAAAAGAAGCATATTTGAAAACATTCAAAGTTCTGGAACAATTACCAAATTCAGAAGTGATTTAGTTAAGGTTTTAACAATCGGACAAAACAATGAAAGAGACAAATCTTATTTGGATTTCTTGTCAACAGTAGCTCACAAATTGGTAAGCATACTATATGGCACAGAAGAAGAGCACATATACCTTGTATGCCTGTAAAAAATTCCGCAACCATCACGTTTCTGTCCGGTTCTCTGAACATAAATGCTGGAATATCCATGCTCCTCCATGTTTCCTTTGTAGAAGCTATCGTATTCATCTAACTCCTGTAAAATATTAACATTAAGACATCAATGCTAAGATAGTAAGATGCATGAATTCAGAACCTCTCAGTTGTCATTCGATCAGCACGATGTAATGAATCCAAGACAATGCAAAAGAAATATTAAGAAAAATAAGACAAATAAGAGAGAAGAAAATTATATGTATATATATATATGTGTGTGTGTGTGAGTGTGTGTTATATTTATGTCAAGTTTCACAGAAGGTTAGATACTGCTTAAACCTGGGTCAACCATGCTGAAGATGTGCTAGGATACTTAACAAGATATAGTTAGTTACTTACGGGAATGTAAATTTTTTATTATTATTTTTTTAGTTTATACTCTCCTTAATTCATTGTGTATGTAAATAATACAACATCAAGCCTTTATACCACTAAATAGAGTCAGCTACATGAATCATTTTGTTCCAATCTGACCTATTAAGTGTCATATTCTCATTTAATCCTAATAAAATAAGCTCATTTTTTATACTTCTTAACCAAGTCCTTTTAGGTCTACCTCTACCTTCCTTAATATTGGCCGAATCTAATACATCTACTCTCCTAACTATGTCATCGGGCGGCCATGTTTAATGTGATCAAACTATCTTAAGGCGACTCTCTCTAATCTTATCTGCCACAGGAGCATTATAAAAATATACATGTGTACCATTTGCTTTAAGAGATGGATTGAAGGCATGATTGTGTTTCAGTCACAATGCAGAAGTCACTATAATTTATAGCTGACAAGGTGAAGCAAAAAATCCTTACTAGAACAAAGCCCACATTTACATGGTGCAAAATGAAATAAACTAGAATTTTGATGTTTGATAGGCCATGTAAAAAAAATTCATCCCCAAAACATTGCACTAATAGAGTCACATGCCCTTGGAACACTCTTTTAGCATATAGTATGCTCTTCATCTTCTCTATCCAACCTTCTCTTAAATTCCTTGTCATCATAGATACATGATTTCACTCAAAAGTCTATGACCCTTTACAGGACTAATCATTGCGTTTTTAATAAAACATTCAAACTTATATGCATGCATATATAATAATGAAGAGGTGAAAACAAAATAATTATATGTGTCATGATAAAAAGTAGATAGCGCACCTGAACACAGAGGAAATCAGCGTTTAAATTTTTTAGATCTGATAAAACAGCCACTGAACGAGCTTTCCACCTGCAAATTAATCTTAATGAACATATTATCTTATACACCATGACAAAAGCTATTACTTAGGAAGTATACTGAAAGTTACATGGATGAAACAACCAAATTAAAATGAAATAACTATAGCAAACAGAAAACTAAAAGTTTGCCTGCAGAAGAAAATTCATAGTCGCTTTAATGCCCCTGTTTATAGAATTAGTCCTTACTAACAAAGAAATAAACAGCAACGAGTGAAAAATAATAATTTTGATGGAAATTCAAAAAAATGACAACAAAATCAAAATAACAAAAGGTTAAATATAACCATGACAATATGAAGTCCTCATAAATTGCCTAAGTTTGCAAAGTACTCTAAGAGAAGTAAAAATAAAAATCATGTCACTAGGCAACCAATTGCATACAAAGTAATAAAGCGAACTCAGCAGCTCAACTAGCAGTAAATGTAATATTCAAATTAGATTAATTTTATTTTATCTAATTAATCCGATCAGAAGCAATGACCGTAAGACCTAAGCGCGCAGAAATTTGGATTAAGGCATTTGACGCCCGTAGAGCTGGGATCTATCGAAAGGTAATACCCATTTCTTTTTATTTCATTTCCTCCTAGCGGCAGCCTCGCCTCCTTCGCACGGATCGAGTTCGTCTCCTCCTTTCCTCGCCGGCAGACGATGTGGATTGCCGCCCTGAACGCGAAGCCGTGGAATCTCGCGTTTGCCGCTGGAACCGCCGCTGACCCTCGATAGACCGCCCTCCGTGTCGCATCCTTCTTCCCGTGTCGACTTCGCCTGGACCCGCCGATTTCGCCTTCGGTTTCGCCTGGAACCGTCGCACCCGTAAGACAAATGGCACGGGTTGGGAGTTCCCGTGAACCGATCGGCTCGGATAGGAGATTTCCTGTTCCTGGCCGATCGGAGGATGCCTATAGGATTTTGTGACTTGCTGAATTTCTTTCTCTATTTCTTTTCTTCTCAGCCCCCTTGAAATTGATTAAAATCTGTTTAGGTGAGTGCGAATTATTGTAATGGAATTTGTAGGATTTTGTTTTAACTTTATTATACGATTTAATTAGATACGTAGAGATTACTTTGAAGCCCTCAGATTTCAAAAGATTATATGAGACATCAATTTCAAGAAGAATGCAGTTTATACTATGTTAAATTTATTTATGAGTTTCACGTAAGAAGAATTCAATTATAGTCATGAAGAACGCCGTCACATCACGAAGACCTAATTTTAATCATAATAATTTAAATTTTATACCCCATGATGCCACTATTTCTACCACTTTTATAAATCAGATGAATGACATATGATATTTCTCATTTTATATACAAATACAACGCTTATTACTGACAAAGATATTGACCGATTTAAATGATTAGTTGCTATATTTTCTTTAATAAGATACGATTATTTATACTAAATGTTTTAAAACACGTATTATAATTGAAACGCAGAATGTGATAAACGCGAAAATGTCGGAAAATCGATGGAAGGCCATGTTATAAATCTGCAGGTGAAAAAATCGACGATGCATGAAAGGGACTTTAGATCCCCGACGACATTGAGCGTTAGTCATCAACCAAGCTTGTTAGCAAGAGATGATTTACTACCTTCCTTTAGTAGCCGGACAACCCTTTTATTTAAGTCAAACCCATGAATTATAAACGATCTAGAAAAGGATTTGACATAACCTAAATCGCTTTCATTAAACGACAAATTATCGATACATTACTACTCGATATCGTCACCATTTCTAAAGATAGCTTTACCGCTTTACTTTCCGAAATTTAAACGCACGCACGATCGTTCTATCGTCTGTCGAGCTTACTTTAAGATTCTTCATTCTCACAAAACTTTACGCCACCACGATAAGACGAGCGCAGGTTTTACCGCTTCGCCGATTTGTACAAAGATAGTTGAGAAGATTAAAGGTGACGTATATTTTAATATTTTACTCAGACGTACAAAACTTAAATATTTCACGCTTACAAATTTTGTGATATGAATTAATTAAGATAATGAATTAATTTTAATTGATGATTGATATACATTTCACGCTGCTCGGCATTTGGGAGCGTCTAATCGAATATCCTATTCTGTTACATCAGAAAAGCATCATCCGGGGAAAGTGATCGTGAGCAGGTCGAGAGCAATAAGTGGAGCGACAAGCAATGAGGTTGCACAAAGAATGATGATTGATAATAAGATGAATCGAGCAATACAGAGCTATGACATTAATTAATAATCCATATATTCTTAACTTCATGCATGATATATGATAAATGATAAATATCAAATAAATAATTTTATAATTACGAATTAATTCAAGAAATGCCGTGCTATTCACCCTCAAGACTAAATGCACTGAACTATGGAGATAATTCTAACAGAGAAATACAACCTGAAAGCAGTGAAGGTAGATCCGGTTTAATCGCAAGTAGTTCACCGATAAAGACAAGTAGTTGATAACATCAATGGAAAAATCCACAAGTGGGCCCAGACCGAGTTTGTCTGGTGGATCAAGATTGAGATATTTCAATCGTCAAGCCACCAAGATTCAAGAGCCGTGATCCCATAGGCGAAAGATTGGTTTGCTTAAAATTGAAAAAATTCCGGATGGATGATTTGCCCGAAAACGTTATAGACGCTATTTTAGATGAACAGATGATGTTTAACACAAGGAAATGTTTGAAATGATACCTATTACTCAGATCAAATGGGATGACTTTATTAAAGGGTTCAAGGATTGGTTCATTCCACCATCGACTTCTGCTACAAATTTTTCAATCTAATTCAAGGATCAAAACTATAACGCAATATGAGTTCATTTCTCTTCTGATCCACATTATATCAATACGCGAAGAGAATGTCATGATTGGCCGGAGATCAATCGGTTACCAAGATTCGACATCGGTGAGCTCAGATACTGAAGCTGGAGAATTGGAAATGAGAATTTTTCCTAGCGGGATTTATAGCAAAAAATGCAAAAGTTTTAGCGATTTCTCCGCAAGAATTTAAGTATGACGCATAAACAAATTGGAAAACCTATTCATAAGTGTGGAAAAGACATTTGTCAATGTTGGTCAGATCCGGAAAATGTTACGATGTGGTCGTGGACATCGCGGCAACACGCATCGAAGAAGGATATAAAATCATCCAATTATCGACGGTCAACAAAGAAAGTTTGTGCGAAGCACACACGCTTTTGAAAACCTTCAATTCAAGAAAAGGAGAACTGAGCAGAAAACCAACCCTCCAAGAAAGCCGAGTTTTGTCATCACCGTAGAAGAAGAATCAAACGGTGTCGTATGCCTAAAATTTCGATCATTCGTTCGCTTGATTCAGTGTTTTCGATTCGCTCATTTCGATTTTTTTCGCCACTACTGATTTATTTATTTTACACAGACACGCTGACGCTTTCCTGATAATAGAATACAACAGAACGTTGTCATTGACATTAACATTCAAGATACAATTTCTTACTTAACTAATTAATTATCTTACCAATCGACATTTTGATTATACTGTGATGATTAGTTTATCAAATACTTTGCAATAATTGAATGTTGGAATGAGAAAATTTTGGTGAAAAAAATCATTTTATTTTTCTGGTAAGAATGTCGTTTCTTTGACACGAAACAAATTGAGTAAATATTTAAGCGTAAAATTGTATTTCGCCAAAAGATGTGTTGAATAAGGAGGTGTTTAAAAACATTCCATTGTTCAATTTCCGATGTTTCTCGAATTACCAAGGTCCACCAACACGAGAAGTGGAGTTTGGGATTGACAACCCTGACAACTTCTATACATAAATCTCCTGCGAGGATAATCAGATGAATTGAAGTGTCGGCCGGTGAATCATACGCGATTTATTCTACCAAAGAACTCACCGAGGCACTGCATTATGTTAAGAAAAAAGACGTTTATCGAGTGTATTGATTACAGGGAGTTAAATAAAGTAACAATCAAAAACAAGTATCCACTACCGAAAATTGATAATTTATTTGATGGAAATATCATTTTTCGAATCGACCGAGATCCTGATATCATCGTGCTAAGTTAAAGACCGATATTTTAAAACAGCAACCGTGTATTTACATGAATTTCTTGTTATGCCATTTTAACTAATGCCCCGCATTTACTTAATGAATCGTGGTTTTCGCCCTCAGGACTTAGTTATCATCTTTATTGATGATATTCTAATTTATTCTAAAACTAATAGAAATCATTCAGTATTGTTTAGAAATATAAGACAATTATATGTCAAATTTTCAAAATGTAAATTTTGACGATAGATTGCATATATTATCAAGAATGGGCGAGCCGCTGATCCTCGAAAGAAAAGAATTTTAATACACCTAAGAATGTTACTAAAGTTCGCAATTTTCCTTATTATTACTGAAGTTTGTCGAGATTTTCATATCAGAACGCCTCTATCTAATTTATCGAGAAAGGATGTCAAATTCCAACGACAACTGAGAGAGTTTTCAAGAACCAAAAGATTCACCACCCGCTTTTTTATTCCATCGGATCGGGGATTCCAAATATTTAAATACGATCTTTAAAGGTTTGAGTTGTGTTTTAATGCGAACGTAAAGAATTACTTACGCCGGCATTTAAAATCTCAAGAAAGAAATTATCCCATTCACGATCTAAAGCAAGAATGTGCTCTTAAAATTGGAGACATTACTCAGGAGTGAAATGCAAATTTTTACCGATCATCGAGTCTTAAATATATCTTTACACAAAAGAATCAATCACATGTTAAGATTACCAGTTCATTAAAGATTATGATTTGATTACATCGTTGCGTAAAGCTAACGCAGATGATATTCGCAAGTCCAGTGAAATGCCACGGATTATTACAAAAAAGTCAAAGTTGATGAATTGGTTTGGGTAAGTTAAGATTCGTTGATCTTATTCGATAATCAATGCCAAATCATCGAATCAATTTAAATCCAAACCCATTTCATAGATGAGAGGGTGTTATTCAAAAATTCACAATTATGATGCGACTGAATAAATCTGCGAGGCATCGGATATATCTATTCATCAAAGTAGTACAAAAAAATAAAGATTTAAAAGATTTTGGTCGTAAGAAAGAGACATACCGAATATCTCTAAAGCTGTCGATTATTAAAGTCGAGCATCAAAGACCGGTGGATTGCTACCATTACCTATACCGAGTGAAAGTAAGAAATTAATGGATTATATGATTTCCTGATCTCAAAGTGCGTGATAAGATCCTGTGGATAGATTGACGTCGATCATTTCTGAGAAATGAAATCGCTGATAAATTGTCGATTATACGTTAAAGAAATTGTAGCACTTGTTCCAAAGTGATCGCCTCATTGCATGGTAGATTTACTCCGTGACATGGAAAGGAATTCGAAGGACACAATTACACTTAAAGACTTTTTTTCATCCCCGTGACCGAATGACAATCGAAAGAACAATTCAAGTCCTAAGATTTGTTTGAGATTATGTCTTTAGATTTTGGGTAGGAAGATCATATTCCTGATCGAAGTTTCATACATAATACCACCCTAAGATTCGACTCAGATGAATATGGTCGAAAGTGTAACTCTGAAGTTGGGTTGGGGAGAAAGACGCAGTGAGTTACGATCAAGCTAAAAAAATCGACAATCGTAGATAGATTGAAAAGTCGCCGATCACAAGATATGAAAGCAGCCAGAATTTCAAGTTGGAGAATTTGTATTTTGAAAGTCAAACCTATGAAAGGAATTAGATATTTGGTCAGGTAAATTAAGCCCAAATACATGACCTTTGAAATCATCGAAAGGATCGAATACGCTTTACAAGTTTACCTATCTTTATTCACAACGCCTTTTCACATTTCAATGTTGAGAAAATGGATCACGATACGAAAGATTCCATATACAAAGGTTGAAATACAACCGATTTGACTTATGCTGGATAAAAAAAGATTTTGAATTTGATGAAGAGATCAGAATGTATAAATTTCTTACGCTAAAATTAAAAGCAACCAATCAAAGAAGCTACTGGGAGGTCGAGAGACGTAAGTTTCCTTCCCGTTTGAATGATTGAGAAGAAATTACATGATGAAATTTTTTTTAAGAGAAATTGTAATATCCAAATTAATTTTATTTTATCTAATTAATCCGTTATCAGAAGACGATAACGCCTATGCACGGTGGATTAAGGCATTCGTGTAGTCGGATCTATCGAAAGGTAATACTCATTTTTTTTTATTTCATTTCCGCACTCGCCTTCAGACGGATCGAAGTTCGCTCTCCTTTCCTCGCGCTGCAGAGATCGACAGATTGCGCCTCAACGCTAGAACGCGACGAGTGGAATCCGCGCTTTCCTCGAACTGCCGCCGACTTCGATAGACCGCCACCTCCCGTGTCGATCCTTCTTCCGTCGACACCGCCTGATTCTGATTTCGCCTAACTGCCTAAGACCAGAAAAAATGGCCATTGGGAGTTCAGGAACCGACGGCTCTGGATTGAGATTTCCTGCTCTCGGGACGGGATGCTGGATTTTGTGACTGAATTTCTTTTCCTATTCCTTTTCTTTCTGCACTTCCTCGGTGTTGAAATGCGATTAGTTCAAATTTGTTTCTATAGTGAGTTGTAATTATTTGTAATAGAATTTGTGATTGTGATTTTGTTAACTTTATTATATCGATTTAATTTACGCATTAAGTAGATTACTTTCAGTGCCCAGATTTCAAAAGATTATACGAGACATCAATTTCGCGTAGTAACGCATGCCCGATATTATTAAATTTATTTATGAGTTTCATGTATTCGTAAGAGTGATTCAATTATAGACAGACTTAAACGCCGAAAGACATCAATAATCCGACTCACATATTAAGGTATATCGCTAATTTAAATTCGCTTTATACCCCATGATGCCAATCGCTTCTACCATTTTTTATAAATCAGACACGACATATGATATTTCTCATATCAGATGAAATACAAATCTGCTATATTACTGACCTAAGATATATATTTACAATGATCAGTTGTCATCATTTTTCTTTAATAACATACGATTTTGTATACATGTAAATATTTTAAAACACGATTATAATTGTTAAAACGAAAGAATGATAAACAAGTGAAACGTAAAAATCGTGATAAGAAAGTTTTACGATAAATCGACAAAAGAAAAGCTCTCGACGATGAAAGAAGAGGACTTTAGCGATCGACGACATGAGGCTAAATGTCCAACCTGCGTGCAGTTGTTAAAGAAGATGGTTTCTACCGCCTACCTTCGCCTTTAGTGCGACAGTGAATCCACCCTCATATTAAGTCAAACCCATGTAATTATAAACGACATTTCAGGAAAAGGATTTGATATGAATAAATCGCTTTCATTAAACGACAAATTATCGATACATTACTACTCTACAAAGATATTGTTCGCATACGCAAAGATAGCTTACCGCTTTACTCTTCCAGAATTTAAACGCGATCGATCGTTCCTACCGCTCGTTCTCGAAAGCTTATTTTAAGATTCTTCTCAAAGTTTTTACGACGCGCTATAATTTCTAAAAAAGTGTGGTTACCCATTTTGTTGATTCATAGCTGGGTGTATAATTTTGAGAAGATTAAAAGTTTTTTCAGACATAAAATTTTAATATCGATATCTTTAATC
Organism: Cymbidium sinense; assembly: GCA_021442155.1. NCBI lineage: Eukaryota > Viridiplantae > Streptophyta > Magnoliopsida > Asparagales > Orchidaceae > Cymbidium > Cymbidium sinense. Next base: position 80,832,552 of record CM038217.1, on the reverse strand, counting down.
GCTCATTTATGATAAACTTAAAGATTTACGCCCAAATTTTGTGATACGAATTAATTAAGATAATTTTAATTTTGGATGATTTGATTAGATGGAAATTTCACTGCTTCTTCCGAAGAACGCCGGAACGCTCGCTGCTCTAATCAAGTCATCCTATTCAGACTTCGATTGACTAAAAGAAAGGGTCATCGGGTGACAAGAAATAAACAAGGTGCACTCGACAAAAGAAATCCAATTGCAGAAAGAAAGTGTTGGAAGCTTCGAAGTACCTCATATGGATAACATATCCTCATTAGATAAACTAGGAATAATAATGTCGATTTGAATCAACGCATCACATCCCAGCACTCTAATAGTCAGATAAGCAGGTATCTAACATACAATTTCTTGTACTAAAATGGAAACATCCAGTAATGATATGAACTAAACCATACACTCCAACACTTCACCCACAATTTCTTAAAGTGTTACAATTTCTAACATACAAGTACTACTGGGAACTCAACACTTAACCTCTTCTAAAAGTGTTACTCTGAATCTCATCTTTGTTGTTGGACCCTAGCCCATGACAACTCTTGCTACACTACTCACCTAGCCATGCGCTACATTTAACCTCTTCTAAATTTGTTGTTCTGAACCTTGTCTCTACTGTGGAAACCTCTACTGCAACTCTTGCCCTACACCCTAGCATTGCACTCTCACGCATGTGCTTAACCGCACCCCGTGGTCATGTGTCCAAGCACTCGCATCACTTGCAACTTGGAGCAGTTAATCCCCGTGCAAGGCTAGCCCCATTCCTGTGAGTGGGACTTTGTTTGTCTCTAATTTCCCATGTATCGATATAGGGTTTTGGTCATGCAATCTCTCTCATTTATGAATCAGCATTCTCCGCTCCAGATTAACTTACCAATTTTTTCATTCCTTGTCACTTACATGCTCTTCCTCTTTGGGCAACACTTCTAAGCGTTCCCTCACCTAGCTCCCAAATCTAGCTCCCCCTTCTCCAAAATTGACTACACCTACGGCTATGATTGATCCTCTAGTTAGATCTCATAACAACTTCCTAACTCGAGATCTCCTTGCTTTGCTGAAGAACCTCCTTTTGCTCCTATGGGTACAATTTTTTGCAGATTTGGTTGATGAATTAAATGTTTTCAAGTTTACATTCCTCTTTGTTCGACCATTTTTCATTATTTTTTACCTAGAAACAACAATGCCTCAACAAAAATAGCCTTCCACTTATAAAGGAAAGCCCACTCTCACCATAACTAATGAGAAGATCTACATACTTGCTAGACCACTTTCCTTTTCTATGGTCAACGACTCCTCTTTAGGTCTGCCAACTTGGATATTATTCACAAATTCATGCGTAACTTATATTTGGTGGGCGAATATTCTGTAGGAATCATCAACCATCGTCATGTCATCGTAAGACTATCGCTAAAGGTAGACTCAACCCGACTTTTCTTTCGTCAATGATACTATGTAAGTGACTATCCAACACATGTTAGCATGGTCCCCACAGATACTCCTTCAAAGAACCTCCTATCACTCATTTTTAGAAAGCATTCATAAAACATTGATTTTCTTACATCAACCAACTGCTTTATATTCATTGGGTTATAAATTTGAAATACCTTTGCAACCAAATGCTGCTACTACACGTCTTTCTAAACCTTCTATAGCTAGAGGCTTGGTGGAACTAGACAATACCTCTTATTTTGAAAACAAGATTTGGAATCACACCTTATCATCTAGATATTGGCAAAGGATTGAATTTAAAAATATTCTTATTTTTAATTCTCATGCAAGATTTTGGACTCAAATTCTCATATTATTTCAAGACTCATCCAAAGTTGAAGAAATCTAACCATTAAGACTAAGAGGCACAATCTAATGCACAAATTCAACCGCTTATCCCTTTGGTGGATGAATCCCCTTCATCAAAGGAAGTTTGCACTCAAAATCGGGATCTAATTTTAATCTAATAAGTATATATATATATATATATTATTGTTATTATTATGAATTTTATTATATTTATGATTATTACTAATATTATTATTTAATTTAAATTTAATCTATTAATTATCATTTACTTTAACTTTATTTAAATTTAAATTCAAATTAATTTATTAAATCTAATTTATCTTATTTCTAGCATGATCTATTATTATATATAGTTATAATTATTTTTAAATTAATTTATTATTTTATTTACTCAAAAATTTCTCCTTAAATTTTAATTTATTATTTAACAAAATTTTCTTAAAACAATCACTAAAATTATGTTAACTCACATTTATTCTTCCTTCATATATTTACATGCATACATTAATTTAAATTAATTTACCACTATAATCAATTAATTAAATAAAAAATTTTAAATGAAATTTCTCACACAGAAATAAATTAAATGTATAAACCCTAACCTTTCCCTTTTCCTCCTATATTAAACTCGACATTTCATTGGTTCAACTTCGACACTTCAGAGCAGCAAAATGCCTACTCGACGCACAACAAAGCATGTAGAAGCCTTTCACGGCTTAGAGACCCACTTGTCTACACCTCCTTCACCTGCAATGGGTTCTCTCGACATCTCGCATGCCCCCTCACTTCTCATCCCCACTCAATTCGTCATCCTCCTTGCATATACTCTCTTCTTCCTTCTTCAACCTCTTTCAATTAATTTCCCCCATTCCAAAACCTCAAATAAATACCACAAGTGTGGTGGTAGTCCATCAACGAAGTTTACGAATCCTATTTTAACAGATGTCATACTTTGTAAAAAGTTGCTACCAACCTTATCCCCTTAACTATAATTTTTTATTTTTCATACGGTTATTACAATCTCCTCCTCAAATAAAATTCATCCTCAAAATTTAAAATAAAGTAAATAAATATTCATACCTTAATCAAAAAGTTGTGATTAACATTCTCTCATCTCTGATTTTTTTCTCCCATAAAGTATCTCATTCTATACTGTGCTTCTATAAAACTTGTAGAAAAAGAATTTCTCTATTTCGTAATTGATTTGCATTCATAGTTCTACGAATGTGAGATCAGATTGAACTCCTATGTGACATGAAATAATTTTAATAGATTCATCAACTATATATTTTCATAATAAAAAAATGCAAAACATTATGTACTCTACACATGCGTTTTAGCAAAGCTAGTCTATATGACACTTTTCTAATTTTATTCCGAAATCCACAAGGGCCAACATACCTTGGATTTAGCTTCCCAATCCTACCAAAGCTTTTCACACCTTTAATAAAACTAACTTCAAGAAACACTAGCTCCCCCACTTCAAACCCCATTGATCAATACTCTGCATCAAAATATTTTCTTTGTCTGTCTTGTATAGCCTTCAAACTATTTTGGATTAGTTTGATTTAATTAGTACTTTCATCTACTAGGTCAAAACAACAAGCCTTTATCCCACTATGTGGGATCGGCTACATGAATCCTTTGTCTCCATTGTGTCCTATTATTTATCAAATTCTCATTTAATTTAAGTATACTAAAAGTCATTTTTTATACATCTTAACCAAGTCTTTTTAGGTCTACCTCTACCTTTCTTAACATAAGACAAATCTAATGCATCTATTCTCCTAACCGGGCCATCGAACGGCCGACGCTTTATGTGGCCAAACCATCTAAGGCAACTCCATCTAATTTTATCTACCACTGGAGCTACTCCAACTTTTTCCTGAACATACTCATTTCGCATTTTATCTCTAAGAGTAAAGCCACTCATCCACCTGAGCATCCTCATCTCTGCAACACTTAACTTAGTCATATGCTTCTCTTTATTAGCCAACATTCTGCACATAAATCATCGTGTCTTACCACAATCTTATAAAATTTTACCTTAAGTTTAAGCGTACTTTTCTATCACACAACAAAGCCGATGCATTCCTCCACTTCAACCATCCAACTTAAATTCTACTAATAACATCTCCATCTATTTCACCATCATTTTGAACAATAGAGCCTAAATATCTAAATCACTCTCTTTTTAATGACTTGTTCACCCAAATGTCACAACACCACCATAGAACTCGTACAACTAAAATTACACTCAATATATTTAGTTTAAGATCTACTTAAACGAAAACATTTAGACTCAAAGGTTAACCTCCATAATTCAAGTTTCTCTTGGAATTTCTCTCTAGTATTATCAACAAGAAGAATGTCATCAACAAAAAGCATACACCAAGATACATCCTCCAATAAACGCCTAGTAAGAACATCCATAACTAAAGCAAAAAAGATATAATTTGCAACTGAAATAGGACTTTTGTTCTCTATAATTTGCACACTTTTGATCTCTATAATTTGAAAGACATTTGTATCACATCACAACCTATGCTTAATTACTCTCTCCCATAATTTTAATGTATGGCACATTATCTTAATTCCTCTATAATTTGCACACTTTTGTGCAACACCTTTATTCTTAAAATTAGGAATCAACAAACTCTTTCTCCACTAATCTGGCATCATTTTAATCTTTAAAATAATATTTAAAAGATTAGTAAGCTAAGAAATTCATTGATCTCCTAAACATTTCCACATACTTCTATTGGAATATCATCAGATCCTAATGTCTTTCCACACTTTATTTTCTTTAAAGCCCCTACCACTTTAATTTTACTAATACGGCAATAAAAATAAAAATTCTTATTTTCGTTTAAAATATTAAGGTTGCTAAATTCAATCGTATTCTCACAACCTTCAAAAGTTTATCAAAATATCTTATCCACATATGTTCAATATCATCTTCTAAAAAAAAATACTTTATGATTTTCATCTAATACATCTCACTTGAGCTAAATCACTACTTCTCCTATATTTTTGCTTGGCTAGCTTATACATACATATTTCACCTTCTTTGGTATTCAATTTATTATATAAATCACTAAAAGTTAAATTCTTTGTATCACATATTGTTTTCTTAGTATCTCTATGAGCTACTTTATATATTTACCAATTCTCCAAATTTTTACATATAAATTAAGTTTTATAATAAAGTTTTTTATTTTTATTGTTTTCTTGCATAATTTGATTCTACCACCAACTATTTTATTAACTTGTTTAATCTCATTTACTATTATTTTCACATAATATAAGCTTCCTCATGAACATCTCCAATTTTAAGATCTTGTAGCTTACTTTTAAAAATAATTTTATTAATATTTTTTAAGTAATTCATCTAATTCTACGACAATATTTCAATTTACTTTTCATCTTAAAATCTAAAACAACTAGTCGATGTTGGGTGTCTAACCTTTCACTCGAAATAACCTTAAAATCTTTACAATCTAACAATCTACTTTTTTTATCAGAAAATAATCAATCTATATTTTACTACATCTATTCTTATAGATGATAAAATGTTCATCTATTTTCTTAAATAAAGTATTAATGACTATAAAATCATAAGTTAAATAAAAATCTAATATAGTCTCACCTTCTTCATTAAGCACCCCAAATCCATAACAATTATAAATACTTTTAAAATCTTCTACCACTCTACCAACATGTCCATTTAAATCTCATAAAATAAATATATTTTCTCAAGAGGTATCATTTATATTAATCTCTCTAAGTTATTCTAATTTTTTTTTCTTTTGAGACTACATTCAAACCTACTTGAGAAGTATAAATACTTATAACATTACTAATATTAGTATTAACAACAATCTTTAAAACTATAATTTTATCTCCAATCCTATTAATATTTAAAACATTATACTTCAAACTTTTATCTGTAATCACATACATCATTTCTAGTTAGACTCCTACTTGAATACTAAAGTTTAAAACCTAAACTATCAATCTCCTTGACCTTCTCCCCAACCCATTTAGTTTCTTATATACATAAAATATTTAACTTCCTATGAACCTTAATATCTATTAATTCTATTTACCTATATGAGTACATATATTCTAAATTCCTAATCTAATTCTAGTTTCATCTATTAGGTTATCAACAATTATTTTTCTTTTTCTTTCTCTACCTAACACAAAAGATCCCTGCATGTCCTTCCATATAAAGCATCATATGAAGCCATTCAAATGCTTGCTTGAAAACTAATGTTGTAGGCAAATTCTATTAACGACACTTGTTGCTCACATCCTCCATTCTATTACAAATAGGTAAATATCAAGTATATACAGTATTAGTAAATCTTAAAAATTTTGAATTGTTCTTTCTGGTCATCTATTTATGAATAAAATGCAACACCCAAAATCAATTTTGTACCTAATTCTTCTTAGACTTTTCTTCAAAATCTAGACATAAATCTCCCATATCTTTCTAAGATTATAGACTTCAATACTCATGAAATCTTATGATTATATTCAAATAACTTTGTTGCGTCTTTGAAATTTTATTAGGTAGATCGAGATCTTATAATGGCGAAAATTATCCTGATTTTGCCTTAAATTCAATAGTCCAACTACAAAGTCCACATCAATTTCATCCCACTTTCATTTTGATATCAGTAAAAATTGCAACAATTCACTTGACTTCTGATGTTAAATCTTAACCATCTAATAAGTTGAACACTTAGTAACAAATTCTGTTACATTTCATTTTAACTTTGGCCACCAAAATAACCTTTTAAGTTCTTGATACATTTTATTACTTTCTAGATAAATAGAATATCATGAGTCATGTGCTTTGTTAAGAACTTTGTTTCTTAAATCATTAACATTTGAAACACAAAGAGTACATAATTCAATGTCTCGAAATAATGTATCATGGGTTTTATTGTTAAATGTGAATTGCCTTATTATATGATTTCATATAAAGAAATTTTCATCTATAGATGTCTTCAATTAACTATTTTTGTTTAGTAATCAACAATTTTGAATTAATTGGTGCTTTTATACTTGAAGCATTAGTCACAATATTTGTTTTCAAGGGTGATATTTTATATTCACATCATAATTTCTTAAGTTCTAATCAATATTTTATTTTAAATGTAATTTCTTCGCATAAAAATATACTTTAATTTTTTGGTAATCGGTAAATATTTCACAAGCTTCATCTGTAGTACTTTCATATCTTCAATATGAATACCACTTACTGCTAACTCTAGATCATGAATAAAATAATTTAATTCATGATTTTTTAATTATTTAGAAGAATAAGCAACCACTTTCTATATTGCATTAAGATGGATCTTAATCCTTTCAATGATGCTTCACTATTAATTTGTAATACTATATGTCTAAAGAAATTGTCAATACGGATGCACTCACCAAACAAGTTTTTAATTTCTAGAAAGCTTCTTCCCATATCACTTCACTCAAACTTGACTGCATTATGTGTTAACTTCTAATCTTAACCAATTAGCTATAGCATGAGTTTTATTTTGATCTACTGTAAGAACTTCAATGCTAATTATGTCCTAGAAATATCACACATTTAAAAAATTTTGCATCTAATTTATTCTCCTAGAGTGTTTGTAACATTGCAGGATGATTTGTGTGACTAACATTATTTCTTCAATAGAAAAAGAAATCATCAATGAATATTATCACGAACAATTTAAGAATGGCTTAAACATTTTGTTCATTAGATCCATGAATACTTTTGAGCATTTATCAATCTAAATGGCATCACTATAAATTTGTAATGTCTGAATCTAATACCTAATGATGTCTTAGATTTATTTTCTTTAATTCACAATTAATGATATCTAGATCTCAAGTCATATTTTTAAAAACACTGAAGCTCCTGAAATTTATTTAATCGATCATCAATTCTTGACAATAAATGTTTATCTTGAATGCAAGCTTACTCAAGACCCTATGGTCAATACATAATCTTAATCTTTTATCTTTTTCTCAACAAATAGAATTGGAGCTCTCTAAGACGTGTTTGGTCTAATGAATCATTTCTTCAATAATTATAATCAACTTCTTGAATTTTGAAGTTCTTTTATTGACATTTTATATGATGCTTTTGCAATGAGTTTTATACCAATATTAAATCTATAGAAAAATATATTTTCTCTGATCGGAAGTAAACCAAGTAAATCATTTAAAAAGCTTCTAAATATTTTCCACTACTAATATATCCTTCAATTTTCACTTTGTTACATCTTTTATATGAGAAAAGAAACATTGGTAACTCAATTTTAACACTTAAATGTTTTTAGAGATGAGACATTTCTATATCTCCAACAAATTTAAACTCTTCTCTAAAGAATTTGAATAGGACTACTTTCTTGCAACAATCTATTATGATGAATGATTAGATCACATATCAATCCCTCTTGTAGTTTGGGGTTTATTAACCATAGTTTACCTTGTCTTATCGTTAGTATGATCAGCATCCACAAGCCTAAGATAAATACGATGATGTAACAAAATTATATTGAATGACAATTCTGTTTAAATCTTTTATTAACAATCCTCATGGCTCTTTTTATATGATATTTATCTAATAGTCCAACTTATCTAACCTTACTCTGATACCATTATTAACATGACCCAATCTAGAAGCTTAGAGTACCGAGATGAGAATAGACAATCAGATTGATTTTTTAAATATTTTATATTACTATTAGCAAAAAAAGAGCCAACTAAACTATAATTTTAAATTTTAAACATTTCATATTGTACACATACATACAATATTGCAATACTAATTACAATACCTAACTTGAAAAAAACTACTATATGTACTTCCATCTTTCATCCATTTACATTACTTAAAGATCTTCAAAATGATTATTAACTAAAGAGTAAGCCAAATAACTCATTGGATAATTATATCTCTAAATTACAATAATTAAAGAGTTAAAAGATAATATGCATGACAATTTTTATCAATATCATCCCTTTTTCATCAAATGGTAAAGACAATGCATTCATAAATGAGTGAGACCAAAAACTGTTTTTCCTTTTTTTTTCATTTTTATATCTTATATTTTCTTACTTTATAATACACCTATAACCCAAAACATCTAATTGCATACCTTAAAAACACACCATCACACGACCTTTTACAAAACTAACTGAGGGGAATATAACATTTTCCATTTCAATTTACATACAATGGTTTTAGTTTTTCTATTTAATTTAAATTCAACTTAATTTAATAAATACAATTTATCTTATTTCTAGCATGATCTATTATTATATATAAAGCAATCATTACTTTAAAATTAATTTGTTGTTCTATTTACTCAAAATTTCTCCATAAGTTTTAATTAATTTATTTATCAAAATTTCCTTAAAATAGTCAAAAATTATGTTTAACTCACATTTATTCTTCGATCATATATTTACATGCTTACATCAAATCAAATTAATTTACCATATTAATCATTTAATTAATCAAACAATTTTTGAATGAATTTCTTATAGTTCAAAGAGATACATATATATTTATATAAAATTAAATTAAATGTACGAAATCTTTATATTATTCTTTTCCTCCTATATTCAACTTAGACCTCTCTCTAGCTCGGCTTCACCGCTCAACCAAACACACAAAAGCCTTTCCAAGCTTGGAGTCCTACTTGAGCTGCTTGTCCAAACGTCCTTCACACATAATGGTCTCTTGACGTCTCAAATGCCCGCCCATGCCTCAGCCCAGCTCAGTTCGTCCTCTTCCTCTTTCACTCGATTTCTCCCTTCCTTGACCCTCACTTAAATACCATGTGTAAGGCAATATTCAATCAACTAGATTTATGACACCTGTTTTGACAAGTATCGAGTTTTGTACCAAGCCATACCGACCTTATCTCCACAATTGTACTGACCAATAATAACAGTCAAAACAAATGTTTCCTTGTGCTAGCAGCCTAGCCATATCACTGTACCCATAGCTACTCTTCCAATGGTTACTCACACAATCAGGGATAGAGCAAAAGATATCTAGCAAAAGAATAATTATATAGAAAAATGGTTTTAACTAACTTCCATTCATAAATTATTATGTAAGTTTCAGGTAAATGTTTCTATTAAGAAGATAATCACAGTTCTTTGAGATGATGATAAATGCAAAAAAAAAAAAATGTTAAGTGATCATTAAGTTTTAAGTCAATCAAGGGGTCTTTAAACTGTAATAAAGAATTAATTGCAGAATCAATGTGAAAGCAGAACCAGAATTCTTAAAATGCATCATCATGATGTTGCAAGGAAAGCTGGGTATCATTATTATTATGCATACAGAAGTTATTAACATGAACAAAATCAAGTGTTTTCATGTTTCGTGGGGATCAAGTATGAATATCCAAAAATGAAATACAAGTGGAAATAGTCAAAGAATTACTTGAGACAAGAAGATGGTGAATGCGGGAAAGAACTACTCTTCACATATACCTGCATATCAGTTAACGCATTTCACGGTAAAGTTACAAAGCCAATGAATAGTCACAATAAATGAAACGCTACTCAACAATAAGATCAGGAAAACTAAAAACAAGTGATTTCACATATTAGAATTAACATGAACAAACCAGCGAAGCTTTACTACTAGAAAAAGGAAGAAAAACTAGCATTACAAACTATGTTATATTTCTTCTTGATTCTATCACCAAAACACTTGAGCCTAAGCAAGGATGCATTCAACTAGAGACATCTTAAATTCTAAAGTTAGTAAAGCCTAAGGCTGCTCATCCTGAAATATTCTAATCGCAACCGAAATAATTCACTAACAATCCTCAATCAGCATTCGCATAAATGACTATAAACTAGTCAAGCATACAGGTGAAACTTCTCATGAAGATATATATTTATTAATGAATACATTACCACGTACCATTCAAATAAAACTAGAAATCTTCATCAGTTCAAAAACTGCTCTAACATGCTACATGTTTGGGCTTCCATTTTTTTTTCCTACAGGTATAATCTCAATGCAACATCAAAAAAAAAAAAAAATGATTGGAACTCCTCAGAATTTTCATCACATATGTATCAGCAATAAATACACAAGTAACTAACAAACCTTTCTTGCATATGCGAGCTATGAATAAAAACACTAAATCATTTTGGGATCCAACACCCTAACCTTCACAAAATATATCTCCCGAAGAAAAAAAAACAGTTTGATTCCTCTTGGTTTTGCTTAAAAATAGCATTCATTTGCTGCTTTTGGATTTTATGCAGATAACAGCAGCAAGTGGTGGTTGGTCGGTGATTGATGGTGGACCTTAATGATGGCAAAGGTAAAGCAAAAGTACAGGTGGGGGATGTGGTCCAGTTGCTAATTGGGCTGCTGCAAAACCCAAAAACTCTGAAAAGTGGTCGATGACAAGGAGAAGAATAGAGACATAAAAAAGAATATTTAAATAGAATTTTAATTATTTCGATTGCAACTTAAAATTTACATCTTATAGTCCTTCTATTTATAGAAAAATGAATTTTTCCATGTCTAAAAAATAACTTATTATTTCTAGATTCTCACCTTAAGAAATAGTTAACGTTAAAATAAGGATAAAAATTAAGCAGAATGAATTTATATTAGTTTTCTTAATTCTCTCCAAGTAAGTGCTTATTCACTCTCCTAGCCACCACTTAGTAATTGAATTTCAAAATTAGCATTTTACAATGTGGAGATAAAATTATAGCTTTAAAGATTATTGTTGATACCAAGATTATCAACGATGTTATATCCCTCAAGAGTAAGTTTGAGTTGAAAAATTTAATGAATTAGGGATTAATACAAAAGATACCTCAAGAAAAGTATTTATTGGGAGATTTAAATGGACGTTGGTAGAGTGGTAGAAGATTTTAAAAGATTCATGATTAAATTTAGAGTAATTAATGAAGAATGAGACTATATTAGATCTTGTTTATTTGTAGAATTCATCTTTTTTTAAGAAAAGAGATGAACATATTATTACTTATAAAATGGATCTAAAAACACGATTGATTATTTTTTGATAAGAAAAATAGATCGTTTAGATTGAAAAAGATTGTAAGGTCATTCCAGTGAAATTTTAAGACCAACATCGACTATTAGTTTTAGATTTTAAGATGAAAGGTTGTAAGAGAAAAATAAACTAAATTATCATCCCAAGATTAGATAGACACTTAAAGAACACAAATAAAAATATTTTAAGAACAAGCTACAAGAAATTAGAATTTGGGATGTTCATAAAAGTTTAACGCATAAAAAAAAAAATATCAGTGAAATTAATTAAGCATAAAGATGTCTGGCAAGAAAAACTTCTTTAATAAGAAATTGGAGAAATGAGTCAAAGGCAAAAGAAAAGATAAGAATAAGAAACATTGTTATAAAATTTGGTTTAAATGTAAAAGTAGAGGGGAAAGATATAAAATGGTCAGAGATTCTAAGAAAGAATATACGACGAAAAAAATTTACTTTTAGTGATTTATACAATGATAGATACCAAAGAAGTTCGAAAATGTATGTATAAGTTACCAACCAAAGAGATAGAAGTAAAGACATAGTCAAGTGAGGTATTAAGGATGAAAATAATAAAGTGTTTTTCGAAAAAGATATTGAAAATAGTGGATGAGGTATTTTAATAAACTTTTCAATGAAGGATCAAGACGATTGATTTTAAGAACCTTAATACTAAACAAAAATAGAATTTCATTTTATCATCAAGAATCAAGTTAAGCTTTAAAGAAAATGAAATGTGGAAAAGCAAGAGGACCTGATAATATTCCAATGGAAGTAAATGTTTAGGAGATCATGGAATTTATTGCTTACAAATCTTTTAATGTTATTTTAAAGACTAAAAGATGTCGATGAGTGGAGAAAGAGTTTGTTGGTTCCTATATTTAAGAATAAAGGTGATGCACAAGAGTGTGCAAATTATAGAGGAATTAAGTTAATGTGTCATACATTAAAATTATGGGAGAGAGTAGAAGTTTCTCACAATCAGTTTGATTTCATGCCAGGTAGATCTACTATGGATGTTATACATTTGTTAAGAGGTTTGATGGAGAAGCATAGAGAAAATAAGAAGGATCTACATATGATATTTATTGATTTAGAGAAAGCTTATGATAAAGTCTCAAGAGATGTTCTTTGGAGAGTTAGAAAAAGAAGTTAATATTGGTTATATTCAAGTCATATGATATACTGTTACTTGTGTCCAAACACAAGAGGAGGATTGGCAAAATATTTTCCTATTTCTTGGATTACATCAAGGATCAACATTAAGCCCTTATCTTTTACTTTAGTTATGGATGTTCTTACGAGGCATTTACAAGAAGATGTACCTTGGTGTATGCTTTTCTGATGACATTCTTCTTGTTGATAAGACTAGAGAGGAGTCCAACGAAACTTGAATTATGGAGGTCAACTTTAGAGTCTAAAGATTTTAGTTTAAGTAGATCTAAAACGAATATATGGAGTGTTGTAGTTTTAGTAGTTGTGACTTTAGGTGATCAAGTCATTAATAAGAATGAGCGATTCAGATATTTAGGCTCTATTGTTCAAAATGATGGTAAAATAGAAGAAGATGTTATTAGTAGAATTCAAGTTGGATGATTGAAGTGGAGGAATGCATCCGCCTATTATGTGATAAAAGTTCCACTTAAACTGAAAATTTTATAAGATGGTAAGACCGAATGACTTATAGCGAATGTTGGCCAACAAAAGAGAACATAAGATAAGTAAGTTAAGTGTTGAGATGAGGATGCTCGGTGGATGAGCTTTACCCTTAGAGATAGAATGCAAAATGAGTATGTTGGAAAAAAGTTGGAAGTTCCAAATTAGATAAGATTAGGGAGAGTCGCCTTAGATGGCCACAAAAGCGTGGGTCAGATGACAGAGAGTAGATGCATTAGATATTTATGTTAAGAAAGGTAGAGTAAAAGACTTTAAAGAAGATGTATAAAAATGATCTTAGTATACTTGAATTAAATGAGAATTTGACACATAAGGACAAAATGGAGAAGGATTCATAAATGACCACCCAAGTGGGATTAAGGCTTGTTGTTGTAGTAGTAGTTATTGTTGTTGTTGTTGTTGTTGTACAATTAAGCCCCCACTTAATTTAATTTGCAAATCAATCTTTCAAGGTCAATTATGCAAATCTTTTTAGAGCCTCTTGAATCACAACCACCCATTTTAGATAATTTGCTAATGCAAAAGAACTATTTTCTTCCTTGGTATCTTGGCAATGTTTTCCTTTTATTATTTTTTTCTTATATTCATTCTGAGCAAGCTGAAGTGGCTAACTCCTTGTGCTTTTGATCACGAAGAGTGCTCTTGACTACTTGTATGTAATGCAAATTTTTGTTTCCTTCAAAGAAGATAGCATCAATATCCCATAGATATGGACAATCCAGTATTGCATTACATGCACCCAGCAAAACAACAACACAAACTATTTCACCAATGAAATATATCCAAAAGCAAAGCCTAAAAGTACAATGCCAAGAGGCCTGATAAGTATTTCTCTTTTGAAACCAACTTAGTGAATAGGGTTTAAAATGAAAAAGCTAAGCATAGATTTTACCTTAAGCTTCAAATGAAAAAACTTCTTCACTAACTTCCCCACTGGTATGTGCATGCAACAACAAAGACCGTATACTCTTATTGATCCTCCTAACTTCATCTACTTAATTAGAATTCATATGGAGAGTCTTTTCTTCTAATCTCTCTATTTTAGCCTCCTTATTGGATGTAAATTCCAACAATCCTTGAGCTTGTGTCAGAACTTTCTTCAATGACAACACAATGGTTCAATGACTAGCTCTCCATAACTAAATTGGTAACCTTATCCATCTCTTTTACGGCAACAAGTTGGGGTTTGGTTCCAAAAAAAGCTAATGGTTCTTTTCTCCAGCATTGTAGCTTTGTGCTAGTTCAAAGACAGCACTACAAGTTAAGTGAAACCAGAGAGTGATAGGTTTAAGTATCTTGAATGTATAATCAAGAAAAAACATTTTAATGTAGAAATTAAGTTACGTTGTTAAAACTTTAAAAAATGCCTCGAAAATATTATTTCATAACAAAAAAACATGAAGGCTTAAATGTTGAATTTATAAAATTGAAATTCAACCAATCATATTTTATCAACCTGATTGTTACAAAAAAATAAGTTGTTAATAACCAGGCTAAGCATGGGAAAAAAAATTTATTAAAATGGTTTAGTTCCAAAACCAAGAAAAATTTATTAAAAATGATAAGATTATGGATAATAGATTTATGTGATTTGATCAAGTACAACGAATGATAGAAAATACATCATAAGATGAGTATAAGACAAGTAGATAAAATTAATTTCAAAAAACTAGAAAAGAAAATGGATAGACCAAATATAATTTGAGTATAAGTTATGCAAAATAGACTTAGAACCTCAAGTAACGCTCTACATAAACAACAATAGAATGAGGAAATCATCAATCAAATTAGTCACAAGACATGGCTGAAGTTGATCAAAAATTGACTTTGACTTAATAATCATGCACCCAGAAGAACTTAGTATTGCAAATAATGAGTTTAAATATGAACTCAAATAAATCACTAAAGTGAATGCAAAAAGACAACAATTTTCATGCTTGTCATAATCAAAGTTCAAGAGCTTTCCAAGAAGATAGTAACAAACAAGCATCTTCCATTTGAAAAATCAAAAGTTTGATATTCATGAGACAAAACATATGCACACACAAAGGCATTAAAGTGATAATTAAATAGGCAGATATATTTGCTGAAAGAGACGAGCATAGGGAGATAAAAAATACCTGTGCTAGAATGTTATATGAGACGAAGCGGAAACTGAACCCTGAAATATTTCAGATAATCAGTATGCAAGTGCTAAACACAAAAAGGAAATGAAACCATAATTTTACTTATTTAACACTTGGTCATCAGTCACTCTTTATAATAAAAAAATCTGACATGGTACGCAAGGGATGTTAATGGCATAGAATGACTGCATAAAGCCATCCAATCCCAAATAAAATAGGTAACAAGGATGGTAGTTCAAATATCAGAAGTTGATTTGCAACAACAGATTCAGAACATTCAAATACAAGTTGGATGCATCTCCCTTTAAAAGCTCATGTAACAGTTTGCTGTCAAAAAAGAGAAGTAGAATGGGTGGGATGATGTTCTATACAGCAACTCTTAGCAATTCCTTCATGTGCGAAAAAAGGTACAGTATTTGTTAATCCATAACATGTAGACAAATTAAATTTGCTCAGTCCCTTAAGTGCAATATTAAACCTTGCCATGTGATTGTTCTAATATTGTAAGTTAACTTTGAGCCAAAATAGAATATTCCAAACCACAGTTCATGTAAATCTTCATATTGCTCAGTATTTTCAATATTCAATACAGTACATAATAGTTGTTTTTTACTTCAATGCCCAAGACACAACATGAAGCAGTGTTTTTCAACTAAGGCGTTCATGACTATAAACCAAAATAAACCATAATAGGTAGTATTTTTTCAACAAATATAATGATATGTCTGACAATAATAAAATATGGCTTACTTACTGAATGGCTTAAATTTTTTTATATGATTGAAAAATACGAAGTGCATGCCTAATTTGAAGTTGATCTTCATGTTGGACTGCCATGTATGACCTCCAATTCAACCAAGATGGCATTTGGTCAACAAAGAGGCAATCTTGGTCGATCAAAAAAATTTAAGTCAACCAAAAATACATAGTCAATCATGCCAACTAACATAATGGAAGGTTCAAAATAGAGAGCTCCAAAAGAAAGAGGCGGCAAAAGTGTGAGGTAAAGAGTCTCAAACTAGAGAGACATAAAAGCGAGAGGTTGAGGTTGAAAGAAAGTGTGAGACCAAGTGGTTGGAGATTTTAAGTTTTGAAAGCCAAAGATTGCAGGGTCTAAAGCTGTGTTGGTTCCCTAGCATCATAATATTCATGAACCATCAATAAGTGCTGAGATAGGACAATTGCAGACCAGCGTAGCCCTGAAGTAATGATGTTTGAACTTTGAACGTGTGTGCATGCTTACCACCAGTATAATGATGAACAGAGAACTACATGCCCCAGCCAACCCATGTGCATCACCACTAATGAGGAATTTTTGCACACCATAGAGCATCACTTCGAAAGTGTGTTTCAAAAGGCTTAATTTTTAAATTAGACATTTTATTAACTTAATTAGATGATAAGTCATTTTAAAAAAATTAAAATAGGCCTAGTCCCGCAGCCCCTCTAATTTAAAAAAATAATTAATATTCATTATCGACTAATCGATTATCTGATCGTTGGAAAGATAATGATAAATTCTACGACTTTCATGTTAACAATTTTCGATAAGATTTACGAAATTAAAATTGAATATAGAGAGTGCTGCCTAATTGTCGAAGATTGAGTTTCGAGAAAATCAACTTTGAAACTTTACAATCTTATGGGTGGCAAAGAAGCAGACTAAGTGCAAAATTTAAATATATTTTTTTTGCCATAATATAAGGATATATTATTTTGGTTAACACTCATTATATTCTAGAATAAATAATTTTGAATTTTGAATCTTTCCTCTTCAAGAGGTAATATCAAACACTCTCATTATATTCTATATAAATTGAGGAAGGAAAGATTCAACCTAATTACATAAAGATTCAAACTCAATTTATATATGTAATATAAAATGTTGATATTACCAAAAAATAATATATCCTATCATGGCAAAAAAAAAAAAAACGAAATGTCACAATATATTTAATTTACAACTCTAAGTCACACATTTAAAAATCGCTCCACCGCGAGATTCGTCAAAATACAATAGTTGAATTTTCATTATCTTTCCAACGATACCAACCACGCCAAAACACACAAGCATATAAAAAACGATCAATTCAATTTTAACTTCGCCGACATCTACAAACATCGGCCAGGATGACATTCGCCGAGTCAATACGAAAGTCGTAATTTTTCATTATCTTTCCAACGATACCGACGCCAATCGACACTGATGAGTCGATATATGATCGCCCATTTAATTATTTTTAAAAAAAAAGCCGCAGACGGGACTTAGACGCATCCTAGTTGTACCGACCGGACCGGGCCATTTTTAATTTTTTTTAAATGGCTAATCACCTGATTAAGTTTATAAAATGGCCTAATTTAAAAATTAAGCCGTTTCAAAATGCACTTATAACAACACTTATTACTTTTTTTCACAAGAGGTTGGCATCCTATATCAACATCTCAAAGCAATTCTACCATTTATAGCCAACATGAACACTTATAATTATTTTATCATCATTCTAAAATTGAAAAAATTTCTATACTTTCTAGTAGATGTCAATTCAAGCTAGGTCATTTTGGGTCTAACTCAAAATTGACTAGAAAAAATTACTTTGACCCAAACTCGACCCATTTATTATATGAATCAAAATATTTGACCTAACTGAAAGAAATTTTGGATCATCATGATTAAAGTAACTCAAATATGACAACTTAACCTAATCAACCCGACCTGTATCTACTTAGCACAAACTCACTTAACAGGTTAACCTCAACTTAGATAGTAGTCGGATCATATTCAAATTGATTTGAGATTATTTGAGTCAACTAAAAACCTAACCCACCAAACTAATAAACTAGTCAAACCTTTTGACATTAACCCAATCAAAAATAATAGGCGGACCAACTCAAATCCAGACTTCTCAAATTGGGGTCGCATCACATAATTAATTAGCACCCCAACTTTTTGGTGCATTAATAAAAAAGATAGATAAAAAACAATCATATGAGTGCATCTCATGAAGTTGACAATTCTTGCCCATACAATGTATTGAAGAACAATTATAATTACTAATGCATATCAATTATGAAATGTTTGGAGCCAGCATAATCTTTTATCTAGATACATCTACAAGACATGTTTGAAATACCTCATCTACAAAAAATAATGCTCTAAATCTATAAATTCCAAGGTGACTAGGGGATAAAAACCAAAAAGCTTTGAAAAAGTTCACTAAATAGCATGTCTTGAACTCCTAATCTTCCCTCAAAAATGATAGCAAGGCCAAATTTGGACTAAAAGCTTTTTAAAGTAAAAGAATGGACTTGTTTAAACAGAAATCAATAAGTTAACGAAAATAACCACATATTATATTGTAAATTTTTCTATCAGTTACAACAAAAGATCGACCAATTATAATAATAATACCTGAGTAAGTATCTTATAACTGATTAAATTTGGTCAATTCATTTGCAAAATGTCAAGTAGTGCAAGGAAATCTAATGACACTAAATGAAAGTAAATAACATGCCATATGCACCCATACCTACATACAAAAGTTACAATGATAGTAAAGATCATAAAATTTTAAATTAACTCAATCCATTATGAAACCATTTCCATTCCAAACCCGCACTTCATGCATCTTCTATTGGTGTATTATCAAGTGGGTCATAATTTACTAGAAACAAATGCAAAAGTATAGGGGAAGCTTGGGAGTGGGAGTTAGGAGTGGGGGCTTTCGGATATAAATATTTCAAAAAATTTATATCGTCTCATTTCAAAATTGATCATAGATTATTATGTTGCATTAGAAATGAAAATCCTAAAGCTGGCAAAACTTACTCGAAGACTTCAAATAATCTTGCTTGTTAATACACATACAAAAAGTATTTGACAAAAGCAATTATGAGAGTGTGTCTCCAACATCATATTGAACAATCCGGAGCTTGAAGTTCGCAATTATTCAGTTTCATGTTTTTATCAAACATAAAATGGTTAAAAACAGTTCCCTTTTGTTGGGGCTCCAATCATGACCCACCATGATTCTAATAATCTTATTGCGCAGCATATCATGATCCATACTCATCACTATAATGAGGCCGAGTTGGGAATAACAACTTGGGAAATTGGACTTGCCAAGAACAATCAATTAAAAAAACAAACACAAACAGTATTAGAAATTGTTTCTCACAGTTAAAACTGGGGTCAATCGACTTTATCATATTGCAAGAGGAAAAGTGCCATAAAACAAACTAATTTTAAAAGATCCCTAAAACTGAAATAATATGTATGGAAAGCTAAAGCTACTAAATCAACAAACATATCGAAACTTCCATACTTGAGCATACAAAAAAGCAATAATATTGATGATTCAATCATCCATATCAATATATCCTATATATTAATGGATCAACAAAAAAATTATGGCTGTCATTATAACCAAAGGAGTGGCTCCATTTCAAAAATGGCACTCTTTCAAAGTTTTGGATTTTTTTCTTTTAGTGGGAGGAAAATTTACTTAATATTTAAAGAAAAAAATTTAAAAGAAGGGGAAAATCATCTATCCAAAAATGTATGCTATAACTTTATGAAGATGCAATGTATCCTTTAGTTATTGCATTCTCTCATTAATTAATATAAATATTATATTTGAAAAAAAAAATCTACTGATTATTAGGAGTTTAAATCAACTAGAAATTAAATTTAAAATATTTAACACAAGAAAATGAATGTTTTTGCCCCATTTTTAATGGGACGCCCTCAAACCTTCAAGATTTTATTCCCCTTTTAATGGGAAAGGCAATGAAATTAAATTTAGAAATTAAAAACATGAAATAAAATAGAAAGTGAAATCTATTGAATCTGTCAAATATATCAAATATAATATATAATTCGTTCTCTCCTTCATTAACATATATAATACAATCAAAAGAACTTTCTCCCTCATAATTTCAAGATTTAAACAAATCTAAAATTTGTTTTAATTATAATTATTCAAATTTTGAGATAAAAAGGACGCATCTTCAATTAATGATCTACAATCAAATGTTACTATTTTAATACTAATTGCTACACATTCTAGTGTTTAATTAAACTTAAATTAATCATTAATTAGATTTATTTTTTTATACAATTTATTTTAATTAAGCATATTAGCATAAAAATATAGTAATTTATCAGTTTTATACTTCTAAATTAAATTATTCAGTATCATCATTTATAATGTAATAAAAAATAACAGCAAGTAATGAATGAGTGAATAAAAATGTATTAATCTTTATAAGTTACACATAATCTCTATAACTATCACAATAATAATATTTTTACTCTCCCATGCAATGCATAAGTTTTTTTTTTAAGTTAAGCTAATATAGAATCATCCTATTCAAAACACATGCTTCATGCATCTTTTTAAGTGTTGTTGCAATTTTCTGCCAAAATAAAGTAAAAGTATTGAGATAGGTATCATACATAAATAGCTCAATCTACTAAGTACAATTCAGGGTTGTCACTTGTTAATATGACACGTGTGGAATCAGCATCCCAAATCGGGGGAAAAAATCAATCCTTCTTGTGGACTACACTTCTTGGTGAATGTATAAAATGATTTGCCATAAATAATTGTTAGTTTGTCCATTGGAGTTCAATCAAATATTAAACAATCCTGTGCTTGAAGTTCACAATTACTATCTGTGATTGCTAATTAGTTCGGTTCGTAAGGATTTTGGAAGTTATTGTGAAAGTCTTGGATTTGAATCCCACCTACACCATAATAAAGCTCCACCATACAAACTTTGTCACAAACCGGCCTAGGAGATTGGAATTAACAAGTCAAGAACGCATGGTCAGACCATGAAAATAAATTTACAATTACTATCATTATCTAGCAAGTAAATCAAGAATTTGAAAGAGCCACTAATAAAAATAATTGAAATTGAGGCAACTAGAAATATACATTGCTCTATTCTGACCCCATCTTCTATAAATTTGTTTTCCTATATTATTCAGTTATATATCAAGAATTCAACCTGATGTTAAATCAAAATCACAATTACTATCAACAACTAGTGAATACACATACCTAATTATAGTAACATAATGAAATAGAAACAATATACATGTCAATCAAGCATAATGAATCAATATAAGAATAAATATTAATTTTTATACAATTATGATCTATCAAGAAAGTTTAGCATATTCTATCGCACACAATATTTTATCTTATCTATATCATTTACATCCATCATGAGAGCCACTATCTAAAGTTGTAAGGCACTTCAATATCAATATTCTTTTTCATAACATTTTTCATATATGTGCATGGGTCATCCCTAACTAGTACATAAGAGAGAAAAACTCCATCAATCGACATGCACATACAAGCATTCATATTCATGACATTCACACATTTCATCTCATATAATATTTATCTATATCATATAAAACTTAAATGAACATTAATCATTTAAAAAAAATTTAGATAACTCATTTCAATATGATCAATACTTAAAAAACAAAAAAATCGGGGTAAACATTACAATAACAATCAATACAAAATCACCATTAACGACACTATAAACAAACAATTAAAAAAAATAAGCAAAGCATTATCATAAATTAAAAGTCCAGTATTCACTTTGACTATCACTATTTGGTCGCCTTTTTGTCTCGCATCTTTTATATAAGGACCTAAACAAACATGATTAATTATATTTTTATTTAATCTCATCATTTATTAATACATATTTCTTTCATTTAAATACATGTTATATGTTTACTAAATCTTTCACTTAATCAAAGCAATTATAACATTTGCAAACACATTACTACAACTATAACTAATCTTAATGTTGTTTCAATTTAAATTCATCTTAATTTTGTACAATTAATTTATATTTAAATTCTAATATTTAACTACTAGGTAGACTTTGTACAACTTAAATTATATAAAATGGTTTAAGTTATATACTTTTATCTATTTCATTTATATTATGTGTGTGTGAGCATATTAAAAATACCTAACTATAATTTTTCATTTAATATTATCTTTTCATACAATTAAAAATATGAAGATAATTATTTACAATTCCTAATCAAATTTATTCTCTTTTTTTTTCATATTTATCTTCCTCGTATAATTTTTTAACAATTTATATACTATTTTAGATAAATATCTAGCATGAGATATGCAAAAGAAATCAAAACAAGAACATGCAGCTTAATTTAGCAAAAGTAAAAAAGAAAGAAAACCCTAATTTCTAGCATTAATGTCATGCTTAGCATTGTTCGCTCGTTGTTGATCACTCATAATGTTAGGGATTTGATTCAGCACACAAAGTTTTCTGCCTTGCTCGGTTCTGCAAGTGAAGTCGTGCACAACCCAGCCTGGTTGAAATCCCTCCTCTGTCACACACTCACCTGCATGCTGCTGCACTCAACCAGAGCCAATCCCTATCTCCAGCAGTCGTTTGACGCTATACTCCTCAAACAAGGCATTAACCCCTCTCTGCCTCTGCCTCTCAGTTCGTCCCCCTCACCTCTGTCTCCCACTCTTTATTAACAATAGGGACCAACTATTGCCGGTTCAATTGAACTGCAATAGTCAGTTCATTTTTTTTTTGTTTTAACGGGGAATCACACTTAACGTGGGCCAAAAAAGTTCACAATTACTACACCCCTAACATATATCATGGTAATACATCAAGCACATAGATTATGCAACGGTTGACAATTAATAGATTATTTTCAGAGAAAAACAATCAGTTCAAAAAATATTAGCATACATACCATTAGCTTTTTTTCCATCATCTAACGGACTGAAAATTGGAAAAATTGGTCCAGCAGCCCCCACCATTTTGATAGAAAAAATCCTCCTGATGGATCAAAATGTCAATGCCTGTAAAAGGAAACACAGTGCAACTTCCATCCACTTCTTTAGTAGCATTATAAGGTTGAGTGATACGAAGTGCTTGCTTGTTAATGTTATAATTGTGAAAGAAGGCTACAGCCAACAATACCAATCACAAGAGAAAAAGAGTGAGATGACACCTTACATTTAAAAAGTTCGACTATAGTATACTACCTAGCAAAATCCTAATTTACATATGTTATTTTCTTAGAATTTAATAGCAATGAAAGTTCTGTTATATTCTCACATAAACCAGCACTATGTTTGTACAAATTAAAATGAAAAAGGGACAAAATAAGGGATAAGTTTTTTGAAAAGCATAAATCAAGCCACAGAGGTGATGTGAGAAATGATAAACAACATGGTCAGGTGATAAATTCAATGGAGATCATTCCTTTCCACCTTACTATCACTATGTGATCAGAAGTAAACTCTGTTCATACTATTTTGGACAACTAAATATGAAAAGGTGGGCAAGTGCAATGCTTCGAGAATTATACAAAGCAAGTTAATAGTTTTTCAATCTCACTACCTCATTTATCCATCTTTTCTTCACATTATACTTTAAAAGACACACCACCCACTTCTCAAGAGTTACTCCCAAAGGTATGAAGGCTTAAGGAATTTGAAACAAAATGATACGGCTAACATACCAAACACCAATCCTTCTTCTGAAATTCAAATTTGAAAAATAATCAGGAAAATGGGAATTAAGTAGTTGAACTAATAACGTACAGATAAGATATATCTAAATAGGATCATGTGCTAACTAAATTTATGTGTAATGACATGACATGAATTTAAAAATAATGATATATATGATAGGATAGTTAAATATATTAAAATAATTATATTCAAAATCATATGCCATCAATATTAAAGATAAAGGCATTAAGTGTAGCCGATTTTTAAATAGGTTTGAATTAAATTTCCTTTTTTTTTTTTCATATGACAACCATATACTATGTCAATTGACACCTGCTAAATCGAATTACGCAAATATATATATATACACTAGTCCATTATTATCGTGTTAAAAAAGAAAGCTAAACAAAATAAATTAAATTATCGGGTATATTATTAAGGCTATGTATTGAGTTAAAGTTTGTGAAGGATAAAAAATAAATTATAAGTTAAAGGAAACATCATATATCATTTGCATTTAGTCATTAAATAATTAAATATAAATTTGAATTCAATTTTAAAATAATGATAAACATGATACAATAGTTAAATGTTAAATAAAATAATTGTAATGCTTGGAATTCAAATTTAAAAGGACACATATGATGGTTAAAGATTAAATAGAATAGCTGTACTTTTCAGAGTAAAAATTGATTCATGTGCCATATTCAAAAAATAGGCTAAAGTCATGGAGTTAATAAAATAATAGTGGACTAGGAGTTTTTCATAATCATATGATTGTATCTTCTATCATGTATCATCAAAGTTATTAAATACATTTGAATTCAAAATCTCAATCACGTTATGTGTCTGAACATGCACCAAATGTCATCTCCTTGAATCTCATAAAAAATATATATATACAAGCGGAAGATAGAGAAGTGAAAAATTTTATGCATGGAGGATGTGGAAAAAAATACTCAAATCTGTATAGAACTATTTGCCCTTAAATATTACCTATACATAATTACAAATATAAAGTCTATTTATATTAGTATATGAAAATTTCTAAATCCAACTAATATCTAGCATATTTTATATATTTATGCTACATTTTTCATATAGAATTTTCTAGATATCCCAGCATAAAAAAATTCTAAATCCCTTAATATAATTTCAAATTATTTCTTATCATATAAGTTATTTTAGATATTTCTATAACAATATTCTTACTAAACATTCTAGATACTCCGTGATAATGAGTTACTATTTTGTTGTTTATATTTCAAACACTCATCCTTAAACCAAAAATTACCCATTAACCCAAATGACTCAATATCAAAAGATTGCTTCATAGCAAGTTGCTGGTAAGAAAACTCTAACATGATCTCCGATTTTAGCATACTTTGTTTGGATTTTCTTTTCCTTGATTTAATATCTTATACAGTGAAAATGAACATCAACATGCTTGATTCTTTGGTGATGCATTTTTCTAATGTAATTGTTGATTTATTGTCTACATAAACTTTTATAGCTTTACTTTAAGTACATCAAATCTACTTTAATAACTTCATTAGTCATATGATCTGCATACATATCAAGATGTTGCAACATCTTCAACTTTCTAAGTGAAGAAAGCAATAATCAGTTGCTTCTTTGAACATCAACTGAAAACAATGTTACCAATATACAAAACCACTTGTACTTTTTTTAATAATCTTAATCCCAACCAAATCACTATCTTAGTAGCAACAAGTTAAATTTTAATAAAGAAAGAGTATAATAACATATGACTTAATGTACATTTGATGTGGCCAAGGATCTTCTTAGCCACCATACAAAATATTCAACCTTACATGTCAAATATCTAAAACTTTCTATTAATTTTTTAAATCAGTTGGATCGACCACCTTACCTACATCAACCTCTCATAATTTGGTGCCAGATTCCACCAAGGTGCTTACTGATTTGCAATCCTCTATCTTATATTTCTTGACAACCTTTTTTTCGCATAAGCATCTTGTGAGATGAAAATGCATTAATTATTTTGCTTCACTTCCATACCAAAAAAAAAATAGAACATAAGTCCCATACCTACCATCTTAAATTCTCGCGCCATGATTTGCTTAAATTCTCTAAACATAAACTAATTATTGCCAATAAAAATAAAATCATCTGCATAAAAGCAAATAAATAGGATACTATCATTTTGTGTGCCTTCATAGAGGACACTTTCATATAAGTATTACATGTAATTATTTTGTATGAAATAATAACTAATCCTTGCATTTCATGCTCTTGGTGCTTGCTTTAAGCTGCATAAAGCCTTTTTTAATTCATCACTTTTTGATTCATTGCCTTTTTTAATATATCCCAGAGGATGTTCAATATATACTTTTTCATTAATAAATTCATCTAAAAAGGCAGATTTCATATTCATGATAAACAAACCAAGCCTTTTGTATAGCAAAAAGTACAAAATGAATGGTTCCCTGAGAATAATAAGAGCCTCATCATAGTTGATACCTATCATTTGTTTGTATCCTTTTGCATGTCTTATAGCTTTTAGCTTCTCCCTTAGAAGTTTTCTTTATTTTGCACACTTATTTGACACTGATGACTTTTTGTCCTTCTGACACTATAATGGACTATCATATGTCATTTTTCATCAAAGATTTCATTGTGCTTTTCATCTTTCAGCTTGCTTGATTTTCTCAAATTTCAAAAGCTATCTATCTGTAAGTAAACAAACAAAGTGAAGCTAATTGATCAGTTTATGAATTTCACTTAAGACTTTTTTTGTCTACCTTTGCCTTTGATTGTCATCAACAATTGGTGGTGATATGGTAAAACATTCAAATGGTGGTGAAGAATCTTGTAGCTACATAGAATTTGGAAAGACTTCATTCTTCTTTTGCCAATTCCAAGCTCCTCCTTCATTGAATGCCACATCTCTACTAACAATAACTTTAAAAATATTAAAATCAAATAGTTTATAAGCTTTATATTGGTACCCGATAATAATGAGTTTGGTGTTTCTACCATTCAACTTAGTCCTCCTTTGTTCAATAGCATATGCATACGCATTGCTCCCATACACCTTTAAGTGAGAGATATTTAGCTTTCCATTTATGCTTATTGAGGCATCATATCCTTTAAGCTTGAAAATGGACATCAATTGAGGGAATTGATACATAACCAATCGCCTTAGCCCAAATTTCCTTTGACATATTCTTGACATCATATTGAGTGTAGTGCAATTCTTTCTTTCCACGACACCGTTTTATTGGGGTGTCAAAATGGTGTTGTTCATTGATATTGGATGTCATGTTCTTCATAATATTCTTAAAATACTTTGGAAGTGAACTCTCTACCTCGATCAAATCAAATGGATTTTATTTGATAATTGCTTTCTTTCTCCATAATTGTTAGGAATTTCTTGAACATAGTAAAGGCTTCTGATTTTTCCTTAAACAATAGATCCAAGTCTTTCTTACATAGCCATCAATGAAAATAAAAATAATAATAATGCTTACAAAAAGATGTTGGGACAATTAGACCACAAACACTCATATGAACTTGTTGAAATAATTTCTTTGCTCTAAAACTTGCTCGTTTTGAAAGATTATATAGGTTTCATTTTTAATATACAACATTCACAAACCTAGATTGAATGATTGAGTAACCAATGCACCATTCTTTGTTTTGACATATTATTGAGGTCTCTAAAACTTAGATGCCCAAGCCTTGGATGCCAAAGTATTGATGTATCATTACACATACTTTTAATTACTTCATTAAATAATTTCTCATATTTAGAACAAACATTATATTATTTGTCAATTGAGCATATAGCCAAGGTAAATAACTCATTTAAGTTATATACCTCATATTGAGTATCTTATCTTTCATATAGATTTACATCATTTTCTTCAACCAATTATTACTCTCTCTCTTATGAAGCTAAATATGATGTAACGTCTTCATGCAAATACCATAAAATATGACTAATGAAAATACTAAAGGAGATCAAATGTGCTCAAAGTGAAGCTATAAAAGTCTATAAAGACAGTAAATCAAAAATAGCATTCCCGAAGAAACGAAAGATGAAAGTGTATTAATGGTTGTTTTTACTATATAAAAAATCCAATCAAGGAAATGGAAATCAAAAAAGTATATCAAAATTGGAGATCAAGTTATAAATATTTTCACTAAGTTACTTGCAACAGATTCATAAAATCAAAGATATTTCTTGGCATTGTCAATGAAATGATTTTTGGTTTAACTGGAGTGTTTGAAATATAAAAAAAAAATTGTCAATATTATAGAATATCTAGAATATTCAATATAAAAAGTATATGAAAACCCCTGGAATAATTTATATAAGAGAAAATAATTTGAAATTGTATTAAAGAGGTATAGAGTCATCCATGTGCTAGTAAATCTACAAAATTCTTATAAAGAGTGTTTTAGAAATTTCTAGAATAGACTAGATATTAGTTGGATCTATAATTTTTCATGTGCTAGCATAAATAGGCCTTATACCTTGCAATTTTGTACAAGCTAAATCTAAGAGCAAATAATTGAATACAAACTTGAATAATTTCTTCCCCCATCCTTCAAACATAAAATATTTCTCACTATTCTCCCTGTCCCCAACATATATATTTTTTCTATCAAAGTCATGTACACTAGTTTAGTAGATATGTAAAGATAGAAAATTTACCAGAGAAAACAAGCTTTACAATCTTCACGTACAGATGCATTTAAATTATGGAACCAGGCATGTCAAATACAAACAAAATTCAACGCTAATTCAGCCTCTATCACTAACCTTTTACAGACTATGGTCAAACATGCAGGAGCTTTAGAAAAATCAATTTAGACGGAAATAGCAACTAAATTAATGGAGGAATCTGACAAAATAGGAGATTGCTGGAAACATTACGCGAAAATTGGCAAACCCCTGCCCTTAGGGTTTCCAGAGATTGAAAATTCGTATGGAAGTCGAAACAGAATGCAGGCAGGTTTAATGGTTGCGGAAGAGCTATAAACGCTAGTCTTCAACAAGAAGAGACTCGGAATGCGTCGAGGTTCCGTACCTGAACGCTGGGAGAGAAAACGTGGGGACCAAAGATATAACCCGGAGCATGGGATGTCACGCTGTTTCGTTCTTGCCGCTGTACCACATTCGTTTTTTGTTCGAGAGATCTTTTAAGAGGTGTTTAATAGTACATTAGATTTAATTCAAATATACTTAATAAATTTAGAAAAATTATTTGACAAAATATTTAAAATTTTAAATATATTAACACACATAATAATTTAAATTAATTAAAATTAATCAATTATAAACAACAACAAAAATAAGCATTCATCCACTATGTTGTATATGAATCTTACTTAATTGTGTCTTTATTATGTCAATTCTCATTTAATTAGTATATTAAATTATTTTTTATACATTTAACTAGTCTTTTGGGTCTCTTTCTTGTCTTAAAAATCAATAAAATTCTACTATCATAGATTATTACCTACTTTATGTCTAAATCATTAAGACTACAATTAATCTGCTACTCCAACTTTTTTAGAATACTTTCATTTAGATTTTATCTCAGAGTAAAGTTACTCATCCACTTTGGCATCCTCATCTCGCAACACAATTTAATTATGCTTCTCTTTTATTGCCAACATTCTATAAATCAATGTAGTCTTTTCACCATCTTATGAAATTTTCTCTTAAGTTTAAATTATTTTTACATCACCTAACAAGTCAAATGCATTCCTCCACTCCAACCATCTAACTTGAATTATACTAATAACATCTTCATCTATTTTATCATTTTGAACAATAGAGTAAGATATCACGAATGTAAACTTTTGAATTATTCATCTAATTTCACAACACTGCCACTAGAACTTCTACAATTAAAATTAACTCCGTATATTCAATTTTAGATCTACTTAAACGAAAACCTTTAGACTCAGGTTGACCTCCATAATTCAAATTTACTTTCTCTACTCTTATCAATAATAAGAATGTCATCAAAAAAGCATGCAAGTGAAGTGTTGCAAATCGACAATGAAATTTGTCGAAATAATCATAACATGAATTCTTTAAAACATTGTATCATCAATTATCAAATTTATAATAATTATATTTATTAAATTATAATTAACTTATGATAGCATATTAATTAATTATTAGTAATATTAAATCAATATAGTTAAAATTAACTTCAATTATTTTTAAACTAATATTAACTATTACATTAGTTACAATTAATTAACTTTCAAATAATAATTACATTTAATAAATTATAATTAAACTTTACTGAAAAATTGACCAATTGTTACAAGTACTCAATTAAATTTAACTACTAAATACATTAATTAATCAATTATTACTATTAATTTTAATATTAAATTAAAGTAATATTAATTATTAAATAGTTAAAAGAAATTAACTAATAAATTATAATTATATGTGTACACTACAATGACGTTTACTGTATCGTGAAACTCCTAAGAAATAGAAGAATACATGGTAATGATAATCCACATCTTTCCTCTCACATTCTTCCTTCTCGTGCTTCAATTTTTAAAAATCTTGTAAATCCGCCTTCCTATGGGGTTGACTAAATCCAAATTTTAAGAGGATTGACAAGATTTATCAGATTTATGAGTTTTACTAAATCCGAAAAAATATTTGATAGGATTTAAATTTAAAGATAAATCACAAATATAATTCTAACCCAGAGTTCTTCATTTATATAAAATTTAAAACTCTACAACACATATATCAAGTTTAACTATTAATTAGCATAATTTTTAAAAATAAAAAACACATTAAAAATTATATTTAAACTCTTCATCTCCATTGTGACAATGTCCTATTGCCTCTGGTCAATAAAATCTTGGAGCCCTCTTAGAGCGCTATTATCTTTATCCTTCTTTACATATATATCATCAATGATTCCCTTCTCTCTAGCTCGATCTTCCAACACCAAATCAATCCATTCATTTCCCATATTGTGTGTGAGAGTGTTTATATATTTAATCAAACCCATCCCCCTTTCATCTCTTTTAATGGCAAATCTATTGAGCCTTAATAGAACAAGCTGTTGTTGCAGCAACCAACCGCACATGGGATTTGCGAGCTTCTATGATGGCCAATCAACCAAGCAAAGCCAAAGAGAGGTTAGTAATATAATCCCAAGTCCCTAAATGATATTGAAAGGCCCAAAGGTGCTGTTACCCCTTTCTTCCATTTTCACCCACATTGACTTCATGAGCTCTTAAGGCCATGAAGCATTTTAGAGAAACCAACCACCAGAGCCTGATTCCGAAGAAGCCTCAACCTTATCGACTAATCAATAATAATTGAATTGGCATGAGGACTATGGAGGGGAAGAGCATGTATTTCTACTTAATAGGGAATTTCAAAGGAGTTGACCATTTTGAACGTATCAAATATCAATAGGATGTTATTGCAAGCTATAATTTTTATTTTTTTTTCATTTTGCTTATACTTCGTATTAATATTGATATGACCCTAAAAATTCCTCTAGTTGAAGCACGAATCTTGATCGAAAGCAGTTTCAAATTAAAAAATGATCAAACTTAAAATATTAGAAACTTTTACATCCTTAAATTTCTAAAAGCTCAATATAGAGTGTTTATAGTCAATCGTCTCGACGAGCCATTAAACAAAAAGATCTTACAATTTTGACTTCATTTGAGAATTTTAAATGCACAAATACATCATATGATCAAGGGATCATTTTGAGCCGTCATGAAGTGGAGTGGTACGGTTTTGTATTTATAACACCGCTCCCATCTATAAATACCTCATTCCTCCAAGGGAGGCCAAGTGAAGGAGAAGGAGCAAGCAAGAGAGAGACTCAAAAGATCCCAAAACATCGTCTTTACTGACGGTCGTCAACCATCGGCATGCCACCGCCGCTAACACCGTGATCTCTTTAGATCGTTGTTGCTTATAACGTCGTCATCATCGTCAATCGCCGTCGTCCATCATCGTCAACTTCGTCGACTTCGTGCCAATTCATTCGACTTTGTCGTTTGTATGCTTATTACAATACTCATCATGAATCCGTTATGGGAAGATCTTACTAAACAATACATAGTGAAAGTTTTTTTATTCAGGATGGTTTCTCTTTTTTAGGTTTTCCACGTAAAATTGAGTTTTATTATTCTCTTTAAATCTTGTGTGTGTTGGACTCACAAAGAAGTAAATAAAACTTTTGCAACTAGTTTTTAGAACAAATATAAAGAAATAAATTTGAGAAAATATATGTGCCTGATTTTTTTCATTTGGTTGATTAGAGCTTTATATCTAACATTATTAAGACTAACAAGATGAAATTAGAGTTCACTAAAAAGGTGGTTGCTTTTATTATGGGTAGAAACAATGAAATACTAATTTAATATTCATTAGATCAAAATAAATGATACAAAGATTCATAAAGATAAGACATTTTGCTTAGAAAACTTGAATTATGGAAGTCAGTTTTATAATATAAAGTTTTCATTTGAGTATATCTCAAATTGAATACATGGGGTGTAATTTTAGTTATAGAAGATCTAAAGGTGGGTTTGTGACAATGGGTGATCAAGTCATTAAAAGAGTGCATGTTTTAAATATATCTTGATCAAAGTGATGGTGAAATAGATGGGGATGTTAGTAAATTCAAATTTGATAGTTAAAGTTGTAAAAATGAAGCGTTCGATAAACTACTTCTTGTTTGATGAACTGTTCATGATTGATTATTAATCAAAACAAACTTTGTTTTATCTTTCATTCTAAATGAACAATTGTTTTGCTTGTCATTGTTCATTTATATTTCTTTATTATTATTTAAAAGCTCAGTTTTCAATACAAAGGTATGAAATGTTATTAAAAGCTATTTATTTCATCAAAGCTCTATTGAAAGATCTAAATTTCAATTTTAAACAAATTCGATGAGCTTCGAGCTCATGTGCTCGCTCAAACTCAAAACACCATTACAAATGCTCAAGCTCGATAATATTAAACAAACTCAAGCTTGAACACATACATGCTCAGCTCGGCTTAGTTGTTTGCAGCCTTAGTTGAAGTGGATAAATGCATCAGGCCTGTTGTGTGATAAAAAAAGTACCTCTTAGACTTAGGAGAAAATTTTATAAGATGGTGATGAGACCTGCAATACTTTATGGCTCAAAATGTTGGCCAGTGAAAGAGGAACATAATTTTATGATAAGTGTTGCAAAGACGAGAATGCTCAGGTGGATGAGTGACTTTATGCTTAGAGATAAGATGTGAAACAAATATTTACGTGAAAAGATTGGGTAAAAGTGATATGATTGGAGAGAGTTGCCTTAGATGGTTTGGTCAAATAAATCAATTGTTTGACCCAGGAGAGTAGATGTATTGGATTTGACTTATAAAGAGGTAGAAATAGATCTAAAAAAATTTGATTAGAAAGCATAAAATGATCTTATTTGATTATAACTATTGACATTTAATAGAACACAATGGAGAAGATGGATTCATGTAGTGATCCCATAGTGGCATAAAGGCTTATTATTGTCGTTCTTGTTAGAGACTCATAAAACTTACCCAAAATGGTAATATCTTAATGAACTTCTAAAATCAATTTGAAGATGATTTAATTATAATCATGCCCATCATTAAATGTTGAGCATATATTCAAAAATGAGAAGGAAATGATATTTTGATGTATTACTAGGGCTGTGCATAATTCGGTTTAAACCGAAAATCCGTTTAAAACCAAACCGAAATTTTTAAATTGGATCGATTTTTTAATTTTATTTTGGATTTTGGATTTAATTTTAGCTAAATTGGGTTTTTGGATTATGGATTGGATTTAAAAATTTATAATATCAAAAAATCGAAAATCCAATTAGCCGGAACTCGGATAATGGATGTGAACTTAAGGCCTTAGCGCCATCGTTGTTCTCATCGCTCATGCAAAAATTGATTAGGGTCCTAGGGAGGCGAAAGGGCAAAGGCCAAACTCCAAACTCCAAAGGCAAAGGGCAAATGCAATCAGCAAATGGTAATCCCATTCCGTTCCCCAGCGGTGACAGTTCTCTTATCGGTCTTATGGTCTTATCCCTACTTCTAATTCTCTTGACTTACTTATTTGACTATTCGTTGTAGGGCTATCAACTGTGGACGTTTCCGTTCTATTCATCTATTTTCTGCTCTCTTCTCGGCTTCTCCCTTCTTGCCTCTCGTCGTCTCAGCATAGCGTAAAGCTTCTCCCCTTCTCAAATTCAGCAATGCGGATGTTTTGTCTCGATTCTCATAGATTCTTTTTATTACTTTTAGTATTTGTGGCTTACTTTGGAAGTTTGGAGACTTGGAGAGTTGGGTGAATTGTTTACTATTATGATTTCCGGAGGCGAGGTTATGGTATTTCTTATCTTTGCAATCTAAATGGAGTAATGGATTATTTTTTGTTATGTTCTTTGATTTGTTCTATGACTTTTGTTATAAATTCAGTTTATGAACTTCTGTCTTAGTATTTTTGTTATTTTTTATGTTGTTTAGGGCTAATGAGGATAGCAAAGAGATTACTTGTTTCAAAATTTATGCAAATGTATATCTCTTTTAGTTTTAAGCCTTTGTGAATGTTAAAATATGATAACTTTTCTTTGAAACAATGATATATTCTTGAGTTATTTGGGCGATAAATACTTTAAGCTTACTGGTAAATATTCTCTATATCAAAGGGAAGAATAGGCGTTAATTACACTAATAAGACAACATGCTCTTTTTAGCATAATGGATAGTTGATTTTCTTAAAGCATGTTTTCTATATTTTGGAAAATGCATTCTAAATGTGAATGTTAAAGCATTAGAGTTGAAGGCTTGAAGGTCTGAAGCATTGATGTTACCTGAAATATTTTGATCTTTGATTATTTATTTATTGAAAAATGACATAAGTTTTGAAGTACATGAATAGCAGAATGGGGTATAAAATAATTTCAAAATGCATGCAATAAAATATGAATCCATTTCATTCATCACAATTCACACATATTTCAAAACATCAGTTAAAATGGGTGGTTGGTTGGTTGCTTCGAAATGCATGCAAAGATTCATCTTGGATTTCCTTCATTCTTCCGTTTTGAAACTTTGAAGTAAAATAACATGGAAGTTAGATGTTTAGTTCTTCATTCATTTATGAGGTTCATCTATGCTTGTAAGCAAGCTCTCCCATCCTTGTGGTTTAGTTCTTCACACAACCTAAGTGTTCTTTCTCCGTTGAAGGTAAATTGTATAAATTTCATTTTGCATTTATTAACAATATATCGAGTGACATTCTCATTTCTCATTGTGTATGAGGTGTCAAACTTAATCCAAATTCTCTTCCATTGAACTTGGATCATATTTTCATCACGTAACCTCTTGAAACTATGATTATTGTATTTGAATCAAATTCTTTTGCTCATTTGGTGCACAACATAATGCGATCCAAATATTTATTGAAACTTATTAATTATGATAATCGGTGAAAGATTCATTTAAATGTTTAGTTCTTGCAAGTTGCAACTCACATTTCACATTTGTGCTAAAACTTTATATTTCATTGGAGAATTTATTTGGATTGCATTTATGTTTGAAGGCTAGCCTAGGATAATTAGTAGAAATAATATGGAGTGCAAAGAATATTTATATGGTGTTTATGTTGCTACAAATTGGGCGATCCAAAGTTACTACATGGTTTTGTTTTTTCATGATAAGTTTAATGTTGGTATAATCAAGATCGGTGTCATATATAATTTCTAGTTTTGTACTCCCATTTTGGCTTATTCTTACTTGATCTCTTTACACTTTGATTAGATGTCTCATTATGGAGAGAGTTCTAGTATGATTGGTTCTTCCCAAAATCAAACACCTATTAATCAAGATAATATCCATTGTATTGCAAGTGCTTCAAGTAGCAAGTCATCTTTTAATAAGAGAACATGAAAGATAGTCCGACCAAGATTAGATGTCTGGGATCATTTTACTAAATTTAATAGTTTCGTTGAAGAAAAGATGAGTAAATGTAACTATTGTGGGAGGACTTATCATAGTGATACAAAGCTTAATGATACTACAACTTTAAGGACACATCTTTCTGTATGTCAGAAGAATCCTCATAACATGAAAAAAAATCAAACTCTACTAGTATTGCAACCTAGTGATAAAGGTGAACAAAATACTGGAGGTCTCAAAGCTTGGAAGTTTGATCAAGAAGTTGTTAGAAAAGCTTTAGCCATGGTTATTATGGATGAATTACCATTCAAACATGTTGAAGGATATGGGTTCAAATATTTTATGACTCAATGTTGCCCAATGTTTAAAATACCTTCCGTTGGACACTCACTGTGGCTTTGAATTTTACTTAGATGAGAAGAATGCTTTGAAAAAATATTATGAGATTCAACTACTTGGTTTGCTTGACAACTGACACATGGACATCAATTCAGATAATTAATTACATGTGTCTAACCGTGCACTATATTGATGAAGATTGAAAGTTAAATAAGAGAGTCATTAATTTTTGTCCCAAAAATAGTCATAGAGGAGAGATTGTTGGGCAGAAGGTAGAGAGATATTTGATTGATTGGGATATTAATGCAGTATTTACAATCAGAGTTGATAATACTAGCTCCAATAATGGTATTATCAATCATTTGCAGAAGAAATTTCCTAAGCGGGAGGAAGTGTTCTTGATTGTAAGTTACATATGAGATGTGTTGCATATTATAAATCATTATTCAAGATGGAAATAAGGAGGTTGGTAGATTTGTACACTGTAAAAGCATGAGGTATATTAGCGGTCACATCAAGACTTAAAAATTCAAAGAATGCATTGAAATTGAAAAAATATAAAGCAAAAGCTTGTTGTGTTTGGATGTACCTACAAGGTGGAATTCTACATATCTGATGTTAAATTCAACGCTTTAGTTTCAAAAAGCTTTTGAGAGATATGAAGAGGTTGATCCTCAATTTAGAACGAGTTGGAGAAGGAAGTGCAAATCATGGTGGAGGTGGAGTTCCATGTGATGGTGATTGGGAGAATGCAAGAAGGCTTGTAACATTCTTATAAAGATTTTATGAGCTAACTCTACATTGCATTTGGTTCCTTATATGTTACTTCAAATACATTCTTTCATGAGATTGGGATCCAATGTGTGCTTCAAAGTTGGGAATCACATAATGATATTGAAGTTAGTACCATGGCAAAGAAATGAAATTAAAGTTTGATAAGTATTAGGATGTGTTGATAAAATGA
The DNA here is from genome assembly GCA_021442155.1 of Cymbidium sinense. Taxonomy (NCBI): domain Eukaryota; kingdom Viridiplantae; phylum Streptophyta; class Magnoliopsida; order Asparagales; family Orchidaceae; genus Cymbidium; species Cymbidium sinense. The sequence continues at coordinate 80,795,015 of CM038217.1, read as the reverse complement.
ATATGAATATTTATCTTGCAGTTGTACTTGATCCTAGGTTCAAACTTAGATATATTGAAGTTGCTGTAGTGGATATGTATTCTGGCTTGGAGGGGGCTAATTTGGCACGAGCAACAAGGTTTAGCTGCTACGATATGTTCTATGATTATAAGATGAAGTTAGTTAACATGAATAGAGATGAAATTGCTCTTAAGATAAGACAAAATATTATTGAAAGCCATCATGATCCAAGGGATGGGGGGAGAAAGTACATGATGGTTGAGAAGTTCAAGAGGCATAATTATGGGAGAGATGATCTTGAGAGTAAAAAGCACTTAGATAAATACTTGGTGAAGACTCAAAATGCAAGATGACTTTAACATTTTAACATGGTGGAAGGTTAATGCTCCAAGGTTTCCCATCTTATCTCAAATGGCTAGAGATATTTTGGTCATTCTATATCATAGCTTACGAGTCTTTTAGTACTTTCGTGGTCGTGTTCTAGATGCTTTTAGGAGCTCTTTATCTCCAAAAATAGTGCAAGCTCTTATTTGTGCCCAAGATTAGATGAGAGCAAAGTGGACAAATGAGCCAGCCAATGTTGAGGAGAACATTCATGATATTGATAAATTTGATGAAGATATTGTTATATCTTTTAGACTTTTCCAATTACTTACAATACTTTTTTTTCAGTCATACATCACTATCATACTATATTATACATTAATTCTTTTTCTTTCAGATCTATCAAAGGTTATAGATGATCCAACCTTTTGATAAAGAATTGAAATAATCTGATCATCTGAGATCTGATCTGATACAAACTACATACACTCATACAGATTCTGAGTAACAGATATACCCATATATCTATATATCGGTACATGCTATATCTTGAAATGATACATTTTGGTTTTTCCTTTTCACGGTTTACTTTTTTTATTGTTGCTTGATAACTAGTAAGTAGTAGTTGCTGTATGCTGTTGTTGGTTGTCATGTGGCAGTTAATGGTTAGCTTTGGTTTTTCTATTTCCTCTTTACCAAAAATAGTACAAGCCTGTTGTTGTTGTTGTTTACCCTAAACTTAATGGCCTCTTAAGGATTTACTTAGCTTTGGTTTTTTTCAATTTTGTTTGGTTGTTTTCCTTTTCCTGGTTTTGGCTGGTTGTGGCTCTCTCAGTCTCTCTGGCTTGGTGACTTGGGATTGGATGTTATCTTGCCTTGGATGTTTGATGCTTCTACATTGGCTATTGGTATTGAATCCCTCTTATAGTCTTACTTATTTTGCTGTCTTGTTGGTTATTTCGGTGTTTCCTGGTGTTTGCTTATTGCCATCTTGGTCGGTGGTGCTGGATGTGGTGTTTTTTCCTACTGCATTGGTGGTGGCTTTGATGGTTATTTCTGGATGCCCTCTTGGTCTCCCTATGGCTTTTGGCTTTCATGTTTTCTCTCTATTGGTTTTTGTTGCTATAACTATTTACTGCGACTTTGTTTATTTGGGTGGAGATTTTGCCTTTTTTGAGCTTTGTCGATGGTATGCCTTTGGGAAGGTAAATTAACATAATATGTAATACCAATGTTTAGGTGAGAACAGAGACATACAAAAGTGATATTGGTGTTTTTATTTGCATTTATTAACAACCACTGGTGTTTTTCCTGCTGCATTGGTGGTAGCTTTGAGCCTTTGATGGTTATTTCTGGATTCCCTCTTAGTCTCCCTATGGATTTTGGCTTTCTTGTTTCCTCTCTTTGTTGGGTGTTAGTTGTTTCCCTTTTGATAAATGAACCTGTTTAGTGTTTATAAAAGATGATGGCTTTGATGTTATTTGCTGAAATCTAATGTAAGCATTAATTGCTCTGCTCCGACTTATCACTTATCCTGTTATCCATTGACATGCAATTCCATTTTGTTATCAGCTGAAATTTGAATGTGAATGGAGTACTAAATTATTTTATAATTTGTTATGGTAGTGGAGTTGTTTAATGTTTACTAATCCAGAGGCAGGTTTTGTCTCGTAACTCTCGTTTAGTGACTTGGAGAGTTGTTTACTATTCTAGAGGCAGGTTATGTAGTTTATGTTATATTGGTATTGCTAATTTTATTTTGAGTGAGCTCAGTGAGGTAATATTTTTGAATATTAATTGCTTCAGGATGTGCTATTAGCCTATTTCAGACTTTCAGTGAATGCACGGTACAGTTTGGGAATGTTTGGCGGCGATTTCGGCAATGATGACTTTGATGTTATATTTCATTTACTACTGCTGGTAGCATTGTATGTGATTGTAACCTCCAATCTGGAGTTTGGATGCTCACATATTCTGTTGCTCTTAGTAATTTTTTGATTGAGCCTGAGCCTTTATTTTCTTTTGAATTTTATTTTTATTTTTTAATCTCTCTTTTGTTTAATCTCCTATTTCTAATCATAATAAAATATGTCACTCCTGTTCCAATTGCCATAAAGAACATTTGTAGAGTTAGCTGCAATCATAACAGTTTAATATTTCAAGCCATTCAACTATAAGCATTAAAGCATCACATACGTAAACTTGGTCGATTTTTTCTTAAAAGTTCTTTACATTTATGTATTTGTTATATTTGTTGCTTTCCATCTCTTTTAGTCGATGATTAGATCTTTAAATCTTTTAATATTATTGCTTATCAAAGTTTAATAACCACTTATATCTGTGTTTTGTAGATTATCATTTTAGCTGAAAAGAAATATGCAAAGGTTAAAATGAAACTCTTTCATCGAATGTGGACAATCTTGATCATGCTTCCTTTTGTAAATGTGGAAGACAATTAGAGAAATTAAAAATTTTTATGAATGTTTTATGTTTATGAATGTTTATTGCGATATGTAATTATAATTCTTTTTAAATGTGGAATGTTTATGAATGTTTGTAATATACTAATATTGCAATTGAAAATTTTCTTTTTTTTAGCATATAAATTTTATTGGTTTAATGGAAAATGTGTTATGCTATTAAAAATGGTGTGAAAGAAAAAGATATTTGAAGCAACAATTTTTTTAAGAAATATATTTTATTACATTACATGTGTTGTGTGAGTTAATTAGTGTCCTTTAAGTAATAAATTTAATTTTTATTTTTTTATTAAATACAAAGTGACAAAGTCTTTCAAATCAATTCAAAAAATAAACCTTTTTCAAAAAATATGAGTATGTCTTTTTCAAAAAATATAAATCATAAACGAATTCTGAAATATATCATTTTAATTAAATCACATTTTCTTTATTTTAATTATTTTTAGTTTTTTAATCCAAACTTTTTTTTGGATTGGATTGGTTCGGATTATATTTAATCTTATACGCATTGGATTTTCAGATTATGAATTTCAAACCGAACAGATTAGCAAATTAAAAAATCGATCCGTCCAATCCGACTGAATGCACACCCCTATGTATTACAACTATTGTGAAATTAATTATGTAAGAGTAAACAAAGTTTTTAAAATTTATTGTAGGCATTATAAACTTTTTTTCCAAACAAAGTCAAACAGTAGTTCTTAATGATATCATATTCTAAGCAGATTTGGTTACATAAAAGTTTCAAAAATAACAATAATATGTAGCTAAATATAAGTGTGGCAAAGATTTATATGGCAATTATGTAAAAAAAATGTCACAAAAATAATTGTTGTATCATGCATTGTAAAAGCATATTTAAAAATAAACCACTAAAGTTTTAGTCATCCTAGCAGCATTATTCTGCATTTATCCCGCAAAGCAACAATTTTTGTCATCATTGTCAGGGATTGCAATGGTATATTTAGCTAGGCTTTAAGGTTGAAGTTTTCTAAGTATGAAAATGTTCAACTTAGAGAGTTGTTTTATCTATGTGTTTTAATTGATTTGGTTGATTTTTATTTTATAATTTGATTAGGTTTGAATGAACCTACAATTAATTACTAAGTTTTGTAAAGAGAGGAAAAGAGGAGAGAACTTCTCTTTCCTCTCTACCTTTAGTAATTTCTAAGGTAGATTCATATTAATTTTTTAGTGAATATTTTATTATATTTTTTAATTAATCCTAAGTTTATATTTTTCCTAAACAAACATATTCAAAAAGAAATGTATTTTAAGATTAAGTAAAGTGAAATACTATCACAAAACACACAATAATTCATTTCTTTCCCACATGTGTAACAAGCATATGGATAAATCCTAAGCATATATATGCATGAAAAATGGAAATATTTAGCACACCTTAATGATGAATGCTAATAAGGATTGTTTAAGGAAATTTGGAATGTTTTCATGTATGCATGATTTTTGTTAAGTAGAAGAGAGTGATTCTTTTATCCATTTTTCATATGCATATTTATATGTATGAAAGACATAAGGGAGTATGGCGCTATTATTAGCATCAAGGGTGTAAGGTACAAGACTGACTTGTTCACCTCAATTTTGTAAGAGGTCATTTTAGCAATGAAAAGAGCTCAAGTTCAAATAGGAATTTCCTACTTCAATATCAATACAAAGTTGATTTATATTTGATATTACACTGAAAATTCTACTAGTCGAAGCACGAATCTTGGTGTTGAAAATAAACTAATCCGAAGTTGAAACTGGTCGAGATCAAGCACTTAAAATATCATTAGAAAGTTTGGGATATCAGTTAAATCTTTAAATAGCCCTCAAACATGGAGTGTTTATAGTCAAATCGAGCGTCTTGAGGAGCCGGATCTAACAAGCCTAAGATCTTACAATTCTGACTTCATTTGAGCATTCAAATGCTTAAAATATATCAAATGATCAAGTAATCATTTTGAGCGTCGATGAAATTGGGTGGTTGAATTTTGCATTATTTTATAGAGGCGATAAACTCCCATCTATAAATAGCCATCATTCATATGAGGAGACCTGCAAGAGAGAGAGAGAGCTCTAAAAGAAGATCCTCCAAACACAATCCACCACTTTCGGATTAGTCACCGCCGGTTTGCGCGATCCTCACCGTCGTCAATCTCTGTCGGTCTCCATCATGACGATCTTCATCATTAGTCGATGTTCATCGCTGTTCATCATCATCTGCTACAACTAACAACTGTTATCACCTGAACATGACTACATAATTGTTGTTCTCTTCTCATATATAATTATGTAATCCCGTTATCGGAAAAAATTTTGTACAAAAAGCAGATATAGTGGAAGATTTTTTTTTTTGAGCATTTGTGGTTTTCACATAAAAATTTCAGAAGTTTTCTTGTTCACTCTTTAAATACCTATGTATGTGCTAGATTTTATAACAAAGCTAAGGCGTAAACTTTCACTCTATCATAATTGATTTTCTAGCACACAACAATTTGACGTCATATGTAGGAAGAGAACCCCTCAATCACAATTTCTGTGAACACCCTCGTTATGGCCAATAGGTGCAACACTCGTCAGCAGCCTCAGCTCAACTCACTCACTCTGAAACCAATCCTTGAACCAAGGGCCTTGACTTACGCCTCACTCCCCACGATAGGGACCACCGTAGTGAAGGTGTGATAGGAATCTCTTTAGAAGATGGGTCAATGGAAGAGTCTCAAAATGAGATGATCCGACTTTTGCGAGGAACACACATACTACGCGAACACATCTCTCCCGAGATCGATCGTTAGCCGTGGGAGATCAAAATGCTAATCTCCTTGACACTGAAGTTCCTCCGCATAGAGATCGTGATGATGATCTCCTTGACCGCTAGTTCATCATCGCGTGCGTCAACGCTAATCCATTATTCGGTAGCTTGACACATTCGTCGACCCCCTTATATACATCGAATTACGGCGCTTAATGCAAGGCAATTTCACCTTCAATACAATCATCTTCCCCTCGCGGTATGAGGAATCCTCACCTTTAGTTGAAGCTATTCTTCAACATCCCCCGTGAGTTTCAAGCTTAGAGCATTGATTCTATGATGGGGTGGTGACCCACATGAACACATCGACCATCACGGGGTATCATGCATATCCGAGTTCTTGACACTATTTTTTCGGGTCTTTCCGTTATCCTCGAGGGCAAGCTGCGCACAGTTCTACTCTTCCAAGGGGATCCATCTGTACCTTTGACGAACTCACCAAGATTTTTGTGGAACAGTTCATTATAAATAGGAGGATCATTAAAGATTCCTCCCATCTCTCCGGCATTCATCATAATGAGGGTGAATCACTTAATGAATACTTCCAGAGGTTATCTTTAGAAGCTCACCAAATACAGGTAGACACAGAAACTATGAGGAGTTTTCCTTGAGGACTTTTTACACTCCTTGTCGAGACACGGTCGCTCATATCGACTTAGTTCATGTGTGGAAGCACAAATCTGTAGGCTATATTAATGCCCATCACAAATAATTTGAACAATCTACAGGAAAATGTAAGATCGCCCCAGGGAATGCGGACCGACTGTCCCATCAAAAGAAGCAACAAGGCAACCGTGATCTTCCTCCACGGCCCCCATATCAACGACGTGAACCACGATAAGAAAAGAAATACACGCCGCTGAACACATCTCATGTCAACCTCCTGATGGCTATTCGAGATGAAAAAAAAATCAGTGGCGCATCCACTTAAATTAAATTCGGGGAGCAATATTGTCACTTCCGCCGAGTCATGAACATACTCGAGGCATGCAAACAACTCAAAGAAAAAATCGAGAGGCTCATTCAACAAGGATATCTACGTCTGTGAAGAATCAATTGAATCAAACAAACATACCTCCAATTGGGGGGCAACCAGGACAACCATCACAAAAATAACAAAATAATCATCAGACAATTGGGGAAATTGAAACAATCGCAGGAGGACCAATACCATCTAATCAAGTTCTCATTACCACCTCTGAAGAGCCAGAGTTAAAGAAGTTTCGTATTGATCATTTCATCACTTTTAATATCGGATTTAGAAGAAGGAGTCCATATTCCTCATCAAGATCCACTTGTCATCAACGCAGGGATCGGTGACCCATGCTATAATGTTAAGAGAATTTTGATTGATAATGACAGTTATGTTGATGTCTTATTTTACTCCACATTTCATAGCATGGGCCTGGTTAGGGAAAATCTCCAACCCACTGCAGGACTATTATACGGGTTTGATAATCACCTCGTGCGAGTGGAGGGGATAATCATCCTTCTTGTTATCCTTGGTGAATTTTCTCGACAAGTGACTCATTTAATCCAATTCATGGTGGTCAAGTCGATTCAAAGATATAATCTATCTGAAGACCCCTCCAATCAATTTTTGGTGTAGTCACTTCAGTATATCATCTCAAGATAAAATTTCTAACCCCCGTTGGAGTTGGGCTGGTCTGCGGAAATCAACAGATAGCAATCATGTACCTCAAACAAGCTCAACCACCTTTGTGACCTTCAAAGATCGGATTTTAATTTTCGAGATGAAGAGTACCTGAAAGCTTCTCCGAAGACTTGTTCTCTGTTACATTATCAGATGACCAACCATTATGAAAAGTGCAAGTTGGATCTCTGCTCTCAGACGAACAAAGGGAAAAATACATAGACTTCTTGAGTAGAAATCAAGACATCTTCGCTTGGAGTCTGACGGACATGTCAGGGGTCGACCCCAATGTGATCATGCACTCCCTCAAGATTGATCCAACATTCAAATCGATCATCCAGAAGAAGCGAAGTTTTGCTGACGCTTCCGTGCTATTGAGCAAGAAGTTAACAAGCTGGATTCATACTGAGGTACATTATCCTACATAGCAAATGTTGTCATGGTTAAGAAAACAAATGGAACATGGAGAATGTGTATTGATTTCACTTCAACAAAGCATGCCGAAAGATAGTTTTTCCTCTTCCTTGAATTGATCAATTTGATGCTACGCTGACATCAAATGCTGCTTTTTTGGATGTTTACTCTGGTTACAATCAAATAAAAATGGACCCAACGGATGAAGTAGCTACAACATTTCAAACATGATAAGGGTTATACTATTACCAAGTTATGTCGTTTGGGTTAAAAAATGCTGATGCTACCTATAAATGCCTTATGAATAAGTTTTTTAAAGATCTATTAGGCCACACAATGAAGATATATGTGGATGACATGTTAGTAAAAAGCTTTGAAGAATCACAACATATTTCTGACTTAAAAATATGCTTTAACCTTCTTCGACGTTATAACATGCGACTTAACCCGACCAAGTATGCTTTTGGGGTTTCGTCAAAAAAATTTCTTGAATTTATGGCAACCCACCATGGGATAGAGGCCAACCCCGAGAAAATCAAAGCTCTCAAATATATGACTCCTCCGAAGAATATCAAGGAAGTTTAACGTTTGAATTGACGAATTATTGCATTATCCCGCTTCCTAGCCCGTTCTAGAGATAAATACTTATCATTTTTTAAAATATTAAAGGGAGCTAAAAATAATAATTTACAGTGGACTAATGAATGTCAGTCTATTTTTAAGCAACTAAGAGAGTATTTAGCATCTCCACCCCTACTATCCAAGTCTATTCAAGGAGAGATGTTATACTTATATCTCGCAGTCTCTTCACACGCGATAAGCTCAATTTTAGTGCGAGAAGAAAATGGACACAACGACCAATTTACTATGTCAGCAAAATTCTCTCTGACATAGAAAGTCGTTATCCTTGCAGATAAGGTGGCTCTGGCTTTAGTTTTCTCAGCGCAAAAATTATGTTCATACTTCCAAGCTCACACTATTGGCGTTTACACTCATTTACCATTAAGGGCCATCCTACAGAAACCAGAAGCATCTGGGAGGTTAATCAAATGATCTGTAGAATTGGGAGAGTTTGATATAAATTTTCATCGCAACCTATTATAAAGTCTCAAGTACTCAAACTTTATATGGAATCGCCTAACCCGAGGAGCTATCCGCTACATGCCTTTCGCTCTTCAATGGACCCTCTATGTGGAGTCAGGAAGTAGGTGTGAGAATCTTACTTATTTCTCCCAACATAATACCTGAGTATGGACTAAAAATTTCAGAACTAATAATATGGTCAATATGAGGCTCTCATCACGTGGTTGAGACTCACCATTGACGTGAAGCTCAAGACTTAGTGATCCACACTGACTCTCAGCTCACCTCCCAAGTTGAGGGAAACTTTAATACTCATAATCCTCAACTGACAATACCTCCACTTGGTAAAGTCTCTTCTTGCCCATTTCAAGACACATCAAATCATTCACATACTGCGAGAGAAGAATACTCGAGCTGACGCTCTCGCTAAGCTTGCATCTACTACTGGGATCTATTTAAGAGAAGGCATGTTGAAGAAATACATTTCCTGTATCCAAGGGTCATGGGTAATTCAAGCAATTAATGAGATAAATGAACATTCGTGGATGGACCCCATCCTGTCTTTCTACAAGAGGAACCCTTGAAGACCCAACACAGAACTCTCCAAAGACAAGCTTCAAACTTTATTATTATTAGAGGTGAAGTATACAAAAGAGTTTTCTCTGGACCGTACCTCAAATGCCTCTCACCTTCAAAGGCTAATTGTGCATTCAGAGAGGTTCACTCAGGGATATATGGAGAACACCTAGGAGGAAGGGCGCTAGCCCTTAAAATTATAAGGCAAGGGTTCTATTGTCAATGAAACAAGACCTTGAGTTCAAAAAAAAATGTGCAAGTTGTCGCACTCTAACCTCTCACATCGCATACGAGCTCTCATCCATTCAAAGCCCTTGGCCTTTTTGCTCAGTGGGGGATTGATATCATGGGGCATTTTTCGATAGCATCAGGGTAATGAAAGTTTATCATTTTAGCCGTCGACTACTTCACTAAATGGGTGAAAGTCAAACCACTCGCTAAAATCATTGAGGCAAATTCTAAATAATTTGTTTAGAAAAATATAGTATGTCGATTCGCTTCAGAAAGATCATCACAACTAAACCCAATTTTCGGAAAAGTCTTTACGCCCATTTGCAAAGATCTTCACATTCACGCCGTGATACGTAGCACATCCTCAAACCAACGCATGCTACCAATGACTAAAAAAACACATCTTAAGAAGGTCAGGGGCAATGGGTTAATGAGCTTTTAATGTTCTTGGGCTTACCGACTACATCAATCGACCGGGTGAGACACCATATAACTTGTGTTTGCATATAAGCTATTATACCGAGATATCGAGGTTCCAAGTCCAAGAGTTCAATTATTCGATCATGACGGTAATGAAGAAAACTCCGAAACACTGACCTACTCCAAACTCATGGCCCCTACTACTTTCTATCACCAAAGAGTAGCTCACTTCAATGAAGAGTAAAATCTCATCCCATATCTCGTGACTTGGTCCTACGGTCTCAAGCTGTGCAAAAGGCCCTCAACGCAATAAACTCTCACCTCTTTGGGATGACCATATGTGCTTATAGCTATGGTAAAGCTAAGAACATTCAAGCTCAAGGATCCAAAGGGAAAAACTTTACCTCGAACTTGGAACACTGAGAATCCCCGAAAATATTGTCAGTAATTCCTATTGCATAATTATTGTAATTTTTATTTTGTCTCGTTTATCATTTCATATTCATGTAGCCAACTCCACTTAGTGGGATAAAGACTTATTGTTGTTATCGTCATTTCTTCTTGAAACTCATATCCGTGTTAAAATCATCTTATGATTGTATCACCGAACTTATCAGAGTAATGAATTTATAGCTTTTTCCTTACAAGCTTGTTTCTTCTTCATTTAATCCTCCCACTTGAGAAATATACAACTCACGTTGCATCTGCATAATCAATCCCAAGGGACTTGATCGGACCTCTTCCATACAAGTAAGAAGTCAAGTAACACTTTGGTCGATACAGATAGTCGAAGGTCCTTGGTGGACATCCCGCGACCTCTTCCATACAGTTAACATCATCAAGTAACACTGGATGATACCAGGATAGGTCAAAAGGTCCTTGGTGGACATCGCCTCTTCCATACGTTAACGCCATCAAGTAACACTTTGACAATAATCTCGGATTGGTCAAAAATACCGGATTCAATTCAACCTCATCCATACGTGTTGTTCAATAATATTCACCATACATAGGTAAAAATAAAATAAGAGCATATCATCTAAAAAAAATTCATTGACATCACATTAACATGATATAAAGAAAGAATCAAGATACACACTAATAACAATACATAAAAAATGCATCCTCAAGTGACGTTACATCATATCATTTGGTGATATCAACGCCCCTCCTCACCACTAGATGCTCCTTGGACTTCCTCTCAACTCATCTCCACGAATGAAGAGTCTTCAATACTTGGCTGGAGATAGATCCTCAATACTACCCGATCAGATGCACAAGTGGATTCCTTTTAAAACCCTGATGAAGCCCTCCTCTAAACATTGGTGCTCCAAATCCTTCACTTCAACATCAAAAATATGATTACGAGCTTCTCGGACATGGTCTTCGATTGTACCACGATAAGCCAAGGAGTTCTTAAAGTCTTTCACTACCTTCAAGGAGATTTAATTTGCTTCCGCTTCTGACATTATATGCTCCTTCTCAGAAAGACCATCTTGTAATGCCTTCTTCCTCAGTTCGAGAGCTCTCTTCTCCACTGCAAGTGCCTTGAGTCTTTTCTCTTTCTGGTGAGTCTTTGTTCTCACCTCAATCAGCTCATCACGAGTGCGCTTCACCTCCTAACACTGGAGAGAAAGAGAAGTTGACATGTTCACTAGCTCATATCTGCACCCAGTTAGCTGATCCTCCAAAGTCGTCACTTCTTTGACATTAACACTCATCTTTCTCTCATACCCACCTTGTAGATATTTTACATTCACAAATTTGGTATGCCACTCGTCTAAAGAGACACCCAAATGAACTATCAGCCCTAATGTTTGAGTTACCTATAAAAAAAAACTATCACAAATATTACACAAAAGAAAAGGAGGAAAAGAAGAAAAGAAGAAAGAAGGGAAGATAACGCAATTCATCTCGCCGTTGGACATATATGATTTAACACCTCTAGAATGTGCGCTTGAGAAAGAACTCCCATCATGAGTTTAAAGCCTAAACTCGTGAGGCCAACTGGGGAACATCTTCTTCAGATATCGACGTAGTCACTTCAACCACATGTCTTCTTTTCTTTAGGAAAGAAACATTGTTACCACCGCGGATTGACGCTTGAAAGAATCCTATGAATATGGGAGACCTTTCATCACCTTTACTTGACCTCTTTAAAAAGAATGAGATCTCCCCGCCTCGGATGAAAAGGCCAACCTTGAACATTTTATCTTCAACTATATATTTGCTAATGTGGACGTAACTCATGCGTTTTCTACATCGTGAACATTAAGAGTTTCCAAGATCTCATTCTCTCTTCAATCAATGGATCGAAGGTCATTCAATCTTCTCCATCTCTCGGAAGGACCCACTTATTTTCACAAAAAAATAATCCAAGACCAATTTGAGGGATCCCGTCACATTCTCTAATTCTTTATAAGAACATGTCTCTAAGTATCACATGTGAATCTACACATTCGACACAAGTATTTGATGTTCAAAGTAACATCACGCTCTCTAAAGAAGATAGTCAAACCAACGATGATCACTAAAGCTCAAAATAAAAATTGTGACAAAGCTACACCACATATTTTGAAGATCTCAATCAACTGGGAGCCAAAGAAAATCGCATCCACACCTAAGAATCATCTCGAAATAGTAAAGTACCCTGGTGGAGGTGAACGGGCTCGATCAGACTTTTTAGTAAAAATGACCACCAACTTATTAGGGAAGTAAAATTTTATGCAGAATACCATTAAACTATCTGATATGATAGTGGATGATATATCGTCTGTAGCCGTCACATTATGGATTTTCTTCCGCCATCACCGTGAAAATACATGATAAATAAAGAGGAATAAAATGACAAAAATTTAAAAATTTTATGAAGAGCACTTACTCCCCAATACTGGGTGTATCTTTTGACTCTCCCACCTGATAGCTGGGATAAAATTTTTGCCTACGATCGACAAAAGATACACATACATGAAAGAGAGAGAGAGAGAGAGAGAGAGAGAGAGAGAGAGAGAGAGAGAGAGAGAAGATACTCCCTCTAATGATGCTCATAAATTACCTGCCAAACTTTCTGTTGTTGAATGATGGTTCCTATTAAAGCTTCACCCTTGGTTATCAACCATGAACCATCCATTGAAATTTCAAGAAATCCAATTTCCTAGAAGAAGTAGAACTACTAGATTGATTGCCTCCAAACCGGCCGGTCCGAAGGGCCAATGCCTCGAGGGAAAATCGAGCCTCACCATCTACGCTCGATCCACTTCAAACTCTCCGGTCCGACAAGTGGCGCCAACACCTCTTTCAGGGAAAATGAGCTCGCCAGACAACCACTGGGTCTTGATCGCCTCCAAACCGTCGGTCAAAAGGGCTCGCTCTTCGAGGAAAATCGAAGCCTGATGAACTACGGTCTTGAGCCTCCAAACCCGGTCCGACAAGGCGAGCCAACGCCAATTTCGAGAAAATCGGTTTATGAACAACGTTGACGCCTCCAAACCTCGGGACAAGAGACAACGCCTCTTCGAGAAAATCGCCTATGAACTACTGCCCTTGATCACCTCCAAACCCCGGTCCAAGGCGGCCAACGCCTCTTCGAGAAAACGAGCTCGCCAGATGAATTACGCCTGATCGCCTCCAAACTGATCGATCCGCAAGGGCCAACGCTCTTCGAGGAAAACCGGAGCCCAGATGAACTGGTCTTGATCGCCTCCAAACGGCCGACTGACAGGCGGCCAACTCTTCGAGAAAGCGAGCCTCAGATGAACCACGTCTTGATCGCCTCAAACCCGGTCCGGTGGCAATCAATGCCTCTTTGAGGAAAACTACGCCAGATGAATACGCCTGATCGCCTCCAAACGGCCATCCGGAAAGGCTAACTCTTCGAGGGAAAATCGAAATCGCCAGATGAACCACGGGTCTTGATCGGCCTCCAAACCGGCCGATCCGACAGGCGCCACCTTCAAGAAAACCGAGCCGTCAGATGAATTACTCATCGCTTCCAAACCCGCCAACCGGCATGCTAACGCCTCTTTCGAGGGAAAATCGAGTCTCGCCAGATATACTTCGCCTGACGCGAATTCACCAAGAAGAGAAATATTAAAGTAGGAGAAGCCTTCCCCTTGTCCTGGGTTTTTAACGCTATAAGGGCAAAATCATCAAAAAATGTCAAAAATTGCCAAAAATATCGTTTCATGGGCGCTAAGGCCGCTCATCCAGCTACCACGCGCTCTGCACACAAGCCACAACGATATTCATGGCGCTAACCGCCTGCCCCGTTCATAACTGACCCGATACCAAAGACGCTGACCGCCAACCAAGCATCATGACGCTCGCTTCACTATGCGGTCTACCGCCCCATGGGAAAATTCGAGTTAATGCAATTGTAATCCTGGAAAATTTTGTACTCAAAATGATATATAATGGAAGATTTTTTGATGGCTACCTGGGTTTTTTGGTTTTTTTCAAAAATTTTGAGTTTTCTGTTCACTTTAAATACTCAGATGGATTTTATAACAAGTGAAACTTTCACTCTACCACAACTGATTTTCTAGCACGCAATAATATTTCTTCAAATAATTTTTATTTTCTCTACTAATATTATTATGTTTTCTTTCTTTTTTATTGTTACTCTATTTTATAATTTGGTTGTTGTGTATGCAACATTTTGACCGTGAATCATTGTTTCATGAAGATCTAAAATCAAGAGAAAATGTAGGATTTGTTCATCAGTTCATCATTCAGCATCTGAAAATTAGTATACCATAGTTACTGCACTATTCAAAAATGTAATCTAATAATGACAGCTAAACAGCCACATAGCATACTATCACTTTACTTTTTATTTGGAAGCAATTGAAAAAAAAAAAAACAAACTTTTTATTGGAAGATCATTTATTCTTGAATGTGAATGCCTAGGATGCTTAGGATGGCTCCCTTCACATGAACTAAGGTTTTCACGTGAAGAGCTAGGGTACTGGGGAGAAATAGGAGAAATAAGTTCCAGTAGTGAAACCATGGTTGGATCTGCGATTTCTGAAGTAGGTTTATTTCGCTGTTTGTTCAGCTGTGTTATATATAATTTCATAATGAAATCGAGCAATTGATGGGTTTTATAATCCTCTTGCATGATTTAAAGAAGATGGATGACAAAATCAACAGGTTCTGTAGCTTGCATATGAATATTACCGATAAAAAGAAATCCTTCAAGTTTTCAGGAACAAATTTGAAGAAGCGCCTCAGAAAATGAGGGAGAAAGTTAACTTGTAAACATGCCATGGGAAGGAGTGAGAAGTGAAGAAGAGGAATCATAATATAAAGAACAAGGAGAAGGAGGGAGAAGGCATGAGGACTGACTATGAGTGAAAGTAGGAGGAATGTGCTAGTTTGCACACTAATGGCCATTCTAACCACCGGAAAAGTCCGGCGTTGCTCCTTGCTTCCCTCGCCTTGGCCATTTGACCCCCTCCTTTATGGACCTACCATAAAAAAACACAAAAAAATTAATCATATAAAAATAGTAAATTATATATTTGGTTACGATATAAAAATATAAATTAAAAATTTTGTATTTTTCTATTAAAGTCACGGTTTAGATGAAATAAAATTAATTAAATATCATTTTAAATTATATTGAAATATATAGATTTATAAATAAAAAAATATATGGATGTGTGCGTGAATTAACTTATGAGTAATTTTTCACATTTTCATAATATTGAGGCATATTAACTAAATGCAGCTGAAATTAATTTTAATGTGGTGTCTAGTAAAATTATAATGAGAATTTAACTTGTAAATTGATACTATAATCACTTAACTAAATAATAATAATGTCTACTTTGCTATTGATAAATAGTGTTATTATGATGTTCTTTCTGAGATTTCATAAAATCAAAGATAATAAAGATTATTGTAAAAGTGTTTAGTTGATTGTCACATCACCCCAACGGACTCCAAATACACCAATAAGTTCATGTCATAATCTCCTCTTCTTATTTACACTTTGTTGATCTCTTTGATGTCTGACTCTATAAATTACTATTTTGATATCTTATTATTTTTCTCGTATCATTCATCTCTTCAATGTCCATTATAGTGATCCCTACTACGATCACTTTAATGATTCATATATCATCAATATCATTGATGCCTATCCTAGAGAATTATTGTCATGATCTCCTTCATGATTTACTTTCAAATTGGTTGGCTAGCCTATTTTTTCATTTAGGATTTTTTATATTTACTAATTTTAACCAAATATAAGAATATAATATTGGATTTAAAAAAATATTGCACTTACATAGAATAGAATACCCTTTAATTGTAAATACTTGCAACCAACAAGACCTTAGAGTGCAATGGATAGCTTTCAATCAAAATTGTTTAGTTATCATTTTTATTTAAAAAAAATTTCTAAAAAACTAGTAATGAATGTTAGAAATTATAGAAAATTCTATTCAATTTTTTTATAAATATTTTAAGAAACCAAATTTTTATAAAGATGATTTCAAATTGTTTTTTTTGACATAAGTTTTACAAAAAGTTTATAGCTCAAAACAAACTTTTCCATACTTTTTTTTTTCTTTGTGATTATAACCATCCAAGATCTATAAGATTGTTTAATTAAATCCCACAAACAATACTACATTATATCCAAATCTTAATTTTGTCAAGATTGATTATTTTATTGTTATGCGTTTGAAAACCAAGCCAAGAGAAAATTTACGCCTTAGCTTTTGATAAATTCCAAAAGACACACGTAATTAAAGAACCAACATGACACCTGCACTTTAACGGAAAACCTCAAAAGAGGGGAAACCACCTGAGCCAAGAAAAGATTCCACTATGTATCCTTTCAGAGTACAAAATCTTCCGATAACCGGATTACAATTCTATTTGAGACAACAACAACAACGATCGCTTTATAATATTGATGGAGAATTTCTTGGAAATGTGTATAATTAACGATGGTACAAGTGGCGATCTGTTGGATCTTCAAGTTTTAGAGCTTTCTTCCTCCTCACTTCACTTTTCCTCTTCTTCCTCGACGGACTTTCCTCTTCTTCCTCTTCTTCTGCCTTCCTTCTTCTTCACTTGTTGACTCTTCTTCTTCTTCCTGCTCTGCCTTGCTCTTCACTGCTTCTTCCCTTCTTCTTCACTTCTTTCTCACTTATTTTAGCTAGCCCCCCCATGTGAGGAATGAGGCCTATTTATAGATGGGATGAGATTCAAGTAAACTCACGTGCTGCATTACCCCCCCTCGATCGGACTCAATGACTCCTTCGATCATTTGATATTTTGAGCATTTGATGCCCAAATGAAGTAATTATGAGATCTTAGGCTCATTAGATCCGGCCACAGACGCCGATTATAAACACTCCACATTTGAGAGCTTTTGGGATTTAATTGATGTCCCAAGATTCTAATGATATTTTAAGTGCTGATCTCGATTGTGACTCAAAATCATATCGCAACATCAAGATTTGTGCTGACCGGTATTTTGAGATTTTATCGGTTCTATTTTTGGATGACATTAGCTTAATCATCCAAAATATATGTCAAATGTTCAAAAATAACTAATCGAAGTTTTAAGCTGGACCCGGCGCATGTGCTCACTGGCGCTAGAGCTGAAGGATAGGGCAGAGGCGAAGGCTCTGGATTATGCTGTCGGTCGAGGCGCGGGCGATGCTGACCGTGGCTGGCGGCGGGCGCATGCTGGGCGGTTACATGCGCCGCTGCCATTCCGCGGATTTGCCGGGTCGCTGGCCATTCGAATCTGCCGCCATTCCGCGGTTCGGTCAGCGCATTCCGCTGCGAATCTGCTGATCGCTATCGGTGAATGGCGCCGAATGGCGTTAACGCGCTGTCATACAAGGCTCATGCATGCTGACGCGGGCCCCCAGAAATTGGTTGCCGCTTTGAACCGTTTTGAGGGGTTTTATTTTTGCCCTGGCTATAAATACAGAGAGACACCTTTCCTCTCCCTTTCTTCTTGAGTGAGGGTCCTGGAGGCAATCAAGAGGCTCGCGAGGCGAAGAGATCGGCCCAGGTATAGCCTGGCTATCACCACGGCCAGACCGTTGTGAGGGATGGGCGCACTGTGATATCTGACCCCGGCCACCGGACCGCCCGGTCATCCGAGAGGCGACCTGCTCACGTACCGCCGACGGCCACCCGCCTGCCTTCAAGAGGCGACCGGCCCACGATACGCGTGGCCGCGCGGCCATGCCTGACCGCCCCGTTAGAGGGGATCGCGCCCACGTGATACGCTTCCGGCGACCGGCCATGTCGGACCGTCCGTTGAGGGCGATCAAGCCCATCAGATACGCCGTTCTCGCCACGGCACGCCGACCGCCGTCTTGAGGGGATCGCGCCACGATACGTCAGGCCGTTCGGCCACGCCGACCGCCCGTTGGGAGATCGCGCCATCAGATACCGCCGGTTCCGCGACGCCACGCTCGCCCGTGGGAGGGCGATCAAGGCTCACAGATAATGCCGGTCGACGCCACGCCGACCGCCCGCTGGGAGGGCGACAGGCCCACTCAGTCGGTTCCCGGACGGCCACCGCCGACCGTCCGTTGAGGATTCGCCCACGATACGCCGGGTTCCGCATCGCCCGCCGGACCGTCTGTTAGAGGCGATCGCGCCCACGGCATCTACTTTTTCAGGAAATTGGTATTCTTTCAACTTCATGGAAGGTTCCCCCAAAATTGCCAAGACGGCGGAAGTCGCTTAAGAACCATTGTCCTCATAACTCAAGTTTGGCCGATCGTAGAGGAGATTTTACTCAAACCGCGCGGAGGGTCAAAAAAGACGCGCTATGCATCGGGGTGATGGTCGAAGAAAACTCATAAGTATGGCCACGGATGATATGCCTCCTCCGTCACATCGATAGTTTAATGGTGTTCAGAAATTTTTCTTCCCCAATGAGTTGGTGGCTATGAAAAGTCCGATCGAGTCGCTCACCGTCGGTACTTTACTATTTCAGATGACTCTTCGCGGCCGGATCACATTCCCTTGGCTCCCCGAGGATTGAGATCTTCAAAAATGTGGTGTGACTTTGATGCAATTTCGCTGAAGTTTTAACGGTCATTATTGCTTACCTTCTTCGTGAGCATGGGTTACTTTAAACATCAATACTGCCGAATGTGATTCACATGTGATGCTCAAGGACGTTTATCGACTATAAAGAATGGATAGAATTTTCGACGGATCGCCCAAAACTTGGTCTTCGGATTCTTTGTGAAGAATGAGTGGGCCCCCGAGAGATGGGGAAGATTGAATGATCTTCCTGATCCGCCGATATCGAGGATGATATTCTAGCAACTCTTAATATTCCTGAAGCTTGCAACATGAGTTGCATTACATCAAGAAATATATATGAAGATAGATGTTTAAGGTTGGTCTTTCCATCCGGGAAGGTCTCATGCTCTTCCGCTAGAGAGTTTTCCTCATACTCATGGGTTCTCTCGAGAAGCCTATCACCTAATCACCAGAATGTTCCATCTTTACGAAAGAGGAGACTCGTTCAAATGGTCGGGTCGAGCGGGAGATGACGCTCACTTAACATCGAGTTTAGTTTCGACTCATGATGGGGAGTTCACTCAGGCCGCAAATTCGAGGAGGTTAAATCACATATGTACCGGACGCCAACGCGATGAATTGGTGCTATTTCCTTTCTATTCTTCCTTATGTAACATTGGTGCGATGATGATTTTTTTTTTTTTTCGTAACCCCAGGACGATGGCTCATTTGGGTGTCGCCTAGATGAATGGAATCGAATTTGTGAAGATAAAATATCTCAGAGTAGAGTATGAGAAGGATGAATGCTAAAGCTAAAGAAGTGGTGACCTTGAGGGTCACTGACCGTGTAGAACTGAGCTATGTCGACTTCTCTTTCTCTCCGGTCGAGGTGGAGCGCGCCGGATGAGTGATTGAGGCGAGAGACTCATAAAGAGAAGAGGATCGTGCACTTGCAGATAAGAAAGCATTACAAGATCATCTTTCTCAAAAGGAGCATAATTTTAAGCAAGCGATCGCTTCTAAAGTGGAAGACTTCAAGAATTCCCCGCTTATCGTGGGCGCTTATTGAAGACTTTATCCGTGAGGCTCAGAACCATATCTTTGATGTTGAAGTGAAGGACTTGGAGGAAAGAGGTTTCATCCTAAAGAATTGCATGTACATCGCAAGACCGGGCCAAAATTGAGGATATATCTCCACAAGATCCCAAGATCCTTCACCGCATTCAAGATGAAGGAGTTGTGGCTCCGTGGAGTGTCTCCTAGTGATGATGAGGATATCGATATTATGTAGCATCGACAGGATGTCATTCTTCATCGCTTCTATGTAATGTCATTATCGTATCGATCTTAATTCTTCTTATATCATCATACCGCCAATGATACCGGATATACCCTCTTCTTTTTTTACCTTTTTTTTTTTTTTTCACCCTTCGATAATTGGTCAAAATATTAGACGCTACAAATATGGGTGAGTTGGATCCGAGATTTTGACCCATCCGGTTGTTTGTCGAGTGATACCGCACATTAACATGTGTGAGTGAAAGACCTTTCCTGTTATTGGTCGAATATTATTCGTCGACGCTAACCCGGCGGAAGAGGCCGTGAAGTCCACCAAGGACCTTTTGACCTTTCCGAGTTGTTTGTCGAAGTTTTGCTCGATGACATTAACCCGTGGAAGAGGCCGCGAAGTCCACTGGACCTTTTGACCTTTAGTCGAAGTTTTACTGACGAACCCGTGAAGAGGTCGCTGGTCCGGACGACCTATCCCGGTCAGTCGAAGACGACGCAACGCATGGGCGGAAGTCCACCAAGGACGTTTTGACCTATCCGGGTTGTTAGTCAAAGTTTTACTCAATGACGTTAACCCGCATGGAAAAATCGAATCCGGAGAAGGACGGCTGCATGATGGCGCCGATGCGATGACCGACAATGGTGATGACCGCAAGATTGCCGGCTGGCGGCGTGACCGCGACGGTAGTGGCGGCGGTGACCGCCTACAAGGGTTGGCCGACGGTGGTGGCATGGTACCGACGGCCGACGAGATCTTTGACCTATCCAAGGTTGTTTGCCGAGTGTGACTCGACGTTAACTCAGATGGAAGAGGTCCGATCAAGTCCCCTCGATTGATCATGTCCCAATTGAGATGTAACATGAGTTGTATATTTCTCAAGTGGGAGGAAAAGTAAAGAAAAGCAAATCTTGTTAACAAAGTCAGAATTCACTAGTTCAATGATATAATCATAAGACACTACGGGCTTTAAGAGAAAATGACAACAACAATCGCAACAACAAGCTTTAATCCTAGTAGTGGGGTCACTATACAAGATGAAATGACAGAAGATAAAGTCATAATAATTATGCAAGAGTTACCGATAATATTTTCAAGATTCTAGTATTCCAAGTTCGAGGTAGAGTTTTTCCTTCTCCTTGAAGCTTGAACCTGGCTTCACCATAGCTATGACCACATACCATCCATCCTGAGAGGTGAGAGTTTATCATGAGGCCTTTGCAGCCTGAGACTGCAGACCAAGTCACCGATATGGGACGAGGTTTCACTCTTCGTTGAAGTGGCGAAGCTACCCGCTGGTGAAGCAAGGCAGGCCATATCCCGAAGTTTCGTAGGTCTAGTGTCCGGAGTTTTTCTTCATTTCCATGATCAAAATGACTCTTGACTTGGAACCCCGATATCCACCCAGATGAGCTTCCTGCCAAAAACACAAGTTTGTCTCACCGGGTGCGGACGTGGTAGGCCCAAAGAACATTGGGAGCTCATCAACCCATTGCCCCCACCTTCTCAAGACGTGTTTTAGTCCTTTGAGTATGGTCCTATTGGTAACTTCGCTTGCCCATTAGTTTGAGGATGTGCTACCATAAAGAAATTGAATGTGAAGATCTTTGCAAAAGGACGAAAGACTTTTCCAAGAATTGAGTTCCATTGTCGATGATCTTTGCAGAACAATCGACATATTATATTTTTCCGCACAAATTGTTTGGTATTTGCCTCGTGATTTTAGCGAGTGGTTCGCCTCTACCCATTTTGTGAAGTAGTCGACTAGAATGATAAATTTTCGCTGATGCTATTGGAAAAGGTCCCATGATATCAATCCCCAGCAAAGGGGCCATGGGGCTTTGAATGGATGAGAGTTGAGAGGATGTGAGAATGCAATTGACAACAAGATTTCTTTGTGAATTCCAACATGCCTTGTTTCATTGTAGGCCAATAAAACCCTTGCCTCATGATTTTAAGGGCCAATGCTCTTCCTCCAAGGTGTTCCCACATATTCCCGAGTGAACCTCTTTAACGCTGTAATCGCCTTCAAGGTGGAAGGCATTTGAGATATGGACCGAGAAAGCTCGCTTGTATAGTTCACCCAATAATAGCAAAGTTTGAAGCTTGTCTTCTGAGACGAGTGAAGTTGGATCTTCGTGAAGGGTCCCTTCTTGTAGAAAAGATAGATCGGTTTATCCACCTAACGCTCCTTTTCCTCATCAATAGTTTGAATTATCCATGGCCCTTGGATACTAGGAAAATGTATTTCTTCAACATGCTTTCTCTAAATAGATCTCAGGAGGTAGCAAGCTTAGCAAGAGCCACCCAGTATTCTTCTCTCGTAGTATGTGGATGATTTGATGTGTCTTGAAATGAGTAAGAAGAGATTTTACCAAGTGGAGATATCGCACTGAGGATTATGAGTATTAAAATCTCCTCCAACTTGGGAGGCACAAGTGGGAGTCGCAGAATTACTAAGTTTTGGGCTTCGCAATAATGGCGAAGTCTCAACCCTCAATGAGAGCCTCATATTCGCCATGTTATTAGTGTGGAATTTAAGCTAAGTCCATACTCTAGGTATTTTGGGGAAACAAGTAGATTCCCGCACCCAAGATTTCCTCAAGCTCCATCAACAGAGAGTCCATCGAGGAGATGAAAGACACGTAGATAGCTCTTCTAGAGTTGGGTTGGTGATTCCACTATAAAGTCCGCAAGTATTTGAGACTTTATGGCGTCGAGGTAGAAAATTTATATCAAATTCTCCCAGCTCTACGACCATTTGATCAATCTTCCGATGCTTCGTTTCGTAAGATGGCCCTTAATGGTAAATGTAAACGCCGATGGTGTGAGCTTGAAAGTATGGACGCAATTTTCGCCGAGAAAATTAACGCCGAGCCACTTTATCTCGAAAATGGATAACGACTTTCTATATCGAGAGAATTTTACCGACGTAATAAATTGGTTGTTGTGCCCCATCTTCTTCTCGCACTAAACCGAGCTTATGGGAAGAAACCGCAAGATATAAGTATAACGCTTTCCCTTGAATAGGTTTGATAGGTGAGATGCTAGATATTCTTTAGTTGCTCAAAAGCATACCGACATTCATCGTCCATTGAAAATTATTATTTTAGCTCCCTTCAATATTTTAAAGAATGGCAAGTATTGTCCCCTAACGGCGAGCGGATAATGCAAAGAATTCAATTCATTTCAAACGTCTTGATATTCTTCTGAGGAATCATATCTTGAGAGCTTTGATTTTTCGTGGTTAGCCTCTATCCCACGTGAGTTACCATAAATCCAAGAAATTTTCCGACGTAACCCCAAAAGCACACTTGGTTGGGTTAAGTCGATGTTATAGTCAAGGAGGTCAAAGCATGCTTCTAAGTCAAATATGTTGTGACTTTTCTAAGCTTTTCACTAACATGTCATCCACATACACCTCCATGGTCAGGGTCTTTAAAAACCTTATTCATGAGGCTGATAGTAGCACCGATTTTTAATCCAAATGGCATGACTTGGTAACAATATAAACCTTTATATGTTTGAAACGTAGCTCTTCATCTATCGGGTTCATCTTTATTTGATTGTACCGTAATAAGCATCCAAAATCGAGCATTTGATGTCCTGGAAAGGCCCACCAATTGATCGATTCGAGAAGAGGAAAACTATCCTTTCGGTGTGCCTTATTAAGATCAAGATAATCAACACACATCCTCCATGTTCCATTTGTTTTTTAACCATGACAACATTTGCTAGCCATGTGGGTAATGCACTTCGATGAATCCCGCCTATGAGCTTGTTAACTTCTTGTTCAATAGCAAGACGATCGTGCAAAACTCCGCTTCTTTTGATGATTGGTTTGAACGCTGGATTAATTTTGAGGGAGTGGATTACATCGGGTCGCACTCCATAGACTCCAAGCAAATATGTCTTGATTCTCGTAAGAAATTTATATATTCTTTTCCTTTGTTCTTCCGAGAGTAAAGATCCCACTTGTAATCGCTCAGAATGGTTGGTCATCCGATAATGCTATCGAGAGTAAATCTTCTCTTTTTTGAGGTACTTTTCATCTCAAAAAGTTAAGATCTTCGATGTCAAGGTGATGGAAGGGCGCTTGTCGAGATAACATGATTGAGCCGTCGCTGATTTCCACAAACCACCCCAACTCCACCGGGTAGGAAATTTTATCTTCGATGAGGCAATCAAGTGATAAAGACCAAAAATTGATTGAGGGGCCTCCAAGATTGCATTATATGCGTAACTGACCACCACCATGAATTGTATTAAATGAGTCACTTGTCGAGGGAATTCTCCGGGTGGTGAAGAGTGATTGTCCCTTCGCCTGCATCGGGTGATTATCAAACCCATATATGGTCCAAATTTGGAGCTTTTGCCTACCAGCCCATGTTAAGAAAAAGTTGAGTAAAATAAGACATCACGTAACTCCCATTATCGATCAAAATTCTTTAACGTTATAACAAGGATCACCGATCCTACCGATGACAAGTGGATCTTGATGAGGATATGGACTCCTTCTAAGTCCGAGTCATGATGGAATGATCAATACGAGACTTCTTCAACTCGGTTCTTTGGAGGCGATGCGAGAACTTGATTATGTATCGATCCTCTGCGATTGTTTTGATTTTTCCAATTATTTGATGATTATTTGGTTGTTTTGTGATGTTTGTCTGGTTGCCCCAAAGCGGAGGTGTGTTTGTTTGAGGTGGTTGATTCTTCATAAAAGCGTGTAGGTATCCTTGTTGAATGAGTCTCGATTTCTTCCTTGAGTTGTATACATGCTTGATAGTATGTCCACGGCCGATGAAAATGACAATATTGCTCGATTTCTGGGTTTCAATGGATGCGGCCACTTGATATGTTCTTCATTGCGAATAGCCATCGGAGGTTAACACGAGATGTGTGCGGTGTGTATGTCTTTTCCGAGGTTCACGCGTTGTTGATATGGGGTTAGGGAGATCATGACTACCCGCTTCTTTTGATGGGCTGTCGGTCCACATTTCTGGGTGTTTTTCGTTTCCCGCATATTGTTCAAATTGTTTGCGATGAGCATTAATAGCTTCATGAGATTTGTGCTTATGATGAACTAAGTGATATGGCGGGGCCGTGTCCCTGTTAATGACGAATAGAAAGAGTCCTCCTCAAGAAAACTCCTCTTAGTTAACCGGGTATTTGGCGAGCTTCTAAAGAGAACCTCTGGAAGTATTCTTTGAGTGATTCACCCTCGTTCTGTCGAATACCGGAAAGATGGGAGGAATCTTTAATGATTCTCCGATTTGCAATGAACTGTTCCACAAAGAACCTGGCGAGTTCGTTAAAGGTATGGATGGATCCCCTTGGAAGAGAATAGAACCAAGTGCGAGCTTGCCCTTTGAGGGTAACGGAAAGACCTGACAAAGCAGTGTGTCAGGAGCTCGTTGGATATGCATGATAGTTGTAATGTCGATGCGTTCGTGGGTCGATTGCCCCATCATAGGAATCAATGCTGAAGCTTGAAACCTACGAATTGGATGTCGAAGAATGGCCCTAAAGGTGAGGACTCCTCATAAGCGGTGTGGGTGAAGATGATTTCTATCTTGAAGGTGAAATTCATCTTGTATTAAGCGTGGTACTTCTGCGCGAATGTCATGATGTCTGGGATTAATGAGATGAGCATGTGTGAAGCTATCAACAACGATCGGTGGATTAGTAGCGGTTGATCGCGATGGATGAGTGGAACTAGCGGTGTCGAGGAGATCGGCGTTACGGTCTCCATGCGGAGGAACTCCTCGGGAGGATTAGCGTTTTGACCTCCTCGATGAGATCTTGGGGAGATATGTTTGTCGTGTAGCATTGTAGTCCTTGCAAAAGCTGGATCATTTTTTTGAGACTCCTCCATTCGGCGGACACGATCTTCCAAAGAGATTCGTTCGCCCTCAACTTGGCGTCCTTGGTTCGAGGATGGGTTTTGAGAATGGGGAGTTGAGCAGAAGCTTGTGAGTGTTGCTATTAATAACGATGTGTTGAATGGTTGAAGAGTTTTACTTACGGCTGCATTGCGTCTTTGGAAAACCGATTCGAGAGTAAAATTTATGCCTTAGCCTTGTTGATTAGTCAGCACTAATTAAGAAGCGAACATGAGACACTCCGAATTTTAACGTGGAAAACCTCGAAAGAGGGGAAAAACCAGCCGATAAAGATTCCACTATGTATCCTTTTGAGTACAAAATCTTCCGATAACTGATTATTTGAAAGGGACAACGGTATAACGATCGGTTTATAATAGTTCTTGATGTTGGAGATCTTGGGTAACACGGTGGAAATGCCGTATATGATGCGATGGCGGTGGTAATCTTGCTCGGGGATCTTCAAGCTTTAGAGCTTTCTTTCCTCACTTCACTTTTTCTTCTTCCTCGATCTTTCTTCCTCTTCTTCCTTGCTTGCTTGCTTCCTTTCTTCACTGCTTTGGACTCTTCTTCTTCTTCTGCTGGGTTCTTGTTCTTTCTTCCCTTTCTTCATGCTTCACTTCTTCACTTTAGCTTAGGCCCCCATGTGAGTGAGGCTATTTATAGATGGGAGGAGGGTATTAGTAAACTCATGTAGCGCCTCCCCTCGACGGACTCAATGACTCATTCGATCATTTGATGTATTTTGAGCATTTGGATGCCCAAATGAAGTCGAATTATGAGATCTTAGGCTCATTAGATCCGGCTCGAGAGGCTTCGATTTGACTATAAACACTCCACATTTGAGAGCTTTTGGGATTTAATTGATGTCAGAAGATTTAATGATATTTTAAGTCTTGATCTCGATTTGTTTATTCAAAATCATATCGCCAACATCAAGATTTGTGTTTTGGTATTTATTTTGAGATATCAATGGGTATAAAATAAGAAACTTATTTTGTGAAATAGGGTTTTTAAAACAGAATAAACCTCCACAAAAGTAAATTCCTCCTCGGCTACTTCCTGAGTCCTGACGCGCAGATGTTAACAAGATGGAAATTTCCGGAAAAATATTTGCATGAAGTCCCCGCAGACAATTTTCAAAGGTCTGTCTTCAAACTCTTTGTGCTCCCATTTTCCCACTTTTATTCTCCTTCTCCTCCTTCTAGAACAGAAAGGAAGCCAGCTCAAAGTCCACACAAACCTAAATTTTACTCACCCCCTCCCCTTTCAATGAAAACTTTTACTTCTTTTTCTCTCCCAGCATCCTCTCCCCAATCCCCAACACAATCGCAGATCGCTGCCCTCGTCAGATGCCAGCCGCTTGCTGTGGAATGCGTCCTCTGTGCTACCTGCGTCCGCTGGGCCTGGCGCCGCTGCTCCCACGCCGGCGTCTACGACAGCGCATCGTGGCCTCCCGCCTCCGCCTCAGATTTCGCCCACATCCCCCGTGCCTGCCGTGCCATCCTCGCCTCCTACGAAGACGACCTTTCCCACCCGCGCTGGGCTCCATCCCCCTTCGGCTACGGCATCGATCCTTCCTCTGTCATCCGCCGTGCCACCTACGCCGACACCGCCGACCGTTGCCCTCCTTACTTCATATATTTTGACCGCGACAACTCGGAGCTCGTTCTCGCCATCCGCGGTCTCAGCCTCGGCCGCGGGGCGGATTACCGCCCTCTTGACAACAGACCCAGCGTTTTGATGGAGGCTACGTGCACCGGGGCCTGCTCAAGGCTGCTGTTTGGATTCTGAACCGTGAGGCAGAGACGCTTCGAGGGGCATTGAGGCAAGCAGGGCCGGAGTGCCGGCTGGTGTTCGCTGGACATTCGTTAGGTGCAGGGGTGGCGGCGATGATGGCGGCGGTGGCGGTTAATTGCTTGGACCAGTTTGGTGGGATTGAGAGGGACAGGGTGAGGTGCTATGCGGTCGCACCCGCAAGGTGTATGTCGATTGATCTAGCAGTCAAGTACGCCGATGTCATACACTCTGTCGTCCTTCAGGTGCTGCTATTATTTCAATTTTCTTTTCTCTCTAGTCATTTGATTGCTAATAGATTAAAAGTATGGGTTTTCTTTCACTAGTTTTGCTGTTGGACACTAAATTACTAAATCTGAAAGAATTTTGAGAGAGTCTATAGAACTTAGAATCAATTCTAAACACTAAAAGGGAGCTTTTATGGCAGCTTCACAAAATCAAGATTAGGAATGGGAACTTTAGTAAGTTGATAGCTACTTGGAGGGAAGAATCCAAGGTTCTAAATTGAAACCAATGTTAAATTGTGGAACTTAATTTTTGTCATATGAAGAAACATTTTGTGCAAATTCAGTCACCTAGTAAATTCAGGCTGCAAATGTGTTGATTGGTCTGGAAAAGGCGACTGTTTGGCTTCTCCTTGTAAGCTAGAGGACGTGATCTTTAGGTGTCATTTAAAGATATTCAGGCTGCAAAAACTCTACAATTTAAATTTAAAGTGGCTACAATGGGACTAAACCATCAATCTGACAAACATATATAAAATTGTTATTGCGTCCTGCATTTATATATATATATATTTTAAATTTTATTTACTCCCAATATTTTGAATTAAGTTTCAACTAGTTCTCAACACCCAATACATCAGCGAATGAGTAACTATCAAGTCAAAAGCTTGTATCACTCTTTTAACAACCATTGCAAATTATGCTATAAATTAAACTCTTGTTTTACTTGTTGATGTAGAACCATTCACCACTCCATAACAATTGCCACAAATATGCTGTATGAGGCTTCGTGGCGTGATTTTGATTTTGATCAGCGAAAATAATGTAGTTGAGTGATGCAATTCAGCATCAAAATGCAGTATTTTTCCTGCATTTGCTCATGTTTTGTACCATCCTTTTTGAGCCTCTACCTCTGGTTTATAAATGTTAAGTACTCGCTAAGAGCATCATGTGGCTTTTCAGGATGATTTTTTGCCAAGAACACCGACACCCTTGGAACATATCTTTGGATCTATTTTCTGGTAAGCATGATATTTATATATATATTTATATTTGGGAAGCTAATATCTTTTTTGACCTACGTCTTTTTATTTTTTTATTTTTTGTGGAACAGTTTACCTTGCTTGTTATTCCTTGTCTGCATGAGGGATACTTTCATACCCGAGGATAAAATGCTCAATGACCCTAAAAGGCTTTACGCTCCGGGTCGAATGTATCATATTGTTGAGAGAAAACCATGCAGGTATGAACTTTTAGAAAATCTCTTCCATTATTCTGTGCCAATCTCAGTAGAGTTCTACCATTCATTTGGCGGTACTACCATTAGTTTGATCTGAAATTTAATTCAATTGCTCCACAACGCTGGATGAAAATTTCATTTAAAATTAGTGTTTGGCCATTAGCGTAGATCTAGGAGTTATTTGCCTTGGAACGATGACAAAGTTCCTTTCTGATAATCTGCTTGAAACTGTCCTCTGTAAAATATTTGAAAATAGTTTGATTTTATCAACAATTTGAACAAGTTATTTATTGATATTTTTGTTGAACTCAACCACTGTCCTCTAAATCAGCTAGTGGAAGAATATAATCTTTTTGGCTAGAACTGACTTCACTGAATGTTGCATACGCAGCTGTGGGAGAATGCCTCCTGTTGTCAAAACTGATATTCCAGTTGAGGGAAGATTTGAGCACGTTGTGTTATCTTGTAATGCTGTTTATGATCATTCACTCGTTTGGATTGAACGAGAAGCTCAAAAGGCTTTAGATGTAAGTGAAGAGAACTTAAATACTTGACACTACTACATAACATAGCATATTAATATGCAGTCTAAACTATTCTTTTTTCTCAGAGAATGCAGGAAAGCTATGATGCTATGGTCCCTCCGACACAACCGATAATTGTGAGGGATCAACCCCTTGATAGAGAGCACATGGATGCACTGGAGAAGGCGGCGCAGTTGACTAAGTACCACGCTTTCAATTCAAATAGAAAACTCCATGACGAAATTTACATCCCACTTGACTATGAACAGGAGGAGATGAGTTCGATGGAGTCAAAGTCTGATTGGGAAGAACTGGTGGAGAAGCTTTTTGATGATGATGATGATGATGATGATGATGAAGCTGTGGGCCAGGAGGTCAGGGAAAAGAGTAGTATTAGAGATTTTAGATAACATTCTCTTACGCACCTGTGGCTAGGATGATTCTAGTACTTGTAAAGTCATATTATTTCATTATTTTGTGTATTATAGGAGGAGATGTATTTTATTTCATGTTAGACTTTTCTTACCATTCCAGGTTTTGATTTTTGGTGTGAATACCAGTACTGTAGTTTTGATTCTCATACCACCTCAAATCAATGTTGTTAATAAATAATTTTTGTACTATATTTAACTTTTTTTTTATTTTTTATGAAATTCCATTAAGAGTAATGTGTTCAAAATATTAAATATATTTTTATATAATTTCTAAATATTTAAATAATAAAAATATGTGTCAAATTTGGGATATGAATTTGGAATTCAGCTTTATTTATTTTGAAATTAATTAATTAATTAATTAGTTAATTATTAGTGAATCACCATATTAATTTGATGAAATATTTTTTATTTCTCTATATCAATAAATAAGTTTTTAAGTATTTATTTATGTTGTTTGATTACAAGATAAAACTTGTTTATGATTTTATTATTTTAATGTATTATGTAGTTTATGTGCATTTTATTTGCGTCAAATTGTTAGATATTAAATTTCTATTTATGATTTTATTTTTTATTTATATTTCTTAAATTGTTACTGTGAGAAATCAAATAATTAATTAATTTTAGCTTGTTCATCAAGTTTTTTAGATAATTATTTAATTAGTTTAGATAAATCAAATGAGAGCCAAGCTAAAATTGCATATGACCCATTGCTTGCAGGAAGAAAGTTGCTTATGTAAGAATACTAATTCAGGGCAAATAATTATAATTAATCACTTAATATTTGAAAAAATTATAAATCTAAGTTAATTATAAATAAATGTAAGCAATCTAACTATTGAAATTTAGGCTCGAGATTAGGGTACGGCGGGAAGCTTACCCTCACGTGCTGGTGACTCCCATCGGTCCAACCTCTTCGAAGCCACCAAATACAGCTCCCAGAAAACGAAATATCGGGCCAGCGATTCTCCACACTGCCTCCTGACGTTGCCTCCCCCCTCTCTTCGCGTGCGCGCTCTCTTTCTCCGCGCGCGAGAGAGAGAGAGAGAGAGAGAAGGAAAAGCCGAAAGAAGAAGAGGGTCGGTGACGGGAGGAAAAGAGGGGAGTATTGTCCGAGAGGCTTTCATTGCGGTGAATCGCGATGAGCTCTTTTTGGCTGGTTATCTGAATCTTGTCCCTGGCGACTAATTGACTTGGAGGTCTGTTCTTGATTTTTCACTACTTATGGTCGGCTCAATTCCTTTTTTTTTTTTTTTTCTGTTCGAGATTTTGAAGTATTTATATTTTTAGGGGATTGTGGGGTAGGATATGCTTTTATAATGCGCCTAACTGGCAGAATGAAACAGTTTTGGGTGGCAAGCTGATGTGCACTTCTTTTAATGGGTTCAATTTTGTTGGGAATGGCATTTATTGTTATTCGATGTCTAAGCAGTTATGTCTAAAAGAACATGTGGGACTGGTTTTTTTTCATTTTCAGCGAGCAGAATTTGTTGATGTGCGCAGAACAGAAAAAGTAAAAACTCTGGCCGTGATATTTCTGAAAATTTTGGAATCTAAAATCTATCTATATTTTATGTTTGATTTGAGAATCCGGAGGTGTTTCGTAGAATCGTAGTAGCTAGACGTGGATCTTCAGTATTCGATGCTATTGTGATTTTGAGTCATTTTCCATATTACTATTAAAGAAGATTTACCACCGTATGGAAAGATAAGGTTTTAGTACATGGTGAATTTCTCGTTTTTACAAAACACTTAAATGTTGTTGCTTGTGGGTGGTTGCAGCTGTATGTTAAGTTGATCAATTTAATCATTGTCATCTGTCAAGTTGCAGTAGAGAATTGTCCTAATGATTTTGAACTTATTTGTTTAACTCCATTTTCTTTTTGTGAGCTTATTGTTAGGATAGTGATAAAAAGCAAAATCAAATGAAGACAAAAAATGAACACACTAAAGATCACAATTATGAGGCATATAAGACTATGTTGTTTGATGATATTCACATATGTTCACAGCCTCATTTAGATAAAATATTTCACTAAGCTTTCAAATATAAGCTTATCCGGCGGCACATTCCGTCAATCAACCTAGATGAAACTCACAAAAATCCAACAAAAAAGAGTGAGCTAAAAATTATGAAACAATGCTAACAACCAAAAACAAATGATTTCAATAATATTAATCCATCAATACAATCATCACAATATCTAATTCCAATAACACCTACTAAATTAACCACTAAATGCAAATGAAGTTGAATCAATTAAATTACTATAACCATAAATACTTCTATTGATATACATGAAGCTTGAGCTTATAAGCTCTCTTCTAGATGACACACAACTAATAGCTTGATATCGTAAGATTATAGGTGTGAGAATTCAAGAAGCAAACTCATTAACGAAACCTTATTGAATAAATTATAAAGGAATGACACATGACATAAATATGAACAAGGAAATGGCATGTGTAATAATAGAATACGTATTAACACTGTTTACAATATTTACAATACATGCATCATACATATTAACACTGTTTACCTAAAACTATATACCACTTGAAATTCATTAAATGGATTAGAGGTTAAAATGCCCTAATCGCGATCAGAATCGATCTAAAATGCTTTAATTCGACAATTTGGCTTCGTAATGCGTCAAAAATATTAAAGTTAATTAAATAAAAAAATATCAAATCAATTAACAATCGATCAAATGATTAAAATAAACTTTTAATGAAATTACGCATCGAAGTGGAAGCCCCAATGACGTCGAGGACCTCCGACAAATTGATCGCCATTCGTTAAATTAAACACCTAAAATTAACACCCATATTATTAGGGTTGTGCATAAAATAAATTCTCAAAATCGATCTAAACGATTAGTGAGTAACGTAATTAACGGTATCTCTCACTTTCCCTAATCTTTATCTAAATCACGCCCATCTACCCCTAAAAAATAAACAAGCTAATCCCTATTGTCAAACGATAAATCGAGAAGAAGCGGTCGCTAAAGGTAAAAGACTTTCGCTTCACTCTCGCAAGACTTCAGCGCGATTCTTCCGATTCCCTCACAGAACTTCTCTCGTTCCTCTGCTCGGTCTCCCTCTCATACGATCCTCCTCTCACGCAGAGCTCCTTCCGTTTCTGCTCCCGGGAAGACTCGTCGATTTTCCCCTCTCGTCTTCAGTCCCCTGAGCCTGAGCCCAAGTGGATATCGACCAAGCTCAAACCCAACCCGAGCTCGATCCTTCCTAATCACTCTTCCAACCAAAGTGTTGGTTTTCAATCCTAAGTTATATTTTGCTATGTGGGTTTTTCTTGAAGAAAATGATTTCGGTTTATCCTTATATGTTCTATGGTTGGATTACATTTTTTTATGCACTTGTAATTAGATGAAGATATAATGTTGAATTTATGGTGTAATGCGAGTTACTTGACTTCCCTCTATTTGACCACTCACTTTGAGCAAACCGAGCGGCCGGTCCTTCGTGCCTTTGGCTATGGCCATCTACTTTTGCTATCTTGCTTATTCTCTTTAGCAAATCTGTATGCTTTTCTCCGTCCTCCTTCCTCCTTCCTCCTTCCTCCTTCCAACCAGTTTTCTTATCCTAGACAAATTTTCAATAACATTCGCTTATTGATAATGGTTCTTTAAAATCGATTTAAATCTTCGGCAATTTGCTCTTGTTGTCTTTATTCTTGAACTGGTGAGCTTCTTCAAGAGGAAGTCAGAACTTGGTGTTTTGTTTGTGGGAGTAGTTGCTTCAATTTTAATGATTATATTTACTCCATGGTGGCTTCTTATGGTAGTATATATTTTGGCAAGCTTTATTAATATACCATTTATATGTTGTTCAGGTGATGAGCACCGATGTCATGGAGGAAATTGCCAAAGCTAGAAAGTTAGCTTGCTGTTTTGTTTGTTATCCTGTTTCTTCTTCATTTTGCCTTAAATCCTGGATTTGGTAAATCCCATTGGCAGGCAAATTTGTGGGATTTAAACAAACTGAAGTATTGAAAGGGAGTGAGAGGAAAGATGAGGGTTACCTTCGTGATATCTTGCT
Organism: Cymbidium sinense; assembly: GCA_021442155.1. Taxonomy (NCBI): domain Eukaryota; kingdom Viridiplantae; phylum Streptophyta; class Magnoliopsida; order Asparagales; family Orchidaceae; genus Cymbidium; species Cymbidium sinense. The sequence goes on along the minus strand of CM038217.1, from coordinate 80,760,546 downwards.
TTTCTTCCTTTTTTCTTTCTAGCAACTAAAATCTTCAGGTTGTTTCCAATCAACCCTAAGCTTTACACTACTATTTCGGTTCTCTTTTAGGATGAAATGGGTTCGGTAAATTTTTATTGTGTATTATCTTAATTGGGTTGTTCTTTCTATGAAATTGAAATGAGGAAAAGATTTCATACTTGATGTGACGAATGATTTGAATCTTTGCTTTGTTATCAAGTGTCACATGTTTTGTTATACTACCTTTTTTTTAGAAGCAAAGAAGAAAAGGAAATTGATTTTGGTGATGATTTATAACATGATTGCTTTCTTCCATCCCTTCCTTCATCATTTGGTTACTTATGATTATGCAAATGAATGTTTGGCTAGTAAAATGATTTTGCATTTGGAAAACTAATATGGTTCTTGTCCATGAGGGTTGAAAGTTGCTTGAATATTTTACAATTGTTTTAGTTCAATATGAAACAAGTTTATATATATATATATATGAGCTTAGCATGTTACTTCTTATGCATTAGTTTCTAATGATGGATTTGAAGGGAATGATTGACTTTGAGCTTAGTCCCTGCCCGTACTTTTGTATTTCTATCACGATATCTTATTAGCGGCAATGAAATATGAATCAAATATGAAGTTTGATTTAGAAGTCTTACATGTAATTAAAAGCATGTTATAAAACTCAGATATGTTAAATCAAAATTCGTGAAATGATGATGAAAATGATCTATGGCATGGGGTATCAATTATACTTTAATTTCATATACGTGAATGCAAATTTATTGCTTTATATATAAGTGCGTTCACATTGTTAATCTGAAACTTGTGATAAAGACTGTTACGTTGTTAACGTACGGAGAAATATCTTTTGTGATAAGTATTCGTTGTTCGCAAAAAAATAAAATAAAATAAAATAAAATAAAAAACATTATTTGCTACGGAAAACTTTTGATAAGTACTGCATTCGCGTTGTTCCGATGGCGAGGAAATATCTTTGTGATAAGTGCCGTTCGTTGTTCCGCTGGAAAATTTTGATAAAGATTGTTCACGCGTTGTTCGCGTGGCGGAAATATCTTTTGTGATAAGTACCGTTCACATTGTTATCGTAAACTTTGATAAGTCACGCTTGCGTTAACGCTGATAAAAAATATATATAAATCTTTTACGCGTTATTAGCGATGGCGAACTTTATGGGCAGTATGTCTTTATATATCTATATGAATGAGTTCTTAAAAATAAAATTATAATAAGACAGAGACAAAAGTAAGAACTCTCTTAGATCCACATTTTTGTCATGACATTTAAAGAGAATATGACACACAAAATGTCATATGTCATTTAGAAACAAACGAACTTCATCTTAAAATCTAAGTAAAAATTGATTAATGCATAATCAGTGTTATCATTATTTAATTTGAATCGCTTTAATACGGTTAAATGAAATCATGCTTTTATGAATCAATGTTCTTTTGTATTTTGATTAAATACTGAAAGAATCAAATTAAATCTACATAAAATCGTATTTTGTTAAAGAACGTCACGATCTATGATAAGTGGTTGAAAGAAGTTTATATATAATCATTTAGTTTGTAATGTGTATCATATTCTTATAAGAACAAATTCTCACTGAAAAAGTAAATAAAGAGTCAATCATATCTTATAAAGATATACTTATTTAATGACAATAGTTAAAAGAAAAGAATCACGTTGATAGTCTTATAGACGACTTCTACTGATCTATGATAAACATTTGAAATGGTAAATTCATATTAATGACGAGCAGAATCTTTATCTTACCGATTTGGTCTTAGAAATCGGGTTGGTTAACCAAAATCTAATGATAATATTGTAAATCTTAAAATTATCATCGTAAAATGAAAAATAAATCTATCTGTCATTTAATGATCATCTCAAGTTCAAGATCTGAAGAAAGTCCCCGATCCTCTGTTGTCTCAGGTTTGTGAGGTTTGGAGAACAATAGATCTTGAAATAATTAATCTGATCCTCTGCAGAAGATAATGAGTTGACATCATCATCCCGGTTTAGTGCTTGGCCTACAAAACCTAAAATTTGATATTATAAGAATTTGAATATATCCGGAAATTCAATTATATAATTACAAGATGAATCGATTACAAATTCGCCTCAAAGTCACCCAATTTTTTATGTTATTTAGATGAGGTTTGAAGGATTATATTTCTTGAGAATGAATTTAATTCGATCCTCTGTAGAAAATCGGAGAGAGAAAAGTGTCGATATTAGTCTTATGATCGAGAAGTGATCGAGAAGGACAATTACAATTAAAATTTCAATGATAAATGATCATATATTCAAATCTAAATCAATCATAAAATGATCAAAATTCAAATAAAGTAACAAAATATAAATAAAAAAATAAAATTAATTATTTAAATTAAAAAAAATAATAATTCACCCTCCATATTTTGTCTTATGACAAATTAAGAAAACTTTCTTCAAAGCCGTTAGAATCATCTATCTTCTCAAATATTCCTAGCTGTAGCGGGCGTGGCCGTGTCCTCTGTCCGTGGTTTTGCGATATGACATCACATAAATAGCGGTTAAGACTGAGCCCACGAGAGTGGTTCGCCAGCGATATGGCTAAATTCTTGTCACCCGATGTATATTCACTGCTGTTTCTTTCGAACTGAAATCAGAATGTATTTCGTTAAATACCTATGTTAATAGTTGATTTATATTTGTCCCTTGGGCAACTCAGTCTACAAGAACATCTTGGGCGTACTGTAATATTCTTGTGAGATCCTTGGTCAGTTGATTACCTCCTCATTCGGACTGACGGGCCGGGATAAGGATATTTAGATGGACGTCGCTCAAACCAAAAGTTTTAAATTAAAATAATAAATTTCATAAATTCTAAACTCCATTCATTTGTAATTATATACTCGTTATTTAATTGTTAATCTTAATCGAGAAATCTTCTCGATTATTGGAGGAGTAATTAATAAGGCTTCTATAGAAAACCCTAACCGATATAAAAAAATCAAATGAGAATGAAATTTCTGAGTAATGTCTTATCTACTATTCATCTGCCTTCTGAAATTATCACCGATACTAAAACAACTCTTTTCTTTTCCAAAAGAGGTCGGTGGTGAATATTTGGATCCCACAAGCACATATCATATGAATTTTTAATTATAGTAAAAAATTCTTAATACAAATTACAACATGATCAAAGTTGATTATATATCAATATAATCCATGATTTATCTAATAGTGTATATTTTTCAACAATCAGAATAATATATAAAATTTTTTTAGGAGTTTGTGCAATAAATAATATCATAAAGCTATCACATGTTGTTGAAAATAATAGCATAAAATATTATTTAAAAATAAATATATTTTATGGTAATTTATTAAAAAGTTTAACCATATTAACAAGTAGCAAGGAGTATGCTCCTCACAAGGAGTGGTATGTTAATACCTTACTTTGTAAAGAATCACCTACCTGATGTGGATCACAAACAATCTAGTGCATTCACCATGATTTTAGTCAAATCTTACTTTGAAGTATATTGCTCTACAAATCCTAGATTCAAAAGAATCCAAATCCATCATACATTCACTATATTGCTCAATAATATTAAATAATTAACCAATCAATTTAAGCATATTCTTGTAATGGATAATTCTAAGATTACCCCACATTTATACTGCATTGTTAATCTCAAATGTTAATGCATTAATTATTAGTTTCAATGTAAAATATCTTTCACCAAGACTTAACAAAATCTTTAATAAGAATCCATATTTATAAAAATCTATTTAAATATTTACTATTAAGTATATACTTGTATATATGTATGTATGTATGTATGCATGTGTATATGTATACTCTTTACTACATTCCTAAACTTTTATTTTCTATATTTTAGGCTCAATAAAGATTCCCTTAATCTTTACTTAAGTTTTAAAAAAAATTATTAAGTTAATTTTAGTCTTCATGGCTACATGTATGAGTAAAGGAAAAAAAAATAAGAAAAATATGTGGTTCAATGTCATAAAAACACATTAATCTCTTAAATGAAATCACGCAAATGCTTTAATAATCTAGGGTGCATATTTTAATATCATAGGTTAATCAAACCTTAACAACAATTGAAAGACTAAGGTTATGGGTAGCAAAGGAGATCAAGCTATGTTAGGGCTTTACCTTAACATGAATGAAGAAGACAACAATCCATTAGAAAGCTTATGTGTTCTTCTTTTTAAGCAAGCCATCGAACTCTCTATTGGTTCCATCACAATATCTTATTGGTTCCATATTATAGAAGTAAGGATTGAACTCCCTATTGATGTTCACGTTCGGCATCTCCTACTCAACTACTTGAGTATATGCTACTTGTGCTTATATTCACTTTTCTACTTAATCAAGCATTGACCCTTTCTCTTTCACTCTCTTTCTCACTCTCTCTATTGCCCAATTCCCAACCTCGCTATCCCACTTGCTCTCTAGCTTTTTTATTTGATGCTGCTCTAAGATCATTGATTCTCAATTTAAAAGGGACACACGAGTCGGTTGGGGAGTTAAGTTTGACTAGCTCAGTTGGACCGACCCGACCCAAAGGGTTCTTACATTCTCCCCACCTTAAAAGAATTTCTTCCTCAAAATTCAAATCAACTGCAAAATTATACGCAATAAATCTTACAAATATGTCTAAGGTCTAAAGCATATATTTCATTATAATAAAGGTGCCAACATCAAACATAAATTTAAACATCATACAAGCCATTTAGGTGCAAGATCCATTGGCATAAAATCATCAAGAAGAGCAATCAAAGATGTTGAGGCGTAGGATCCACTACAAATCAATTCCTTATTTCAAACATCGCAACAGAGACACCTTACTCAAGACGAGAATTATCTAGCAAGCCTGAAGTCAGACTTACTAAAAGTAAAGTCCGTGTTCACACAATCATTTTTTAATGCACCATTTACACAAACCTCACACACTCAAACAAACAAACAAACACATATTTTGGATTTATTGTGTTTACTAGGCATTTAAACAAGGATGGTAGCAGTAGTTGGTTAGTTTGATCAATTTAGTTATTCTCATTTGTCAAGTTACAACAAACAATGTTCTAATGATTAACTTATTTTGAACCTGTTTGTTTAAACCTAACGTCTCATTGTGCGCAGGTGATATAATTTTGAATAATTTTGAACAAAAATAAACTGAGTAAAAAAAATTGAATGCAGCAAAGATCATAATTAAAATACAAAAGTTTATGTTCAAGGATATTCACCTACATCCACACCCGTAGCAATCAAATAAGTTTAGAATAGGAGTACATCATAGATTTTTTTTCATACATACATAAATAATGATAGATAAATTGTTTTTTGTGTCAATGATTGAGAGATAATATAGACACTTGCTATGAAAATGGTGGCCAAAAGTGGAGATATTGGTACTGCTACTATTATTGGCTTCCCTTCTTGGTTGTGAGAACTTCTTCCTCTCCTATCTTCTCTGCTACAGGAGTTTTTTGTTAATATGGTTAAAGCTTAATTCCCCTCCCCCCTCTCTCTTCATCTATTTGCTTGTGGCTATGGGATTCTTCAATATTTTGGAGCCATTTCTTTATATAGTGTTTTGAGATGGAGGTAGCAAATTTAAACATGTTAGGTAGATGGTGATAGGCATCATAATATAATTTTAGGTAAATGATGGTAAGTAGAGGCTTGGATGAGTTAGGTAAAGACATTTTTTAACACTTATGCAACACTATGTTATTTCCTTTATGAAGAACAAATACCATATTCTAGCTTGAATTAGTAGAAATACTCATACAATACGAAATGCTTCCTTCATGCTATGATTAAAATAGTATTATTATGGGTTTGGATTTAAATTTTTTGATTCAAGTAAAATGATAAACATGATATTAGCTAAATGGGTTATCCTTCCGTATACCAGATATATGTATGTCTCTGTTATTATATAATGTGTTATGGTTAGATTGATTTAGTTTACGTATGTACCTTTTTTTGAACATTTTACACTCACGGTACTGCATTGCAAAATTTTTTGTTTTTCCTTCAAGTATAGAGAACCAGTATTATTATCACGTCCAACTTTAGTGCAAATGCAAAATATTGTTTCACGATCTTTGTGGGATAATCTAATCTGTTTGTTACAAACAATCTCTGTTTCTTGATTTGCTCTTAAGATGACATCAAAAGCAAATGGAAGAATAAAAAGGTCTGAAAAGCTGAAGCATGTTGAAGAAGCGTCGCCAAACTGGGTTGTCATTGCAGGTGGAGCCTTACTATGCACTCTGTCTATTAGGCTTTGTTGCAAGTTGAAGCAGGCGTTTGAAGTTAAGAGGTCAGCAAAAGCTCATGTTTCATCAAAAGGTAATATGAGAAGTCTTCTGTTTTAGTTAAATTCATGTTCTTTGGTGTTAATCTACCACTGAATCATGGAGGCTTTTGTTTGATAGAGAATGGAAGGTCTACTCCTAATAGAAGTCATGAATCTTGTAAATTGCAATCTCAATCACATCGCTTCACTCATAATGAGGATCCGTGTTGCCAGTACGTTACAGGTATGCTTTCTTGAAATCGTTTTCTTTTAATTATTTATAGTAACTTCACAAGTGGAGTGCTGATCTCAAAAATCTATTATCAAATTTGTTTTTAAATCTCATCCTAAGCATTTAAATTTAAATAACTAGGTTTTGACCACTTATTTCTTTAAGCATGCATGGACTACACGTCAGGTCTAATCTTGAATAACGACTTAGCTTTAAACTATTTTGGCAGCTTTATAACTCAAGGTATGGAATTGTATGCAGATCTAGTGTTGTGTAAAATGCATACATACCACACAATTCTTATGTATTTACATATCTAACACCTAAACTTTAATTTTTACATATATAACACTCTAATCTTCAATATCACATCAAAAATATCATCATCATTCACTTTTTAAATGTAAAATGCACCTTTTTATGCATAGAAAAGTCTTAGATAAGTAAATATCTAACTTTAGGTGTTAGATATGTAAATAATAAGAATTGTGTGGTATGTATGTAAATCTCCCTAAAATTGATTCTCAAATAGGTAGGTTTTGATGAGTCACTCCTTTCAAGAGGCCTATGTTGGATCCTGCGCTACATTTGAAATTTGATAACTTTTATTGTTTTATCTGAAACAGGACCCAGCTTTAAACTATTTTGACAGTCTTAAACCTAAGGAATGAAATGTTGGGAGATAAAAAAATATGCGTGTAAAACCAGTTCGAGTGATTTAGAGCATACACAGAACAAATGAAATCAAAGTAAACGCAATCACATAGAAGATAACATATTTGAGCATACATGGATGAAATAAAACCAAAGTAAAAACAATTACATAAAATACACCAGATTTAATGTGGAAAACCCCAAAACAGAAAAAAAATCATGGAGCTACACTACCAAGAAATTCACTATGAAAGAAAATCAAGGAGAATGTACAAATTACACTTATTTGGAGCATTTTCACACATTAGTCACTCTCTTCATTCTCACACTCGAGAGAATTAACGACAAGTCCCAAACAAATTGTACAAAAATTTCTTAAATAAGTCTTCCAACTCACAACTCAGAACGACGTGGCACTAGTGCCGCTGTCCTTTATGTTTTTTTTCATGAGTTCAAGTGTTGAGGGGTTTCTTTGTCTCCTAGTGTTGTTCTATCCTTCCGCATCAGGTGTCGCTTCTAAAACCGGGATCTCTTATTCTAGCATTGGTACACACAGTAAAAAATTGTATACAAATCTTATTTTCATTTTCTCTAGTGCAACAAGCTAAGGATAATGCTCACAACCGATTAACCAAGACAAAGGATAGCTTAAAGATAAAATCGCTCCACAAAATAACATTTAATTGTGTATGGATCTTATTTTCCATTTTGAAATAGGTTATTTTCTTGTTTACATAATAAAATTGATTCTTAATTGATGCCTATGTTATATATTTCTTTATAGAAATTTTGTTAACTTTTATTGCCTTGTAGTAGATAGCTTGATTTTTTTTTTTTACATTCATGGCTTTATTTCATGCATATGTACCCCTTGTAATTCTATTTTTACATAAAATGACTAGGGGTTGAGAACCGATCGATTTTGACAATCTAGACCGGGTTTGAATAAATTTTGTATTGGCTCAAAATCGACTCGTTCGTTGTAATAAAGTTCGAACCTCGATTTGAAATTGAATCGAGCTCATCCAACTCGAAATGGCTGCTTTTGTAATTTCAATGCTATTTTAGCTTGAATTTTGAATCGCTCGCTCGATAATATAAATGAGTTGGTTTGTTTTGGTTTAGCCAGCTCGAATTAAATGCATAACGAAAATAAGAAACAGATAAACTGAAATTTTCCTGAATCATAAGTCCTAAATTTCTAATAAAAAATTTACATAGATTTAGGTTCTGAGATTGCTTTTCCTCTTCAAGATAAATCCTCACCTTGTGATTCCCATAATTCATAATCATAAGTCTAAATTTATAAAAAAATTAAACTCAAACAAATTAAATCAATTTCAAAATGTAAAGTCAATCATGAGTACAGAGCTTAAGCATCGCAACATCTTCTACTTCATTTGACTTTGATAATAAATCTTTCTTTGATCAATCCCATTTGATCTTCAAAAATGAACCAATCGATGGATAGTCATTTTCCTATTGAAATCTTTAGAGACAACGATCATTTACCTTAATCGAGAGTTTTAAGAATTCATTCCTTAGAATGTAACTGTCCCCTATGGGGAACTTAACTAATCCGGTTTAAAATAAACTATGTTTTACTTTTCCATGTAGTAGGGAAGAATCTGGTACATCTCAAAGACCCAACGCCCCAGAGTCCTTATTTTGATGACAGTTATCAGTGGACTTATCTTTCGATAAGACACTCTCCTCAACGTGCATCATCACCTTAATAAGATCTGCAGCTCATGGCATCCCATCAAGACGATTTATATTCCCTGTGTTCTCACTTATCTATCTTCTTTCCGCCTAAAGGAAAGAAGGAATAGATGAGAGGAGGACATTCGGAATGTTAAAATTTCCACTACAGTACTCTTGACAAGTAACTGAATTATTCAAGCAAGTGAACTTTGCGAGTATATTATTTCACGTGTCCCTTAGATGAGTTTAGTAACTTGGTTCTAAGGTGGAGCAAGGACTACCTCTTATACGGCTTGATGAGATTTGTCCTTGGGTGGTTCCAACGTTTTGGGCCATTTTTGATTGAGAGAGTATAGAGTTGATTTTTGATCCGTAACTTGTAAACTTAGTTTGAGTTCTTATGTCTACTTGATTCACCTGATCCAGAAGAATATGATGTACATTAATTCTTTATTCTTTATCCGTTTGAGAAGTTGAGAATAAGAATGACTTTGAATAACCCTCTCTTGGGTGAGCTAAGCATAATTTGGAGTTTTGGTTCTACAACATGTGTAGATCTTTGACACATGTTGGACACACTAATAATGATTCATATAAATTTGTGATTTGCGGTTCATTTTTTTATAATTTTTATTTTTTGCACTTCATCTCCATTTGGTCCACAACTCCATTTAACTTACATTCTTACAAGTTGAAGAAGACTGAAAGCCCCATTAGTTCTATTATGGTCAAATAGCTTAATTGGAGATGTAAAGAAGCAATTAAGCATAAAGCTACGATACTTATAGAGGGATTTGCATCAATGACGCCTCTAATTAAGAAGGTGAAGACTAAACCAGTGAAAGAAGGAGAAGTTGGTCAAGAATTGGCTCCTTTACCAAGTGAGTTAATTTTTGAAGAAAAACTTTTAAGCCTAAGAATGTTGTTACTGGAAAGGCCGTTGTGGGAATGAATACTTTGATAGCAGTTCTTGAAGAGCTCTTGGTCTATACCTCAACAAAATTAGCAAAGGTTTAGACACTTAGTATTGCAAAGTGATACCTATAAGAGAAAGATGCTAGCCTCTGAGCTAATCTCGAATCTTCCAAAGCTTATAGAGAGGAACCTCCAAGTAACTTCAGTGGAAGACAAAATTTAGTTCCTTGAGGCTACCCATTAGGGAGTTAGGAATATTGAAGAGCCAATTCTTGATGAAGCTGTTTGTGAGTAAGGAATTATTGGTAATGAAAGCATTGCAAGAGACAACTTGCATTCTGAAGGAGACTATCACATCCGGGAGACAATTAGCGAAGGTGGCTACTGGGTGTGGCTTCTTTTAATCCTAATTGCTTACTGTTATAAATGTCAATAACACAAAATAGTGTCCACTATAACCTTCAACATAGTGTGTGCACAACCCTTATATTATTTGTATGACAAGAAAAACTAAAGCAAGATAGATAACATGTATTATGTATATATGCATAATAATTGGACATCCCATTTATTTTCCTTTTTTTTTTTTTTAATTTTTATGGATCAGTTATTTAAGTTGATTTATGTAGTTTATTTTTTTTATTATTACATTCATCTCTTATGCAAATGTATTTGTCTTATCGTCTAATTAAAGGCTGACCCCACTTAGTAGGATAAAGGCTTGTTGTTGTTGTTGTCTAATTAAAGCCATAGATTTGTACAAAGTAGAAATCTTTGTCATTTACATGTATGTCTAGCCTATAATGCTCGAATGCTATATGATAATTTGTCATGCAGAGCTTATGAATTGCTACCCAACTATTTTTGTTATGGAGGTTAAACTTATTATTGATGTATTGTTAAGGACATTCAAGGTTCATTATTATATTTTTTCTTCTTTTTCTCTTTATAAAAATATAATAATTGTTCTTTTGATATAATACATTCTTTATATTAAAGTTATTTGTTGTACATTTGTTGAGAGGTTTGATGGAGAAGTTTAGAGAGATTAAGGAGGATTCATATATGATATTTGTTACTTTAGAGAAAACATATGGTAAAAGCTTCACAAAAGGTGCTTTGAAGAGTTATAAAAAAGAAGGGAGTTAATATTACTTATATTCAAGTCATTAATGATATGTATACTGAAGCTATTATTTGTGTTCAAACACAATGAGGATTGACCAAGTATTTTCCTATTTCAGTTTGATTACATCAACGATTGGCTTTAAGCTCATCTCTCTTTGCTTTAGTTATGGATGCTCTTACTAGACATTTACCAAAGGATGTACCTTGGTGTATGCTTTTTGCTAATGATATTATTCTTGTTGATAAGATTAGAGAGGGAGTTTAAGAAAAACTTGAATTATGGAAGTCAATTTTAGAGTCCAAAGACTTTCATTTTAGTAGTTCTAAAACCAAATACATAAAGTGTAAATTTAGTTGTAGAAGATCTAGTGGTAGGTTGTGACAACGGGTGATTAAATTATTAAAAAGATTGAATGTTTTGTTCAAAGTGATGGTGAAATAGATGGGATGTTATTAGTAGAATTCAAGTTGGATGCTTGAAGTGGAGGAATGTATTAGGCCTTATGTGATAAAAAAAATACATCTTAGACTTAAAGGAAAATTTTTAAGACGATGACCTGCAATGCTTATGGCGCATAATGTTGGTTTGTAAAATAGAATCATAAAATTAAGTTAAATGTTGCAGAGATGAGGCTGCGTAGGCAGATGAGTAGCCTTACACTTAGAGACCAACTACAAAATGAATATACATGTGAAATGGCAAGAGTAGCTCTGGTGCTAGTTAAGATTAGAGGAAGTCGCCTTAGATGGTTTAGTCACATAAAATATTTGATATCCAATGACTTAGTTAGGAGATTAGTTGTATTAGATTCGGCTATGTTAAGAAAGATAGAGATAGATCTAAAAAGACTTGCTTAGGAAGTATAAAAAATAATCTTATTTTATTAAAATTAATTAGAATTTGGCACTTAATATATAGAGAAGAATGATTCATGTAGACCTCTTGTTAAGTATTTATTAATCTCTCAAAGCTTTTCCTTAGATTGAAATGACTTGTCTCTTCTTATATGTTGTTTAACTCTTTAACTAGTAGATATGAGTATTTAGGAAACACTTTTAAAGTGTGAATATAATTAGATATGATAGTTAAACTATGGTAATTTTTTCAAAGTTTAACTCATACTATACTTGTTTTTTAATTAATTATGATTGTTGAATGTCTTGGTTTTGATGCATTCATCTCTTTTTCTCCTTTAAACTCTAGTAATGATTTAGCTTTTTATTGATTGCTTACCATTTGTGTAAAATTGAGCTCTTGCATACATGAATTAATAGATTGGATGAAGGATGATTTTATAAGTTAAGCCATGGATCACATATGTTTAGTCATGCCTATTGTTGCCTCACCTCTTTATGCTAACAACTTACTGGCGTTTTTTTAAATTTTACTTTGCCATGATTTTTTATGAAGCATTGTGAAATTTATATGATAATAGTAAATTTGCTTCGGACCTTGGTGCAAGTATTTAATATATTAAAGCAATATTATGTTCTTTTTATATAACATCAAGAATGCCTTTTTCATTAGGTTATTTTTCTTAGTATTATTAAATTTTTAATAGCTTATTCATATTTTTTAATATTTTGCACTATTTTTAAAATAATGAACACTTCACAAGACACTTGGCTCCACATGATCTTTATACTATTGTTAACTACTTGTTATTGTCAAATGACAAGGAAGAATCCCAAGCATGCACAGAGAAAGTAAGGGATTCAGAGATGACCAGATTTATAACAAAGTTGCTTGAAGAGGATTTGAGGATGGTGATCGCTATGAACAGGTTTGAAGAGCTTCAGTTCACATTATGGTTGAGAAGATGATAGACATTGATTAAATAAAAGCCTTTTCAGCAAAAATTGTTGGGTTCAAAGTCTTAGTGAAATGGCGTCTAAATGAAGTTGAGGCCAAACTCAATTGGTGCAATATTTGTATTGACGAGCTACCTGAGAGGTTCACACTTGATTTTTGAGAACAACGAACTGGAGCAGAGATTATTCAGGTGAGGAAGTTCACTAGGACTTTCCAAACGAGCCAATTTGTAGTAGGTGCTAAGTTCATGTTACACTAGTTGATCCAGAGTGGTAATGTTCCACAAGAGATCGCTCTTGAGCCAAAGTTTTATCATGTGTAGGGAGGAGCTGCACTGTCATTGTGCGATGAGTTAGAGAGCTTCCAATTTTCGTAGGTTGACCCCGAAAAGGCTTTCTTATTTTTTTATTTATTCCTTTCTGTCATCCTACATTAATGTTTGGTTATCTAACCAAAGTTTAGTTGAGGATTCATGCCCCACACTTCTATTATGACACTATGAAACCATCTGTAACTGAAATGTACCATTTTTCAAAACATGAGGCATACCTCCGTCATTACTTGTGAATGCCGACTTTGATATAATGATATTGTTTAGGAATCTCCATTGCCATTTTGTCAAGAGCTCCCTGTTCATTACCCGCATATTAAGAATCTCATGCATAGAAAAAATTTTGAATTTGCATTGCTGTGTCATGCTCATTACCTGCATATTAAGATGTTTGCATCGCTGGTGCATGTTCATTTTCTGCAAATTAAGAATCCCATGCACAGAAATACTTCAGAGTTTCAATGGCCGGTGCCATTTAACCGAATAACTTTCTTTTGCCATTCATTGTATTTGGCCAAAGGATTACTCTTAGTAGATCCTGCTACTTAGGGTCTGTTGAAACTGGCTGTAGCTGTTTTGTAACCATAACTGTTGAGAAAAAAATAGATTTTTTTGAAAGTTAATCTGAATGTATATATATATATATTATAAAAACAGGCAACTTTCTTTTAGCTATCACACTAACAAATTTGATTGTCAATAACTACTCACGACAAATTTGAAAACAAAGCAAATAGACCTACTGACTATTTCAAAAGGCCCATAGGGAGAGACCTAAAGGATATTCCATCAAGGAAAGTATTATTTTTAAATTATAGCTGCTATTTCTGTAGAACTTTTCGAGAGAATGTACTTCATAGTTATTGCCAAAATGAGTGATGCCAATGTAATTTGTTATGAAGCTAGAAACCTCACGGCTCCACAATTGCTAGCTGAAGAGTTGGTTTACCTTCATCTCCTCTAATTTAACATGCAAGCCAGCTGATATGTTACAACTTACGTAATCAAGCATATGAATTAGTTGGAATGATTGATTATATTAAGCCATATGAATGATTTTGCAATCCAGCATTTTTTGAATATTTTTATCATGACAGTATTTATTTATTTATTTTTTTCCGTCACCATTTTAATTGAAATCAGTCTGCATTATCCTATTTTTCATACTTCTAGCATTAACAAATAAATACAAAATAAATAAAAAAATCATGATGGTTCTCCCTGCAGAAGTTGTTTTTTTTTTTTGGTTTTTTTATACATCTTATGAAATTTAATTAGTTTATTTGGCGGTACAGGGATCTCAGATAGTACATACGGAGCAAAATATACACCCATCAGCCCCATGTGCATGGATGGTGATAATTCTCTTCCTATGGTCAAGGTGCCATCAGCACATTCAAGCATAGATAATGGCGGAGCAATGCAGGCATCATTACTTGATCATCTTGAGATTCCATTAAACCCATTTAACCATCCAAACAGTTTGGATTCTTCCTGCATATCAGAATCCGGATCAGATATCTACAGCAAGAGAGATGTCATGCAAAAACTACTACAACAAATTAAGAGGCGAGATGATATGATAATGGAGATGCAAGCACAAATCACATACCTACAGAACTCTCTTAACGTTCAAATGGTTCACACAACCCACTTGCAGGCTCAGCTTGATTCATCATATCGAGAGCTTTTTGATTCAAAGAGGGAAATCCAACGGATCCGGAAAGCCATTGCTGATCACTGTATGTGCATGAACGTTTCTTTGGAGAAGCCTTTGCCGCCCCGGCATCAGCTGTCCCAAGCTGCGAATTTGCATGCCGGTGAACACCATGATGACTCTGATGATGTGGAGTTGATTTGTATTGAGAAGGCTAGAGGAGAGGATGATATGATTGAGATGCTGAGGAAGTCAGTCAAGGAAATAAAGGAAGTGATTGAAGGTAAGGATTTTTTGATCGAGAAGTACAAGGAGCAGAAGTTGTGTTCGAAGATGCCAGAATTGCAGCTGACAGGTCCTTCTGAGCAGGTGTCTTCAGTACCTAACATTTTGTAGAATACTCAGCAGAAGCAATTTTTTTATTCATGTTAACACCGAAGTTGTTTCTTTCCATCCATCTGATGTTCTTTCACGTCTTTGTATATATATGGCACTGTACTCATCAAGTTTGTTTGCTTTTACACATTTCATTTACTAGTTTCAGTCTGAAGGCTAAACAATAGAGATCAGGAGGATTGAATTATAGATACTCAGAAGGGTTGTGCCGTGACTCCGATATTTCGGTCTTTGAACGTGATGTGTTGTTATTAGTATTGGACTTTTATCGGGCGAGCGAGGGTAGAAAAAGGGAGAAACTATGCAACTTTTAATTACTTCAATTTATTCTTGACTATATTTTCCCTTCTTTTAAGGCAATTAGCTTCGATGATTGAAGAAAAGCATGTGGGAAATTTACTGCCTATTTTACATATGCAGATCGAACTTCTTTATTTATTATGAAAGTAACTAATCATTGTGTTTGAAATATTCTCAAGTTGATGTCGCTCTGAGGAGAAATTCTCATTAAAAGTATTTTCAAACCCTTTGAACCTAAATATCATAAATAATTATAAAATTATTTAATATTCTTAAATATAAGAAAAATGCTAGAAGATGGAAATACTATTCATGAATATTTAAGATGTCTTTGACACCTCTTAACCTAAGATAAGTTGCATGAAAATCTTCATGACTATTTTATTTTAGAATTATATTTTTCTAAAATAATGGATATTTTCTCGCAACTACTTTTATAATTAATATATATCATATGATTTAAATAATAGTAAAGAAAATATGTATTAGATTATTTTAGATTGTTTGATTGAAAATTTTATAAATATATGAGTTTATTTTTTGTTTGGTAAAATAAATATAAAGTGATTTGATGGCGTGAAGCGTTCATCATAACATTTTATATCGGCCATGTAATTTTGAATTCACCAAATTTAGGTGAATTTCAAATACACTAAAATGATATCAGAATTCTAAATATATTGCATTACTTTCAAATTTTATTTTTCATTATGCCAAATACATAAAAAGTTAAAACCTCTATATTTATTTTACTTTACAACTAAAATTCCTTTTTTTTTTTTTCAAAGAGTCCCTTAGTTCCATTTGAGGGAACTACAATTTTTTTTGTAAAAATGATTATAAAGTTGTTGCGGGGAAAATAATTTTTTGAAAAGCTAGTATAGATGCTATAATTTTGTTTAAACCTTAAATAATAACTTTCTAACAATCATCACACTTTAATAATTTTCAATATCAAATTTTAATAACTCCGATTCCCCAAAATAGCTTTTCATCACCAATATTTTTTGTAAAGCATCTAAAAAACTAAGTAGTCAAATACATCTATTGTTGCATTTTCAAAAGCAAAATAATTAGAAAAGTTGTCCTAAATACACCTTAAATCAGATTAGAACTCTTAGGTTGATGTGCTTATAACCACACAATGTTCTCTCCTAATATAATAATTTAGCCTACCTCTTCTCTAACTCTTCTATTTTCTTTAGGACATACAATCTTTTTTCATTTGTAGAGGTTGTGAGATTGGGTGGCATTGGCAAGCAAGCAAGACTATACAATTATTTAAAATTGAGATTTCTCTTTACTTAAAGTTATTTATTGAATGTTCAAAAACATTGCTTAATTATATATTTTTAGATAGAGTATTTTGATTTTTTTTATTAGTAATCAATACACTTTAATTAGGCAATCCTAATTGATTCTATTTGATATGAGCATCTAAATATCTAAGTGAGCTCATGATTTAATCTAGTTGAATTTGTGTCCTCATTTAATTATAAAAATAAGCATGGAATATTTAACCCTCCAAATAATTTAAAGAAAATTTTAATTTATTTTTTATTATTTTATTTAAACTCCATTTGTATTCAATTTTAGACATTTTCCCCACCATTCTTTTTGCCCAATTAAACAACACCAAATGAACTATACATTAATTGGAGATTGAGTTGGATTGATCACAAAATCAATTTATATATTTAAATTTCTTTGTTTATGTTAATAAAATCCTCTTTTATAAGAGTAAATCTGAAATTTTAATATAAATGAGAGATTAAATATATTATGAAACTTAAGGAAAATATATATACGAATGAATTCATATAATTCTATAAAGCATTTAAAAACCGGCCAGAGAGAAAGTTTACGCCTCATTGTGAAGTCCAAAGACACACACATGTAATTAAAGAACAACAGACACTCTAATTTAACGGAAAACCTCAAAGAGGGAAACCTAGCCAAGAAAAGCTTCCACCATGTAGAGTACAAAGTCTTCATATGCGATTACGAATCGCATATGAGAGAGAATAACAGAATAACGATCTAATTGTTATCAGATGGTGGAGATGGATAACTTTGGTGGGAATGTTGCATTAGTGACGACGTGGTTGGTCAGCTTGGAGTGCGATGTTTGATCTGGAGGATCTTGCCTGAGCTCTCTCTTCCTCCTCACTTGGCTTTTCCTCTCTTCCTCGCCTGACTCTTCCTCTTCTTCCTTGCTTGACTCTTCCTCTTCTCTTCTTTCCTCTTCTTCCTCTTCCTCGCTTGACTCTTCCTTTCTTCCTTTGACTCTTCCTCTTCTTCCTCGTGCACCTCTTCTTCTTTACTTATTTCAGCCTCCTCTTCTTCTGCCTCCTCATGAGTGAATGGGGCGCCTATTTATAGTGAGGAGGACTTTTCTCAGAAGCCCTGCACCCCTCCCTCGATTGGACGGCCAGATGATTCCTTTGATCATTTTACGATTTTGAGCATTTGATGCCCAACAATTATGAGATCTAGCTCGTTAGATCCCCTCGAGACGCCGATTTGACTATAAACACCCATATTTGAGAGTCGCTTTGGGATTTAATTGATGTCTCAGCATTCCAATGATATTTTAAGTGCTTGATCTCGACGGCTTTTACTCAAAATCATATCGCTGACATCAAGATTTGCGCTGTTATTTTGAGAGCCATATCGTTCTTTTTATTTGACATTAGCTTATTCATCCAAAAATATATGCCAAATGCTCAAAATAACTAATTTTCAACGAATAAAGCGCCATGAATCATACATTTTGAGAGAATAAATCATCATAAAAAATACAAAATTATGATTATGGAAGTAGATGTAGCCCTGCATGAGATTTTGAGGTTCTGATCTATTTGGATACTGAAGTTTTCGGTTTCGGACCCATGGTGCAGTGCGCCGTGGCCTTCGCTATGGCCGAAGGCGCCGCATGGCTGTAGCGAAGAGGTCTTGACGGCAAGAATGGACGCCCATCGGGTCGTCTCGAGCGGGCGATCGATTAAGCGGAGAGCGTAATGTCGGGGTCAGTACGTCGCGCATGGGTTGAACGTCGCATGCGTCATGGCCGTCTGGCCGTCTATGAGCAACGGGTGGGTTACGCCCATGAGCGCCCCTTATCGCGGCGTCATACTGCCGGGTAGCGTCGCGGCGTTAGATTGTCGGCGTCGCGTGAAACGGCTTGAAGCGAATGGTAGCGTGACGTCCGGGTTAGGAGGCGATCAAGGCCCGCGGTACATACGTCGTGGTTCCGGTTTACCGTCCGGTTTATTGGCCTTGTCGGACCGTCCGGGTTAGGAGGCGATCAGCCGTGACATCGTCGTGGTTCGGTTTCGGCTCGTTAAGTCCGGGGTTAGGGCGATCAAGGCCCGCGGCATATGTAGTATTCCGGTTACCGCCTCGTCGGTTTTCGGCTCGTCGGACCGTCCGGGTTAGAGGCGATCAAGGCGCGCGCATCGTCGTGGTTCCGGTTTTATCGTCGGTTCTGCCTCGTCGGACCGTTTGGGTTAGGGCGATCAAGCCCTACATCGTCGTGGTTCCGTTCGACCTCGTCGGTTTATTGGCCTCGGACCGTCCGGGTTAGAGGCGATCGGCGTACATCGTCGTGGTTCGGTTTTCCGGCTCGTCGGTTCCGCTCTCGTCGGACCGTCCGGGTTAGGATCAGGCCCCAGTACATGCGTCGTGGTTCCGGTTTCCGGCCTCGTCCGGCTTGGCTCGTGACCGACCCGGTTTGAGCGATCACGGAGACGGGGTTATGAAGATGCTCGACGATGGGGGGCTGACGATATTGGTCGGCGATGGTGACCTGCGAGGGTGGTCGGCGAGGATAACCAGCGACGATGGTGGTGACCGGCGGAGAGTGCCAGCGATGGTTAGCGGCGTGGCAGCGGCGGTAGTCGACGATGGCCATCGTTGGCGGCCGGCCTGGTCAGCGGCGCAATCGGCAGTGGTCGGCAATGATAAGTGGATGCGATACCCACGGCGGTGGCCGTGGCATGGTGCGGCCCGACGGTGGTGATTTTGACCTATCCGGGTTGTTTGTCGGGTATGACTTGATGGCGTTACGTATGGAAGAGGTTAATTAATCCGGCGAGATTTTGACCTATCCGGTTGTTTGTTAGTGTGACTCGATGGCGATGATGGAAGAGGTTGAATTGAATCCGGCGAGGATTTTTGACTATCGAGATTGTTTGTCGAGTGTGACTCGATGGCGTTCGTATGGAAGAGGTCGAATTGAATCCGAAATTTTGACCTATCCGAGGTTGTTTGTCGAGTGTTACCCGATGGCGTTGCTATGGAAGAGGTTGAATTGAATCGCGAGGATTTTGACATATCCGAGTTGTTTGTCGAGTGTGACTCGATGGCGTTAACTGTATGGAAGAGGTCAATTGAATCCGAGGATTTTGACCTCGAGTTGTTTGTCGAGAGTGTTACGATGAACTTTATGGAAGAGGTGTGAAGTCCACCGGACCTTTTGACTATCCTGGTTGTTATCGAGTCTTTGCTCGATGGCGTTAACGTATGGAAGAGGTCGAATCCGCGATTTTGACTATCCGGGTTTGTCGAGTGTTACGATGGCGTTAACCTTTATGGAAGAGGTCGGGGAAGTCCAGGACCTTTTGACCTATCTAGGTTGTTTGTCGAGTCTTTGCTCGATGACGTTAACCTGTATGGAAGAGGTTGAATTGAATCTGCTGAGGATTTTGACCTATCCGAGGTTGTTTGTCAGAGTGTGACTCGATGACGTTAACATGTATGGAAGAGGTTGAATTGAATCCGCTAAGGATTTTTGACCTATCCGAGGTTGTTTGTCGGTGTTACGATGGCGACGTATGGAAGAGGTCAATTGAATCCGGATTTTGACCTATCTGAGATTGTTTGTCAGGATGTTACCCGATGACGTTAACCTGTATGGAAGAGGTCGAATTGAATCCGTTGAGGATTTTGACTATCGGTTGTTTGTCGAGTGTGACTCGATGACGCACATGTATGGAAGAGGTTGAATTGAATCCGCTATTTTGACTATCCGAGGTTGTTTGTCGGGGTGTTACCCGATGGCGTTAACACTATGGAAGAGGTCGAATCAATCCGAAGATTTTGACCTATCGAGATTATTTGTCGATGTTACCCGATGGCGTTAACTTGTATGGAAGAGGTCGAATTGAATCGTTGAGGATTTTGACCTATCCGGTTGTTTGTCGAGGGAGTTACATGGCGTTAACGTATGGAAGAGGTCGAATTGAATAAGAATTTTGACCTATCCGGTTGTTTGTCGAGTTTTACCCAAGACGCGTTAACCTGTTTGGAAGTGGTCATAGGAAGTCCACCGAGACCTTTGACCCATCCTGGGTTGTTTGTCGAGTCTTTGCCGATGGCGTTGCACTGTATGGAAGAGGTTGAATTAAAACATCCGTTTGTGGTTGTAGCCAAAGTTGCTCCTTAACCCTGATCTCGTTTTTCCATGAGTATGAGTGGAAAAATATAATTTGCAAAGCTATATCTCTTCTCAATGTTGAAATATCCTCCAACTTTGACTTATTTCTTGGGATGAAAATCGATTAGATGCTTAACATGGGTGATCTTAGATTGAGAGTTGCCCCAGGTTCGGCATCAAGGAACAAAGTTTGATGAATCATTCTTCAGCTCTTTAAAAGCTTGAAATGCTCCACACGTAATTAAAGAACAAGAGACACTCTAGTAACGTGGAAAACCTCGAAAGAGGGGAAAACCACGGCTCAAGAAAAGCTTCCACTATGTATCTGAGTACAAAGTCTTCCGATAACAGATTGAATTGCATATGAGAGAGGAATAACAACTGTGTAACAATGATCAGGTTGTAATTGTTACTGATGGTGGAGATGCGGGATAACTTTTGGTGGGAATGCAGGGTACAATTAGTGACGACGGTGGCCGGTGATGGTGGTTGATGGCCGCCGAGCGGGAGTGCGATCTTACTTGGGTGCGATCTTGCTTGGAGGATCTTCAAGCTTGAGCTCTCTCTTCCTCACTGGCTTTTCCTCTTCTTCCTCGACTCTTCCTCTTCTTCCTTGCTTGGACTCTTTCTTCTTCCTTTCCTCTTCTCTTCTTGACTCTTCCTCTTCTTCCTTGTTGACTCTTTCTTCTTCTTCTTTCGGCTCTTCTTCTTTACTTGTTTGTCTTTCTACTCCTCCTCGTGTGAGTGAATGAAGGCTATTTATAAATGGGAGGAGGGCATTGTAATTCATGTAAAGTCCGTACCACTCCCCCTCGGACGGCTCGGGATGATTCCTTTGATCATTTGATGTATTTTGAGCATTTGGATGCCCAAATGAAGTAATTATGAGATCTTAGCTCGTTAGATCCCAGACGCCGATTTGACTATATAAACACTCTATATTTGAGAGCTGTTTGGGATTTAATTGATGTCCCAAAGATTAATGATATTTTAAGTCTTGATCTCGACGGTTTTCTCAAAATCATATAAACTGTCAAGATTTGTCTTTGACTAGTGGTATTTTGAAGCCATATCAAAGCATTTTATAATTGAATACAAAAATAATTTATTTATACAAATTAACTCTCAAAATCTTGGAATTAAATTTTGACATATCAAATTTATAGTTTGATATTTTTGCTCTCACAAAAAAAAAAAAATCAAAATAATATGATAACAAATGACATTTTGCAGAATAAGAAGGGTCTAAATGAATATTTCAATTAATCATTAGAAATCGAAATGGGCGGTTGTGATGTACCCTCTGTAATCTATTCTCTTCGATCTGACGCGCCGTAGAGAAAAAATGCTGGGAAATTGTCGGCCCCACCGTCGTGATTCTTCCACGAGCGTATATATAATCTTAGATGGAGAGGAATTGCACCGCGCTAGGGTTTTGGAAGGCTCTCTCGCGGCTGTCGTCTCCGGATCCTTAGGTTCTTCCCTTAACCCCGATCGTTGTGAATTAAATTTTTTTTTTTTTTATATGTACATAATTTTGGTGCAGATCTGATTATCTTCGTTTTCGGTTCTGTTTGGTTTGGTAGGCTCTCTTCTGCTTATGAAACAGCCTTTCTGATTAGCAAGGTTCTTGCTAGAAATCCGAAAGGTTGTTGTTTATTTTTTGTTTAGTATTGAATTGTACATGTTTTGATCTGAAGATTATGTGAAGATTTATACTTCTGTTATGGATATCTGGTATGCTAGGCCTCTATTTAGTATTCCCGAAGATTAGGTTTATTGAGTATGCTTGAGATTAGGTTTACTTTTTTTTTTCTTTGATTTTCAACTTTCTTATGGGATTGTTTACGGAAAAAACACCCAGTCTTTTTTAGGCTGTGATGTATTGCTGTGTGTCTAACAAGTGTCTTCTTGTTGGATTTGTAAATAATGTATTCCATCTATCATAATTTCTGTCCAGAATATCGTTGTGCAAGGGTCTATAAAAGCTGGATATGTTTAATTTGACATGATTTTTAGTTGTTTGGAAGCATGGATATACACTATTTGGCCTGGCTGACCACTGTTCCTAAAGATCAAATCAAAAGGAAACTGAGAGGAACAATCTTTCTTTTTATAATTTTCTTCGCCTTGGCGGAGCTCAGATGGGGCCAACTGGGAAGGGGTAGGGCCATTTTTCATATTTGTTTGTTCTTTGTACTATTTTGGTCATATTGTGTGCATTTTTTAAGACATTTGAGCGAATTTAATTGCACACTCACACACAGATCTCATATGCATGGTCTTGAACCCAAGTCTTTTTGATTCAAAGTCTAAACTCTCAACCATTAGGCTATGGTTCCTTGCACATATTGCGTGCTTGATTATTGTCATTCTAGTCGAGCAGCAGCCATTTTTTTGGGTATTCCAAAATAGGATCTTGCCTAGTTTTTAAGTAGGTATTTTGATCTACATATTTGGAGAATTTTAGCCAAAACTACGAGATTTGGATACATCCTTGCTTAGATATCATAACATGCAATCCTTGCTTATTAGATGAACCTTAGGATGGCATTTGAAGCCAAAAAAAGGTTTATCATTTATAAGAATTTTTCTTTTGTTTTTCCCATAAAGCACATTTACTTAATTGTGGTTGTGAAGACTTTATGTAAGGAAATAATTATTTTGTTTAATAATTTTCACACTTAATGTGAATTCCAAAGAATCTAGATCAAGATGTTATCCTTAAGTTTGCGAAGATAATGCTCTAAAATATTGAGAATCACTTAAGTTTGACTTTAAAAAGTTTTTTTTCCTTCTGTGCGATGAAGTTCTATTTGAAAGAAGAAAAATAAAACTCTGCATTAAAGGTTGTTGAGTCATCTATCCACTGGTTTAATGCAAAAGAACTCATCATGTGGCCACTTAACCTAACCTTTTCCTGAAGCTTAATGCTGTAGGAAGAAGCTGGTGACATCATAGACAAATGGCAAGACTTTTTTTTGTTGGGGAATGGGGTGCAAATTATGAATTTTTATTGGAGAATTTTTCTTAAAGATTGAGTTTATTGGAAAACTCTCCTTTCATATTAATGTTCATATAAAACTAAAATTATTCAAAAAGAAGAAAAGAAATCTAAGGAGAGATTACTTGCACAAATTAAAATGAAAAAAAAAGGACTTCAATAATATGTGATTAATAAAGAAGAAAAACATAGGAAAAAACAAATTGTTTGATTCAAAATCGTTCACTAATACAAGAAAGGCTTTTTTTCATTTACTGATGCGATACATTCTGAACGGAAGCCCTTGTCAACTAATAGGGTATAAATAAGTATGTCGAGTATGCATTAAAAACATTCAGAGAGTCTGATTATTTAGCAAACAAACAAGCAGTAAATGAACTCCAAAAAATATGCATTGCAAAGAACCGAACATATTTGATAAAAAATTACTTATTATAGTTAACCTTGTAATTGAAGAAGTCATGTTTATTATGTCAGCAATTTCAAGGATAGCTTTATATTTTGTTTCATATATATAAATGTAATAACCAAATATCACCGTGCCATTGTGCTAAGTCTGAGCCAAACTATTGATATAGGTCAAACTCCTTACCACATATTAGCTTAAACTATTTCTTGATTATATCTAAGGTATTGTCTTTAAGCTGTATATATACACAACAAGTAGATGAATAGTCATTAATTAAAATTTCTGTGCTATACCAAGAAGAGGCATCAATGAGCTCTTATAATATGGATATTTTAGAGTATACATCAGTTTCAAATGTTAGTATGGGGATATACAATTATCAAGCATCCCTACAATAAATAATATTTGTTTTCCAATAGATCTGATACATGGAAACATATCATTCATTGCAGAGATGGAAAAATTGCACAAGCAAGTTATAGACTGATAATAAAACTTTATTTCATAGCCATGTGTCTCACAGAAAATTTATGATTTTTGTCAAAGATTATTCATGACAAGCTACAATAACACGTCTAATACAAGAAAATTTTTAGTGAGGACTACAATTGAAAAAGGTTTATCGCCAAATCTAAAATTTTGAAGATAAAACTAGTAGCTTTAAATCCTAAAGTGAAAAAAGTTGCCCTGAATGCACTAAATTTCAATAGATGTTAGCTGTTAAAATTATGGGTCCATTTTTCATGAAAAAGATATAAGGTCTATTTTTAAAAGAACTCTGTAGTCATATTATTGATCTTTCCTAAAGATTATTTCTCATAAATCTTTGAGCTTAGTCACACTAGTTACATCATTAAGAAATAAATGTATTTATAAGTTTTATCATCCATTATGTTAATTATATTTCCCTATACTAAATATTAAGCGATTTTTTGTAGCATTGAAGCTTGTAATTCATCCGCTCGATTCCTTTTATTATAACGCTTATCAGCAACCTATTGTTCTTGCAAGCATTTATTTACAATGCTGAGCGATCCCCTTTCTAAGATCTTGACTACTCAGGAAGGCGTTACAGATAAACATTAAGTATTCATAATTGCGCAAAAAACTCGCACTAGTAATCCATCTTATTTTACTCTATAATTCATGTACTCTTTAGTAATACACTCATTCATCTGGAGAATACAGTTGAAGCTATCTCAGTAGGTTCTCTTGCTCATCTTATTCTACTATCTTATTTCTTTCAACAAGCTAATTTGATGGATCTTGTTAGCTATCTTATTTAGCTCTTAGTTGGCTTATCTAAATTATCTAAGTTGGCATCTTATCCATCACAACCATCATTGCTATCTCAAGCACTTATCCTCTCGGAATATTCTCTCAATACATTTTCTTGAATGCCATCTTAGTATACTCTATTTTTCTTGTTACAAATTTATAGAACATTAAAAGTGCTCTTAGCTATAACTTAGATAAAATTCTGAATCATCTCATGCACAACTTACAACTCAATTTGGCATCAAGTCAAAATGATTGTACTTATAGCAATATGTCACCATGCATTATTTTCAATGCTGCTAGCAAGATAAATTTTCATCCTTATCAATATCAAATATACTTAAAGGTTATAAGCCTTAACTGAGAGTTGTAAAATCTGCTGCTTGATATTCTAACTCTCTTGCGCAAGATGACTCGACATACTGAGATGGGAATGGGTGTAAATTTGTTGAAGAGTTTGCTCCATTGTAACATTTTTTTATTCGTTGATTTGAGCAATATAAATTACCACAATGTTGAGTTTACTGTAATAAGCTGCAAAAAACTTTTTCTTCTACTCCTAGAGTAGAAGTGTCTGCTTTCAAATCTTCAATGGAAATGTTTAGCCCAATTTGATCTTCTTCGGTTGGCTTAGTTCCATATCATTAAAATTAATTATGTGTGAAAATGCAACAATTGGCTCATACACAATTAGTTTTTGGGTGGCGTTGAAGTCCTCTGTCATATTGATTCCCTTGATATGTTGGTAAAAACACCCATCCCTTTTTTGAGGCATTTCTTCAACATATGAAACTATCAAAAGAGACTCCATGGTTTAGCTTACCTCTTTATCTTGCATCGTCAAGTTGAGCATAGACATGAAGAATTTGAGCTCAAGACTGATGACTTCTTGTTTGAACAATGACCTCACCTCCTTTGCCTTGCTAAAATGAGTTTTCACCCTTTATCATTTAATTAGTTAATGGTTTGTGTACATTCATTAACCAAAAGAACTTTAGGGGACATCTGGCCTCTTAAATTCTTGCACTCCTGGTTAATCAATGGTTTCCCATTTTAGCGAGTAACAACGTAGCCCTTCTAAGGAAAATCCTCACTTGTATTAGTGAATGACTCGCAATAAAAAAATAAATTTGTATTGTACTCCGTTTGCTTCTCTTGCTTCTGCAATTGAACTATCTCTACCATTTTTTACTTCATATGTGCAAGTAACTCTCATCAGCTGTTCTTTTTCTTCCTCTTGAGCAATTTTGTTCTTTTTAAAAGATCTTGAAATGTGCTGAAAAAAATGTATTTTTTTAAAGGGGGATTTACATACATGCCACTCAAAACAGTTTACTTTACATATCTAACACCTTAAACTTTTTTTTTTACTTATTTAACTTCTAAAATTTATAAATACAATAGAAGTACCACCCTAACTACCATCGTGAGCCTAACCCCGTCTATGTTTCGCTTCTCATGTGGAAAAATTCATTTCGCTTCATCTTCTTCTTGAAGTAAAAGGTTAGTTGTAGCTTTTCACGTTACTTCTCTCTCTCTAGCTTCATCAACATTCCTTGTGAGCAATCCTCCTGAAATCAAAAGAAAAAAGCCCTAGATCAACTTTGTCTAGCAAAGAAAGGGTTCACTTCTCTCTCTCTCTCTCTCTCTCTCTCTCTGGAAGCTCTGCAACAATTTTTTCCCAATTAGTAGGTTTGATCTTTCTCAAACTGCATAAGTTATAGATAAATATTACTAAAATAATTTTGATTTTCTACAGAATAAATGCATTTGCATGCATCATTCTTTTATATCTAGGATTGGATAGAAACTTCCTATTTTTGAGATATACAAATTATTAAGTCATAATAGCTACTCAATTTTTACTTCTCTGTATTCTATTTTGTTCTGTATTAAAGCAATCATAATTTTTAATATAGAGCAATATGAATTGATAAAGAGCAAAATAATAAGTTGTCTAAAATTTTTCCAAACCTTCTAACTGCATATTTCCTTAGTAGAATTCTTGGAAATCAAACAATTAGATCCTCAAAGGCTAGTAGCTATTGCATGTTTTCTTAACCTTGTAGATGACAACCTTATTAATGAGTTTGATTTCTCCTACTATAGCCTTTTACTTGGGAGTTCTCATAGAACGAATCTCTACCATCAATAACCTAGTGTTTGTCTTCAGAAGGCTTTTTGTTTTCATAATCGCTAGCAGTAGGATGATTGGGTTGGGAGAGGATGATGTCAGACCGTTTCTTGGCTTGAGAACTAAACACAGATGGAGTTCATAAGACGGGCTCTCGGCATTAGCTATAGTGGTATTTTTGTTGTATATTTAAGTTTTAGGTGTTAGATAAGTAAATAGAAAGTTTAGGGTGTTAAATATGTAAATTAAGATGTTTTGAGTGGCATGTATGTAAATTCCCCTTTTAAACTTAGGTGATGTCATACCGTGAACATCTTTTATTCATAATTTGTGTTACTCTTTACTTGTTTCATCGTCAGCTTGAACCAAACAAGTCGGTATATGGTGTGGCACTTCGTAGTAGTCTTTGTGAACATTGTCTCACTACATTGTTATCAATCGTTTTCCAGCTCTATTATCATGGTGAAGCACAATAATGTGGTGCCTAATGGTCATTTCAAAAAGCATTGGCAAAACTATGTTAGAACATGGTTCAATCAGCCTGCTCGTAAGACAAGAAGACGTATTGGTAAGTTTTGATCATAAATCATCTCTCTATTTAATTGTTGCCTTTAATCCTTTTTTTTTTTGATTTGACCCATTTATTTATGGATTCAACTGTTGTTTTGGTAATAAATAATGCAGCCAGACAAAAGAAGGCAGTGAAGATCTTCCCACGCCCAACATCTGGTCCCCTTCGCCCAATAGTTCAGTGCCCGACTCTGAAATACAATATGAAATCTAGAACTGGTAGAGGTTTCACACTTGAGGAGCTCAAGGTGATTCCAATTCTATTTTCTGTCTTTGATCCTCAAGATTTTGCCTCCATTCCCATGCTCGAATTTCTTATCTCATCTGACCATCATCAATGTCTTTAGACATCAGCTGGCAGATGTTGACATGAACGCATATTTTTGGTGTATGTTAGGCTGCAGGAATTCCAAAGAAGCTTGCTCCCACAATTGGCATTGCAGTGGATCATCGTCGCAAGAATCGGTCGCTGGAAGGTCTCCAAGCCAATGTCCAAAGACTGAAGACATACAAGGCTAAGCTGGTCATCTTCCCTAGACATGCTCGCAAATTTAAGGCTGGTGATTCTGCACCAGAGGAACTTGCTACTGCAACCCAGGTCAAGGGTGACTACATGCCTATTGTCCACAGGCAGCCTTCGGTTGAGTTGGTTAAGGTTACTGAGGATATGAAGGCATTCAAGGCCTATGGCAAGCTTCGTGTGGAGAGAATGAACGCCAGGCAGGTCGGTGCCAGGATGAAGAAGGCTGCAGAAGCAGAGAAAGAAGAGAAGAAGTGAAAAACTGTTGCAGCTCAGCTGCTCCAAAATAACAGCAGAGGCTTTTCTTCTTAGTTTTCAGCATATTTGTGTTTTTGTCTCCAGTAGTAGTGATTTTGACTATGACTTTGTTTCAAGTAAACGTATCGTGGAATCTAAGGATGCATGTGTTGGCTGCTCTTTTATTTATTTAAATTAATTTGGTTTTTGTTTGTGCTTTTAGCCACCGTATGCAATATTTCTCGCTCACATCATCCTATCTACTTTTGGTAAAGCTCGTCGAAAGGGATGAATCAAATGATTGCATCTCTTTTTCTCATCTGTTAACAAAAAAAAAAAGAAAAGAAAAAGAAAGGGTATCGATAAATGTAGTAATCCCCTTACTCGAGAGTTACCATAACAGGCGAGAATGCCTTCCAGGTCGCCCACTTTCCTCGCCAACCAGATCTCAAGATTCCTCCGGACCTCCGTCAAATTGCACCTAGTGGACTCCAGTGGCCTCATTCTGACTCGTCTCTTTAGCTCTGTGCCGACAAGGAACTCAAGTTGCCGCTGGGTTCGGAAATTAACCTTTTACAACTAACCTTTTACTTCAAAATAAAGAAATATTGGCGCTTCTTCCTGTAGATTATTATTATTGTTTTTGGCATCTTATGAAATTTCATTAGTTTAATAGGCGGTATCAGCAGCTAACATTTTATACAACATTTAAAACTCCAAGTTGTATCTGACAGTTCCTTCTCAGCAACCTAACATTTTGTAGAACATTTGGGAAAGCAATTTTTTATTCATGTTGCACCAAAGTTGTTTCTTTCCATCCATCTGCTACTCTTTTTATGTCTATGTAGATATTATTGATATGACATTCAAAATTCTCCTAGTCGAAGCATGAATCTTAAGCAAGAAAGCGCAAAACATCCCAAGTCAAATCAATCAAGAGCACCAAACATCGTTTAAACTTTGGAACAATTAAACCTCTCGAATGATCATCAAATATGTAGATATAAATCAGCATCTCGACCAATCTAACAACCCTAAGATCTCACAATTCATCTCATTTGAGCATCCAAATGTTAAAAATACATCAAATGATCAAAAGGAATCGCCCGTAACCGTCCAGGGAGGAGGTGTGGTTTGGATTTTCCATGTATTTACAAGCCACTCTCCACTCCAATAAATTTCATTCCATATGGGACACTTTGACAAAGAAGGCGAGAGGAGCCCAAGGAGGAGAGCTCAAGATCCCCGAAGATCAAGATCACCACCGCCTCGACGGTTGCCAACCACCACCGCCGCCATGCCATCGAATTGCCATCAATCACCTAATCGTTTTTTTCGCTGTTGTTCTATATTTCGGAAATTTCTTATATTTCCAGCACCTCCAAGTTCACACGACCACCCATCACCGCTTACAAGAACTATTCTGTTGTTACATATGTTGTCCCTTGATAATATTAATCCGCGAGAAGATTCAGACTTCGAGATATTTTAACATTTTCCTGCCAGCCCCTGATTTTTTCCTCTTTTTCCACATTAAAATTTCTGAGTTCTCTCTCACTCTTTAAATACCTGTGTGCTGACTAATCAACAAAGCTAGTAAAACTTTCACTCTACCTCTTCTTCCAAGACGCAATGCTTGACGCCGTGGAATGAACCCTTCAATCACAATTCAGAACGCCTCATATGGCTAATAAAGCAACATTCGAACAACTCTCCGCTCCAACTCCGCCACTCAAACCAATCTTTGAACCAAAGACGCCAACCTTCTCTTCCGATAGGCACCTCGAAGGCGCTAGAGAAATCTCGCCGAATGGAAGAGTCTCAAAATGAAATGATCCGCTTTTCCGAGGAACACAACACCACCACGGAAAACACATCTCCCCAAGCTCGATCGTTACCGGGAGGTCAAATGTTAATTTTCTTGACAAGTTCCTCCCGTAAATGGATGCGACCGACATCCCCATCATCATGCTTCGCTCCACTCGCTTTCAAACATGCGGTATAACGCTTAATGTAAGATGAATTTTATATATCATCTTTCATATGAGGAATTTCACCTTCAGCTTATTCTTCAACATCCCTTTTCAAGCTTCCAAACATTGATTCCCAAGGACACCCAATGAATTATCGACACATGACTATTACATATATTCATATCGAAGCTCGACAAATTGTCGCCGTCTTTCCAAGCATTCTCAAAGGACAAGCTCGCACTTGGTTTACTCCTTTCAAGGGAATCCATCCATACCTTTGATAACTCGCCAAGATGTTTGTACAAAGCTCATTGCAAAATCAAGGATCATTAAAGATTCCTCTCATCTCTCCCAAGATTCGTCAAAATGAGGGAATCCTTAAGGAATACTTCCAGGTTCTCCTTAAGCTCGCCAAATACCCGAGTGTACTCAACTATTAAGAGGAGTTTTCCTTGAGGACTCCGTGGCCTTTTACTCGTCACTAATGAGACACGCCCACTCATATGCCGACTTGTTCATCGTGGAAGCACAAATCTCTGGCCGATGAGGCTACCGCTCATCGCAAATAATTTGAGCAATCCACGTGAAAACGTAAAAGCACGAAATGCGACCAACACTTATCAAAAGAAGCAACAAGTGCGTGATCTCCTCCATGACCCCATATCAATGACATGAACCACACCAAAAGAATACACGCCACAACACATCTCGTTAACCTCCTAATGGCCATTCGAGATGAAGAAAATATCAAGTGGCCGCATCCACAAAACCAAATTCAAGAAATCGAGAAATATTGTCACTTCCATCAAGTCGCGACATACTATCGAGGCATGCAAACAACTCAAAGAAGAAATTGAGAGGCTCATTCAAGAGTGATATCTACGCCGATTTGTGAAGAATCAATCGACACAAACAAACATGCCTTCAACTGGGGGGCAACAAGGACAATCATCACAGAAACAACAAAATAATCATCAAACAAATTGGAGAGATTGAAACAATGCGGAGGACCAATACTATCTAATCAAGTTCTCGCTATCTCTCAAGAGAGTTAAAGAAGTCTCGCATCATCATTCCATCACTTTTAATGACTGCACTTAGAAGGAGTACATGTTCCTCATCAAGATCCACTTGTCATCGCGGATGGACCCATGCTATAATGTTAAAAGGATTTTAGCCGATAGTGGGAGTTCTGTCGGTGTCCTATTTTACTCCACATTTCTGAGCATGGGCCTCGTTAGGGAAAAGCTCCAACCTCGGCAGACCATCAGTACGGGTTTGACAACCTCTGCAGGTAAGGGACGATCACTCTTCCCGTTGTTCTGAGAATTCCCCAAGAAATGACTCATTCAATCCAATTTATGGTGGTCAAGTCGCACTCACCTATAACTGGAAGGCCCTCCCCAATCTTTGTGCAATCACTTCAATATCTCATCTTAAGATGAAATTTCCAACCCTTGGAGTTGGAGTAGTCGGAAATCAACAGGTGACCCAATCATGTTACCTCAGACAAGCTCAGCCACGCCCTTCCGTGACCTTTAGTATTGAAGATTTTAATTTTGGGATGAAGGAGCACCCCACAAAGTATCACCGAAGACTTACTCTCCATTACATTATCTGATGACCAACCACTACGAAAGCAAAAGTAGGATCCTCGCTTTCAAAGGAACAAAGAGAAAACTACGTAGATTTCGCAGAAATCAAGACATCTTCGCATGGAGTCCGACCGATATGCCGTGGGTTGACCCCCTGATCATGCACTCCCTCAAGATTAATCCAACATCCAAACCGATCATCCAGAAGAAGCGAAGTTTTGCACCTGATCGCCTCCAGGCTATTGAGCATGAAGTTAACAAGTTCCTTGAAGTGAGATTCATACGAGAAGTATATTATCCTATATGGCTAGCAAATGTTGTCATGGTTAAGAAAACAAATGGAACATGGAGGATGTGTATTGACTACACTAACCTTAACAAGGCTTGTCCAAAAGATAGCTTCCCCGACCGACCAATTGGTCGACGCCACGCCCGCCATCAAATGCTCTGACGCTTACTCCGGCTATAACCAAATAAGAATGGACCCTATGAAGAAGCCACAAAGATTTCAAACATATAAAGGTTTATACCGCTACCAAGTTATGCCATTCGTTAAACGCATGTATCGCTTATGAATATGGTTTTCAAAGGCCTATTGGCAAAGACGATGGAAGTATACGACATGTTGGTAAAAGCCCGAAGAATCACAACATATCTCCACTTAGAACGCTTTCAATCTCTTCACATTATAACATAACGCAACCCCACCAAATGTGCCTTTGGGGTTACATCGGAAAATTTCTGGGTTTATGGTAACCCATCGCGAGTAGAAGCCAACCCCGAGAAAATTAAGGCTCTGAGATATGACCCTCCAAAGAATATCAAGGAAGTTCAACGCCTAAATGGGCTGATCACGCCTATCTCATTTCTTAGCTCGCGGGACAAATACTTGCCATTCTTCAATATTAAAAGGAGCAAAAATAATAATTTTCAATGGACCGAAATGTCGCTTTTGAAGAGTACTTAAGATCTCCCCTATCGCCTAAGCCTATTCAAGGAGAAATATTATACTTATATCTTGCCCTCCCCACGCAATAAGCTCGCCTTGATACGGAAGTAAATGGGATACAACGACCAATTTACTACGCCGAAAATACTTTCGATATAGAAAGTCGTTATCCACTCGCAGATGATCATTATTCTAGTTTTTTTCAAATAAAATTGGCCCATACTTTCAAGCTCATACTTTGTTTACACTAATCTACCATTAAGAGCTATCCTACGTAAACCAAGCATCCGAAGATTAATTAAGTGGTCTGGAATTGGGAGAATTTGACATTAATTTTCTACCTCGACGACATAAAGTCTCAAATACTGCAGACTTCATAGTGGAATGCACCGCCTAACTCCAAATGATATGTCTATCACACGCCCTTTATTTCCTCAATGGACTCTATGTTGATGGAGCTCAGAAATACCGGCGCTGAGTCGGAGTTTTACTTATTTCCCCAGAATACCTTAGAGTATGGACTTCGCTTAAAATTTCTCAACTAACAATATGGTCAATACGAGGCCCTCATCGCAGGTGAGACTCGCCATCGCGCAAGAAGACTTAACGATCCATACCGACTCTCGCCTTGTCGCTTCAAGTCGAGGTTAACTACGATACCCATAACCCTCGCTGGCAATACGCCGACTTGGTGAAGTCGCCTCCTTGCCCATCTTAAGGCATCAAATCACTCACATACTGGAGAAAATACTGAAAGGCACTCGCTAAGCTTGCTACGTCCACACGGAGATCTATTCAAGAGAAAGCATATTGAAGAAATATATTTCCAGATTCAAGACCGTGGGTAATACAAACGATTGATGAGGTGAAGGAACCCTCATGGATGGACCCCATCATGTCTTTCCTGCAAGAAGGAAGCCTCCCCGAAGACCCTACTGACGCCACTCACCTCCGAAGACAAGTGCAAACTTTGTTATTATTGAGGTGAACTATATAAACGAAGCTTTCTGGGCCATACCTCAAGTGTCTTCCACCATCGGTCGACTATGCTAAGAGAGGTTCACTGAATATGTGGAGAACACCTAGAGGAAGGGCGCTAGCCCTTAAAATTATAAGGCAAGGATTCTATGGAAACAAGATGCCCTGAGTTCACCAAAAAATGTGCTAGTTGTCGCAGATTCAAACCTTCCTCACATGCACAGAGCTCTCATCTCTTCAAAGCCCGCCTTTTGCTCGCTGGGGAATTGATATAATGGGACCTTTTCCGAGATCGTGACAAAGAAAGTTCATCATTCTAGCCGCGACTACTTCACTAAATGGGTGGAAGCCAACCACTCGCCAAAATCACGAGGCAAACGCTAAACAATTTGTATGGAAAATATAAGGTGTCGATTCGGTCTTCCCGTGAAGATCATCACACAATGGACTCAATTCGGAAAAGTCTTTACGCCCTTTTGCAAAGATCTTCACATTCACCGCACATACCGTGGCACATCCACAAACTAACGCAATCAAGCTACCAATAGACTATACTCAAAGGATTAAAACACGCCTCGAGAAGGTCGGGGCAATGGGTTGATGAGCTTTCCAATGTTCCTGGCTTCAAGACTACATCGCGACCCCAACCTGAGACGCCATATAACTTGTGTTTCGCATGTAAGCTATCATACCGGATATCGGGTTCCAAGTCCAAGAGTCCAATTTTTCGATCATAAAGAATGAAGAAAAACTTGGCACTGACCTACTCCCCAAACTCGTGACATGGCCCTACTTGACCGCTTCCTATCACCAAAGGGTAGCTCGCCACTTCAATGTAAGAGTAAAACCTCGCCCAATATCGGTGACTTGGTTCTACGTCTCAAGTCGCAGTAAAAGGCCCTCAACGCAATAAACTCTCACCTCTCGGGATGGTCCATATGTGGTTATAGCAAGCTGCCAAACATTCAAGCTCAAGGATCTAAGGAAAAACTCCTCAACTGAATGCTAAGAATCTCAAAATATTATCGAATCTTATTGCATAATTATTGCAACTTTTAGTTTATCTCGCCTATCACTTCATCCTCAGATACCGACCCCACTTAATGGGATAGAGACTTGTTGTTGTTGCCGCCATTTTCTCTTGAAGCTCATATCCTGTCTTATGATTGATCAAACTTATCAAAGTAAGTGAATTTGTAGCTTTGTTCTAACCATATTTTTTTCTTTTTTCCTTTTTCCCCCACTTGAGAAATATATGACTCACGTTATATCTCAATCGAACATGATCAATCCAGGGACTTGATCAACCTCTTCCATACGTTAATGAGCAAAAACTCGACAAATAACCTGAAAGGTTAAGAGGTCCTTGGTGGACTTCCCATACCTCTTCCATACTTAACATCAGTAACACTCGATGAACAACCTGATAGGTCAAAAATCCCGGATCCAATTCATACATATTAGAACGCCAAATGATATTCTCACCAATCACCCTGATGGGTAAGAACAAGAAAAAGGGTGTATAAAGATAATAATCATAATAAAAAATATACATAGTCATCAATAAACATTAACGATACTATAAGAGAATCAAGATCCCATACACGCTAATAACATTACACAACAAACAACAAAGAAAAAAGACATCTACACTACATGATACGCCCTCCTCACTACTAGAGATCCTCCTGAGCCCACTCACAACTCCTTCATCTCAACCAAGGATCTTCTTGGCTAGAGATATATCCTCAATTCTAGCTCCAGCTTATGTACCACACGGACTTTTCGTGAACCTCTGATGAAACCCTCCTCTAAACATTGCCCCAAGTCCTTCACTTCAACATCAAGTATATGATTACGAGCTTCGAACATAGTCTTCGATTGTACCATAAGTGGAGTTCTTGAAGTCCTCCACCGCCTTCAAGGAGATTTATTTGCTTCCGCTGACATCAGACGCTTCTTTCTCCAAAAGAGATCTTGTAATGCTTTTCTCCACCGCAGTACCTTGAGCCTCTTCTCCATCTCATGAGCCTCTGCCTTGCCTTAGCTCATCACGCGCCCACCTCCGACATCAAGAGAAAGAAGTCGACATGTTCACTAGCTCGCCCTACACGGCCACCGATCCTCCAAAGTCGCCACTTTGGCCAAGATTCTTTCGCTTCACACTCGCCTTTGCAGATACTTTACCTTCACAATTCATCTGCTCCACTCATCTAAGGCAACACCTGATGAGCCATCAATCCTAACGATTGAGTTACCTAAAAAAAAAAAATCAAGACTACATATAAGAATGAGGGAAAAGAAGAAAGGAAGAAAGTAAAAAATAATAATTCATCCGCCGCTGACGCCCGGAGCATATGTGATTTAATACCTCTTCAGAATTTGCGCGAGTAAAATCTAACTCCCCATCGTGAGTTAAAACAGTTAAACTCGTGAGGCCAACTGGGGCAGCATCTTCTCCAGATATATGACGTGGTCATTTCAAAGACAAGTCTTCTTTTTTCCGAAAGATGAATCATTGTTATCGCGATGATCGTGACGCTTCTCGAGAACCCTAGTATGAGGAATTACTCATCACCTTTACTCAACCTCTTCAACTAAGAAGAGCGGAGATCTTCCCCGGCCGGATGGAAAGACCAACCTTGAACATCCTATCTTCAATTGTATACAATGTGACGTAACTCATGTTGCAAGCTTCCTACGCCGTGAATATTAAGAGTTGCTAAGATATCATTCTCCGACAAGAATGGATCCGAAGATCATTCAATCTCCCCATCTCTCGAAGTCCCCACTCATTCTTCACAAAAAAGAATCCATTGGACCAATTTCTGATGGATCCCGCGTAAAATTCTATCCAATTCTTTATAGTCCGATAAGAAACACGCCCCGAGCATCACATGTGAATCTACATTCGACACAAGTATTCGTTCAAAGTAACACCACCTTCAAGAAGGTAGTCAAACCAACGATGACCATTAAAGCTCAAAACGAATTATAAAGCTACGCCACGCTTTTGAAGATCTCAATCAACTCGGAGCCAAAGGGAATCGCATCTAAGAGTCATCTCGTAGTAAAGTACCTGAGGTGAACTCGATCGACTTTTTGGCAACAATAGCCAACTATTTGGGAAGAAAAATTTTCAACAACACCATTATTCTCGATGTGACAGTGGATGATGGATCCATAGTCGCCACACTATGAGTTTTCTTCTGGCCATCAAGAAGAATACATAATAAATAAAGAGGGAGAAATAATAAAAAAAATCAAGAATTTTGTGAAGCTCACTCACCAATATATATGCGATCTTCTTATTTTGACCCTCTCCAAAGCTTGGGATAAAATTCTTCCTACTAACCACGAAAAGAAACACATACATATGAAGGGGAGGGGAAAGAAGAAGAAGGGATACATATGAGAGAGAAAGAGAGAAGCTATCCCCTAATAAGGCTATGAAATTACCAAACTTTCGAAGTCGATGCTCCTAATGGGTGCTCCTCGCCATCTTGGCGTTTTCAACCGAACCGCCCATCCAAGTTGAAAGAAAGCTAATTTTCTACAAGAAAAGTAGGAACCGAACTTTGATCACCTCAGGACCGGTCCGACGAGGCGATACCTCTTTCGAGGAAAACCGAACCACGATATATGTACCGTGGCCTTGATCGCCTAACCGGACGGTCCGACGAGGTCGCTGATACTCGGGAAAATCAAACCGGATTAAGTGAGCCTTGATCGCCTCCCAAATAACACGACGGCCGATACCTCTTCGGAAAGAACAACGATACCGCGGCCTTGACGCTTCCAAATAATCCTAACTCAAGAAGAAGAGGATGAAGTGCTTTTCCTCTTACCTGGGGTTTTATAGACCCCATAGGATAAAAGGGTAAAACCCCAAAACCTTCAAACCCGCCAAAGCCCGGAAGTGTTCTCTGCCAGTTCAAGGCTACCGGCCGCCACCCGCCCTGGCCTCCCGGCCGCCCCTGCCACTTCTCATATTCGAAGCCATGCGAACCCTGGGGTCCGCCATTTGACCGCCTGCACGACGGCACGCGGGTTCTGACACCCGCCGCGAATCAATTCTACTTCAGACCGCGGAGGTACTTCGCAAGCGTGCTACATAGCTGCCGCATGGGCCACAAGGCCACCGCTATGGATCTCATGCGTCCCCTGAAACGCCTCAAAACTTCCGTAGTGTCCAACAGTCCATAACCTCAAAATATCACCACGACCTTACATCTACTTCCATAATCGGTTGTACTTTTATGAAGATTTATTCTCCCAAAATGTATGATTCATACCGAAAGTTTCATTAAAGTTTCATTAAAGTATTTGATTTATATATTTTTTGAATGATCAAGATGATGTCATCCAAAAAGGGAAAGAATCGAGACATTCAAAATTCAATAAGCATGAATCTTGGCAAAGGCAAGCCGATCCCAAGTCGAAATCAATCAAGATCAAGCACCAAACATCCAAACTTTGGAACATGAATTAAACCTCAATGATCATCAAATATAGAGTAAATCGAAAGCATGAACCTAATCTTAACAACCCTAAGATCTCACATTCACCTCATTTGAGCATCCAAATGTTCAAATACATCAAATGATCAAAAGGAATCGCCCGTAACCGTCCATGGGAGGAGTGAGTGGATTTTCCATGTATTTACAAGAGCCACTCTTCCAAATCTATAAATTCATTCCATATGAAGGACACTTTGGAGGCCAAGGAAGAAGGAGAGGAGCCTAAGCAAGGAGAGAGCTCAAGCTCAAGATCCCCTCAGCAAGATCCACTGCCAAGCCAACCACCACCGCCACCACGACCTCACCGCTCGCCAATCACCTAATCGCCAGATTTCTATTTCGTTCGCATTTCGTAAGTTCCCCTTATATTCTAAATTGTTCCCCTATTTCCAAGTTCCACATCACCATCACCAAGAACTATTACACCAATCGTTGTTATATCTGTCCTTTCAGATATACCATCTTGTAATCCCGCTATCTGGAAGATTCTAATTTCGAGGCATATACATAGTGGAACATTTTTTCGCCCCGTGTTTTTTCCCTCTTCGAGGTTTTTTTCCACGCTAAAATTCGAGTTCTCGCCACTCTTAAAATTGGTGCTTTGACTAATCAACAAAGTTGGGGCATAAACTTTCACTCTACCGAATGGTCTTCCACGAAACAATTATATATAACAATGTTTAATTTGTTTTGCACATTTCATTTACTAGTTTTATTCAACAACAAATAAACAGAATTGAACTAGAGACTTAAGGTCTTTCTATGATCTAATGATTTTGAACGTGATGTGTTGTGTTATTAGTATTGAAATTTATCTTAGTAGAAAGGGATAATTATACGTTCATTGGAAATCTTAGATGAATAATATGATTTAGATTGCTTGGAATAATAATTAAAATGTATAATAGGTCAAGAATAAGGAACAAAAAAAATGTTTTGTACTAACAATCTTAGGCTTTACATTTATAAGGAGCTAGATCCTTTACCCCACCGATAAACGCAAGGAGATAGTAAATTAGTTTACTCAATAAATAATTTTACATGTCCAAAAAACATAACTAAATCTCAAATAATTTTCATGGCACTAATGCATCAACAAAAAAAAAAATCCCAAATTCAAGGGAGGAGAAAATATTACGTCAGATCGACGTTTTATCGCGGACTAATCCATCCATGTGTGTCCGTTTTTTTCCCGTTTTAGCGATTAACGATCAAGAAGATAACGGACAATAACATAACCTTTGTAAAGACATTTCCCACTCACCCTACCAGAAGCCGATGGCGATATTAGACGAGAAAGACATTTCCCAACGACTCGCCGTAAGCGTCGGAATGCTAGGAGGAATTTAAAAGAAATATATAGATTTAGATTTAGGGTTGGTTTTTCGTGCAAAATGAGCTTAGAAGAGAAATAGAAAATCTCATTTCCTTTAACAAAAGAACCATGAAGAGGAGAACGCAGAAAATAACAACCATTTAGGATGTATTAAATAGAAATTCATCTAATATTTCTGCATTTTTTTCTACTGTGCATTTTTTCATCGAATGTTTCTCTTCGATGAGAATATTTTCATTACATCCAATTAGAAGCAATTTAGATGCTTTTTTGTCGAATTTTTATTTTTAAGTATTTTTTTGCATTTGATTACCTCTCTTGAGATACGATCATTTCGACATTTATTTTTATTTATTTTGTCAACCTCTTATGATTATGTTTATGACATTCCAATGGAAGTATTTGGAGATTGTTTGGATAGTTTCGGGGTATTTTACATCTGTACCCTGTGTACCTCTTTGGAGGGTACTCATTTTTGACCTTTTTTCTCAATTTTTTTTGCCAACTTCTTATGATTATGTTTAGGACATTCCAATTGAAGCATTTTGAGACAGTTTGATGGTTTTGCATGTATTGTACTCTTTGGAGAGAATTTGACCTTTTTTTAGCTTTATTTTGCCAACTTCTTATGATTGGACATTCCAATAAAGCATTTGGAGATTGTTTGGATGATTTGGGTGATATTTCATTCTGATTTTGACCTGAGAGTATCATTGACCTTTTTTTTCCGCTTTATTTTGCCAACTTCTTACATTATATGGCATTTCAATGGAAGCATTTGAGCGCTTTGATGGTTTTAGGGGTTTAGTGCATCCAGATACCTCTTTGAGATCATTTTTCGACCTTTTTTTCCAATTACAACTTCGATGATTATGTTTGCATTCCAATAAGTATTTTGAAGCGGATGATTTCTGTAGTATTCAGACTATGCATCTTTGGAGGATACATATTTTTTACCTTATTTTTCTCGCTTTATTTTGCCAATTTATGATTATTAGGGCATTCCAAAGGAAGCAAGATTATTTGGATGGTTTTGGGTATCAGACCAGACTGCATTCCTTTGAGAGACATTATTTTGACCTTTTTTCCCGCTTTATTTTGCCTACTTTATGATTATGGGGCATAGGAAGCATTTGATTTTGGATGATTTTGGGAGATTATTCAGATCGGTAATTTGGAGGTACAGATTATTTTGATTTTTTTTTTTCCCGCTTTATTTTGCCAACTTATGATTATTATGTAGAAAGTATTTGACGCTTTGGATTTATGAGATTTACATTCAGATCCAGTACCTCTTTGGGCAAATCATTTTTTTATCTTTTTTCCCGCTTTATTTTGCCAACTTATGATTATGTTTAGGCATTCCAATAGAAGCACTTTGAGGTGGATGGTTGAGGGTTTAGATCTCAGACTCAGTACCTTTTGGAGTGTGATCATTTTGACTTTTTTCGCTTTATTTTGCCAACTTTATGATTAGAGATTCCAATAAAGCATTTGGGTAGCTGATGATTTCTTTAGTGATCCAGATTTCAGTGTACCTCTTTAGAGGCAAATCATTTTACCTTTTTTCCTCAATTTATTTTGCCAACTTCTTA
This sequence comes from Cymbidium sinense, assembly GCA_021442155.1. Lineage (NCBI taxonomy): Eukaryota > Viridiplantae > Streptophyta > Magnoliopsida > Asparagales > Orchidaceae > Cymbidium > Cymbidium sinense. Next base: position 80,718,534 of record CM038217.1, on the reverse strand, counting down.
TGATTATGTTGCATTCCAGGAAGCATTTGAAGATTTGATGGTTTGTTATAGATTCAGATCTGTACTCTTTGAGTATTTTTTGACCTTTTTTCTCCTTATTTTGCCAACTTCTACATTATGATATGTTTAAAGGAAGCAATAATTTGGATGATTTCGTATTTGTCAGACTCCTCTTGAGGGTACAGATTATTTTGACCTTTTTCTCGCTTTATTTTGCCAACTTCTTATGATTATAGGCATGCAAAGGAAGCATTTTGAGATAGGGATTTTGGTTTAGTGCATATGTACTGGTACCTCTTTAGAGGGTACAAATCATTTTACCTTTTTTTCCAATTTATTTTGCCAACTTATGATTATGTTTAGCATTCCAATGGTAGCATTTTGAGGATGGTTTCTTTAGATTCAGATCTACAGTACCTCGGAGGCATATTATTTTGACCTTTTTTTCCCGCTTTATTTTGCCAACTTTATGATTATGCATTCCAATGGAAGCATTTTGAGGCTTGATGGTTTTAGTGATTCAGATTTATGTACCTTTGAGGGTACATTATTTTTGACTTTTTTTCCATTTATTTTTAACTTCTTATGATTATGTTTAGCATTCCAATGGAAGCATTTTGAGTTTTGATGGTTTCTTTCAGACTCTACTCCTCTTTGGAGTGCTGATTATTTTGACCTTTTTTTTCTTTATTTTATTTATGAGATTATATTTGCCTCAATTCAAGATTTGGCGCTGATGGTTTAGGGTTGGTATTTTGCAGTACAGTACCTCTTTGTAATCATTTTGACCTTTTTTTATTTTATACTTATGAATGCTTAGCATTCCACAAAGCATGGATTTGATGTTTTTGGTGGGCAGATCAGATTTTCTAACATATTTTGTATGGCCAGTCAATGAACATGACGGTAAAGTCGTCTTATCAAATGAACTCGACCAGCGAATGAAATGAGATGCAGCATCGCGACTATGCACAAGTTGGCGTGTTCTGGATCATACTACATCGCCAAACTCAAAGAAATTGAAATCAAAGATTTTCTATGTGCAAAAGCTCTAAGAAGTCGCCTAAATGGCTTAACAAAATTCCGTAAAGTTGATACAAAACCGGTTGTCAAACATGATTAGATTCGCTGATTTGGAGGAATTGGACGATTAAAAACATACGTAAAGTCATAATCATTCTTTCAGAGCCGACCTACATCTTCTCGTGATCACACGATGCATTACGAGAAGCGTCCGTTAAAGACAGATCGGTATTAGAGCAACCGATGCATTCGCCTATCTAACCGAGGAAGTTGGCGAGAGAATATCGTTTACAAAAAGAGATGCTTTCAATTTTATTCAGAAAGAGAAAAGATCGAGGATTACGAATGGTGACAATAATGCATTAATACAGTTGTTTAAGGAAAAAAGCGTAGATGGATGTTTGCATGGGATGTACAAGTTGATGAGTGATTGCTTAGAAGTTTTTTTTTAATGGCATGGATAGAATATGATTGTTTTGGGGATGTGATAATTTTTGACACAAGCTATCGACTCAATAAATATAATCTCGTTTGTGCCCCTCTTGTTGGAGTGAATCATCACTGGCAAAATGTATTATTTGGAGTAGCCTTTTTATCAGAAGAGACAATTGAGTCATTCTCATGGCTATTCCAAATATTTCTTCGGTTGATGAATGACAAACATCCTATAATAATATTCACCGATAAAGATCGGCTAGAGCTATTGAAATTGTATTGCCGCATACTCATCATAGGAATGGCATATTTCAAAGAAAGCTCCTTCCAAGGTTCATTGCTTTAATAAGAATAAAGATAAGGCTATATTTTATAAATGCATGAGTAAGTGTGACTCGTGAGGAAGAGTTTAAAGAGGCTTGGTCCGCCATGCTAGGAAGCATTTATCATGCTCGTCTTTTTATAAAATTAGATTGGTCCATCAGATTCAGAAGGACTCATTCTGGCATCTTGTCAACGAACGTAGTGAGTCCACGAACAATGTATGTCATGGAATATCAAAACCAACAAGTTCACTCATGATTGTTTCTTTGGAAAAGGTTATGGACATGACGAATGAACATGATGAAGACTTCAAATACCATCGATTGTTCTGTTGTTAACTACCCAATTCTAAAATAAGTCGCTATATTTATACAAGAAAGGTTTACACTATGTTTAAAGAGGAATTTTGCATGGAGTTGGAGGCCTATCAAGAACTAAGTCGATGACAAGACTACGGAGTATTTGGTGAGAAACTTAGAGAATAAAATGCATCCAAAACATGGACGTGCATTTCGACAGACTACCCTAAAGTAACTTATACTTGCAAAAATTTAAAATGATGGAATTACTGCTTTCCATATTTTCTCGTGAAGATAACAAATTAAAATCCACTACGAAAGAGGGAAGCAATACGTAACTCTACGAGCAAGAGGGATATTTACATTGATAGTGCATATAGAAAATTAAGAGATGTGGCAAACCGGATGGAAATACGGCATTATTTTTGAACCACGTAAGTCGATATGCATATCAAATAAGCGTCGAGAGCCGCAGGCAATAAGAGGCGAGGGACTATATGCTTGGATCCCTAAAACTATATGATGATGTCGACTCTATAATAAGTGGGAATTCTCCTCCATGACAAAGCGGTTAAGAAGAAGAAGTCAACCACACGGATAAGGAAAAGACATCTTAAAAGATCCAGGTTAAACGTCCAAGGGTGTTTCCAACTCGAGGCTTAAGGGATATTGGGAGAGATCCAAGAAAGCCAAGAGTAATTTTCTATTTACGTATTATTTTTGGTATTTTAAATATTCTTTGTTAATCTTCAAACCCTTCTACTTTTTTTGTTGCGACCAAAGTCTGATCGATAGTGTTCTTTGAGCGTGTTTTCACAAGTTGCGTTACCTTTCTGTTATGCGTGTTTTTTGATGCCTAATATCACACATCGTTCTTTGTAAGAAATCATCAACTAATATATATATGTTCTACATGCGAGAATTTAACTCGAGCTCCACAATCAATCGGTCGGTGAAGAATAAAGATGATGGATATTATTTGGAAAATATTTTGATGCATGACATTATCCGGTTTGTGTTCTTATCTTCTCTCATGAATGCATTTGTAGCTCTTTAAGTAGTAGTGAGTAATCCCTCTGAGGACATTGTAATCATTGGGTACCAATAAATATGTCGATAAATAACAGATCATTTTATTTATTGATTTATTTTGCACGATTAGAAATAATATTCATTACATTCTTGTTGACAATTAGAAATCATTTGGATGATTTACGGGTGATCATTTTGACATTTTGCTTTATTTTGCCTCTCTATGAATATGTTTAGACATTCCAATGGAAGCATTTGATGGCGGTTTGGATGGTTTTCGGTGGTATTTTTGCACATTACTCTGTACCTCTTTGGAGTGGTCATTTTGACCTTTTTGCGGTTTATTTTGTCAACTTCTTATGATTATGTTTAAGACATTCAATGGAAGCATTTGGATTTGGATAGTTTACGGGTGGTATTTTGCATCTTGCTGTACCTCTTTGGAGGAATTGGATCATTTTATCTTTTTTTCCAAGTTTATTTTGCTTATTTCTTATGATTATGTTTAAAACATTGCAAAGGAAGTATTTGATGGCAGTTTGGATGATTTCTGGGTGGTATTTTGCATGTACTCTGTGTACCTCTTTGGAGAGTCTGGTCGATTGACCTTTTTTCAGTTTATTTTGCCAACTTCTTATGATTATGTTTAAGACATTCCAAAAGGAAGTATTTGATGGTAGTTTGGATGGTTAGGTGGTTTAGTGCATCTACTCATACCTCTTTGGAGAGTGCATTTATTTTGACCTTTTTTTTTTTGCAGTTTATTTTGCTTCTTATGATTATGTTTAAGACATCTCAATGGAAGCATTTGATGGCAGTTTGGATGGTTTTTGGGTGGTATTTTTGCATACTCGTGTACCTCTTTGGAGAATTACATTTTTGACCTTTTGCGTTTATTTTGCCTACTTCTTATGATTATGTTTAGACATTAAAGGAAGCATTTGATGGCGGTTTGGATGGTTAGGGTGGTTTAGTGCATACGTGTACCTCTTTGAAGGATACATATCATTTTTTATCTTTTTTTCCAAGTTTATTTTGCTTATTTCTTATAATTATGTTTAAGACATTGCAAAGGAAGCATTTGATGGCAGTTTGGATGGTTTGGGTGGTATTTTGTCGTACTCTGTACCTCTTTGGATGCAGTCGATTTTGACCTTTTGCGTTTATTTTGCCAACTTCTTATGATTATGTTTAGGGCATTCCAAAGGAAGCATTTGATGCGGTTTGGATGGTTTTGGGTGGTTTGCATGCGTCTACTGTGTACCTCTTTGGAGATACATTTATTTTGACCTTTTTTCCTTTATTTTATCTTATGATTATGTTTAAGACATTCAATGGAAGCATTTGATGGCGGTTTGGATGGTTTGGGTGGTATTTTATGCGTACTCACGTGTACCTCTTTGGAGGGTGTCGATTTTGACCTTTTTGTAATTTATTTTGCTACTTCTTATGATTATGTTTAAGACATTAGGAAGCATTTGATGGCATTTGGATGGTTGGGTTTATTATATCGTACTCTGTATACCTCTTTGGAGGTGGTTTTTGACCTTTTTGGTTTATTTTGCTTCTTATGATTATGTTTAGGCATCTCAATGAAGCATTTGATATGCGGTTTGGATGGTTTTAGGTGGTATTTTGCATCATACTCGTGTACCTCTTTGGAGGTCTGAGATCATTTTACCTTTTTTTATTTATTTTGCTTATTTCTTATGATTATGTTTAAGACATTCAATGGAAGCATTTGATGGCGGTTTGGATGGATTTGGGTGGTATTTTTATATCACTCTGTACCTCTTTGGAGAGATCATTTTACCTTTTTTTCCAGTTTATTTTGCTTATTTCTTATGATTATGTTTAAGACATCTCAATGGAAGCATTGATGATTTGGATGGTTTGGGTGGTATTTTGCATGTACTGTGTACCTCTTTGGAGAATTCTGAGATCATTTTGACCTTTTTTTGCGGTTTATTTTGCTACTTCTTATGATTATGTTTAAAGACATCTCATAGAAGCATTTGATGGCGGTTGGATAGTGGAGAATGATCATTTTTTTACCTTTAATGTGGACAAATTTAGGCGTCTTAATCTATTATTTTTACAAAATTGATTGAAAATAATTATATAATTAAATGTTAAAAGTTATCCATTACGGACAAGTTCCATTGATTATAATTTAAAATTCAACTTCAATTATTTTGTTTTGTTTTCAAATAAATAGACAAGTCGATAAGGTTCAAGTTAATATTCAACTTTAAAATATTTACTAAGAATACCGATAGCTAATTTTTTCGCTTTATTTTCATAATTAAAAATAGCTAACAATAATCAAAATTTACAATCAAAATTTTACAATCAAAATTTACTTGGCTAATTTTTCGCTTTATTTCAATACATATCATTAAAATTAGCAGAATATCATGATTTTACAATCAAAATTTACTTACACCAGCCACACTAATTTTACAATAAAACTTTTTTAAAAATAGATAATCCCTAATGGCCAGTAATCACTAATTTAATTTTCTGCATTCTGCTGGGTAACAGTTATTTTATGCAACTGCTTTATGCATTTTATAACAAAATGACCATACCATCAAAATTATTTTAAATCATTTCATTGAAGAGTATAGCCCCAAATATCAACCCGAGTAAAATATCGGTGAAATCAAACTATATGAAATGAGAGAAGAGGAGTTACAAAAGCGAGTAAAATATCATCCCATGCACTTGACAAAACATAAGTCTTCAAAGTCACTAACGCATTAAACAAAATCCTATATCAAACTAAATAATATTGTTCTCACTTTGGATTTTTAAGTTCCAAACAAAATGTAGCGTAAGCGAACTCATCCCTAAATATATTCATTTTCTTTGGCCAATCCTGTTGGTCTACCCAATCCAGGAGGTTTTGATTCTTTTCCATGTATTTCGAACATTCCGACACTATTTTCTTGTATCCCACTTATTGGCCATTTCAGGATCGCTCAAAAAAAGCTTCTTCTTCAACAAGTAATTTGATCTGAATAGCTAGAACAAAATCTCAATAAGTTGGACCAGAAAAAAATAGTTAAGAAGAACCAAATTTGAAAACAGTTCTTACAATCTCAGGAAGAATGCTCTTATGGGTTGGTTTGGGCAATGAGTCATAAAAATACCGGGTCTAACTTAATATGCCCAGAGTGTCAGTCTCTTGATTATATAAGCGGCGATAATCCTTCGACCTGACACGATGATGATCTTTGGATGAACATTTTGCTTTCCATCTTCTTTTGGTATAACTCTGAGAAGAAGAGAACGATTACACATTATAGCTTTTATCTAAAACAAACTTATAATCGAACATTCATTTGTGCTACTGAAACAAGCAATGTACAAAAATAGGGACATACAACCCGGCGAGTACTTCTTCCGAGAAGCGAATGCATCAATGTGCATCCGAGATATTGATCTTCGTAACTCATCGATCACCCTCGTGTAATAATGATATTCCGAATATTATATCACCCAAGTGATAAATATTTTAAAGTGATCTCAATTAAGCGAATAAGGTTATTTCGTATGAAGGACACGATTGAGGCTTACTTGTCCTCGAGCAGGGAGCATGACGATAAGATCGAGCATCGCTTAGGCAAAATAGCTGGATGAGAACTCAACAATATGAAGTGCCTCGATCGCAAAAATTCGCGATGATGAAAGTTAGTGATGAAGAGCTACATTCACTATGAATAAATGATCGATCTCGAGATGATGCATACCTCCGATGCTCCTCCACCACAAGCGATAGCGGTCATGGGTCATTGACCTTTATTGGCTCATCACCTATAAAAAAATTTAGTGAAATATATTTTATTATCTCAAATTCAAAGAAAGTAACTTAATACCTCTGCGCTTCTCATTTTGGGAGGACCACATCACTTATTCTTACTCAGACTTCGTAAGTGTGTGTGAAGGGGAAGAAATAGCTTTCCTCTTTTTAGCTGAGCTTTAACAATCGCCGTTTGAGACATCGTCGTGTGTGGTGGCCTCCTCAGAACTTCTACGGTCGATTCCGTGGGCTTCCCCTTCGAGTATCCAACTCCGGTGGAAGCTCACGTGGTAGCCACTGAGCTTCCTCTGCGGTACCCTCCTCGGGGCTGCGTGGTAGCCTCCCCCGGTACCCTCCAGGAAGCTCAGTGGTAGCCTCACAAGAGTTTCCCTGGTGACCCCATGTGGGACCATTGCAGGTAGAACATCCAGCATGCGGACCCCATGAATCAAGCCCATCCATCCTCTCATTGTTGCATGGAAAGGCGATCTTGTCTCTTCGTCCTTGAAACCTACAAGTATTCTCTCCACCAAAGTCTGTTGTGGGGTAGTAGTGAGGCAAACACTCTGGGAGAATATCGAGGAGACATAAGGAGAGTCGTGGGGTTTACCTTGGACTTAAAATGGGAATTCTGTCACATGTGTAGATTGTTGGGCGGGGACAGAAGGAGCAGTTCTCTTCTTCAATAAGTTCTCGAATGAAAGGCGTACTTATGGTAAACGGATAAAAAATTTTGAAGACATACAACATAAATAAATACATTCTTATATGAACTAAGTGATATTATTATATGTCATATGGCGTCCTCCCAAACCAGTGAAAGCATTTTTTGAAAACTCTATTTTTGCCCATCGCGATATGTGGAGGTTCGGATGGGCTTATGATGCTTATGTTGTCATCTATCAATGAATATTTTAAGCGAGAACTTTAAGACATTAAATTACGAATGGAGATATAAAAAATATCTTATCGGATGAGTGACAAAGCTCGTATAGCCTACTACGGGTGCAGATCTTTTGATCAATAACATCAAAAGCTAGAAAGTCCCAATGGCATCATTGTATTCAACAAATCTATCATATATATCTCGGTAAGCAATCAATTCGATGCCACCTGTAATTGTGATATACAAAAAATAGATTTGACGAAGAAAATGTATATACACAAAGCTGTCTTTCAGCAACGAGCCATTTGAATTCTCCGGTGATTCTTGTAGTGACGAGCGGCGATATGGGATTTCTACAAACTCCTTCTCCGGCATATCATCATCAACTTCATCGGGTGAAAGGAATGTCGCACCAGTGAAAGCTTGCTTTTATATGTCCAAGAATACAAGATCGATGTAATGGCAGTCTTGCTTAATTTGGGAGTCAATGAATTGATGGAGATGAAGCTCTTTAAAATGTCTGGCTTCATCGTAAAGTCTTGTAATATTATCGAACATTTCTTCTTACGGTGGTAGGCTCGAAGTTATCCCTTTTCTGATAAACTTCAAAAGAAAAGTCGAGAGGTCAAAATGATCACTCCTCAAAGAATGCAGTCTGATCTAAAATACCCATCATCCAAACAATCTCCAAATGCTTCCATTCTGATGCCTATACATAATCATAAGAGATTGACAAAATAAATGGAAAAAAAGATCAAAATGATCTGTACTCTCAAAAGTGCAAAAGTATAGATGCAAAATCACCTAGAAATCATCCAAGCCTCATCAATGCTTTTGAGATGCACATAATCATTCAATAAACAAAAATAAAGCGCAAAAAAAGGTCAAAATCGATCTGTACCCTCCAAAGAGGTACAGTCTGAATCAAAATACCAGAAACCATCCAAGCCATCAATGCTTCCATTGAGATGTAACATAATCATGAAGTTAAAAATAAACTAGAAAAAAGGTTAAAATGATCTTCACCTCCAAAGTACAATCTGTGATGCAAAATAGCCAAAAATCGTATAAATCTGCTCTGCTAAATATAATCATAAGAGGTTGGCAAAATAAAGGAAAAAAGTTAAAATGATGTCTCTAAAGAGGTACATGAGTCAATCACACTAAACCCATCAAGCGCCTCCAAATCTTGCTTTGCATGCTAAACATAATCATAAGAAGTTGGCAAAATAAACTGGGAAAAAAAGGTCAAAATGATCTCGTACCTCTAAGAGGTACAATCTGAATCTGACATACACCAAAACCATCAAATTGTCTCAAAATCTTTTGGAATGCCATGTCATAAAGTTGTAAATCATGAGAAAAAAGGTCAAAATGGTATCTCCAAAGAGGTGAAATCTGATCTCTAAACCCCAGAAATCATCCAAGCTCCAATCTTCTTCTGATGCTCTAAACATAATCATAAGTTTGACAAAATAAAGCGAAAAAAAAGTCAAAATGATCTGCTCGAAGAGGTACCAGTCTGAGATAAATCACTGAAATCATCCATCAATGGTTCCTTTGCAATGCACATACATAATCATAAGAGGTTGAAAAAATAAAGCGAAAAATGTAAAATTTATGCTACGTCTGATCTGAAAATAGCAAAATCAAGCTATATAAAATGCTTCCTTTGGAATGCATCGTAAGAAGTTGGCAAAATAAAGCAGGAAAAAAAGGTCAAAATGATCATCTCCAAGAATGCAGTCTGAATACTGGCACAGAAATCAGCCATCATGCTTCCATTGAGATGTCTTAAACATGTCATAAGAAATAAACAAAATAAACTAAAAAAAAGGTAAAAAATGATCTGTACCCTCCAAAGTGCATTGTCTGATGAAATCTGGCAAAATCTCAAAACAATCTAAATGCTTGGTGAGATGTAAACATAATCAAAAGTAAGCAAAAAGGTCAAAATTGATTTGTACCTCCAAAGTACATAGTCTGATACACTAAACCAGTTCTTAACCATCCAAACGAATGCTTCCTGCGATACTAATCATAAGAGTTGGCAAAATAAATGGAAAAAAAAGGTCAAAATGATCGTACCCTCCAAAGAGGGAACATCTGATCTGAAAATCCACGAAACCATCCAAACAATCTAAATGCTTTATTGGAATCACATAATCATAAGAAGTTGGCAAAATAAAGGGAAAAAAAGATAAAAAATGATCTATACCTCCAAAGAGGTACTGATAATGCCCCCGGAAACTATCCAAAGCTCAAAATGCTTCCTTTGCGATGCCACAAACATAATAATAAGAAGTTAATAAAGCGGAAAAAAAGGTCAAATTAATCAACCCCAAAGAGTCTAAATCTGAACCACTCCCCTTCATCCAAACTATCCTTCCGATGTCTTAAACATAATCATAAGTTGGCAAAATAAAGGGAAAAAAAGGTCAAAATGATCTCCTCCAAAGAGGTCTGTGTCTGAATCTGAAATAGCGAAATCATCCAAATTGTCGCTTCCTTTGCAATCTACTAAAATATAATCATAAGAGGTTGGCAAAATAAGAAAAAAGTTAAAATGATCACTCCAAAGAGGTACCGAATCTGAATCTGGCTAAACCCCTCCAAATCATCAAAGACTCCAAATGCTTCTGATACCCAACATAATCATAAAAGTTGGCAAAATAAACCTGGAAAAAAAGGTAAAATGATCACTCTTCTCGAAGAGAATGTGAGATCAGATGCAAAATAGCCTCCAAAATCATCCAAGCCAAATAAAATGCTTCCTTTGGAATGCCCAAACATAATCTAAGAAGTTGGTAAAATAAACCGAAAAAAAGGTCAAAATGATCACTCCGAGAAATGTACTGAATGCAACATGCTAAACCATCCAGCTATCATGCTTTGAGATTCCATACATAATCTCTGATTAAAAGGCAAAATAAATTGGGAAAAAAGGTCAAAATGATCAGCCTCAAAAGTAGATCTGATCAAAATCACCGAAACCATCCAAAATCCATCAAATTATTTCATTTGAATATAATGAACATAATCTCAAGAAAGCAGCTAAGGAAACCTGGAAAAAAAAGCCTAAATGTTATGTACTCTAGAGATTCTGAGAATCTGATCTGAAATAACATATAAAAAAAGCAATCTTTCAGACGATGAGAAACGAGTAAACCCTAAATTCATTCAAGTTGGAATGCGTGTAAATAATCATGTAGTCACCTACTCAATTTTTGATTTCTTTATCATCGAAGAAGGCGGGGCGTCTCGAGAGTGGGAGCTAAAAAGAAAAAATCGCCCTCGAAAGCGCAAAGCTGATGAGGAATGTCGAGCGTCGGTAATGTTTCTCTTCTTCTCCTTTTGAGCAGGCAGGCCGGGCCGGAATGTTTCGTCATTATGTTCTGCTCCGCAAAAGCAGAAAAAACTAGGACAGCGTCGGCCATGTGGAGTCGCCGTACGTCGGGACTCACGCATATATTTTCTCGTCTTGAGATTGCCACACTAATCATCAACTAAAAGCTCAAAAAAGTACGCCACAAAGAACATATGCCAAGCTCCAACAACAGTACCAAATTATAAAAGAAGACCCGTTCTCAACGGTGATCATTACAAATATGTTTATCAACAAAATCATAAATTTCTAATTAAAATTGAAATCCAAAATGTCAATTCACTTAGCAATGCTTTAATGCTTTACACTTCTTGAGATATAAAAAAAAGGGATTATTCTCTTCCGACATGTAATTATTGTAAATTTAATAAGTCCCTTTCTATAACCATGGATCATTAGAGGTATCACAAGCGCTCCTTTTATAGTTTTCCATCCTGTCAATTCATATATTACAAGAAATTAGCTCAATTTAAACCCAAACAAATCTCTAAGAAACCAAATTATAGCAAAACACATGAAACTTACCACTTCGCAATAGAGATGTAAGGCCTCGCCATGTTAACGATGATTGAATAACAGGCCAAAATGGTGCAACATAATCAGTGTTAATTAATATCCTGTAATAGGAGTTCTTTTCCAGTGTAAAAAATCAGCAATTCCAAGTGCTGATAAACATATATTATCCTCAAACTCACAACATGATGTTTCTATATATTAATGTTCTTTTTAACTCTTCGAAAAGAAATTTAAACAAAATTTACCTGTAGCATAAGGATCGGCAATATGAACATAATCGTTGCAGAACACCACTTGGGAGATAATATGCATTGCATAGCTTATTCAAGAGATTTATCTCATCGCTTTAGTTCTTTCTCACTTGATAAGAGATCTCTATGGCACCATGTAACTATTATGATGGTGGCTGGTCGCCACCTGCGAGCTCTCTTACAAACGACATCGGAAGAATAGTATATTTACTAAATCAATTAGAATGCAACAAAACTCATATGTAAGTACTATTCTTTGTTTGTTACCTTCTCTTTTTCAGGCATATGTTCACCGCTTTCCATGGACCAAACAAGATTAAATTGGCCATCAGGAAACTCCAAAGCATCAGAACTTGGAATGACACCGCTTTTAAAGCACAAGATTACAGCATATGATAGGTAGTATTAAGCTTTACAAGCTAAAAAAATAATAATAAAAGGTTAGCTATGCTTCGCATTTAATATTTAGAAGGTCATTAAATAAGATGAACAAAAGGACTGTTAATGGAGTTTGGTGAAGTTGGCAAACCTTATCGCAAGCTCCTCACCATCGTCAAATCGAGCCCTCTTAGCTTGAGCAGGGCTTAAGGTAATGCCTTGGACTTGTGCTCCATATTTCTTTGCTAGATACCTTGCCACCAATCCCACACCCTACATCAACTATTCTCTTCGGCTTCTTTAATGAATCATCTGCGTAGTCACATACCAAACATATCATTTCACTATGATTATTAAATTAAAGCAACACTTGTAATGCATCTTATCACTTTTTTAAATGATCTAAAACTTGGATTCTTTTTAATTTATGTGACTCTCGATGTCCTTTAATTTAGAAACCATTAATGACATTGCCTTTCTCTCATAAAGTTAAACAAATTCATACAAAACTTGCACTCAATCTGATATGAACCCATATCCCCAAGCCAACAACAAAAACAAAAGAAACAGAAGAAGGCCGGATTGGCTAAAGGATTTCACAAGTATGGAGAAATTATAAAACAGAGAATAAATTACAACCTCAGAACAGAGAGGAATAAAGAAATAAAAATAGAAAATTATTACAAAACAAGTTAACAGTTTTTTAGAGACAAAACAGGATGGGATAAATAATTCCAATAGAACAATAAAAGCTCGCAAAGAACCGAGAAAATACGACCGGATACATAATTTAACGCCAATAAGCGGACTACAAGCATCAATAATATCCACAACGATATTCAGTTAGACAAAAGCCAGATACTTAATGGAATGTAACAGAATTGAGTTAACAGAGTCATAGAAGATAGCTATCAAAGAAGAACATCAAAAAACTATAAATAAGGATGAGAATAGCAAACAGAGGATCGAAAATTTATCTCAAGAAACTCCTCCTCCTCTGTCTCTTCCTCTTCCTCTATCTCAAGCTTCCTCCCTCCTCCTCAACATTTCCCACGATGGAAGTAGCCGAAGCCTCCCTTAGAGCGGTGGTCCGTCTCTCCTCTGGATGCTCTTCCTCTCAGCTCTCTCTGGGAACCCTAAACTTCTCGAATGGCCAAATGACATCCGATCCCATCTCTTTCCAATTCAACGAGAAGCTTCCTTAGGAATCCTTATCAGACGGCAAAGATCAGATCGACCACAGCGCATCATCACGATCAGACGACCATTAATCCTTCCCTTCATCAAGCTCGCCTCCCTGACACAGCAATCCACTCAATTCAAGCGTGATCAAGAGTATGATCAAATAACATATCCAAGGGTCTACAAGAAATCAAACACATCCGGCTCAAGCTCGCTCGATAAACACTCGATCCAGATCGTCGGATCAACGGACAAGTTACAAACGCTTGATCCAGCGTCGAAAGCATCAGTGATCCTTGATTAATTGTAACTCATGGGTTCCAATACTCTGAGTCAACTCATCGAGTCTCACTCAAACCACATCGGACCAAGTGACGATCCATTCTCACAAGCCGGACTCAATTCAATTAGGTATCATTGGTGCTCTCGTTGATTACCTGATGGGTGACACAAGACACCGCGGCTAAAACTATTGATAAATGTGTAAATAGAACAAAATGATGAGCAAATGCAATCCATTACTCTAATACTAAATGAAGTCTCGAAGATTGCTCGGATAGAGGAGAAACTTGATAAATCCTCTCAAGATCGAAACAATCCGCGTATGTAACTCATACCCACGAATTTCTAATCATACTAGATCTCAATTTCAAGCTAGACGGTCAAAGTTGATATGCCAAGATTCAATGGTGACAACCCAAGGGGTTGGCTATTTAAGGCAGATCAATTTTTCCAATATTATAACCTGTCTGAAGATCAAAAGTTCATAATTGCTTCTATGTACATGGATAACCCTGCACTTAGCTGGTATCAGTGGATGCATGGAAATAAACAATTAAATACATGGAATCCGTTCAAAGAGCAAGTAATTTAGAGGTTTGGACCCTCCCTTCTGAGATTTAAGGGGTGGCTAAGCTTCAGAAATCCACAGTCCAGGAGTTTTACAATGAATTTGAAGAGAATTTGAAGCCAGTTATCAATTTTGAGAGTTGTTTTGAATGGTTTAAAGCATGACATTAAAAGAAGTGAGAGGGCACTACCCCACTAAAGCTTTTATTAGCGAGTTAATGGAAGATAGATTGACATATGTCGGACCTTCAGTTTCACACATCCAGGTAATGAACAAGCATTCTTGCTACCTACACCAGCAATGGCACCTACTATCCACAATACCGGATACCCATTCGAGAAATTAAGCTGGATTGGAAGGAGAAAAGGAGGTCTCTGTTTCAATTGTGATGAGAAGTTTCACGGGGTCATGTGTGCAAATCAAACTCTTTACTCTTGTGTAGTCAATGATGAGCAAGACTACCCTATTCAAAATTCATGGCAAGATCACGGTTAATTCGGGAAGAGCTCCACGAAATCAACCTTAATGCTTTTACGGGGACGGTCCCAATCCTAGAACTTTAAGGTTAGAGGAATGATTGGCAACAAAAAAGTTGTGCTTTTGATAGTGGTTCCACAACTTTATTGATCTAAACTTGCCAGACCATACTGACATATGCATCTCGGTTTTAAAGTGTTAGTAGGGAATGGAGAGAAGTGTTACAGGTTTGCTTTCTCCATTCACCTACAAGGATACACTTTCACTCTTGATTGCTACCTTCTTCCAGGAGGTGTGGTGTTAGGAGTTCAATGGGATTAGGTGAATGCACAATTGATTACAAAAGCTCACCATGAAATTCTATCAAGATGAATAATTAATTCAACTACAAGGAGAGTAGTACCGGCATTACATTCCATCAGTTTACCAAGTTGCACAACAAGAAAGATATCATTTCTTACTTACAGATTAGAGGAATTACTAAGGGAGCAGGTATACTAATTCAACCATTTACGCAAGCATGTATTAGCACAATACCGAAGCTGTTTGAGTCAGTTACTTTGCCTCCCAAAGGGATATTGACCACCAAATACATGTCGAGGTTAAAACCTCTGAATATCCTCACTTTGAGCAATAGAAAAGCGATTAAAGAAATGATGGATACAAGGATTATAAGGAAAGTACCAGTCTTTTCTCATCGCATTCTTAATAAAAAAAAATGGCATTTTTGTGTGGATTATAGGGCTTTAAAGTCACCATACGATAGATTTCCATACCAACTCAAGAGTTGATGGATGAATTATATAGCCACTATTTTTCCAAGCTCGATCTAAGATCGGGTTATCATCAAATCAGAATGGAGGACATTTACAAAAGCTGCTTTGAACATGAAGGTTATGAATTCATGCAATGCCCCTCTCAACCTTTCAAGCACTAATGAATTGATCTTAAGCCATTCTTAAGAAAATTTGTTCTAGTCTTTTTTGATGACATACTCATATCTGAGACTTGGAATTACATCAAGGGCATCTACAAGTTTGTTGGAACAAGCTGAAAACACACCTTATATGTCAAACCATCCAAATGTTCTTTTATTCAAAGCAGAATAGAATATTTGGGACATATTTATCGGCCAAGGGATAGAGGTGGATCCCAAGAAAATACAAGCGATACAAGCATGGCTATGCAAAGTCAAAAAGTTAAGAGGATTTTTTGGGATTAACGGGATATTATAGAAAGTTTGTCAAAACTATCGACAATTGCTTCCCCTCTAACATCAATGCTTTGAGTTCCACGGAGGAATCAACGACATTCAGTTGAAAGAGGCTATGATAACATTACCAATACTAGCATTTCTTAATTTTACTATGCCATTTATCCTAGAAACAGATGCCTCTGGGATAGCAATAGGAGCTGTATTAGCTCAGAATAATCACCCATTTAGCTTATTTGTAAAAGTTACCTACAATGCAAAATCCTCAACTTATGCTAGAGAACTCTATCTTATCAAGCGGGTTGCAGATGGAGACAATATTTCTTGGGTGCCAAATTTACTATTGATCGAGCATTAGAATTATTACAACAAACCATCCAAACACACGAACAAAGATTCTAATTAAACTATTGGGATTTGATTATATTGAGTATAAACCGGGGTTTCAAACAAAGTTCTTTGATGCTCTATCATCGAGAAAGGAACCCAGTACAGAAACAAATTCTACTGAGAATCCGAGAATTCTATTATGCTTATACTTATACTCAGCAGTTCACAACATTGCTTGGATTAAAGAGGAAACTAACTCCAATCTTGAACTACAAAAGCTAGCACAGAATGACCCAGGCTGTTTTCCAAAGTATAAAAATATTAAAGATTAATATACTATAAAGACAGGATTGTCATATACGATTGGATATCGGGTAAGAATTATCGAATTACATTCAACACCAAGGAGGCCATCTTTGGAATTCATAAAACTTTGGCTAGAATTGCAATTCTATTGGAACACATGAAAAAAGACATACATACTTCATAGCAACTTGCCTATATATAACAAGTGAAATATGACACTCAAAAGCCTGAGGGTTATACTACACTTTATACCGACATTTGGGAGTATATGGATTTTATTACGGTCTACCAAGTCTCATAACAAAGCTATATTAGTGGTGGTGGTAGATTGTCAAAATATGCACATTTTTTGACCCTTTCTGACCTCTACATAGCTCTATTTGTATCGGACATTGTCAATGCATGGTATACCCCAAGGAATAATTTCGATGAGACCCTCTATTCATGAGTAATTTGGCAAGAAATCTTCAAATTAAGTGGTACTACATTAAGCCGCAGTGATTTATCACCCTCAGACGGATGGCCAAGCGGGTTACCAGGGAATCTAGAGAGTTTTGTTATGGACACCCTAGAAATTGGTTACAATTTATTCCTTGGCGAGTTTTTCTATACATCCATCAAGCCGACTCCTTTTCAAGCGGTTTATGGTAGACCTCCTCTACTGATCATTCCATATCCTACCTACTAATCAGTAGACTTCGGTGTTACAACAAAGGGACAAGATCATACAAATACTTATAGCAAATTTACGAAGCTCAAAGCGGGATGAAGCAAATGATAAACACGAGAGAGCTTCAATTAAAGTCAATGATTTGGTATTAGTTAAGATACAACCCTACTAGAGACTTGATGGCGAGAATCAATACACCAAATTACAAAGAAGATATTATGGGCCTTTTAAAGTACTACAGAAAATAGGAAGGCTCTTATAAAATTGAATTACACTGACAAGAATACATAATGTATTTCATATATCAGATTAAAACCATCATACAAGATTCTAATATCCATATTATCAACCCAAATTGAGAGAAGGACAAATGCTTATTAAACTATCAAAGTTACGGACCCGGAGCTATCTAAGGAGATCAACAAATCAAAGAAATCTTATCTGATAGAAGCGAGATACATCTTGATGAGAAAGAAATCTGAAAGTTTTTGAATTTGACATGAGGACAAAATTGGAGGGAAATAATGATATGAACCCATATCCCAACAACGAAACAAAAGAAATAGAAGAAGGCCGGATTTAAGGATTTCTAAGTATGGAGAAATTATAAAACAGAATAAATTACAACCCTGAGCGAGAGGAATAAAAGAAATAAAATAGAAAATTATTATTAACAGTTTTTTAGAGACAACAGAAGCCGGTAGGATAAATAATTTAAATAAAAGAACCGGATAAATATCACCGTATTGATTGACAAAGCCGGATACTTAGCGAATGTAAGTGAGTTAGCGAGTCATAGAAGATAGCTATCAAAGAAGAACATCGAGAAAACTATAAATAGGGATGAGAAAGAAACGAGGATCAAAATTTATCTCAAGAAACTCCCTCCTCTCTCAGCTTTCTTCCTCTTCCTGCTCTGCTTCCTCCCTCCTCCTCAACATTTCCCCACGGTGGAAGTAGCGAAGCCTCCTTAGAGCGGTGAAGCGGGTCATCTTCCTCTGATCGCTCTTCCTCTCGAGCTCTCTCGAACCCTAAACTTCTCGAATGGCCAAATGGCGTCCATCCCATCTCTTTCCAATTCAGCTTCCTCAGGAATCCTCATCAGACGACAAAGATCGGTCGACCGCGCATCATCACGATCGACGACGATTAATCCTTCCCTTCATCAAGCTCGCTCCCCACAACCCAATACTCAATTCAAAGCGATCAAGAACCGGTATGATCAAATAACATATCCAAGGGTGCAATCAAACACATCCACGGCTCAAGCTCGATAAACACTCGATCCGAGTGATCAGATCCAACGGACAAGTTACAAACACGCTAGATCCAACGTCTCAGAAAGCATCCGAGTGATCCTTCAGATTAATTGTAACTCAACCGGGTTCCAATACTCGTGAGTCAACTCGAGTCTCTCTAACCACATCGGACCCAAGTGACACAGAACAGATCCATTCTCACAAGCCAGACTCAATTACAGAAATTAGGTCGTATCACAATCCTTGTAAAATAATGGCATATGTTCCAACTCTTTGGAGAATTTTGGAGTTCTAACTCCCATCGATAATTTATAATTTGTGTTTTATTAGTGTAGACTTCTCTTAAGCTTTGTTATTCACACAAATAAATTTATTTTATTATTTAATTTATAAATTTTAATTTATATGTTCTTAAAATAAAATATTATTTTCATGAAAAAAGTAAATTTATAAATATTTCTTTATTAATTTTAAGAACTTTCATTTGAATGATTGAATTAAGTATAATAATTCATTATAAGAAGAACAATAATAATCACTAAAGTATATTTCTTAATTTTTTTTTAGATGCGTTAAATTTGAAAAGATCTATCCTTGATATAAAATTTTAGCAAAGCAAGATAAAAATTCTGGTCTTTTAAACAATTTATTGCTTCCCCCATTAATATATTTTATGCTATAATTTGCATAAATTTGAAAATATAAAAATTAAAATTATTATGATGTTAAGATGCCTCATATGGAAAAAATAAAATATAAATTTATAAATGGAGTAATATTTGGCTCTATCATTCACAAGCAATCAGTTTGAGTCATAAAAGATAATGAATGATGATGATGATGATGATTAAGTAGCTGATAAATAGCACGTGGCGAGCGCATATGCTACATAACGGTGTGCCAGGCTGGCGCTGGAAAAGCGACGTGGCCGCCCGTGATCCATCATATCCCAACGCAGAACGATAGCGTGTTACGTTATGCTCTTCTTCCTCTTCGGATTGCCTGATTTCCGCAGTCTGTTTACTTTTTTTTTTTGGATGTTTTTCCAGTCAAATTTTGCCGCTGCTCACTCAAATTACTATTATTTTGATATCTTTTCTTTAATCTTTCAAGACTCCTCCGCATAGGCTGTTCTACGTTCCATTTGTGCCACCGCCGTCGAGAGAGAGAGAGAGAGAGAGAGAGAGAGAGTACCTGAAACTCCGGCGAACCGAAGAGCCTCCTCAATCATCCGGATCTGTGCGGCGCGGTGGGCGGGAACCATGGCGGAGGAGTCAGGCTCGTAGAAGCCATGGTGCATATGGTCTCCCCATATATTCTCCCAAACCCCCGACGACTCATCGTAGAAATCCGCTATACCTTCCTTTAGTCCATCTGCGGGCGCCGCTGCCATCGGCTGGAACGAAAGCCGTCTCTTTCCCTCCCCTGAAAGCCGGCGGCGGAAAAAAGGAGGTCGTCTGAGATCGACGAAAGTCACAAAAGCTAGCCCGTACGTGTGGAACAGAGTAGTCATCAGAGGGTTTCAGATGAGGATGAAGGAAGCGCGCTGTGGCGAATCTGATGCTGTCAATCAGTCGTCCCCTCCCCCTTCAATAAGATCCTGCCGGTCATCTAGTCACTATCACCGCCATTAATCATGTTGGGCCTTTTAAAAGTGAAATATAACTTTTTAAGCATAGAAAAATATTAGATAATTAAATATCTAAATTTAGGTATTAGATATGTAAATATACATATTTGACGTGATATGTATGTCAATCCTCCTAATATTTAACATTATCTTCATCATTCTTGCCTCAATTAATTAATTAGTTAAAAATGATTCAAATGATTTCAAAATAAAAAAATTCAAAAACATTATCTTCAAAGCAATTTAAAAGATCAATGTTATAAATAGATAAATTAAAATAAAAAAAAATGATATTGCATGTTAGAAAATCAATTGCAGTAAAATAAAAATTTACACTTACTTTATCATGGTCCAAAATATCTTGAGATGTTTGAAGAATTAATGATAAAACTCCAGAATTTTTAGGTAAAATAATCTCGAAAAAAGGGAAAAAATCATGAGGCCTAGCCTAGTAAAAAATCTTTCACTATGTATCTGTTTTAGAGTGCAAAATTTTCCCGATAACGGGATTACAAAATTGTATATGAAAAGAGCTGATAATAGAAATCAAGAAATCAGAATACAGCAATTGCTCTCTGCGAGTTAAAGTGTAATGATTCTTTAGTATATGATGGTGAAACGGTGAGTTAGCGATTGCGATGAAGATGCGTCGTGGCGGTGGCCGGCGAGGGTGGTAGCGATAGTCGGTGTGGTGGCAAACGATAGTAGTACAGCTGCCAAAAGATAGTCGCAGCGGTACCGGCAAATATAATCAGCTGTAGCCGGCGTCAGTGGTTAAGCGATAATGGTGCAATGGTTGAATGATAGCCGCAACGAGCGGTAACCAGTGGTGTGCGACCAGCGATAAATTAACGATGCGAGATCAGCAGTGGCGTAGCAGCAGTAGCCGCGAAGATAGTTAGCGGCGGTAGCCCGGCGTCAGTGGTCAACGATGATAATGCAACGATGGTTAAACGATGGAGTAACGATTCTTTAGCGGCGTGAATTGCCGGTGACCGCGATTAGAGAAGATCAGCGTGCGTTGTAGGGTGGTTAAAAGCAGGTGGTCGGCGGCCGTCGAGTTGTAACACAATTGTCTTGGAGGATTTTCGCTTTAGAGTCTCTCTCTCTCTTGCTTGACCTCCTCATGAAGAATGATTATTTATAGATTGGAGGAGTGGCGTTTTTTACATGCAAAACCCGTATCACTCCACTCCATGGACGGCTCAAAATGATTCCGATCATTTGATGTATTTTAAGTATTTGAATGCTCAAATGAAGTCATTATGATCTTGGGCTTGTTAGATCTAGCTCGTCGAGACGCTCAATTTGACTATAAACACTCCATGTTTAAGAGCTATTTAGGGATTTAATTGAAATCCCAAAGTTTTCAATGATATTTTAAGTGTTTGATCTCGACTAGTTTCAACTTAGGATCAACTTGCTTTTGACATCAAGATTCGTACTTCTATTAGTAGGATTTAAGTATCATACCAGTTGCCCCTAATTTTTGGATGACATTATCTCAATCATCCAAAAATATATACGCCAAATACTTAAAAATAAAAATTCTTCAATAAAATTTGCGGGTCCAATAACTATACATTTTGAAAAGAATCTTTGAGCACAAGATTATGATCACGCAGGCGTGTGTAGAGCGGATGTGCGGTATCTTGGTATAAAATTTGGTTATGGACCCATCCAGAACATTCTGGCGCGAGGCGCCAGTGCGTGCCATCTGAGCCTTAGCAGCAGCTGCCATGACCATGGCCTTCAGCGTGCGTCGTGATTCTGAGCGTCGGGCCCTACAATGGGCCTCGGCAGTCGCAAAATGAGCGGTGGTCGCGTAGGACATGGGTCGGCCTTGCGAGTTTCCTGGCGGCGGCGGTGCCGGGTCTGTCAGCGGCGTCTTGGCCAGCGGATGGTGGGCCATTATGTGAGGCCAGACAGACCCGAGTGCGACAGCAGCCTTGTCTGGCGCCCCGTGAAGCGTGAAGCGGCGAACCGCGTAGCGTGCCCGAGTATGAAACATCTATTTTTGCCCGTTTTGGCCCATTTTGAGCGATTTTGAGCGATTTTTCTTTGATTTTGTACCTTTTTACCCCTATAAGGGGTCTATAAAAATCCCATAGGGCCAAGGTAGAAGACACACTCCTCATATGCTCAAGTGTTCCTCTTCTTCAGAGAAGGTCGTTGGGCGATCAGGCGTGTTCATCTGGCGACTCGGTTTTCCCTCAAAGGCGTTAGCGCCCTTGTTGGCCGGGTTTGGAGATCAGGCGTGGTTCATCTGGCGAGCTCGTTTTCCCTCGAAAGAGGTGTCACCGCCTTGTCGGACCGGCCGGGTTTGGAGGTGATCAAGGCTCGTAGTTATCATCAGCTCGATTTTCCTCGAAGAGGCATCAGCTCTGTCGGACCGGCCGGGTTCGGATCAAGACCGCACGTGGTACATCGTTTTAGCTCCGGTGGCAAGTCGGCGATGATAACGACGGTGGTTAATAATAACGATCGATGGTCGAGCGATGGCCAACGGCATTGGTGGCGAATGAAGTGGTCGGCGCGGCAACAATTAGCGGCAGTGGCGGCCAGCGTCGATAATGTGAGATGGCGGCCGCAATGGTGGTAGCCGGCGGAGATAAATGGCGATGGTCAGCCAGTGGCGGACCCAAACAACGGTGATGGCGGCTTCGCAGTAATTCAGCGGCGGCAGCGTCAATAGTGTGAATGTCGATAATGATGGTGGTAGCCGGCGGAGATGGCGGCGATGGTTGCAGCGATGACCTGGCGGTAGTCAGCGGTGGTGACCAACGACGGTGATGACCATCGACGGTTCGTAGTTCCTACTTCTTCTTGTAGAAAATTGAATTTCTTGAAACTTCAATGGATGGTTCAACAGTTGATAACTGCCAAGATGGCGGGGAAGCGTTAATTAGGAACCGTCATTCGAGCAACTCAGAAAGTCTGATATATAATTTCAAAGTATTATTCTCCATGATGTTGCTTGATGCCATTAACTTGCATGTGAGGGGTAGAATCGAATCCGCTGATGATTTTTGACCCATCTGAGATTGTTTGTCAAAGTGTTACTTGAGGACATTAACCTGCACAAAAGAGGTCGAATTGAATCCGTTGAGGATTTTTGACCCATCTGAGGTTGTTTGTCAAAGTGTTGCAGATGGCGTTAACTTGTATGGAAGAGGTCGAATTGAATCGGGATTTTTGACCTATCCGGTTATTTGTCAGTGTTGCGATGGCGTTAACCTGTATGGAAGAGGTCGAATTGAATCCGCTGAGGATTTTTGACCTATTCGAGGTTATTTGTAAGAGTGTTACTCGATGACGTTAACCTGTATGGAAGAGGTCGAATTGAATCCGCTAAGGATTTTTGACTTATCCGAGGTTGTTTATCAGAGTGTTACCCGATGACGTTAACCTATATGGAAGAGGTCGAATTGAATCCGCTGAGGATTTTTGACCTATCTGAGGTTGTTTGTCAGAGTGTTACTCGATGACGTTAACCTATATGGAAGAAGTCGAATTGAATCTGCTGAGAATTTTTAACATATCCGAGGTTGTTTGTCAGAGTGTTACTCGATGACGTTAACCTGTATGGAAGAGGTCGTAGGAAGTCCACCAAGGACCTTTTGACCTATCCGAGGTATTAGAGAAAGTGTTATTTGACATATTACCTGTGTGGAGTAGGTGCGGAGTTTTGACCTATTCGAGGTTGTTTGTCGAGTCTTTGCTCGATGGCGTTAACTTTGAGTGGAGTGCAGTTTTGATCTATCGAGGTTGTTTGTCAGAGTCTTTGCTCGATGACATTAACCTGTATGGAAGAGATCGAATTGAATCTGCTGAGAATTTTTGACCTATCCGAGGTTGTTTATCAGAGTGTTACTCGATGACGTTAACCTGTATGGAAGAGGTCGAATCAAAACATCCGTTTATGGTTGTAACCAAAGTTGCTCCTTAACCTTGGTCATGTTTTTCCATGAGTATGATTGGAAAATCCTAATTTGCAAACCTATATCTCTTCTCAATGTTGAAATATCCTCCAACTTTGACTTGTTTCTTGGGATGACAATCAATTAGATGCTTAACATATTAGCATGGGTGATCTTCTGAGATTAAGAGTTGCCCCATTTTGACAAAATCTAAAAGCAGTTTGATGAATATTCATTCTTCGCACTCCTTAAAAGCTTGAAATGCTCCACCTCGATGGTGGTTTTGATCTTGTTGGGAAACTTGGTTGCCATATAAGATGAAATGATGAGAATCAATTTCCCATAGACGGCGCCAAACTGTTGCGTCCTAGAAAACCAGTTGTGGTATAGTAAAAGTTTATGCCTTAGCTTTGTTGCGGAGTCCAGCACACACACAGATGTTTGAAGAATTAATGATAAAACTCTTGAATTTTTACGTGAAAAAATCTCGAAAAGAGGGAAAAAAATCATGGGGCTTAGCCCAGTAAAAAATCTTCAATTATATATCTATTTCAGAGTACAAAATTTTCCCGATAACGGGATTACATAATATATGAAGAGCGACAATAGGAATCCAATCGAAACAACATATTATATAACCATGGTTAGAGTGTAACAGTTCCTTGTAGATGATGGTAAACGGTGAGGGTTAGCGATTGATGATGAAGGTCATCATGATGGTGACCGGCGAGGGTGGTCGACGATGGTCGGTGGCGATGTAACGATAGCGATCGGCAGTGGTAATGCGCGGCGGTGGCCAGCGGCGGCTACTGGCGGCGTACTGGCAGCAGTGCACGAAGATAGTTGGCAGTGGTAACGGCGATGGTGGCGCGTGACCGAACGATGGTCAGCAGCGGTAGCGGCGGCGTCAGTGGTCAGCGATGATGGCAACGATAGTTAGCGGATAACCGGAAAGGGCAGCGATAGTGATTGGTAGCAAGATGATGGATTAACGATAGGCAGCAGTGGTGGTAGCAGCGGCACAGCTGGCGACGATAATCAGCCAGTGGTAGCCGGCTCCAGATGATATGGCCGGCGGCGATGGTTGGCGATGATGGCCCGATAGTGGTGGCGGTGACGCAACCGGCGATGGAGATTGGCGCAGCTAGGATCAGCGGCGGTGGCGGCCTGTGGTTAGCATAGCGGGGTGGTAATGGCAATCAATTGCATGATTGTGGATTTGATGAGCTCTCTCCTCTTCTTGAACCTCATGTGAAGAATGATGGGCTATTTATAGATTGGAGGAGTGACATTTCTGTAAATACATACAAAACCCGTACCACTCCACTCCATCGGACGACTCAAAATGATTCCTTTGATCATTTGATGTATTTTAAGTATTTGAATGCTCAAATGAAGTCAGAATTATGAGATCTTGGGCTTGTTAGATCCGGCTCGTCGAGACGCTCGATTTAACTATAAACACTCTATGTTTAAGAGCTATTTAAGGATTTAATTGATATCCCAAAGTTTCTAATGATATTTTAAGTGCTTGATCTCGACCAGTTTCAACTTAGGATCAACTTACTTTTGACATCAAGATTCATACTTCAACTAGTAGGATTTAAGTGCCATATCATTTGCCCCCTATTTTTGGATGACATTATCTCAATCATCCGAAAATATATACGCCAAATACTTGAAAATAATAAATTCTTCAATGAAATTTGCGGGTCCATTAACCATATATTTTGAAAGAACAACTCTTCATGGGAGCACAGGATTATGATCACGTAAGCGTGTCCCAGATGTGATGCGGCAAAAAATTTTGGGGTTATGGACCCATCCAGACATTTTATGGCGGGCTCTGCTCCACGTTCCGGGCACGCTGAGAGCTAACGGAACGATACGGGCGAGTAGCTGTTCACGCCAGTGGGCGAGAGCGTGCATGCGCATGCACATCCAATGATCATGGGCGCGTCGCAAGCGCGCTAAACGGTCGACGCGAGCGTCATGTCACAACAAGGCCCCGCGGGTCAATTTAAAATGATTACTGGTCGCTGGTTTGATCGACATCAGCGAGCTCATCGGTCGTGCATGAGCTGAGATGGATGGTAAGCAGGCGATGGGCTAATACGGCTGACGGACAACGCGATATGGGGCGCTCACTCCTCGCTGGGAGAGCGCGCTGGTCCTGACGCGCCAGGCAGACGTCCATTTTTTCCCGTTTTGGCCCATTTTGAGTGATTTTGGGTGGTTTTCGATTTGTACCTTTTGTATAGGTCTATAAAACCCCATAGCCAGGTAGAAGACACACTCTCATATGCTCGAGTGTTCTTCTTTCTTGAGAGAAGGTCGCTCAAGCGATCAAGACCGTAGTTCGACTGAGGCTCATTTTCCCTCGAAGAGCGTAACCGCCTTGTCGGACCGACCGGTTGGAGGTGATCAGGCCCATAGTTTATCTGGCGAGTTCATTTTCCTCAAAAGAGCGTAACCGCCTTGTCGGACAACCGGGTTTGGAGGAGATCGCGTAGTTCATATGGCGCTCCGCCCTCGAAGAGATGTCAACCGCCTTGTCTGACCGACCGAAGCGAAAGCGATCAAGACCCGCAAAGATAGTCGTCTCCGGTGATCGGCAACTACGGCGATAATGATGACCACGACGGCAAAATAATGACAAAGGTTGATGGTGGTAGCGGCGGTGGCGGTGGCGTATTGGCGCCAATGGAGGTGGTCTACGGCAATATAGTCAGCACCGGGCGCCAGAATCGGCCGGGATGACTGCAACATGGTGGTGATCGCGAGATGGTCTGATGGCCGACGATATCGACGGCGATGACCGCCGACAATTCGCCGACGGTCGGCAATGCAGTGATCATGGCGGTAGTCATTGCGGATCGCGCCAATGCGATGACCAACAATCACAGAGATGGCGGCGATGGTCTCACGGTGACTGCAATGATACGGCGGTGGTGACTACACGGATGACCGGCGACGGTTCGTAGTTCTACTTCTTAGAAATTGGATTTCTGAAACTTCAATGGATGGTTCAATGAAATCGCCAAGATGGATGCTTATTAGAACCGTCATTCGAGCAACTCGAAAGTCCGATAAATAATTTCAAAGTATTATTCTCCATGATGTTACTTGATTAACTTGATGCAGGGTAGAATCAATCCAGATTTTGACCTATCGAGGTTGTTCGTCAAAGTGTTACTGACATTAACTTGCACATAAGAGGTCGAATTAAATCTGAGGATTTTGACCCAGGGTTGTTTGTCGTGTTATGACGTTAACGTATGGAAGAGTCAATTGAATCTCTCGAGATTTTGACCTATCCGGTTGTTTGTGTTATAGATGACGCGTTAACCTCTATGGAAGAGGTCAATCAATCCGGATTTTGACCTATCAGTTGTTTGTGAGTGTTACATCATTAACTGTATGGAAGATGCCAAATTGAATCCTCAAAGGATTTTTGACTTATCCGAAGTTGTTTTTCAGAGTGTTACCCGATGACGTTAACCTATATGGAAGAGGTCGAATTGCCACAAGATTTTGACTCCGGGTTGTTGTCGAGTGTTACTATTACGCAATATATGGAAGAGGTCGAATTGAATCGGTGAGGATTTTGACCTATCCGAGGTTGTTTGTCGAGTGTTACCGACGCAACTGTATGGAAGAGGTCGTAGAAGTCCACCAAGGACCTTTGACTATCCGGGTATTAGCCAAAGTGTTATTTGACGCCTTATCTGTGGAGTAGCGGAGTTTTGACCTATCCGAGTTTGTTGAGTCTTTGCTCGCGACGCTTAGTGGAGTAGGTGCAAAGTTTTGATCTATCAGGTTGTTTGTCTTTGCTTGATGACGTTAACTGCTTGGAAGAGATCAATTGAATCCGGGATTTTGACCTATCGAGGTTGTTTATCGAGTCTACTGGCGACATTAACTGTATGGAAGAGGAATCAAAACATCTGCTTATGATTGTAGCCAAAGTTGCTTTAACCTTGGTCTTGTTTTTCATGAGTATGATTGGAAAATCATAATTTGCAAACCTATATCTCTTCTCAATGTTGAAATATCCTCCAACTTTGACTTATTTCTTGGGATGGTAATCAATTAGATGCTTAACATACAAGCATAGCATCTTATGAGATTAAGAGTTGCCCCGCTTTGACAAAATCAAGGAACAAGTTTGATGAATCTTCATTCTTCACTTGCCTTAAAAGCTTGAAATGCTCCATCTCGATGGTGGTTTTGATCTTGTTGGGAAACTTGGTTGCCATAAGATGAAATGATGGAATCAATTTTTCCACAGAGAAATCATGCTGCTAGAAAACCGGTCAAGAGTAAAAGTTTATGCCTTATTTTTTATCAGGAGTCCGCAGACACTGATGTTTAAAGAATTAATGATAAAACTCCAGAATTTTTACGTGAAAAAATCTCGAAAAGAGGGAACAAATTACGGGGCCTAGCCCAGTAATAAATCTTCCACTATGTATCTATTTTAGAGTACAAAATTTTCCCGATAACAGGATTATAGAATTGTATATGAGAAGGCGACAACAGAATCCAATCGAACAACAAAATTTATATACCATGGTTTGAGTGTAACTTCTGAAAGATGGTGGATGAGGGTCGAAATGATGAATGTAAATGTGATGGTGACCGGCGAGGGTGGCCGACGATGGTCTGGCGGTGACCGACGACAAATCGGCTGCAAGATAGTTGGCTGGTAGCATTTCTCTACCGACGATAGTAGTCCAAACCGACGCCTCGCGATGTATGACCGGCAACGATGGCACGACGATGATCAGACGGCGGGTCGACGAGTGGTATGGCAATAATGGATTACGACGCGCGGATCGACATAGGGCGGCCGGCATGGTGACCATCGAAGATAGTCAGGCTGGCCTCGGTCTACGATGATGACGACACGATGGTTGACGACGATACCGACGCTGGTCGCGGTGATGACCGCACGAGATGACGACGGCAAGGATCAAGCAGGCTAACGGCACGGTGCCGGTGGTTGGAAAACAATGGTCCAAGTCGAAAGTGGCACGATTATTTGGAGGATTTTCGCTTAGAGCTCTCTCTCTCTCTTCTTCTGCCCTCCTCATGTGAAAAAATGATGGCTATTTATAGGATAGCGACATTTAATACAGAAAGATACCACTCCATGGACGCTAAAAAATGATTCCTTTGATCATTTGATGTATTTAAGTATTTGAATGCTCAAATGAAGTCAATTATGAGATCTTGGGCTTGTTAGATCCGACCGCCGAGACGCCGATTTGACTATAAACACTCAATGTTGGAACTATTTAGGATTTAATTGAAATTCCAAAGTTTCTAATGATATTTTAAGTGCTTGATCTCAATCAGTTTCAAGTTAGGATCAACTTGCTTTTGACATCAAGATTCGTATTTCAACTAGTAGGATTTAAGTGCTATATCAATTACAATTATTTTAAGATTTTGATTTGAAAGCTTAACTATAACAAATTTATCTTTTTATAAGATAAATATGAATAAATCGAAATTTTATTTCGTGAAATCTACATTATCAACCAAGGCTGAAGTGATGAAAATAAACTTGGATATTTCAGAGCAGGAGAAATTTTTTATTTTTTTTAAAAGTCATAAATTCGAACTTTCAATGTATAATTGGTGGTCATTATTCTAAAAAAAACATGAAATAAATAAAGAAAAAGGGAAACTCTTGCATCACATTGTGACCCTTCTTCTCTTAAGGGAAAGCTATCATTTCAGAAGCCGTCTAAACCTTTTTTTTTTTTTTTTTTGGGAGATTGAGCTTTAAGGGCAAATTATACTCACACACCTCGCATGCGCTCAAATCCACGTCTTTTCCCTGGGAGCTTCGCTCCCATCCGATGAATTCAACATGGCTTAAAATCATATCAATTCAAATTCAGTTATCTCTTTTTTAAGTGAAGGGCGGAGAGATAAATTTATGGGAGATTTACATAGATACCACATAATTCTTATGTATTTACATATCTAATACCTAAACTTAGATATTTACTTATCTAACAATTTTCTATGCTTAAAAAGGTGCATTTCACTTTTAAAAAGTGAATAAAGTGATATTTTTGATGTGATATTAAAAATCATGTTATATATATAATAATTGAAGTTTAGGTGTTAGATATGTACTTAAGAATTGTGTGGTATTATGTGAGAAAAAATGAAAAAAATTAATTTTATGAGGAATAAATGACTACTTTGATTATCTCATATATTAAAATTTAGGCTATGTAATTGCTCTTTGAACTATACCTGATTGTGCTCCTATTTAAGTGTCAATCTCAAATTAAGAGAAGCCAGAATTTGCTGATTGCAATGTGTTGGTTCAAATTATGTGCAATTCTTATAGAGAAAATGCAAAGATCTAAACTTTTCAATTAACTCCATCCCTACCAAACATGCATTTATTTGCCATTGCTTTTTGGAAATGGTAGAGCCAACTTATGCACATGATAATAATTATCAAGAAAAATAAAATTATCAAATTTAGAATTGTTATCATATATTTCAAAATTAATAAATTAAATATAAAAAATTTAAAATAAGTATAATTGCTCATTTAACAAGTGACTTTATGCTTACATGATAAATTAGTTGCCCATCAAATACGCGATTAGACATGTCTATATTAGTTGCCCGATTAACAAGCAACTAATTTTTTTTTAATTTAAAAATTGTCAAGGAGATTTAAGGAGATCTTTTTTTTTTGTTAGAATGTGTACTAATCATATTTTTTCTTAATAAATTATTTTTAAGAAAATAAATTTATTTGGTTCTAAATATATTTGATTAATCATTAATTAAATTACATGCAATTTTATTTAAATAATGTATTTAAGTTAAAATAAATGTTGTATGTATGAAGTTAAATTTAAAACTATATGAGTGAAAATTAAACTAGTTAAAAATTAATTCATGTACTTAGCTTAACAAACACTCATTCAATGAGCCTCCTCATGTATGTCTTCAATCACATAACTGATAAAAATAACAAAAATTATTAATTATATGTTGACTTCCATGTATGTGTCATAAGCCAAGTCAAGCCCACATTCGACGGACTTCGGAAGTGACAGTGTGCAAATCGGAGCTCAAAATATTGACGCCACCAAAATGGTCAAACGACTCCATCGATGAAACGGACTTCGCCGTCGCGTTCAGAACGTCTAAATTGATTGGAATACAAATATTGCACAATCATACGATCAACCGATTAAGCAATCGAGCTATTAATGTGCCGACACGCATATGGGAAGTCATGATAAGCCCAAAACGATTATTCACAAAATTGATCACCGTTAGCTTTAAATATCAAAACTATTAAATGAGACTATCCACTCAATTCGAGTTTTGCAAATGCCGAATGATCAAAGTGATAGCATGCAAATCGAAGAATACACTGAGTCACCAAAATCAAACCAATGACCTCCGATCAACGAATGGAGCTCGCCATCATGTTCAGAACGTCGAAACTAGTTAGAATATAAATATTACATAACATGATGATCAACCGATCAAGCGATCGAGTCGTCAACGCACTTGCACGTATATCGAGGTCACGAGACATTGATGCCAACCAAATGACCTGCTCAAAATTGATCAGTTTGCTTTAAAACATCAAAATCTATCAAAAGACCATTTCGCACTAATTCGATAAGTCAGAACATCGCGATCGAAGGATAACACACATTTTGAGTCAAAATGACTCAATTTGATGCCAAACCAAATCGGACAGAAATTACACCGATCTAATATCGAATGTTTAAGATTGATATATATATCAACTATATATGATTTTATCAGCATAAAATTCATTTTAAGTGATTGCCAAGAAATGGAATCAACCTAAATCAACCTAAATCCCCAAAATTCCAGTCATAACCTGAACCCTATTCTCCACTCACGCGCCCTAGTTCACGCGACCTGCCCCTCTTCATGCATGCAAGAAAGGAAATCAAGCCCTCTTCCCTAAGGCATGAGAAACCCTCCCCTTTCGTTCGGATCTCCAAACCTGAGCGCACAGAGCCTCCACGTGCGGTAACCGTTCCCCCGCACGTCGCTTGATCCAACGCCATCTCCCCTCTCCTCCACGCACCGCAACTGTTCCCTCCTCCCTCTCTTGAACCGCTCTTTCCTCTCCAAAACTGAAAAGGGGCTCCCCATTTCCTCCTCCCTTCAAACTGAACGAAAACCTCTCCTTTCCCATTCTTTCTTTCCTCTCCATGAAACTTCTCCTCCTCAAAAAATTAAAAAGAGGCTTTTCCCTTCTTTCTTTTTTCTTATTTATTTTTCTTATTCATCTCTTCCTCCAAACTGAAAATTACAGATGATTTTTTCTTCTTCTTCTTCTCTTCCTTTCCTTTCTCTTCCATTTCTTCCAAACCGAAAAATTACAGATTTTTTAGCCAAATTTCTTTTTTTTCTTCTCTATCTGTTTCTTCCTCCCAGCCATGAGAAGCAAGAGCCGAGTCCATTCTCTTTCTCCCACTTCTCCATCCGAAACAGAGCAAGAATACAAGGGATAATTTATGGATGCGTGGAAATAATTAGCAAATACATATACGCTATTCTTATTATTGTTAAGATTACTAATGCATAGTAGTTGAGAAAATATGAATATGAACATATGTTTGCTCTCTTTGCGGTTTCAAGACTGCTAAGTATAGATAGTGTGCAAGACGGTCATGTCAAGATACCACTACATCAAGATACCGAAAAAAACATTTGTATGTCACGATCTACCAAAATATGCCATTTTTGACTAAAATTTGACTTAAACAAATCAAATAAATCATTTAAACCCAAATTAAATAAAAAATGCACGATAAACATGAAGATAAATATTAAATCAAAGTGGAGAATTTTAATGGAAACAAAACAAAATGAAGAAGAAATATACTAAGAATACTTACTTTAATAGCAAGTTTTCCTTTCTTCAAAATTGGCTATGAAGTTTTCTTTTCAAGCAAATGATGAAAGGTAAGACCCCTAGCCTTATTTATAGGAAAGGAAAGCTATCTTTGTGGGATTATAATTAAACTAATAACATATGTAAAATATATCATAACAACCTTGTATTTGTTATCAAACAAATGCAAGTGAAATTTAAAAGTTAATAATAATTAAACTCATAATAAACTTGCAAATTTGAATCTAATTTTAAATAAAAAAAGGAATTTGATAAGCAAAATGAATCTAAATTGGGTCTAACAATATTGTAAAATGTGAAATCCTTAAATGATAAAATTAAATCGCTTTCTTTTGGGTGAACTTTGTACATATAAACTTGTATGAGTGCAAGTGTAAAATGCCTTCACACATATCTTATAAGTATTTCAAAAATATATCAAAATACATGAATTGAATGAAAATAAATTATTACATATATCTAATGAATATATTCTTATTCAAAATGTAAATTTCAAATGAATGCAAAAAGAACACTCAAAATGCAATTGGGTAAACCGCTTAAAATTCAAAGTAAATACAATCAATTAAAATTCAACATAATTAATTCTTAAATACACCAAGACGGGCACATTTGAATGCTTAAATTCAAGTATCAAGAGCTGTTGCTACCCGCTTTAATCTTAGATTGAGTCTTAACAAAACCTAAAACCTTATATAAAAGTTTCAACCTAGTAAAATATCTAAGAAACGACTCACGTGACAAGTAGTCTAATCCTCTGTTAATAGCTAAATAGAGTTGACATTATCTAAAGCTCTTAAACATATTCAAATTAATCAATTTTTTTTAAATCAAATTAATAAAAATTAAATATCAATCTAAAAACTATTTAAATGAAACTTTATCATTAAAAGATTAAAATAAAACTCAATCTATCAACCTTCCACAATTGTTTATCGGGGATGATAAATTAAGAAAACTATAGCTCACAAAGATGCCAATGTCAAATCAAGTGTTTTGCTATGTTCACTCTCAATCAATCTCTTGCTAGTAAGGATGCGAGCCCTCGACATCGGGCAAGAAGCTCCATGATGAGAGCTATGACCAGTCCTCGACGTGGTTTGGCCACCAGTTCCATTATATTACAATCAATCATATAGTATGCTCCCAATGGCTCGCCTTTGAGTTGTGAATCATAGGTAT
Source organism: Cymbidium sinense (assembly GCA_021442155.1). Classification (NCBI taxonomy): domain Eukaryota; kingdom Viridiplantae; phylum Streptophyta; class Magnoliopsida; order Asparagales; family Orchidaceae; genus Cymbidium; species Cymbidium sinense. Next base: position 80,684,228 of record CM038217.1, on the reverse strand, counting down.
ACTTGATAGGTAAACATCCCTATCGCCTAAGGTAGACTTAAGCCTATCTCTTTGACAAACACCACCCGTCTATAAGGATGACTAATAACCCATGTGTTTGATAAAGATCCTTCGTTGGGTCGACTACCTCCCCTAACTTAGACTAGGACCATGACAATCAGGATGATGGAACCATGGGATCTAGATCGAGCACGTCATCATTCCCCAACCATCCGATTTAAGCTGAAATGATGAATTTCATAATCTTAAATTATAAAACTCCATATGTTGCTACTATATGCCATTAATTTACAACAACTTTTAATCGAAAGTTCTCTCTCACTTATTGGGGTAATTAACTATGTGGGCTTGCCTATAAAACTTGGAACCAGATCTAAAGTCCTCACAAATCGAGAGAGAAATCTCTAGGTAGTGTCTTATCTACTTTTCCATCTACCTTCTGAAAATTACACCGACACTTTAAATCATACTCTCTTCAATTCAATATTATCAAGAGGTCGGTGGTGAATTTTTAGAGCCCACAGATTTCTGGTGACTCCGCTGAGGACATGATTCTCTTTCCATCTTTGGCTAGTCATATGTGTGTTATATAGTAGCAATAAAATATTTAAAAATTCAAAACAAGTGTAATAAATTCAAATTACCAATGCATAAGGCTCTATATCGAATGAATTATTCTACAGAGTATATTTTCATTACACTATTATTTTGTTATATAGTACCTTTGCATTATGAAAGTATGGGGGTGAAATAATAATGACTAATTACTAATCCCCATCTTTCACTTTTGCAGAATGGATCTACAGAGCACTCTTTTCACTATCCAACTAGGGCGTAGTGCGAACATTTGCCTAGCCAATGCCATCATCAACACAGGAGATGTTGGAGCTACAATTCAATTTGGTAGCTTGAGTTTCCTGGCTATCGTAGCTGTAACTCTTGAAGTACCCAGTCATGGTACATCCGTTCGAGGCCATGCTGGAAGGCCTCAAGTTACTGAAGCTCCTACTAGCCTTGTTCGCCAACTAGTTCAGCAGCCAACTACTGTCAAAAAGTTTTCCTGATAGAGAACTTTAATTTTTAAAAGGCTAGGCTAATCTAAAGCCCCTATGATGAAAGAACCGTCAGTGGGCAAACTATGTCTTTAATGCCTCGTGGTACAACTGCTCTGCCGATTGAACCTTTTGTACCTAGAAATCATGATCATGAAGCTTCCTCATCAAGAAGCAAATTAACCAGAAGATAGAGAAGAAGAAGAAATGCTGAGCTGAGGGCTCAACAGATCCCCTTTAAACGACCTAGTAAAAAAGTGATATTGTCGCTAGAAGCGAGTATTCCTACCCACAATAACTTTGACAATATAAAGTGGGTAAAAAGGAATAGTTCTATTAGAGAAGTAAATCAATCTTTTTAGAACCAACTGCATCAAGCTCCACCACCATAGAGAAGATAGCCTGAAACACTATCTACTATAATACACAAAGTTCTCAAAGTAGCTAAGGGCTTGAAAAGAAGATTTCGTGAGGCATGGATTGAAAATACAAACTCTACCACGAGGTTGCCATCTCTTATGGTAACTCCATCAGGCTTCGCATGGTGAGCATCGAGTATGACACTTGGACGTATGTCCAAGAATCCAAAAGGTCCTGAAAGGATAAGTATATGGAGGCCAAGCCCATGAAACTAAAAAATGGAAGATGTGTGACATCTAATACATATATTCAAAAATCTGCCTAAAAAATAACCTATCTAAAGTGGATACCCAAAAGAAAGGATATCATTAATGAAAGACATTATGGTCGACACCCTAGAGAATCCTCTAGGGGATCCCATCATCGATTAGATTCACCCCAACAAGAGGAGGTTGATTTGATCATCCCTGGAAGAAGTATTTATTCCGCATTGAACCAGAGATCCACCGGAAACATCGATCAATGTGCAAAAGAAGGTGATGAAGAATATGAAGAAGAAGTCATCTATATGGAAGATATATATATATATATATAGATATATATATATGAACTCTCCGCCATTATCATCACCAAAGAACATGGATCAGGAACCCAACAATTGATTTATGAAGAAGAGTCTTCACGTAAGAAAATAGATGGATCTTCAAGAAGAAGAAGAAGGAGACTAGAATGAAAAAGAGATCATGGGAGTTGAAGCTGTTTATATGGTTGAACCAGAAAATGATCAGCCTGTATACGCTTTTATAATCAACGTCGTCATTCAGCTCTATCAACAGCTGCCCCTATGAATGCACAAGGAGAAGGAAAGTCAAGTTCTTCCCCTGAGGATGAGCAATGAGCAGAACAACAACAAGAAATAGAAGAAGAAGAAGAGCATGTACTTATTGATGCCATGGCACTAGCTAGAGAGCAAAGAGAAATGCAACATCAAATGGAAGTCAAAGACAAGAAAATTGCATGGTACATGAATGACATGATGGTAAAATGAATATCATGATGGAGATGTTGTAGAAGAATATCACATCAAGTGCGACACCTATTTTGTCTGCTAATCAATAAGTAGATAATAATGTAACCTATATACCACCGGTCACTATGGTACCTCAAGCTCCTACAGTACACGTTACACCTGAAGCGAGGAATGAAGTTAACCAACTACCTCTTCAACCGACAATTCAAAATATGGCTAGCACACTAGGAATGGTAACAGCTGCTCAACTAGAAATAATAATCAATGAATAGATAAAGGAAGTTATAGCTCTAGAGCAGCTAAAAAGTTGGTGAGTTCGCCCTTACCCAGCTGAATATGATCAAGTGACGTACCCGAAAGGTTACTCAATGCCAAAATTTAATACTTTCAGTGGGCTTGGTAATCGAAAGTATCATCTAATTTAAGGCTACTTGTGGTAACACAAGAGGGAACGATGCACTGTTCTTTTGTCAGTTCATCAGTAGCCTGACCTTAGTTACTTTTGAGTGGTATGCAAAATTGCCAAATGATTCAATTAAAACTTTTGCTGAATTAGAGACGATATTCATGAAGAGGTTCGTTAGCGCAACTGAGAAAATCATAATCACTGACCTTGCCTTGCTGAAAATAAGAAAAGATGAGTCAGGATAAAATTCATAAGTCATTGGCATAATCTAAGTATGAAATGCGAGCAATAATTAGAAGAAGAACATGCAATCCAACTGCTAATGGGCAATATGGATGATAAAATGACACAATTCTTATGTATGTCATCGATTGTAACATTCCAGGACTTGCTTGATAAGGTGGCTAAATTTGAAAAGTTGAATTACCCTAAGTCTGAAATCTATGTAGATAAAGCAAAGAGGAACAAGCCTTCAGACTCAAGAAGAAATGAAACTCTTGCCACTTCCTATAGCTCAAATGATGAAAAGCGGGTGATATATAATATGGATAAAGGAAAATAACCAATGTACAATGATGATAAGAGAAAATAAGCCTGTTTATTCTAATTCACAGCTAAAATTAGTATTGCGAGGCAATGATAAACTTTGGGACTTTTCCAAGTGGTGGGGAGCACCCAAAACAAATAATAAGAGATGATGAGCGAATGTGGCCATCCATCAAGAAAAAAATGAATAAAGATTATTCTTTTAGAAGAGATAGTGTGGCTAAATTATTTTGGCAAGCAGTCAAAGCTGGTTTATAATTATTAGAAATTAAAAGGTCTGAAAAAGCTGATCAAGTCAGTAATCCAAATTACTGTCCCTATCATCAGATGATCAGTCATCCTATTGAAGATTGTTATGTCTTCAAGGATTGGCTAGAAAGAAAATACCGACGAGATGAATTTACACTATATGACAGTGTTCTAGTCAACTATAAAAGAGAGTCTACAAGGATGATTATGTCTTCTTCCGTATCATCCATCAAAGACAAAAAGAAGAAAAATCGTGATCAAGAAGAAATAGTAGTCTCTAAAAGACTGAAAATGTGAAATAGTAAGTGTCCCTAGTGTTAAGTGGAAATCACCACTTGAACCTATATTGGACTTAAAAGAGATGCCTAGACCAAGTATTTGGGCTTCTCAGTGGCATTTTGATAAGACTACTTCATCACATCATTATGAGTAGTCTACTAAACGCAGGCCTCTTAAGTCAGAGAAGTTGGCTAAGAAAAGAAGATCAAGAAGAAAACTACAACTCAAAAGATCATTAATAATTTAGAAGAGTATCACCAACCGGTAAGATAACTATTTAAGTTTGCAGACTTTATGCCTAAACTTCGCATTGATGAATCTGATGAAGAAGATAACGGTGAATCTTGTCCAGTAGAGACATGTCAATCATTCATGTGATATTAGATGTTCTTCAATATCAATTACTCTGAAATGATAAGGGTAGTCAGACAGACTAAACCAACTCATCAAGATTCTTGTCAAGAAAGCAAGAAGAGCCTGAGAAGTTAAAATCTGAATTTTGTTTAACGACTCAACAAGACGATAATAGTTCAGATGAAGATCTATTTTTTCTCAATGGAGAAAAGTTAGGCTCATCGATATCATCATGCATGAAATGTATGAAGTTAAAAAATGAGTCTAGCCCTTTTGGCCAAACCTCCAAAATAAGAAGGAAATTTGAAGAAACTACCTCTTTAGAGGAATCTGAGTAAGATAAGGTGATTCAAGTTCAGTTGAGAAGTAGTAAAATCTTACTACCTTCATCAAAGAAGGAAAATGCAAATAAAGACAAAGGAAAAAAAATTGAAGTCAACAAAAATATCATTCTCAAAAATCCTAGAATGAAACCTAAATCAAGCATAAAGATAAATTATAATATTTTATCACATCTGAGAAAGATCCCTGCATAACTGAGTGTGTACGAGGCTCTCTTGATATCAAAAGATCTCCTAGAAACTTTGATACATGCTCTCAAAGATCCGAGTTATGAAGCTTACTTTGCTGAAAATACATGATTGAAGCATTACAAATTCAAGATCTCACAGTAATCACATTTTCTGAAGAAGACCTTATGTTGGGAACGACAAATCACAATCGCCCTTTATATGTTACTATAGAGAGTGATGTCATCTTGATCAGTCGAATATTGATTGATCCAGGTTGTTTTATCAATCTTATGAGTCTAAAAGTATTAAGAGGATTATCACTAGATATCCAACATCTTGGGAGAGATAAGTTGATGGTTCATGATTTCAATGAAAAAGGTCAGAAAACCCCGAGTTCTTTTATTCTCTCTCTCAAGTTTTGGGATTTATATACAGAAGCCAAATTTCATGTAATCGATGTTGATATATCATTTAGAGCTCTTTTGGGTTGACCATGGCTACATGTATGGCATGATCCCATCAACTATGCATCAGTGCATGGAGTATTTAAAAGAAGGAGAAGAAGAATTCTTGATCACTTATAGCCATTCTCTGTCTATGAAGCAAAGATCTATGAAGATGCAAAATACTTCATCCCTTAAGAGCCTAAACCAACATAGCCTCTTGAGGCAGTAGCATCCACTTCAGGAACTAAAAAGTAATTTCACAAGGAGAAAGAGTAGAAGCAAAGAGGAAGAAAGAAGGCAATGATGACTCTCTCTAAAGCACTTGATTCTGCACCTAAATAAAAAAAATCACCTCATTTGGGAAGTGACATAGAAGAAGAATATCTCAAACCTAAGAGAACTTATAAGCTTCAAGAAAGACAAAGTATGAAATAAGTGATTCTGATTCAGAATATGATTTTGACTCTGCTTATGAAAATATGGTTCAAATAGTCGCATCAAGAAGGATAGCTCACTTGGTGAGTCGATGACTCACTCAAAATTATACCCATCCCAGCAGCTTCAAAGAAATCACCACGGAGGTTCATAATTGAAGAATTGATAATATTCTATGTGCTGCTATTGAGCGAGAGTGGCAGAACAAGAACTCTCTTTTATAAATCTGAAGAGTCACAACCTTATAAGTTTGAGCAGCCTGTTCAACATGAAAATTCTAATGAGATAGTGCCAACAAGAATACCAATATACTATCCATAGAAATTATGAAGAATGATGCATAATCTTGGAATTCATATTGGGGCTACTAAAAATAGAACTCAAATCTTTAAAGATGTGGAGCCAAAGAAGTCCTTAGGCATCATGAAGAAGTGATAAGTTTATCACTAAAGGTCTTGGGTTCATCCACAAATCTCATCAAAATAAAGCTTATAATATAATAGAGTGAAGTCAAAACTAATAGTGATGAAGAAGATGATCCCATGAAATTCTTCTTAAATGATGAAGAAGTAGAAGCCAAGCCCGCACCAAGAACTCGAAGATGGTGGACAAATAGCTACTATGGATGAACTAAAATAAATCAACCTAGGAGCTGAGGATGATCCCCATCCAACTTTTGTCAATGCCCTTATGTTTGATGAGAAAGTTGAAGAGCTAAAAATACTACTTTGAATTGTGGATTGCTTTTCTCGACATATTTTGAAATGCCGCTTATCCCTGATGTAGCTTCATAAACTAGCTATTAAACCATATGTGATGCTATTAAGCAAGCTCTAGTGAATGAGATTGGAGATTGAAGAATAGGTAATTATAGAAACTAAGAAGCGATCAAAATAGCTTCATCAGAGGAGAAGTATGCGATTGATAGCAACATTGTCCCAGAAGAAGAAACCAAATCCATCTCTACATTGACTTAAAAATAAGGTATGCCCAAAAGATGACTTTTCTTCCAATATCAACTACTAGTGGACAATACTTCCAACTATGACATGTTCTCATTCATGGACAGATCATTGGGATACAACCAAATCAAAATGACACATGAAGATGAAAGACATACATCATTCAGAATACCTATTGACATCTATTGCTATACAATCATGCCCTTTGGTTTGAAAAATGCTGGAGCCACATACTAAAGAGCCATGATGCATATTTTTGATGAGTTGATTCAACAAAAGGTGGAATGCTATATTGACGATTTGGTAATGAAGAGCTTAATCATGAAAATCACTTTGAAGATTTGATAATTGTATTCGAAAGAATCAAAAAATATGATCTCAAGATGAATCCTCTAAAATGTGCATTCGAGGTATCCTCCAAAATTCTGGGTACATTATGCCACAAAGGAATTGAAATTGATCCTACTAAAATCAAGGCAATTATGGAGATGCCTCCACCAAGAGTTTAACGCCTTTCTAAGGATAGCTTACACTGATCCATTGATTTATATCAAACTTATCAGGATGCTGTCAACCATTTACAAGGTTGATGAAGAAGGATGCTCCATTCAAATGGGATAAAGAGTGGTAAGAAGCCTTTAATAGCATTAAAAGCTATATGTTAAACCCACCAATCTTGCACCTACTGGGAAGCCCCTCATACTATACACAGCTGCATAAGAAGAGTCCCTTGGAGCATTATTGACACAACACAATGAAGAAATCAAAGAGAATGCTCTTTATTATATTAAGATTAATAGAGTAAAAATGAGATACTCGATAGAAGCATTGTTTTGACATCTTTGTAGTCCAAAAGCTCCATCACTATATGTTATCTCACAAGATTACTCTCATCTCAAGGATCGATCCGCTGAAGTACTTGATGACAAGACCGTGTTGACGCTGGCAAGATGGGCGATTGCTTTTACAATTTGATATCACATATGTTCCAAAAAAGTGAAGGGACAAGTCTTAGCAGATTTTCTACATCCCATCCCGGACTCTTCTCTTAATGATGATTTGCCTGATGAGAAAATTATGCTCATTCATGAAAGAGAAAAATCATAAATTTGGAAAATGTACTTTGATGGAGCCATATCGATCAAACAAGTCAATCCTCTAAATTTTTCAAGAGCAAATCGATCTCTTCATAACACTAAGGGGAGGGAATAATAAGATGATCATATGGATGAGCCAAGAACTAATAATGAAGTCAATATGAAGCATTAGTGGTGTCTTGAAGAAGCTATTTTCATAGCATTCAAAACTTGCATATTTTGGTGATTCTCATTATTATAAATCAAGTACTTGCATCTATAAAATCAACAAGCTTGAGTTAGCTTTCTATCACAAGAAGTTCTGAGCTTATGGAAGTAGATACCAAATATCACACTAACTTGAGTCTCAATCAAGAATAGTAAAGCATTGCTTAGCAAAATTAGCTAAGAAAATGACAAGTATGAATGGTGATTATGTCATGATCACATATTTACTCAATGAGTTCTAGAGCCAAAGAAAGTATCAATCCCGTGGAGGGGTTATCAAATTTGACCCAATAGATGCACTTGCTCCTCATTTCCCAAAATCAACAAGAAGTTATACCGAAGAGCTAAGAACATTGCTTCGTAAAAGCAAGTGAAGCCTTTATTGTAGAAGAGCTACATGATTGGAGGAAACCCTTTATCGACTACTTTAAAGAAGGAAAATTACCAAATAATAAATCATTGATAACTCAAATTAAGAAGAGGATGTTATGCTATGCTTTTGTCAACAACACTCTATATCGTAGATCCTTTGAACAAATGTGGCTACGATGCCTAAATACAGATGAAGCTAGCAAAGTGATGGTTGAAGTTCATGAAGGACTTTGTGGTGCACATCAATCAAGTCCCAAGATGATAGTAAAGATCAAAAGGATGGGCTATTATTGGCCATCTATGGTGAGAGATCAGATTCAATCATGCTAAGAAGTGTCATGAATGTCAAGTACATGGGAATATAATCCACCAACCTCCAAATCCACTACACCCAACAATATCTTGGCCATTCAATGTTAGGGTACATGTAATTGGACCAATTGATCCGCCATCACCGACACCGCTTCATCCTAAGAGAATCGACTATTTCTCTAAGTGGGTCAAGTGCTCCCATTTAAAGAAGTTACCACCGATCGAAAGTGATCAACTTCTTCATGCATAATGTGGTCTATAGATTTGGAGTGTCATAATAATTTTTTGATAATGACATAGCTTCAAAAGTGCAAAGATTTATAGATTCGTCGATACACAAAATTGATTGGCGATACTCTTCAATATATAATTTAAGAGCAAATGGTTTGGCAAAGGCCTTCAACAGGATATTAGTCAAGTTACTCAAGAAGATTCTTACTAAAAACACGAGAGAATGACATACCAAACTGATAGAGGCATGGCATATCGAACCAACCTACAAGATACCAAAAGCCACCCTTATTCATTGGTATTTAACCGTGTTCCACTCAAGTTGAGTTGCCTTCACTTCGAAAGTATCCAATACAATCTAATCAAGATCAAAATGCTCGTTTGAGGATGGAGGAACTAGACACGCTTGATGAAATTAGAGTGCAAGCTCATCAAAATCTGGAAGTCTATCGAGCAAAGATGATGGCTTTTGATCATATGGTACGGCCTCAAACATTCCAAAAAGGGGAAATTTAGTCCGAAGATATTATTCCCAATCAAAATTTGGTGTTTGAGCCTAATTGGGAGGCCTTTTATCATTGAGAAAGTGTACTAAGGCATACCAACTCATTGACTTAAAGGTGAAAGAAAACCAATCAATGGCATTACTTGAAAAAATATTATACATGATGACCACATTCTCGAAGTACAATAGAAATCCCCCTGCAAGATAGGGGATATTTTTTTAGTATATTTATTTAGGTTGACATCATGTTTCACGTCGAAATCCCTAAATAGATATACTTACTCAAGATGAAAAAACTTTTTTGTGAAAATTCCCTTATTACACAGGGGGCATTTTAGATTCCTATACATAAATGAAATCAATGTTAGATGTTAAAACCCTCTTAAGATCAAATGTATCAACTCATACATAGATACATTTTCTTAAATTATTTTATAGCTTTTTGAAATTGTTTTAAAATTTCTCCTGCAAGACAGGGGGAATTTTTAGTTTATATTAAGTTTATTTGAGTTGACATCGTGTTATAAGATGAGATCCTCAAATATATTCTGACTCAGGTTGACATCAAGCTTAATACTGAAATCCCTGAATACATCCCTAATTATTATTATTAAGTTTAGTTACGGGGCAAAAGAATCTATTTACATGAAAAGACAACCTAAATGTCAAAATTTATCTCCCATTTGCCAAATTATGGAGATCAAGTCAGAAGAACTCCCAATTTCAGAAGCTTCAATCAATTAATTTGGAGAAACATCAATTTATACATCCTAAAGTCTAGGACATGGATGGGTTCTAAAGGTTAGACTCAACAAGCCCATAAATAACTAAGTTCTCTCTCAAACAAGTCACAAGAAAAGCGGTGAAAGAGTCCCGTTGTCGGTCAGGACCAAATCATAACTATCCGCCTTAAGTCGAAGACTTAAGTAGGTTCTAAAGGTCAAACTCAACAAATATGGTGAGTCAGCGTGCTCTCCTCACTCAACAAGCGCAAGAAAAGGCCCGCGGTGAAAGAGCTACCACCGGTCAATGATGATATTGTAAATCTCACCATCTAGCTTATGATTACAAGCGGGGATCCAAGAGATCTTTATACTTGATCGATAGATCAAGACAATCTGAGGAAACTCTCAATTCATGACTACTTCAAATCTATCTATATATTGCCCGCAAGGTGATATCTCAATATATTCTCAAATGATCTGATCAAGCTCAAAGCTCAAATCAAAGCCAATCTCCTCATCAAGTCCGTCAAAGCAGAAAGCACAGGATCGAGGAAGCAATTTCATAGTTCATACAAAGCCGATGGCCGAACTAAAGAAATTTCATAGTTATTCAGTCTATCAAAGCACACATTGATGATACTAACCTGTAAGTATAAGCGGATGGGTCATTTGTATGTACCCTTCAATGAATCCATCAAGCGGTGATTTATGGCATACATACGACAAGTCAAGGACAAATCAGTGATCCTTCATCAAGTCCATCAAGCTTAAAGCTAGGAAAAAAAAAATTTCAAATTCGACCAAACACGATTCCCTGGCGAGTCCTTCATCAATAATTCAATTTCTCCATCAAAACTAACCAAGCATGAAGCTAGGATTGGAGGAAACTCAAATTCATAATGATATGAATGAAAGAGATCTTCAGCAAAGCCATTGAAGTAGAAAATAAATGGTGTAAGAACTCTTATTTATCTGACAAGTTGAATCTGACAAATCGGTCAATCCTGTCATTTAACATGTCCTAAATAAGACATCATACTAATGAGAAATCCTGTCAAAAGCTTCAAAAGCTAGTGCAATCAAAGCTGAAATGATCCAAGTTTTGTAGCAAACACACAAATTAAACCCAAAGCACAAAGCATACAAATCAAGTACAAAGCATATAAATAAAGTCCAAAGCACAAATCAAAGTTGATCTTCTCATAAAATCTCCCAAAGATAAAAAGAACAAGAGTAACAGAGGAATGCTGATTTCACTAATACAACAAGATAATACATGGTTGAGGGAAAGAGAAATAAAAAAAGAGTACATCATCAGATTGTGGCTCGGTTTTAAGTTGCTAAAAAGACTAAAGCACTCTCATCCAATTGTAAAGCATCAGCAGCTCAGATCAAAGAAGTCTCATCATCTACCATAGCTCGGTGATGTAGTTGGTAATCTTGCTCTTCTTGCTAGCTTTAAGCCCTCTGTCTTGCTTTCGACTGCAACTCTCTAATCACGATACTAATCTAACTCAAAAGAAGCATCTATCAAACTCTGATGGTCATGTTGTAGAGCCTCAACACTCTCCTCAAACTCATCATGTGTTAGGTTAGCCATCTCCATACAAAGCCTGACCTGCTCCTGAAGCTCTGTCAGTAAAGTTCTAGAGCGGACAATACTGAGCGATCTCATCCGGTGGATCAAGAACTCTATGTCTCTACAAAGAGTCTCCAGCTAACTGAGAACTTGCTCCTCCAAGCCGATGATGAGCTAAAAACTAGAATGGTGTTAGCATAGGATGTGGCTATCAGTGACTTTGGTGAGTCCAAGTAAGTCGAGAAACCACATCCCTCAAAACACAAGCCACAATCCACATCACATGGATTCGACTTTATGGGGATGCCGATGTGATCGGACTCATAACTACATCAGCAGAAACAAATGAAAATAATTAACATAAAAGCGGTAGTAAATGTAAAGAAGTGCAACTAAAAAATAAAAAGGGAGAAAGTACACCTCATCAGAGTCATGGGAGGCGACATGGAACAATCAATTGAAGCCCACATAGGCTCATGGGTTGGTACCTTCTACGGTGGCGAAAATCTGAAAATGCTAGATAGAATCCCTAGCTCTAACTCTGCTATGAGGAAGGATGTCCTCAGCTTTGACCCACTCCTCAACCATTGTATATATCATAAATCAAGTTATAAGATTAGATGCATCAAATATATTTTAATGATGCAACAAAGAAGATGGTAGAAGTATTGAAAAAAAATAGTAATTATACCTGCTTCTTGTGTCTGGTGGTGGTGGCGTTGAGACCTCAACCTGAGGGAACTCCTAAAGATCTCACCCTAGTTCATATATCCTAAGACCATGCTCGAGGACCAAAGGACCCGTTAGCCGCAGTTGGGTACCATTGTGTATAACTGCCAGAGGACTATTTGAAAATGAGCCGCACAAGCCTCGTAAATAGCCAAATAAAGCTTAAAACAATCAGTAACGTGTCTTGGTGGGAACCATCGATCTTCCTAATGTTTTCACCGAGGGACCTACCATCATGTGGCCGGTTGACTAAAAAAAACCGCCATGACTCGGTTGGTGATAGCCCTATAATCTTCGGGCCAAGTGATAGCATAACCATCCCATGTATTTGAAAAAGTACTGACTACTCTCAATGTCAGAAGATATAAGAAATATCGTCATTCTCATCAAGGCTGATCAGTAAGTTATCCCTATCAAACCGATGGTAAGCAGAATATATTTTGGTGAACCAACAAAATTGATCTCGAAAATGAGGTGCAAAGAAGAACATGCACGGCTAATATATCTCCAAAGTGACTATGCTGCAATTTTCGCGAGGTACATGGATATCACATACAGAATGCTCAGATACTCAAAAGTAAGTAAATGCACCATGTATGGGTGAGCCAAATGCAGTATCGCCATGGCAGAAGTCCGTCTAGTCAACTCTAAAGAACCACCTCAAAATCACCCCCCAATATCTTATAAATCTTAGCTAACACTATGGCTAAGAAATCCGCCACCTCAGAAATTTTGCTTTGCCTGCCCAATAAAGCAGCCTGGGACCTATCCCTTTGAAGATAAAAATCTGAGCCATGTCCTTTATAAGCCATCTAAGAACAAATCCTCCTCAATTCTAAAATTTGAAGAAGTTGCTCCGCTAATAAAATAGCTATCGCTCCTCGATAAGTAACTATCGTAAACATCCAATTGAAAAGGGTCATGTAGTCTCTTCTCCTGATAAAGAATAATCACAAGAACCTCAATCAATGTACTCATTAGCTCATTGATCGTCTAGAACATCCTAATACCTTGAAAGCCTGGTGATAATGGTTTAGAAGATCAATATAAACAGAAGACTTAGCTAGCCTACCTCGTCGATCATAATCATCTGAAGGACGCCTGTGAAATAACTCTTCATCAGGTGGAACACTCTCCTTGTAGTGGTAACCAAGTATCGGGAGACCTGACACAACCTGTAAGTCCCAAAGGGTAACTGTCAACTCCTCCAGACTGATCCAACAAGTATTACTACTAGCATCCTAGAACTCCGCTACTCCACAAGTCCAAGAAGAATGCATACCTCCAAAATCAAATAAAGACACATATACTGTCTCATAAATTCCAACTGTCCATAAAGTGTCTAAGTTTGCAAGATATATTAGCTCATGTGGCAATCCGTGGAAGACTAGGAATCCTGCCAATGGAGGAATCTCGAAGCAGGTCTAATGTGCCCGACTTTAGCTAACGATGGCTCAAAACTCTAGACTATCTCATCTACTCAATGCTGTTAGAAGTAGGTTGTAAGATATCATAATATCCAGAAATAACCAGCCTTGTGCTCCAAAGGGTTGTAGTCAGACTTCCATGGCCTATTGACATCACTTTTGGAGTGAGCTCTCAACCCCATCCTCTTAGACTTAGGAATCTTCTAGACACTAAGATTTCTTTAGTTATAAGACACATCTAGTGATTAGGTGAATACTTAACCTAAGCCTAGAGACTTAGAAGTGTTAATCATAAGATTAGGCTATGCCTTGGGCTTAAGAAAATTACATCCTATAGCCAACCCAATCTAGATACACTTTCTCAAATCAAATGATTCAAATCTCAAATCTCAAATTCAAATTCAAATTCAAATCTAATTTCAAATTTGACTCCAAATGATTGAAACCCAAAATCAAATTCAAATCCTAAGACCTTTCCTAAGCCATATGAATTGCATTCATATGCTAAGCTAAAACTCCCTTTAGATCAAATCAAACTCAATTGATCTCTTTATAAATCAATTATTCCTTCATTTATATTCATAAATATAAATGAAATTCAAATTCAAATGACCAAAACTATATCGAAAATCAAATCAAACTCAAGCCCTTTAATTCTTTAGACTTAGCCAAATTCTATCCAAATCAAATCAAAACTAATAGATTTTCTCTCGAATCAATCATTCATTCAATCGTTTATCCATATATAAATAAAATCTACAATCATCAAACCAAATTCAAGTCAACCCAAGTCAAGCATAACTTAACCCTTTTGACTTAAAACTTTCAATTGAGCCAAAACTTATTGGACTCCAAATTGATTACTATTGAATTTATATTTCAATCCAGGGCTCATATATAAGTTCAACTAAACTCGAATCAAATCAAAACTAAACCAATTGACCCACTTAGATCCACTTGACCCAAAGTGACCTAAAGGACTTATTTGAGCTAACTTCCAATCCAACCCAAATTGGATTGAACCAAGCTCACCAAAACCTTCAACCCTGATTGTTGATCATCTTAGGATGATCAATTACAATCAATTGGTTAAAGTCAACTTAGTCATTTGATCAAATTAGCCCAAATGAACCAAAACTAGCCAAAACTCATCTACATCAAATTGATTGAAACCAATGATTTGAATCAACCCAAAATCAATATTTAAATATGACTTGACCACCATTGAGCCAAAGCCCAATTGGCCATTTGATCTAAGTTGACCCAAATTGTCCTAAAGGATCAAATTGGTTCAATCATGATCTAACCCAAATTAATTGGTCGCTTTCTACAAATTGATTATTGAACTTGACCAAAGCCATAATTAAAACCCAATTTGATCAATCCATTGAATTGCCATTAAGCCCAAATAGGCCTAAAGGGTCAATTTAGCCAAAATTCAAATTAAATCCAAATTGATTCAAACCAAAGACCACATTCATCTTCAATTAGCTAATTGAACATGAATCAACCCATAACCCAAGCCAATTTGACCAATTTTTATCAAATTGATCAACTTGACCCATTAGACCCATTTGATTCCAAATGAGCCAAAATCAATTCTAAGCTAAATTAAATCAAATTAATTATACCAACACTCTTCAAATTATCATTTGAACCTAACCTAAGCCTTGGTTTGACCCAATTTGATAAATTGATCAATCTAATATGATATGACCCAATATGACCCATATGACTCAAATTGAACCAAATCCCTTGAAACCAAGCCATGACCCATTGGGGGCTAATCAAACCTGACCCAAAATCATTTGGGATCAGCCTAAAATCAACCCAACCTAGTTAAATCCCTCATGGATCCTCCCCCACATAGGATTCCACCCAACCTCATTTAATTCTCCCCATCACGTGCATTTAACTCCTCCCAACATTTGCATTTAATGGGGCTAATCATATGATAGCAAGAGAGGACTTTGAAGCAAAAATCCAAAGTCCTCAATCAATCCATCATCCATCCCAACCACCCCAAGAAAAATGATAATACTTTGGAGCTAAAAAAATTCAAAAAAGAATGAATTTTCAACCATTATTAAAGGAGGGGGAAATGAGGCTTCATGCCTCTTCCTTCTACCGCCTCTTTGAGCCATTTTTGAGCTCAAAAAACACAAATATAAGCTTTTTCGGCAAGACGATGGTGAACATTGGAGAAGGCGACATTCTAAAAGGAGGAAAAGGTTAAAAATTATTCCAAAGCTTTCTCACATACCTAGGATTTCGCTTGGATCTTCACTGCCGCCGAAAATTATCCCCGGCGAGGTAAATTTCGCCAAACTTTAGCCAGCCTTAGGATTTCTCGCTTTTTGTGTTTATTTTCTTCCAATTTTAGGAATTTCCCTTAGATAAACCTCATATTTTTCATTATATTTGATGCCAGTAACAAGTAGAATTTTTTTGGAGAAATTCGACATGAAAATGAGCTCAATCGGACCTTGTTTCACATTTTTTTGTATTTTTTCTGTCAATTTTGCCTGTTGGTGAGTAGTAGCCATCCGATCCCACGTTCAGTGGATCAGACGGCTCATATCATGTCAGACCCTACATCCTTTGATCTCGTAACACACGATCGCTCGATCCGTGGATGGTATTTGGGTGATCCATCCGTGATCGGTGGTCGGGCGTTCATTTTCTTAAATTTCACATTTTCCACTCAGCTTGCGTTAACCGACGCCACATGCCAAGTGGCACCACCTAATTCGTGGCGCGTTACTTGTCGGCTGCTCGGCGTTATGGGTTAAGTGGAAAAATGCCTATTTTCTGATTTTAAAAATTATTTAAGTGTCTTAAAACTTTGAAAATTTATAAAAAATAAAATACTTAGTGAAAAATTATAAATAAGGGCTCGTTGGATTTGTCTTTCTGAGTGGAATCTAAAGAACTAAAAATTTCCAAATTCCACTAAATGGTTTGAGCTTAATTTAGGTTTTAGTGAAAATAAAATTTTATTAATTACTTTAAAAATATAAGTCGGATTGAGGTGAAATTTTTAGGGATTGAAACTGAATTTAAAACACACCTTCCATAAAAATATTAAGTGAAAAGGACTTCTAGATTGGGATAAATTAAAATTTGTAAATTCAGATTATCCATTTTAATAAAACAAATCAAATAAAATTCAAATTTACAAAATCTTCAAAATGACTTAAATCACTTCTTTACATCTAGACTCTTAAGAAAATAATGTGATTTTGAATCCTAATGAACCCCAAATAAATACTTAAGATTAAAGTTTAATCAATTAAAAAAGTTAATTAAAACATAATATAAAAATAATTTAAATACGAAATCAAAATCATAAATGATGTAATACCCAAATGATTGGTAATCAAACCCAAGTTAAAAGCATCATGTATCTCAAATGAAATTGAATTTAAACATAATTGGACCTAATTGAGTTAATGAAATTCGATTAAATGATTATATATATTTTAAATTAAACTCATAATTAAATAAATCAATGAAAATTTAATGTAAAATCAAACTAATCTTGTTAAACCAACATCAAGTATTGAATCTTAATTATATGAAACTACTTAACAAATTAAAATAAATTAAATATTAATTGATCATTAAATAAAATAAAAATCAAATTGATTAATAAACCAATTTAACATAATCATTTGATATTACTTAAATTAAACCAAATAAAGTTAAAGTAAACTTAATTAACATATGATTAAATCACATCCATTTAGAATAAGATATAATTAGCCATTAATACATAAACCCAACAACTAAATCAAACATGAATGAAATGAAATGAACACATAATAAATAAAATCAAACCTAACTATGATTATGAATCAAAGTTTAATTGAAATAAAAATAATTAAATCACTTATTTAATCAAATGATAATAACAATAACTTTAATCAAATCAAACTTAAGCAAAACATTTAACTAAATCAAATCACATGCAAAAAATTAAGTCATTAATTAAATAAATCTTTAATTAATACAATTTAAATTATCCTTAATCAAACTTAATTAATTAAACATCTAATTAAAACAAACTTAATGAATTAATCCATGATCTTAATGAACTGAATTGATTTAAATAAATCACATTAAAATTAATTCTTAAATCAAACTCAAATTAAATCTTTAATTACTCTACTAATTAATTTAATCACACATCTTAAAATAAACCAATTAAGTTAATTAAAGTAATCACATTAAACTTAAGCTTTAGCAAACATAAAATTAACATAATTAAAATGCAATAAACACCACCAAATCCTAAATTAAATATAAATCATTAAGTCATTAATTACATCATTAATATAAATAAATATAAAACCAAATTAAAAATTAAATAAATCTTTATTTAATTTAATAATTAACTTAAACACACTTCTTAATTAAACTAATTACTCTTAAGCTAATCCAATTGAATAAATGCCTAATTAATGCAAACTTAATGAATTAATCCATCATCTTAATGAACCAAATTAACTTTATAAATTAAATTCAAATCAAACACTTAATTAATCTACTAATTAATTTAATCACACATCTTAAATAAGCTAATTAAGTCAATCAAATTAATCATGTTAAACTTAAACTTAATCAAACATAAATGCAATTAAATACTAATCAAAATCTAAATTATTAAATCATTAATTTCATCATTAATCTAAACAATTATGAAATCAAATTGAAAGTTAAAACAAATCTTTATAATTAACCTAAACACACTTCTTAATTAAACTAATAATCACATTGAACCTAAGCAAACCCATAGGCTAATAAAGCTAATCAAATCAAATCAAATCAAATTAAATCAAATAAAGAAAGACTCTCATCAATTTAATATGTAATCAAATCAAATCTCATTCAACCTACTTAAATAAGATAAACTAATTAACTATCTAATATATGAAATCAAAATACAAACCAAACTTTGATAAACATGATATATGGATGATATTAAAAATAAAATCCATTACAAGGAATCAAACTCAATTAAAATCAGAATAAAATCTCAATTAATCTAATATGATCAAATTAGAAATAAATAAATCATAATCAAATCAAATAAACATAAAGTTAAGTCACATAACCATAATCAAAGAAAATAATTAGATATTAATTTAAAAGGATATTGAATTATCAAGATTTAATTAAATCAAAACATCTAATCTAAAATTAATCAATCAAAAACACATGAATTTAAACAAACTTAAACTTCATTAGAGATCAAGGATATTGAATTATCAAGATTTAATTAAACCAAAAACATCTAATCCAAAATCAATCAATCAAATATTTAAACAAACTCAAATTCTAAATGCTAAATCAAATCAAATCAATCAAATCAAATGAATTACACAAATTCAAATGGGCTAATTAAGATACTTAAGGACATTAGTTAGATTCTTTAGGAGTTAGGATGTAGAATAGGGTGAGTTTTGTCTACAAATGAAATTCATTATACTCTTCATTCTTGAAAACCTAAACTTCATTTTAACCAAATAAAAGTGAAATAAAAATAAAAAATAAATCATTAAATCATTTAAATTTAAATCACCCAAAGATAAAATTTAAACAAATTCAAACTCCAAATTGAAACTTAAACTAAAGAAGCCCAATAAAGTCTTGTCACACAAGCCTTAAGCACACACATTAGATACTAAGTCATGACTTCTAGTGCTAAGTTAGGGCGTTGTATGCATGATGTTGTATTTTGTTTTATGATATAATATTTTAGACTGGATGTTTGGGTGTATGGCTCTAGATGATGGTGTGATTAAATTTAATCATATTTTCTAAGGTTGTGCTTAAGGCTAGTAATAAAAATATAAATATTTTGCTATGCTTGCTTAGCCCCTAAGCATGGCCCATGTTAGACAAGTGGCTTTACACCCATGTATGGGTGCTAAGTCCAAATTATTTATATAATTTCTTAGGTTGTATGGTGTGCTTAGCTAACATTTATTTTGCAGGTGTAGCTAGATTTATTTTTTCTAATTTTAATATAATTTTGCATTATGAATTAGGATTAGTGTTATGGGGGATTAGGATGAGCAGTGGCTAGAAGGCTTTGTCCCTGGGGTGCCCTGTGATGCCTTTGGAGTAAATCAAATCAAAAGGAAGAGAATGAAGAAATGTGATAAGAAGACCCTCATAGCATGTATTATTTTTGTAATCCGGATTGTATATGGGTAGAGCTCGGCTACCCATATTTTTTATCTTTTCGGGGTGTACAGCGGAGCCTGACCTCACTAAACTTTTATTCTTTTATGGTAGTCTATAAAATTGTTTGATGTTGTGTTTAGATTGTGCAGTAGAATAACATGCTTTACCTAGTTTCTTCATATTTGATGTTTGAATGTGTGGCCTGGATGCGGTCAGATCTTAGGATAAAATTAACTTTTCAACCCCAATTAATAACTCACAATTAAAATTTAAAATAACTCATAATCTCACCATAAAGCCTAGGAATTAAATCAAGATAATACAAGTTTTAGCAACCCCTTAGCTGGATGAATGAATATATCATGCATGTGTTGACCTCATTTTTAGGATGAGCTCTCAACCCCTCCATCTTAGACATAAGACTCTTGCTAGATTTTAAGAGTTCCTTAGTCTTAAGACACATCTAGTGATTAGGTGGACACTCAACCTAGCCCTAGAGAGTTAGAAGAGTTAACCATAGGAATAGGTCATGCCTTAGGGGTGTTAGGAAAATTTCTTACCCTTAACTTAAACCATTCCTCACTTTCCTACCTTCAAGTAAAACTCCAAATAAATCTTAATTGATTTTCTCCAAACTCAAATCAACTCCATATGATTGAAACCCATGATTGGAATCTATGATTGAAACCCATGAATGAAATTCCTAAATCCAAAAATTTCCTAAGTCCTTAAATTTCCCTTTAAGGACTTAACCTAAATCATGATCTAAACCAATTCAAACTCATGACATTTTCTCTTAATTCATTTATATTATCATTCATATTCACATAGCAATACGTAACTGAACGAAACCAATCAAACTAAACTCAAAATTCAAAATCAATTCATGAAATTTTCTAAGTCCTTAAGTTTTCCCATAAGGACTTAACTAAATCATGATCAAATCAATTAAAATCATGATTTTCTCATAACTCATTTATATTCTCATATATTCACATATATAAGTGAAATATAAATACAAATCAATCAAATCAAATCTCAAATTAAATTTAAATCTAAAATCTTCTTAAGTCCTTTTCCATTAATGGACTTTTAAATCATGATCAAATCAATTCAAATTATGGATTTTCATAATTCATTTATATCTCATTTATATTCATATATAAATATAAATCAATCAAACAAAATTCAAAAATTCAAACTCAAACTCCAAAATTTTCTTAAGTCCTTAAAATTCCTTTAATGGACTTAGCAAATCATGATCAAATCACTTCAAATCTGAAATTTTCTCATGATCATTTATATTCTCATTTATATTCACATATATAAATGAAATATAAATTCAAACAATCAAAACCAACCAAAAAATCAAATTCATCCACAAAATCCAACTTAAGCCTTTCAAGTCAAAATCTTGAACTTAGCCAAATCAATTTCAAATCAAACCAAACTCTTGATTTTCCTTCATGATTCAATCAACCCTACAATTATGAATCCATATATAAATACAAACTTTAATCACCAAATCAAAATCCAATTCAAAATAAACCCAAATCTTTATATTCTTCCTTTGATATGAAATTGTCAAATGAATCAAAACCCATTGACTTCAAATCACTTACAATGGATTTATATTTCAATCATAAGTCCATATGTGTTCAATCAAACTCAAATCAAGCTTTGACCAAGCATTTGACCCACTTAGGCTCACTTCACCCAAAGTGACCAAAAGTATCCTTATGAGCCAAATTCTAATCCCAACCAAATTGGATTGAACCAAACTCACCTATGCCTCTCATCATGATCAACAATCATCATGGGATTATCAATAAATAAAATTGGGTCAAACCAAGTCAAACCTAAGGGTTGACCAACTTAACACTTAGCCCAAAGTGGAACCTAACATAGCCAAATTTCACCACAGGCCAAATTGATTGAAACCATTGATCTAAGTTCATTCATCACCTATATTTGAACTTGACCAAGCCAACATTTGAGCCTAACCTAGCCCAATTACTTGACCCAAGTTGACCCAACTTGACCTTCAAAATGTGTCAAAATTTGATCTAAGCCAAATTGATTGAAACCAACGGGTCAAGTTCCTTCCAAGTCACTTGTTGAACTTGACCAAAGCCTCAATTGGCCAACTAGACCTAACATAGCCCAATTGACCTTAGACCCAACTTGACCATAAGGGGTCATGTTAAGCCAAATTGGAACTTAATCCAAATTGATTGGAAAAAAAGATACTAATCCACTCCATATGACTAACCTAACCTAAATCTACCCTTGACCTAGGTCAAATAGGTCAAATGGATCAAATAGGTCAACTTGACCCATTTGACCTAAATAAAGTCATATGAGCCAAATTCAAATCTAATCCAAATTGAATCAAACCAAAGCCACCAAAATATTTCAAATGGTCATATGAACTTAACCCAACCCTTGGTTTGACCCAATTTGAGGAATTGGTCAACTTGACCCAAGTTGACCATTTTGATCTAAATGAGTCAACATGAGCTAAACCTTATCAAATGAATTCCAAATCTCATGAAACTTGGCCAAACCTAGTTTCTCCACATACCCAACATATCCAAATTGAAAAATCAGCCAAATGATCATTCTACCCCTAGGCCATAGAACAAATTATGGACTAATTCATGGGTAATTTGGTCATGCCCTCTTCATATCAACTTAATGCCTTCCTAATAGCTCAAGTGGACCTAATGAAGAGTGGTGCACCCAACCCAATGGGTTTGGGTCAGTGGGCCAAAACCGACCCCATCAAATTGGCCATTTCAAAATCCTCCCTCCACCCAATTTGATGCACATGGGAGGTTAGCAATCCACTCAAGACCTCAAACCGACCATGTGTGAACTCTAAACAGATCGAAAACTTCAGAGATATACTCTCCGTAATTCAATTTGAAATGATCATTCCCACATTCGATTGAGGCCTAGTGAATGTTAGGAAACTTCAGAGAGCCATCTTAACCTTTTTAGGAGGGATTTGAAAAATTTCTCATTTTCTCCTTAGAAAATGGGGAGCTCACTCAATCTCAACTTCCTCTACTCAAATTCATTCCAATTCTCTTACACTCTCTGGGATCAAATTGAGTGCACCCAAGCTCTCATTGAGTTCCAAAGCAAGGAGAAGTGAATTGGATCAAAGCCACAAGCTAGGTGAAGTGGTGTTGGTCCATAGGGAGATCCACTCAACCCCAAGGCTTGAAAATTTCAACAGGGCTCCGTCTACACTAGACGAAGCTACCTCATTGAGCTCGAGCATCGGTGATCACCTCCGACGAGGTATGAAATTTTTTGACCACTTAGCTTAGGAGCTGTTGGTCTTTTGTTAAAGAAATTTTCATGACATGAGAAATCCACCGTTGGATAGGTTTCTCATTAGCTTTATATGGTGTGGGTACAATCTCATTCCAATTCGAGCTCGAATTTCCCTTAAATCATGGACGATCTCTGTTGAGCCTAAGGGAAGAACTCGGGTGATCTTGGCCGTCCATCCACGCATTTTGGATGGATGACCACGATTAATCCCATGTTTTAGAATTAAATTATCCTTTAAAACCGGGGATGATCCCTGTCGTCCGATGGATCAAATCAGATCGCCATCGCTACACCATCCGATGTGACGAAGTGATTAGCTCACTGCCACGATGTAAAGTGCTAATCACTGTGTCGTGAGTTGATGGGATTAGTAAGGGATTTAATTATTCTCTTAACCTTCAAAATTCATAACTATCTCAGTAAAATTAAAAAAAAATGAGGTAAAATTCTATGGAAACATAATTCAACCTAGAATATTTTAAAAATTATTTCAATGGATTTTGAATTATGGTTCTCTCTGATTTTGGGTTTTATTGGAAATCTCATTTTGCTAATTACTTCTTAATTAATCCTCTGATTGATCCCAAACTTCTTGGGTATGTTTTGGGGGATGACCTCTGCCTCCCCTAATTTTTTTGGGATTTATTTAAGGCTTAATTGAGGGAATTGCAAATGTGTTTCACTCCCTTATATAATTAAAGATAATTGGGTTTGGATTAGTATTTTAATCCATTATTAAGGTTGATTAAGGTGATCTAGGAGGGAGATTTTGGGGAATAATTCATTTCCTAAGCTATTCCCTAAATCCCCTTTTCTTTCCTTAATCCTCTCTTAATTAAGGGGATAGCCTAAGTTCAATTAAAGAAATCAAAACCCAATTCATATGTGTGAAGTGGTGTTTTGAAATTACTCAAGTTAAACCCCTTTAGCTTAATTAACCATTAATCATTAGCCAAATTGCATTAGACCCTTTTCTTCCTAGGTGCATTACAAGTTTAAATTCCTTGTGAGTTTTTATGTCATCTCATTGGCTCATAATTATTTGGTTAACTATGCTAAAGTGGTGTAAGTAAGGGTTAATTAACTTGCTTAATTCATACCTTAACTTAATCAATATCTTAAAATGAATCTAGTCATCTAAAAATAAAATAAAAGTATCAAACACATGTGAGAATGGGTTAGAAACAACAAACTCAATTCACATTTTCAAAATTAAATAAAACTTATGATCAAACAAAATCACATTGAATTAACTTTGATTTATTTTAAGCCTTATTATTTCATAAGAATGTCATTAGGATTTAATTAAAGTGAATGTGTTTACATACTTTCATTGCTTTGATTCTTTCCCCAACATGTTAAATTTGTATGTCATGTGATTTCATGCATTCATATTTTTCAAATTCAAATTTAAAAATGAAATTATTTACTTTATGTCAAATTTGCATGTGTTGGCTAAAGTAGAAATATGAGTGGCTATTATCACTACTAAATTCAAATTATTTTCAAAACATATAAATCAATTATCAAATCTAAAAGTGTGCTACTTATATTTTAATTATAAGCTTGCATGTGAAAGAATATAAGGATGTGCTTAGCATAGGTTTCCTCTCTTTATGTTAGTATAGTTTTGAATAGAGTTGGTAAGATGTATGGTTCATTTGAAAAGAACCTAACACTTACCTAACTCCATATCCTATTCATTCCTATGCTATCACTTAAGAAGGGTTAATATGCTTTTACACATAAATGACATAAACAAAATGAATCAATTAATACAACTTTTGCATTCTTTCTTTCCAATTTATTTCTTTTGTACACATGTTTGTATTTAAGGAAAGTGGTATATTAGACAACCCAGATTATGAGGCTTTAAGTCTAAGTAGGTCTTGTACCTTACACCTCTAGTTAATAATGGCATTGTACTCACTTATGCCTTTCTTACTTTCATGTGTGCATGTAAAAAATTGGATAAAGAAACCCTTTTCTACTTAATGAAAATCATGCATATTAAACTTCCAAGTTTCCTTAAATGAATTGCTTAGCATGCATCATAAAGTGTGTTAAATATTCTCTGTTTTTTATGAGTACACGTAACTGAATTTGGGAAAGAAATGAAGTGATGTGTGTTATGTAAATTTGATTCATTTTATTTAATCTCAAAATGCCTTTCTTTTTGAATATGTTTGTTTAGAGTTCATCTAAACTTAGGATTAATTAAAATACTTAGTCAAAATATTTACTAAACAAAACTAAAATGTGAACCTACTTTAGAAATTACTTAGGTTAGGGAAGGAAAGAGAAGTTATCTTCTTTTTTCCCTCTCTTTATAACTTAGTAATTAATTGTAGGATTCATTTGAACCAATTCAAAACATGAAATAAAATTAACCCAAAATAATTAAATAACTTAAATTAAATCTTACTCTAAGTTGAACATGTTTTCACACTTAAAAATTCTAACTTAAAGCCATAGCTTACATACCAACCTTCAAAGCACACATTAGCTAAGTCACTACTTCTTTTTTAGGTTAGGCGCATGGTTTGATGTTTGTTTTATTTTGTGATATATGTTTTAGACTGGATGTTAGGATGTATGCTTGTAGAATGAATGATAGGGCGATCTTAGTCTAACCATTATTTTCTGCGCGAGATTGTGCTTAAGGGGCGCTATCATAAATAAAAATATAAATGCTTTTGCTTGTAGGTGCTTATACCCATAAGCATAATCCACTAGGCCAGGTGGACTTGGTCACTCATGTGTGGGGTGATAAGTCTAATATACATGCTTGAAATTTGTGTGATTTAATTTAGCTAATCTTTATTTTGCAAGTGTTAGTTAGGTTTCCATTCTTTTCCTTTTCATGTAAATTTATACAATTAGGATTTTGGAATGATTATTATGGGGATTAGGATGAACATTGATCATAAGATCCTATGTTATGCACCATGTGAAGCCTTGGAGCATCTACCTTCCAACCATCCAAAAGAAGGAATCAAAGTAGAAAGAAGAAAAGAAGAAGAAAGAAGAAAAAGAAGAAGAAGAAGAAGAAGAAATGAAGCTTGAAGACCCCTCATAATAATGAATTCCTTGCTTAATTGTAATTTAATTCATTTATAATTTGGGTTATATAAGGGTAGAGCTAGGCTATCCAATTTGTTATTTGTCGATGTACCACAACTCCTTTATTCTTTTCATTAAATTTTATAAATTGATGATTTGTTTATTGTTTTATGGCATATTTTTCTAGCTTTCTTCCTTGCTTGTTTTTCCTCGATGGATTAGTTTCTTAGAAAAAAATAAATCTTTTAGCAAACTTAACAACTCAAAACTAAAAATAAAGAACTCATAACCTCACCTAAAGTTTAGTTTA
Source organism: Cymbidium sinense (assembly GCA_021442155.1). Lineage (NCBI taxonomy): Eukaryota > Viridiplantae > Streptophyta > Magnoliopsida > Asparagales > Orchidaceae > Cymbidium > Cymbidium sinense. Next base: position 80,657,503 of record CM038217.1, on the reverse strand, counting down.
AAATCAAGCAACCCCTTAGCTAGATGAGTATTTCTTTTTTAATATCATACACAAATGCATCTTATTTCACTCTTGATTAGAGGGCTTCCACTTTTGCTAGAGAAACTTGGCTTGACCTTTGAGAACATGGTGGAAATACACCTCCCTTCTCACTGATTTTGGCCAGTAACTTTATTTCTCATGCATTAGGCATATGAATCCTATTAGTCTGAGTCAAAATAATTACCCAAAAATAAAAAAATAAAAATGAAACTTGAATTGTATTAAATTTATGTCATTTGAAGCATGTCCTTACATGATCTAGTCTCTTTATAGAGTGAGTTTAAGGACTTAGTCTCTTTCTATATGAATAACAACCTAGTTATCGTGCATAAGCATAAAGACTTGCCTACATGTATTTAAAATTATAGGAGGAGTTAGTTGGCGGCCACCCCAAGGTGGTTGTAAGTCCAAGCAGTCAGTTGGTTTGTCCTCTCTTGTGGAGACAAACCAAATATCCATTTTTCTCCATAAATTTAGGTTGTGCTTTTGGACCTCGACAAAGCTCCCTAGATTTAGGTTCTGAGATTGCTTCTCCGCTTTGTGAGCCATAAGCATAATTCTTCACTTCTTAAGCATTTACTTAATCTCGTGTTAAGGAATCATAAGTCTCAAATTTCTAATGAAAAATGCAACTCAAATAAACTAAATCAATTTCAAAAATATAAAGCCCAACTATAGGATATTTTGAGATGCTCGCTAGGTTTCCTAGCATAGTGGACATCTCCTACTTATTTTTCTTTTAGCTTCAATAATAACTCTTTCTCTTTGATCAATCTCATTTGATATTCAAAAATGAACCAATCGATTGATAGTCCTTTATTATTGAAATCTTTGGAGAGAACGGTCATTTACCTTAATCGATAATTTTCCTAAGGAATCTCGCCTCTTAAGATGTAATTAACTATGGGGGCTCTTTATGCTATAAAACAACTAACCGGTTTAAAATAAATTCTACTTTTACTTTTCCATGTAAAAGTAGGGGAAAATCTCTCATATATGCACCATTATGCTGGAGTCCTTATATGATTGCCTCTTGAGATACACTATTCCTTGATGATATATCCGATCACCTAAATAAGCACATCTGTGGATCTGCGTGGCATCTCTAAAAGACAAATTTTTTATATTCTTGCCTTTTCTCTTTCATCCCAATAGATTTGAAGGCGACTTTATAGAAATTTTTCTCCACAAATTTTTTTGGCGACTCTGCTGGGGAAGATTTCTCTCTTCATCTTTGGTAAATGATCGTTGTCTTTGAGTATCGATAGTGAGTTTATACATTGGTATGAATTTGAGACTATCTTTCTTTCTGTTGGCACTTAGCTTATTTCATTCTTAGGTTTAGTTAGCCAACATCTTTAAGTTTTAGGACTCACTGTGTTGGTCTTAAAACCCCTGGTTCTCCAATGGGTAAAAATAAAAGATCTAAATAAAATAAAACACTTTTACTTCCTCCTTATCATTTTATGATAAGGAAAGGTTCATTCCAAAATAATAAAGATAAAAACAAATTTTTCATAAGAACTTTGCTTTTTTAAAAAGCACTCTTTCAAAAATGCACTTAATAAAATATTTTTCACAAAAATTTTATCACCCTCATTTAACAATTCTCATAATTGTTACATGTAAAAATTTTCACAAATCAAACTAAATTTTCCAAAAGCACAAATGAACATTTTCCTTCAATTCATTTTATGGTAGATTTCATTTTCAAAATAAAATGAACAATCATGTTTCCAAAAATCAAAATCAAGAATAAAGTTTTCAAAAAGAACACATGAACCTTTCCATTCAATACACTCACACTTATTGAATGAAAGTTTCATTTTCAAATAAAAATTTTTCAAAGCACATATGAACATCTTCATTTAATATACTCAAATTTATTAAATGAAGATTTCATTCCAACTAAAATATATCATTTGAAAATCCCACCCAAACATATCCCATATGATTAGTTGGAATTCCTCTTTCAAAAAAGAAAAGCAATAATCACAAAATATTTTTTTTTCACATTTCAAAATAAGATTGATTCTCATTCTTACATACCCAAATTTGTTGAATGGAAGTCCTCTTTCAAAAATTAAAACTTAACAATCATATTTCAAAATTTAAACACATTTGAACTTCATTTAGCATACCAAAATTTGTTAAGTGAAGTCTCCAAATCAAAATCAAAATTTTTCAAACACATTTGGAACTTCATTTAGCATACTCAAATTTGCTAAGTGAAGTCTCCAAATCAAAAAAATTTTCAAACACATTTGGAACTTCATTTAGCATATTCAAATTTGCTAAGTGAAGTCTCCAAATTCAAAATCAAAATTTTCAAACACATTTGGAACCTCATTTAACATACATCAAATTTGCTAAGTGAAGTCTCCAAAAAAATCAAAATTTTCAAAATACATTTGAACTTCATTTAGCATACTCAAATTTGCTGAAGTCTCCAAAGTCAAAACCAAAATTTTAACACCAAATTTCATTCTTTAGCATACTAAATTTGCTAAAGAGAAGTTTACATTTTTCAAAACTAAACTAAAATAAAATTTTGAACACAATTTGAATTTCATTTAGCATACTCAAATTTGCTAAGTGAAATTTTCATTTCACAAACTAAGTGGACTTCATCCTTAGCATACCAAATTTTGCTAAAGTAAAGTCTCACTTTCAATCAAATCAAAACAAAAAATGAAACACTTAGGATTTCCTTAGCATACCAAATTTGCTAAGGATCCTACTTTCAAAATCAAAACAAACAAATGAAACACTTAGGATTTTCTTAGCATACCCAAATTTGCTAAGAATCTATTTTCAAAATCAAACAAAACACACTTGGGTTCTTCACTTAGCATACCTAAATTTGCTAAGTGGAATTCCAAATTTCAAAATCAAACAAAATTCACAAAAAAGAAATCTTTTTCAACACTTCACTTAGCATACCCAAATTTGCTAAGTAAATTCAAAATCACCAAACAAAAAACAAATCAATTTGACCCTTACTTTAACATACCCAAATTTGTTAAAGGAAAGGGTCCTCAAATCAAAAAAAATTCAAAACATCATGAACCTATGGAAGCATCCTTCTTAAAATATTTGAATCCATATTTCAACATACCTAAATTTGTTAAAGTTGGATTCATATTCAAAATTCCTCTTTCAATCAAATCTTCTCAAATATATTTGAACCCCACTTAACACTTTCAAGTTATTGGATATGGGTTCAAATTTGCAATTAAAATTCAAAAATCTATAAAGATAAAAATTTGATACAAACTCATTTCCTATTGCATTCTTACGACAATAGTTTGATTTTTTAGTCTTTACAATTATTAAATGATGGCTCACGGTTCATTTTACTTCCCCATGGTATGGATTTGCCTTTGACCAAGCCAACTTCGAATGGACCATACACATCTAATCCACTTTGATGGGGAGAGGAGGGATTACATGTGAGGGCACTCCCTCACTATCTAGTGTGACCATGGTGACCAAGAAGTCATCATCGATTGATCTACCTTCGACTCTCTCTTTCAAAGAGGATGGGAGTCCCCACAGCTTTAGTTGTGATGCATGCAATACCCCATCAAGATGCCTTGGTTTCATGTCGCCCGGTGGGGCACCCTCATCTGCATCTCTGGGTAAGGCTCCCGGTCTCGTGGCTTGCCTCCCCTACTTTGAGTATGGTCTAGCTCACCTCCCATCCTACCTGACATACAGGAATAAGAATCGCATGATCAAGTGGTACCATCAGATCGGTGGAGAGAGAGGCATGTCATAAGGAGTTTCTTTACTTCACCACGGTTACAACAAACTAGTTCCATCCTCTCTCTAGGTCGAGAGAGATGTTAGAGGATTCACTCATCACCTCCCTCCAGGCAAAGACGCCTCCAGTTACTGGGAGTAAGAGGTCAGACCTCCTATCTATCTTATGCTAGGTAGGTAGAGCTTATAGACGCTTAGAGTCTGAAACTTAGTTTAATCTCTGATACATCATCCCCCGCAGCATGGGGAAGCATATCCACCAGGAGAGGGCCCAAGAGGTCCATACAACATATATTACCAGCAGGGAGAGGCGGAGGTTTAGCCGCGGTAGCTCTTTTATTGATTTTCCGCCTACTGCCACCATGCTATATATACTTACCACTAATCATAGAGGACATCTCATAGAGAGTCGGTGGTGTCTCCACCCCACCGCTCTACCCCTCGTCTCCGCCATCCAGTTACAACATCTCATCCCACAAAGGCCATGAAGGCCATATCCGGGAAAGCACCATTGGTGATCCGGCTATGGCAGGGATCCTCCCCATCCACACCACCTATTGGTGGGTCAGCTCGCCTTGACCTTCCCCGTGGTGCGAAGGAGTGACAACCTCAAGCATCGTGGTCCCCTTCACCAACTCGCATAGGATGTGGAGATGGTGACAGCTTTTTAGAGATGATAGTCACCAACACTGATAGTGGAACATCCTAGATTGTTACACCTCTCATGCAAATAGGTAGAGTGTCATTCATCGGAGTACATCCCACATAGGATTGACTCTGAGTGTCCGGTGCTCTCGCACGACATAGTGATCACACGTTAGCCTAGATTATTTGTACCTTTCGAGATAGATCATTCTTAGATGAGATATGACACATTATTTCATGGAAAGAAGGAGATTTTGGGAAATGGTCGATGAAGAGTCAGCTTTGATCCTAACGAAGATGACTTGTTGGGAGACTCAGTTAGAGTTTGCATGGTTGACACTAGAGTATCTCTTCTCAGGGAAAAACAAGCCATGGAAGGTGATGAGATCATGAGAGACAAAGACCACCTCCAACACCTGAGGCGATGATGAGATTGATAGATGATAATGGCGCTAGAGACTTGTATAGGTGCTTCAAATAAGCCCCATTAGTTCATCCAACTACATCCGCCTGAGTTAGTGCATATGTCTTGGACCCAGACTACCTCGTTGAGCAAGGTAGCACTAGCATAGGAAGGTAGTGGAAAGTACCTCCATACAAGAAAAAGATATAAAATCCATGGTTAGCAAAAGTGAAGGAAGCTTTGGCTCAAGCCCGGGAGGATCATCGCTCCAAAGGGTAGACCCTACTGAGGAATTTGATCCAATATCCCAAGGGTTTGTGCTTCCTTCCTTCAAAAGCTTTGATGGCGTGGAAACCCAAGGCACATAGCACATTTCGTGGCCGCTTGTTGTAACAGGTGGCATGACGCTTGCTTTTTCCGCTCTTCATTAGTAGCCTAGGGGTATTGCTGATTGGTATGACAAACTGCAAATTCAATAAAAGGCATTTGCTCAAGAATTTTCTGGAGCAAAGGGTTACAGGTGATCTCATAGCACAACACTGAGTCCCTTATTGATTATATTCTTCGATGGCATAACCTGAGTATGAAGGCTATTTGAATAACCTGCCATTGAGATTCTCTTGAAGAATATCCATGGCCCGGTCGCCTTCATGCTTAAGGGCTTCACTATCAAGATATTTGAGAAGCTAATCAACAAGGCAACTAGTCTATAAGGAGAGGCCAAACAGTTGCCTTTTCAAGATCATTTGCCTAAGCAAAGCCAAAGGTCTATGAGAAGCGGAGAAATCATTGGTGATAAGGAAAAGCCTAGAGATTACCAAGAGACCACAACCTCCGCCTCCACCTCCTCACCAAACCCTATCGCCTCCACCGCAGCCTCCACAGAAGCCACCGCTCACCATACCACAACATACATGCATATCCACCCGTAGCTATGGTCCACCTACTCTTTTAGATAAGTTAAACAAACCTTATTCTTTTAAGAGGGAGGTAATCGAAGATATTTTAAGAATCTCTTAAAGAAACAAAGCTCAAGCCTGAGACCGAGGAAGTAGGCAAAAGTCATGATCCAAACTTTTGCCCTTACCACATGCTAGCCATATTTTTGGAGGATTGTTTCACATTCAAGGAGGCTTGAACAAGCCAAGACGGTGTATAGTTATCCCAAAGGAATACCTTGTGGAACAACCTTCTAGTTCCATTAGGTAATCCTTGGGGATACATGTGATCCTACCAAAACTAAAGAAGGTTGGGATATTCTCTATCCAAAACCTCTAAGAAGATCATCAAGACTTTCTTTACGCCTAAGTCACTCAAACCTCCAATCAAAGGAAGGTTTGCAAGTTGCCGCAACCAACTCTAGAAAGGGGAGCTCAAGAGTGACATGTGTCACCGGATAGCCTTTAGACCACCACATATCCACCTCAAACCATACTTCCACACTGACTTATTTCGCTAGCTTTTCTTCTTCTACTAGTAACTCTTGTATCGTGGATAAGGGCATCAAATCCCTTACCCACTCACTTTACTTGATTTCTACTTTGTACCTCCAAACATTTCCAAGAAATTGAAGAATAAAGCTAGTTTGAATTACATCTATGTCACTCGATGGGTTGTCTTCTTCTATTCCTAATGATAACTCTTCAAGTCAAAATAACTATAACAATTTTGATCTTCCTCTTCATTCGAGTTGGACTTTCCAACTACTCTGGTTCACCTCTTGAGATAGACTTGGAATCATCATTTCAGGGTCCCATAGGAGGAGCTGATGTGTAGAACCTTCCATTACCCTGCCACAAGAGATCACCGAAGTCAACCTCCGTAGTGGCAAGGTTCTACCTCCTAGGGAAGCACCTCAAGATAGAGGAAATAAGTCATTGGTACAAAAGATCGAGAAGCCCTTCCACAGGATTCTCCACCCTTGGATATGCTTGTGGAAGATCAATGCAAGGTGGATTTCTAAAAAGTTTCCATCTAAGCTAAGCATATATGATGCCCTTGTCTTATCCAAAGAGATGAATCACTAATCAAGGCTCTCCTTGATCCAAAATATGCTTAGCTACCACTATAGGTGAGGAAGCACATTATGCAAAAGAAGCTCAAGGGATCACCTTCAGAGATGAAGACCTTCTTCTGGGGAACTTGGAGCACAACCGCCCCCTCTATATCACAGTTGACATGGACTGGTTTAGACTTGCCAGAGTTCTCATGGATTCAGTGCAGGAACATTATGAGTCTAAAGACCCTTGCCTATTTGAGGATCGACATCTATACCCAGGAGATGGATGATGTTGAGATTCAATGACCAAGGTGTGGGCTTTAGGTTATATAGTGTTACCTTTGGAGATAGATTGGAAGATAAGTTCTACATCATTTGAATACTTCATCGCTTTGCGGTGCCTTGGATACATCGAACAAGATCGCTCCATCCTCCTTCATCGCTGCATCAAGTTCAAAAAAGATGGAATTGAATACGCGTCAATGGAGATGAAAAGCCATTTTCGCTAGAGAGGTTGAGATTTATGAGGATGCAACCTACTATCTTCTCAAAACACCCTTTCTCATGAACTTGGACAAAATTCAAATGCAAAAAAAGAAAAAAAATGAAGAAAAGAAAGATAAAAGAAAAGAAAAGAAAATAAAAGTCCAAGTGAACAAGAAGAGGGAAATTGAAGAAGAAATAGATCCATATCACATTCCACCCACAGTTCATTCCATCATACATGTGTGGATGGCTCAACCTCACCAGGCAAGAGATAGAACAGAGGCCAGAGGTGGAGAGACCCCTTGGCCCCCACAGAGGTCATGTTCCAATTCATAGAGTACCCTACTATTCACATAGACTTGGAATCTGAGGATGAGTCTAATGTGATTAGTATACCACCAACCCCTCTCGGTTCCATTGGAGGTGACTGATCAGTGGACAAGTAGCCTCCAAGCAAAGCAAAGTATTCAATGGTTTATGTGAAACTATTAGGCAACAATTGGGAACCTTAGCTCTACCTCACTTACATCTCAAAAGTTGAAGGTTTAGTAGTTAAGGAAGTCCCTAAGTCTAAAGTGACATGAAGAAAAGGTTCTTTTGGGATCATCATCCTCAAGTCCCCAAGTTGATGTAGAACTTGAGGATGATACTTTAAAGAATTAATGGAATTACCTTGACTTTTACTTGTGTTCATATCTTATAGAAAGGTTTAGTTCCTCATACATGGTCCAAGCAGTCGAGTACCAAAAGCTATGGAAATAATATATAAGAAAGCACAATCAAGAGGTGACTAGATTCGATGGTCCAACATGATGATTATTGCTTGTTACCAATCATTTGAGTCGATAGTTTCTTCTCACACAACACCAACTCTTATGAGAATGTTTTTAGAAATCTCTGATGATCCAGATGATCTCCAAGTCAAAGATGCACTGCCAGAATTTGAAGGAGAGATTCATTCAATAATAGACAAGCTTAAAGAAATCAACCTGGGATAGAAAATCCATGCCGACATACATCGCCGTTGTTGAATGAAGAAGAAACCAATGACTTAGTTAGGCTATTGAATGAGTTTAAAGACTACTGCATGGAGTTATGAAGAAATGCCCGATTATCTCTGACATAGATCCACAAGCTAGCAATAGATATAATTACCCTATTAAGCAAGCTCCACGCATGATTAGAAATTGAACAACATAGTCATTTCAAGTCAAGAAACCGATCGATGTTGGTTTCATCAGGGAAGAAAAATATCCTACCTGGTTAGCTAGTGTCATCCCAGTTAAGAAGATGAATGGCCAGATTCATATTTGCGTTAATTTTAGGGACTTAAACAAGGCATGCCCTAAGGATGAGTTTCCTCTTCCTATACCTGAGTTAATGGTGGACATCGCCTCATCTCATGTAGCTTTTCTTTCATGGATGGGTCATCTGACTATAACCAAATCAAGATTTCTCTTGAAGATGAAAGAAACCGCTTTTGAACCCGATCAAATCTTCTTATTGGGTCATGCCTTTCAGCCTTAAAAATGCTGGTGCTACATACCAATGGGCCATGACTCAGATCTTCAATGAACTCATCCATCATCAGGTTGAGTGCTACGTTGATGATCTAGTAGTCAAGAGCAGAGAAAAGGAAGACCACCTCTTTGACTTGAGAGTAGTTTTCGAATGGTTAAGATAATATAACCTCAAAATGAATCAAGTGTGCATTCGGAGTAGCTTCATAAATTCCTTGGGTTTGTTGTTCGACATCGGGAATAGAAATAGATCATGAAAAGATCAAAGCTATCTTAGAAATGCCAACTCCTAAGAGTTTAGCTCAACTCGATCCTTTCAAGGATGGTCATATCTAAGACTTTATCTCCAACCTATCGAGAGATGCATTCGCACTTGTCAAAAAGGATGCCAAGTTCAAGTGGGATGATAAGTGATATCGATGAAGCCGGTGAAGTCTAGTCTCTATCCAAGCGCCACTCATCCTCTACACGGGCATTGGATGACTCTCTTGCTTTTTGAAGAGGAAGGAGAATGCTCTCTACTACCTCCGATTCTGCTAAAGCTATCCACCTATTGAGAAACATTTCCTAGCTTTGATCTTTGTTTCCCAAAAGTTACGACACTATATGCTTTCTCGTAAGGTGAACTTGATCTCCCGAACCAATCCACTGCAGTATCTCATGACACAATGCTTTCCGGACATTTGGCATTGGTCCATGATTCTCTCATAGTTTGATATCACATTCATACCTCTGCGGGTAAAAGGACAAGCACTGGATTTCTTAGAACACACCCACTTCCTGTTGATTCTCGCTTAGTGATGATCTCCGATGAAAAATCATGAACTTAACAACCGATGGGAGATGTATTTTGATGGTGCAGCTTCTTTTCTTAAAGGTGAAGCACCACAATCTATTCTCCAAGAAAAGGCAGGGGTAGGAATAGTTCTCCTAACTCCAAACTGCGATGTGATTAGATTCTCATACTATCTTTCCAATCCCCGCACAAACAACGAAGCCGAGTATGAGGCTTTGATTACGATCCGATTTAGCCATCATTGTCGAAGAGCATCAACATCTTTGAGATTCTCGTTGGTCATCAACCGATTGCGGTCCTACCAAGTTCTCAAACCCAAGCTTCATCATTACTAAGAGAGTATACCATGAAGTGTTGAAATTCTGTCATCTACAAGGTTCCCCGAAATGAATGCATAGATGCTTTGGCCAAACTTGCCAAAGATTTGACATGTCCAAAAGATGAGTCTATTTCAATAATGGTCCAAAATAGATAAGTCCTATCCCTTATTGATGTTGAACTCATCGAGACATTCTCTGAAGGGAGGTTGTTGCCAAAATGGACAAGGAGTCGGATTGAGGCAACCGTTCATAGTTACTTGAACACCGACAAACTACCTCAAGAAAAGTCACAAGCCCATCGTGAAATAGAGCTCTCTCATATATTCTTGTTGATGGCACTCATGCCAATCCTTTGATCAAATGTGGTTACATTATTTAGACAAACATGAAGCCTGCGACATTGTAATCGAGGTACACTTAAGTTTATGCGGAGCACATCAATCTGGTCCAAAGATGAAGATGAAGATCAAGACTTGGATACTACCGGCCTTCATGATATACATAGCTAGGAGATGCCATTAGTGTCGTACGGTGTGGTCTCCTCCATACCCAACATTCTACACCCTACATTGCCTCATGGTCATTTGAGTGTTGAGACATTGTAGGTCCATGATCCTCCTTCTTCCAAGGGGTATTGATTCATCTTACCTACCACCCACTACAAATGGGCCATCCCACTAAGAGAGGTCACAACTCAGCATGTGCTTTAGCTTTTCAGAAACTATATTGTATATTGGTTCGGGGTGCATCGACAAATTATATCCGATAATGGTACTGCATTCAAAAGCATGAAGATCAACAGATTCGCCAGAAGACACAATATAGATTTGAGATACTCCACCATCTACTACCCAAGAGCAAATGGCTTAGAAGCATGAAAGATTTATATAATACTTTTCAAATCTTGGGAGAATGAAAGAGACACACGCATATGGAAATCTATCTTTTTTAGGATGTCATGCGATCTTATGTACTTATTAGGATGCAAGTCATCAAGAAAATAGTGTACCAGAAAGATAGTCACTACCCTTTAAAAAATCATCTAAGGACTCTTAAGAATGATTGCATATGTCTAAATTCTTCCCCTACTACATGGAAAAGTAAAGCTGATTTATAAATTGTCATTGTTCCCTAGAGGCAAGCTCATAAAGATTACATCCCAGGAATGAGGATTCTTAGAAAACTACCAAGAAATGATCATCGTAAGATTTCAATAGGATAATCCATGGTTTATTTTTGAAGATCAAATGATATGATCAAAAGAGGGAGTTATTATTGAAGCCAAAATAGATAAGAAGATAATGCTAGAAAATTTCTCAAACTATCATATATAGTTTTTTACATTTTTGAAATTGATTTAGTTTATTTGAGTTATATTTTCATTAAAATTTGGACTTATGATTCCTTAACACAAGAAAGAAAATGCAAGAGAGGAATTATTCTTATGGCCCACAAAGTGGAGAAGTAACCCAAAATCTAAATCTATTTATAGGTGAAAGCACAACCCAAATCTAAGAAAAATGGTATAGTCCACAAGAGGGAATAAACCACCCAAAGCTTGGACTTACAATGCCCTGGGGTGACAACTAACTCCTCCATTTTAAATACATATAGTCCTTTATGCTTATGCAAGATATAGTATTTTTATTTTATTTAAAAAGAGAATAAGTCCTTAAACTCATTCCAAAGAGACTATCATGTAGGACATACTTCAAATGACCTAAATCTAATGTAATTTAAATTTTATTTTTATTTTCATTTTTGGACAATCATTTTGACTCAAGAAAATAGAATTTTTATGAGTAATGCATGAGAAATGATATTAAAATCAACGAATGAGAGGTGAGTTTCACACCCTCAAAGGTGTTTCTTTTGGCAAAGGTAATCTCCAATCAAGAAATAAATAAGATGCATTCATGATTTATAAAGAAATTCTCATCCACTAAGGGGTTAATTCTTATCTTGATTTTAATCCCAAGCTTTGGTGAGGTTATGAGTTATTTAATTTTATTGAGTTGTAAAAGATTTATTTTTCCTTAAAGAGCCTAATCCACATCCAAGCCATACATAAAGCAAGGAACAACTAGAAAAATATCATGCAAAAGGTAAACAAATCATCAATCAATTTATAAGTTAATCACAAAGAATAAATGGTTGTGGGTCTGCCACCATAATCAAAAATGTCAAATGTGGTAGAGCTCTACCCTTATACAACCCGGATTACAAATGAATTAAATTACAATTTAAGCAAAGACATTTGGGTCTTCAAGCTTTACTCTTCTTTCTTCTTTTTCTTTTTCTTCGCTTATTTGGTTCCATATTTGGATGGAAGGTAGATGCCCAAGGCTTCACATATACATAAGATGGATTTTATGAACAATGCTCATCCTAATCCCCATAATAATCATTCCAAAATCCTAAATATACAAATTTTTCAATGAAAAGGAAAAATGGAAATCTAACTAACACCTGCAAATCCACAAAATATAGACGTAGTTAAATCACATCACACAAATCTAACTAACACCTTGAAATCTAACACACATCTCCAAAATAAAGACTTAGTTAAATCACATCACACAAATCCCAAACATGTATATTGGACTTATCACCCCACACATGGGTGGCTAAGTCTACCTGGCATATGGATTATGCTTATATAAAGCACGAGCAAGAAGCATTTATATTTTATTTATGATAGCCCTTAAGCACAATCCCTAAAAGAATGTTAGATAAGCCGCCCTACCAATCATTCTACAAGCATACACCATAACATCTAGTCTAAAATATATATCTAAAACATAACATCAAATGATACCCCTAACCTAATGTGGTGACTAGGCTAATATGTGTGCTTAATACTTTAGATTTAAATTTTCTAAGTGTGAAGGACATGTTCAACTTAGAGGAGGGTTTCATTTAAATTGTTTAAGTGTTTTGGGTTATTTTTATTTTATGTTTTAATTTGGTTTAAGTGAAACCTACAATTAATTATTAAGTTATAAAGAGAGGAAAGGAAGGAACTTCTTTCCTTCCCTAATCCTTAAGTAATTTCTGGTAAGTTCACATTTTAATTTCATTTAGGTGAATGTTTTGATTTCATCTTTAATCAATTTTAAGTTTAGATAAACCCTAAACAAACCTATTAAAAAAGAAAGATATTTTATGATTAAATAAAATGAATCAAAATTCACATAACACACATTTATTCATTTCTTTCCCAACATATAACATACATATGGATATACCTTAAGAATATATATACATGCAAATGAGAGTAGTTAACAGACTTTATGATGCATGCTAAATAATTCATTTAAGAAAATTTAAAAGTTGAATATACATGATTTTTCTTAGATGGAAAAGGTTTTCCTTATCCAAAATTTCACATACATACATGAAAGTAAGAAAGGTAAGTGAGTACAAGCCATTGTTAACTGAGGTTCTACAAGACCTACTTAGACTACTTAATACCTTAACACTAAGAGGATTGAAAGAAAGAGGGAGTTGGGAATGCTTAGAAATACCCAAAATTATTCCTTAAACCCCAACTCATTGGATTTGACCTTAATCAAACTTAATCATGGGGTAACCACAATCACATCTTAATTACCCATTACATGAAAGGGATAATTAGGGAATGTAATAGCAATTTTTCTAATTGAGCCCTCAATAAATCTCTAGAAAATTGGGGAGAGGTCATCCCCAAAATGAACACTAGAAGTATGAGATTAATTGATAACCAATTAAAAGATAATTAGCTAATTAAAATGCCAAAAACCCAAATATAGAGAAAGGTAATTCAAAATACTTTGAAATCATTTTAAAATATTCTAGATGAAATTATCTTTCCATAACATTTTTTTTTTTTTTTCATTTTTCTATGAAGAGTTATGAATTTTAGATATTTTCTAAATTAATTAAATTAATTAACTAATCCTTACTTAATATTCCAGACACGCATGCGCGATGGTGGCGCTTTACACCGCCACGCCAGAATGTTACTTAAATGTCACATCCCAAATGGCGGTGGCGGCAGCATCGCGATATATCTCAAAGATCCAAGATCAAGGCTAAGATTTACTGTTTTAAAGGGAATGGATTTCTAAAAATGTTAATCCGCCCATCAAAAATGTGGATGGATGACCAGATTAGCTAAGTTCTTCTTTGAGGATCAATGGAGATCTCCATGATCTAAGGGAGATCAACTGATCTAGCATGGAATCATACAAAACTCAACCCACACCATCTAAGCATAATTACTAACCTATCCAATGGTTGATTTCTCATATAATGAATATTTCTTTCACAAAGGATCAACACCTATCAAGCTAAGTGGTCGAAAAATTACATACCTCTCAGGTGATCACCTCTCGAGATGAGGTAGCTTCGTCAGTGGAGACGAAGCCTGTGAAATATTGAGTGGATCAATGGGTGACCAACATCACTTCACTTGGGACTTTGGTTGAATTGATCCTCCCTTGCTATGGAAATTCCAATGTGAGCTTGAGTGAGCTTGGATTTGTCCCAAGAATGTGTAGAATTTGGATGGAATCAAGTGTAGAGGAAGCTAGTCCACCTCCCCTATTTTTGCACTGTGTAAAACTGAGAAGGAAGAATTCTAATCCTCTCTCAAGATCTTTTGAATGCTCTCTGATGATTGCTAAAGGTTCATAGGCTCCAATCGACAGTTTGTGAAGTGAAATTACATTGAATTAGGGGGAGTATATCTCACCCTATGGAAATCAGACGTCCAAGCATAAGCTTGCCATTTTGATCCAATTGACTAGATTAGGGAGGTTGTTTAGGCTATTTTGAGTGTGCACATGGTCAGTTTGATCCCATGAGTGGAATGCCAACTTCCCATGTGCTGATTTTGAGCTTAGGAGGGAATTTGAAAACTCAATTTCAAGCTATGTGGTCGGGTTTGGTCTATGGATCAAATGGGATGACCCAAGTCCATTGGGTTGGGTGCACCACTCTTCATTAGGTCCCCTTGAGCTTTTAGGAAAGCCTCAAGTGGATACGAAGAGGGTATGAGCAAAATACCCATGGGGTAGGCCAAAAGTTGTTCTATGACCTAGAGGTAAAATGATCAATTTGCTATTTTTCCACTTTGGACATGTTGGGTATGTAGAGAAACTAGGTTTGGCCAAGTTTCATTGGATTTGAAATCCATTTGATAGGGTTTGGCTCATGTTGACCCATTTAGGTCAAAATGGGTCAACTTGGGTCAAGTTGACCAATTGGTCAAATTGGATCAAACCAAGTTCATATGACCATTTGAAATATTTTAGTGTCTTTGGTT